>CM030173.1:4126219-4236219 GCA_017639675.1 Aplochiton taeniatus | reverse complement strand
CACCCCCTCCGAGTACATCTGCCAGATTGCAGGCTAGGAGAAAGTTTATAGCCTATAAACGATTACTCAAGTGACGTATTTCATTGTGATGCACTAATTTCTTTGCAAACTGTGCATGCATTGTGCGCAGACCAAGCAAGATATGTAATCAAGTAGGCTAATTTAGCCTATATTTTTTATCAATCAATTAGCTATAATAAGGTCGAAGACCTACGTTTTCGTCTTAATTATGGCCTGACGTCTAGTCTAAGGTCACTGTTGGTAAAGTATTGACGAAGGAATCAAATGTGCTTTAGTTAAAACTGTTACCATAGTCCTATTTTCATTTTTTACTTGCAGGACAGTCAGTCAGTCTACCGAGGAGAACAGCGATCGATATAAGGTTTGGCTGGTGCTTCTTAGCAGGGGGTAAATGCCCGTCTATTGTGACGTCTCCAATAGTAACCAAGGACTGTTCCTGATCGCGCGCTGGTGTTGCGCGCTCTTCCATGTTTGGCAATACCGGGACAAGCGACGGGGAGAATTCGGAGGCTTGCATTGATTGATTCATTGTGAAACCAATTCCGGGTTTCGTTTTGAAATTCAACTTCACCGCCTCTGCGGAGACTTTCAGGTTTTCTCTGCCAAAATGACTGATGTCCTGCTGTCCTTGGGGACTGAGACAGAGAGGAATGTACTCCCAACGCTCGCCCAACTCTCGGAAAACGGTGTGCCCTTATTCTATTCTTTGATTTAGAAGTCTATCGCCTCTAATGATAAAATATTTCAAGTTTCATTACTTTTTTGTTTTGCAGACATAGACAACATTTGGGGAAATGTTTGTGCTTTTGTGTCGCGTCACATGGTTTTGCAGAGGGTAAGACTAGAATTATCAGTGTAATTGTCATTTCTTGCTATTTCCACTGTCCACAATCTTTATTTGTGTCTAACAAATAGTAAAAATAAAAGTATTTCGATATAACTGCACTCATCAATAGATATTATTGATTGACCATTCAGCTATTTGTCCTACCAGGGCGTTCACATTACTGGGCTGGGCACCTTTACCTTTTCCCAGCAGAAGCTTGACATGGGCCCCAAGTTCATTCTGATCCAGAGGCCCATCTTTCTACTGGCAGAGAAAGTTGCCCAGACCCACTGTTTGAAGCAGGCCAGACCTCTGGCACCAGGTGAGCCCTTTTAGGCCAGTGGACGGACTACAGACTGCAGAGAGAGAGAGCGGGGCGGGGGGCAGGGGGGGAGAGTGAGAGAGAGAGAGAGAGAGAGAGAGAGAGAGAGAGAGAGAGAGAGGGGGGGGGGAAGGGAGGGAGGGAGGGAGGGAGGGTGGCAGAGAGAAATGGGAGTAAGAAGGAGAGAGGAACAGGGGGGGAGAGAGGGGGAGACACACAGTCCAGAGTGGGTGTGGTGTGTTTGTTAGCTTCTGCAGATAAAAGCAGAGAGCAGAGATAAAGAGACCATGGATAGAGGGGAATACACCAGAGAGTGCCTTTAAACTCCACCAGCGGCACAGGCAGCCAGTTAGCATCAGCGTTGACCAATTTAGCACAATTATCGTGGTAAAAAGAGTTGTCTGTCTATGTCTGTGTATAGTACGGGGTGAAGCTGTGCATGCATTTGAATTCATTGTATTCTTGTGTATATATTTATCTTTGTGAGAGTGTGTGTGTGTGTGTTTATGATGGTGTGTGTGTTTATATTTGTGTGTATGTGTGTGTGTGTGTGTGTGTGTGTGTGTTTGTGTGTGTGTGTGTGTGTGTGTGTGTGTGTGTGTGTGTGTGTGTGTGTGTGTGGTGCGTGTGTGGTGTGTGTTGATGATGGTGTTTGTGTGTGTGTTTATATCTGCGTGTATGTGTGTGTCTTACTCCGTCCCCTTATAGCAGGGGACGTGCCGGTGTCGCAGCTAAACTTCACCGCCCTGTCGGTGGAGAGTTCTTATGACAGGGACACGGTGGAAGGGTGCGTTAGAGAAACCATCCTGCTCCTCCAGAGAGCGCTGAGCTCCCAGAGCTCTGTGAACTTCACCTTCCGGGGCATCGGGGTTCTGTCCATCAGAAACAACAAGGTAGAAATCCAGTTTTTTTAATGACTTTACAGTGAGTTCCTACTTGAAGCTACTGGGTTCTTTTTTGTTTCATTTGATCATTAGTGTGGTTAGATTATTGATTGATTATTGAAACATCAATTGGATGATTAAATGAGGATGACTGCTGTTTGCCATTTATGTGCAGATTAATGAATCTAGCACTCCGTCAGTAATTAATAGTTCATGGGTCAATTTCCTCAACATTGATGGTGTCTATAGTTCAGTTATGTAAAAAAATAGAACAGAATTGGGTCATTGACTGACTAAATTTCAACAGTGACCAGAAAATCTCAGTTAAATAGACTGAAAGCCTATTGAATTTCTTCTGTAACATTTCATTATGTTAGTCCACTAATTCAACTTAACCCGAAGGTGCGGATGAAGTTCTACAAGGACTTTGTGAGCTCAGTGGATGGATCTGGAAAACTGCTTTGGGCCATGTCCAATGTGAGTATGTGCTGTATATGTATTTTCGGGAGGGCATTCGTGTGAGCCTGTTACCTAGCGTTCTGGTTGATTAGCAAGCAGTAATGCCCCATAATCATTTGTTGCTAACCCAACATGTACAAGTACATACATTAATAACTGACCTACTTACTGCTTTTAGGTGCCATATTTGTGAAGGAGAAGTACTTGTGGTACATGTCTATTTCAAACAAATGTCTTTGAAGAATTAGATGTGTAAAAATATCACAGTGTTTGCATTGGATTGAAAGATTATGCCGGAAAAATAGCCTAAACTTAGTTTTTATTGTTCTACACTTATTTTGTACTGCTCTGCAGTGCCAAAATCCACATCTGAAATAAAAATTATTATTATTAAAATTATTACCCTTCATTTTACAATATGTGATCAAACTTGATACAATCTTGAATACGTTTGTGATACGATATGAATACGATGTTTGTATTACTGTATTTCATGAAACGTACTTTGGGTGTGTTTTGGGGTTCTTCTCCCTGTGCCTCTCTCAACTCAGAGATGTGGCACCAGCAACTCCCTGTTGTCCGGGACCGTGTCCAGATGTCACTTGGCAGTTTCCCGCTCCGCCACCCCCCTACCCAGGATCATCAGCGGGGGAGAAGGGACCACCCAGGAGCCCCAAGAGGCAGGCAAGGACCTGGGGGGATCTGGCACCCCACCCCCCACAGACACTGACCAGACTCAGACCCAGGAACAGAGGGAAGGTGCGTTAGATGTGACCCACTGGGGTTCCATTAAAAACCTGTGTAAGAGTGGTGAAGACCCTTAAAAAAGTGTTGTTCTCAATGATTCATTGTGGCAAAAAAAAAAAAGGAAAATGTTCTAAGCATAAATATGATTCATTTATGATTCATTTTTGAAGAAATGTGTGAGGGTGACGCAACTACAATGCAATTAGCAGAATCTGACTGTCATCCATTACTAAGAAAGACAATGGCAGAATCTGACTGTCATCCATTACTAAGAAAGACAATGGCAGAATCTGACTGTCATCCATTACTAAGAAAGACAATGGCAGAATCTGACTGTCATCCATTACTAAGAAAGACAATGGCAGAATCTGACTGTCATCCATTACTAAGAAAGACAATGGCAGAATCTGACTGTCATCCATTACTAAGAAAGACAATGGCAGAATCTGACTGTCATCCATTACTAAGAAAGACAATGGCAGAATCTGACTGTCATCCATTACTAAGAAAGACAATGGCCTTAGTAATACAAACATTTCAAAAGATATTTTGAAGTTTTGCCCCGTTACAACTTGTTGTAATATATTCCAACATCCTTTGTAAGATGCTGGAGATGTAGGAAGATATTCCAGGATCAGTCTAAAACAAGACATTAGAGAGAGGGTATTCATTTAATTAATTTAGTTCTGCTGCAGAAACCCCCGATGCGTCGCGACCCAACACAACATCACGTAGGGCCACTCTGCAGCCCGCTAAGGTGAACGGGTTCAGCCTCCCTGATGATTTCGACTTCATACCCCCTGCAGAGACCACTGATAGGTAAGACTACACACACACGTACAGAGACACACACACACACACACACACACACTCTTACGCTCGTACACAGTCATTAAGGGCTCAGAGGTGGTCCTACTGTTATTGCTCCTCGGCAGTGACCTGGATGCATCAATGATGCAGATCTGATCCTCTTCAGTCACCAGCTAACTGGGCTACGCACACACACACACACCCACACACACACACACACACACACACACACACACACAGGCTGGAGGTCTGTTGCCTCTGACCCCCCACGGTGACCCACAGTGCTGTAACAGGACTCCTCCGGCCAGCGCTGGTCAGACCATTTCCCTAATAGGGCACACACACACACACACACACACACACACACACACACACACACACACACACACACACACACTAACACACACACACACACATACCCACATGTTCCTTCTCTCATTCTTTACCCACTCACACACACTCACTCACTCACACACACTCTTGCTCACACCAACCCACTCACGCACGCACACACACACACACACCATGCACATGTTTTGCACCCCACTCTGCATATGGGTCTTCATGTGGAGTCTGATGAAGGCCATGTGTCTTGGTACCAGGTCCACCCCGTTCCCCCTACATCCAGGTATAGACGTGGATTCAAGGAGAGAAGAGACCTACCTGAGCCGGCCCTGCAAAGACCACTCCCGTGCAGGACAGGTGAGCAAGAGGTTTCTCTAGTGTGTGTGCGTGTGTGCGTGTGTACGTGCGTGCATGCGTGTGTGTGTGACCATCCTCTATGTCTAATAGAGCTCTGCTACCTGTGTTTACGTTTGTATTGAAGTTACAGAAATTGCGTCTGTATGTGTTTCTGTAAGTGTGTGTGTGTGGTATTTTTGTGTGTGTATGTGTAAGTATGAGTGTGTGTGTGTGTGTTTGGGGAAACACTTTGCCTCTCCTCCCCTAGGAGCTGTGCTACCTGTGTGTGTCACTGTGTGTTGCATATCACTGTGTGTTGCACTGTGTGTTGCATGCGTCTGTGTGTGTTTCTGTAAGTGTGTGTGTTTTTTGCTACCTGTGTGTCACTGTGTGTTGCATATCTGTAGGAACCTCTTATGATCTCCTCCCCTAGGAGCTGTGCTACCTGTGTATGCAGCGTTCCCAGAGGAACGTCCCTTTATACCTGATGGAGGAGAGGAGGAGAGCGGAGCAGGAGGAGGACAGAGTGCTGCTGCTTAAAGAACAAGAGAGAATCCAGCAGTACCTACAGAAAGAACAGGTGTGTGGGTGTGTGTGTCTGTGTGTGTGTGTGTGTGTGTGGGCGTGCATGCGTGCGTGCATGCGTGCATGTTTGTGTGTGTGCCCGTGTGTGTGTGTGTGTGTGTGCGCTCGCGTGTTCGTGTTTTCCCTAACCTGTGTGTTTCTGTCAGGCGAGCAGGTGTGTAATGCGTGAAAACGCCCAGAAGGTGGCAGCGTTTAACCTTGGCGTGACGGATGCTCTGAAGGAGACACAACCTGCTCCTTACCATGTCAGTGCAAGCTGTCAATGTGTACAGACATACTTAACAACCATCACCCCCCTCACCCCCCCCCCCCCCCCCCAAGCTTGTTTCTACTCCACTATAATATGAAGAATTGTACATCTACGTCTTGTACATCATACATGAGAAATCAGGGTACCTGAACCCACCCACACCGCTGTGCCCCTCTCATTTTAATCCAAAACCACTTACATATAGAGCATTAAACTAGTTAGTGAAAAAACAAAAAGTCGGTTTGTCTGTTTCTTTTTATTGTAAATGTCTCTCTTTTCTTTCTCTCTTTTTAATGTCAATGCCCCAACCTCCCCCCCCTCCCCCCCCCCCCCCCCATCCCGCATTCTCAGGGCTCCTACATCTTCTCCGGTCGTCCTATGACCCCTCACAGGATCATCAAGCAGCAGGGCTACATGCTGGACCTGCAAGCTCAGGCCCAGCGGACCAAAGAGCGGAATCTGAACAGCGCGGAGAACCGGAACCTTCTGGACCGATTACACCAGGCCCAACTGGCCCAGGAGTAAGTGTGCTAAGGTCAAAGTTCAAACGGCTTCTAGACGGCTACTGTCCTCTCTCTCTCTCTCTCTCTCTCTGTTTACTCAGAGGAAAGACAGTTGGCCATTATAGTCCTGCTTAGATGTACCATATATTTTCCCTATTTGTATGAATATTATTATTTTTTTTATTATTATTTCTATTACATTTCTTGCTTTGTCATAGATTTAAGGTTTTGCAATTACATGTTCATATTGGTTCATTTAGACAATGAGTTTTAACTGTGTGTGTGTGTGTGTGTGTGTGTGTGTGTGTGTGTGTGTGTGTGTGTGTGTCAGGATCGCCTTACAAAAATCCCAGGAACTTCATCAGAGACATAGGAGTGTAGAGAACTACAAGAGAGCTTTAGATACCCAGGTAAGACCCAATCATTATCAATCCCACATTATCCAAGGTAGGACCCACCTATAGCATTATCAATCATTATCAATCTCACATTATCCAAGGTAGGACCCACCTATAGCATTATCAATCATTATCATTCCCACAGTATCCAGGTAGGACCCACCTATAGCATTATCAATCTCACAGTATCCAGGTAGGACCCACCTATAGCATTATCAACCATTATCATTCCAGCAGTATCCAGGTAGGACCCACCTATAGCATTATCAACCATTATCATTCCAGCAGTATCCAGGTAGGGCCCACCTATAGCATTATCAACCATTATCATTCCAGCAGTATCCAGGTAGGACCCACCTATAGCATTATCAACCATTATCATTCCAGCAGTATCCAGGTAGGACCCACCTATAGCATTATCAACCATTATCATTCCAGCAGTATCCAGGTAGGACCCACCTATAGCATTATCAATCATTATCATTCCAGCAGTATCCAGGTAGGACCCACCTATAGCATTATCAATCATTATCATTCCAGCAGTATCCAGGTAGGACCCACCTATCGCATTTTCAACCATTATCAATTCCTAAGCGTCTCAATGGTAATGGACAGCCAGGCCACGTTTTGATTGCGAACGCTTTTCAACTATTTTAACAAAAATGTAAAGTGTGGTGACTGAACTAACCCTAACCCGAGCCTGAACCCGAACCCGAACCCGAACCCAAACTCAAACCTGAGCCCTAACCTTAACCTTAAATCATAACCTAGTTGTCGAAGGGAGAACTGCATTACCAATGCATAATGCATAGCTGTATCTCCCTATGAGAAATGCATTACCAATCAAAACGCATAGCTGTATCTCCCTATGAGAAATGCATTACCAATCATAACGCATAGCTGTATCTCCCTATGAGAAATGCATTACCAATCATAACACATAGCTGGATCTCCCTATGAGAAATGCATTACCAATCATAATACATAGCTGTATCTCCCTATGAGAAATGCATTACCAATCATAACGCATAGCTGTACCTCCCTATGAGAAATGCATTACCAATCATAATGCATAGCTGTGTCTCCCATTGAGAAATGCGTTGCCTGTAATAACACTTAGATGTGATGGTTCTCCGTTACCACTTCAATTAAATTAAATGAAACCATGTTCAGCATTATCATTCCCTTCCCATTCTCCAGTATGAAGTGCAACATATATACAGTGCAGTGCTATGTTTTAGGCATGTGTGAAAGAATGCTGGACAATATTTGAAAGCAAAGAGTGGTCACAGCAAATATTGATTTGATTTAGATTGTTTATTTGTTCATTAACTTTGCATTTAGTTAATTGATAAAAACAAACTATTAAGACTTCGATTTTTGAAAGCATTCTTACTTTACACACCTGCCTAAAACTTTTGCACAGTACTGTATATACATGAACCATTCAAACAGCAGCCAAACTGTAGTAATCTCATAAATCATAATACAAATCACAATTGAAATGTAGTTCATTTTCTGGAAGGCGTCTCGCTGAGTACACTCTTCTTTAGCTTTTTTTTCTCCAGAGTTTTATCGCTTGATGTTTTATAGTCACATGCAAGGCCCATGACAGATAATTAGATTAGGTAAAATGGGAATGCTTGTGTAATTCTAACCTTTCCAGTGTTCATTTAGGGTGTCCTTTATGACTAAAGTAAGAGAAAGAAGAATATTGTTTTTAGGTCGTTGCCCTTGAAGAACATGCTAGTGGGTCCAAGTTGATTGACAGGTTGATCTGCCATTGCACTGCTTTGTCACACAGGTGATGGTGAGCCACGGAGTGATGTTCCCGCCCATTCAGAGAAAAGACAACCAATCACACAGCTCAGTTCAGGCAGGCCGACCTAGTTCAGCGACGTGTACTCAGATCTCACAAAAACCTTGTTTGCATTTCAAAGCCAGCGTTGTTTAGCCAGGTTACACATAGCTGTGTTAGTGATGCTATCCAAAACCATCCACAGTTTTCTAGGGGTTTTATTCCAGATTTAGGAAGGTAGAATTAGGGGGATTTAGTTTAATGTTAGAGTTTTCTTACATGCTGCACTCGTATAGTGTGTTTGCTTATTACTTCCTTCAGTTAAAATCCTCCTCTAAACAAATGTGTTCTTCTCTATCATCTTTTTTTTGTTTTTTGTAATCATGCTCTGACGGCCAAATTGTAAAATAATCTCAATGTGGTTCTCCCTCTTCTAATGAACTTAGAAAATTCTACAATATTACTGTGTGTCGGTATAAAACTACGTCTGATGCAGTTCCTCCTCCCGTCCTGAAGGTGGCAGAGTATTGCAGCCCGGCCATCCCGGCATACCAGCCCGACGGGGTTGTGTTCAGGCAGTCGGACTGTACCCTGGCTGAACAAAGAGAGAGGGCTGAGAAGGTCAGTTCTTAAGCGATGACCGTCATAAATTTTATTGGTTTCACGGGATAATTTCAGAGAAATGTAAATTGTAAAATGTAAATTAAATAATTTAAAACAGTAATTAAGTTATAAAATAAAATATTTCACTGTAAATGCTTTACAAATAAGACATTGTAAGTACTATGCTCAAAGCGAACATTTAAAGTATATGTTAAACATTTAAAAACAACCTGGCAGGTGTTCCAAGAGCAACTTACAACTGCCACTCAGAAGAGGAGAGAGGAGCTCTACAACCACCGTCAGAAGGAGAAGATGGAGCGGGAGATGCTCCACAGAAACCGCAAGGAGTGAGTAGCAGAGGAGGTGGGAGGAGAGAGGAGTGAGTAGCAGAGGAGGTGGGAGGAGAGAGGAGTGAGTAGCAGAGGAGCTGGGAGGAGAGTTGAGTGAATGGAGGTGGGAGGAGAGGAGTGAGTAGCAGAGGTGGGAGGAGAGAGGAGTGAAAGGAGGTGAGAGGAGAGAGGAGTGAAAGGAGGTGGGAGGAGAGAGGAGTGAGTAGCAGAGGAGGTGGGAGGAGAGGAGTGAGTAGCAGAGGAGGTGGGAGGAGAGAGGAGTGAGTAGCAGAGGAGGTGGGAGGAGAGAGGAGTGAAAGGAGGTGGGGGGAGGGAGAGAGCCATGGAGAGGTAAGGGTGAATGTAGATAGGGGCAGTAGACAGAGAAAGAGACAGGACAGAGAGGAGTGAAAGGAGGTGGGAGGAGGTGGGAGGAGAGAGAGGAGTGAGTAGCAGAGGAGGTGGGAGGAGAGAGGAGTGAAAGGAGGTGGGGGGAGGGAGAGAGCCATGGAGAGGTAAGGGTGAATGTAGATAGGGGCAGTAGAAAGAGAAAGAGACAGGACAGAGAGGAGTGAAAGGAGGTGGGAGGAGAGAGGAGTGAGTAGCAGAGGAGGTGGGAGGAGAGAGGAGTGAAAGGAGGTGGGGGGAGAGAGAGAGCCATGGAGAGGTAAGGGTGAATGTAGATAGGGGCAGTAGACAGAGAAAGAGACAGGACAGAGAGGAAAGAAAGGAGGTGGGAGGAGGTGGGAGGAGAGAGGAGTGAGTAGCAGAGGAGGTGGGAGGAGAGAGGAGTGAAAGGAGGTGGGGGGAGAGAGAGAGCCATGGAGAGGTTAGGGTGAATGTAGATAGGGGCAGTAGACAGAGAAAGAGACAGGACAGAGAGGAAAGGAAGGAGGAAGAGAACAGGAGAGAAACACCCACACCCCACAAGATAAGAGCAGAGAGCAAAAGAGGAACGGAGGGAAGACAGGAGAAAGGACAAGAGGGAAAGAAATAGAGAGGGGAGTAGCAAGGAAATGAGAATGTTTTGAAGTAAATGAGATATGCATGGAAGTGTATTATACTATATAAGATGGCTGATGACAACAGGGGTGAAGGACTGAGTTTTACTGTTCTCAATCTGCTTATTGTCCTTTTACTTCTTTTAATAGATTTGTTGTATTTGTCTTTGCTTTTAAAGTGTCCTTGGGTTTTTTGAAAGGCACTCTTAGAGTTATTATCTTTATTATTATTTTAAGGAGAATGCTTACCGCTATAACATTCTCTGTAACACACTACCCCCCTCTGTCTCTCTCTTTCTCTCTCTCCATGTCTCTCTTTCTATCTCTCTCTACCCCTATCTTTTGTCTTCCTTTCCCTGTATCTCCCCTTTCTCTCTCTCTCTCTCTCTCTCTCTCTCTCTCTCTCTCTCTCTTCCCCCCCCACTCCATCCAGGTTGATTGAGGAGCGTGTCGGGCGCTTTGAGAAGATGAGGGGCCTCAGATCCTCTCTGGAGCAAACGTGGGGCCGCAGCGCCGAGCTCAAACGCCAGAGAGACAGAGAAGAGAAGAGCTTTATCAGGTGCTCTTACACAAAGCCTGTACAGCCGAACCTGTTCATGTTTTATACAGCCTCACCTCTTACTACTGGAGACTCATCATACTGTACTTTCTCTCATCCGACCATTCATTCATTCATCCATCCATCCATCCATCCATCCATCCATCCATCCATCCATCCATTAATTCATTCATTCATTTACTGATTCATTCATTCATTTTTTATAATGATTGATTAGTTCATGAAATATTATATAATATTATGTATCTGCATCTATTTGTTTATCCGTTCATTCACTCAGCCACATTGCTGGTCTATTGGCTCGTGACTACATTCCTTTATTTATTTTAATTGTTGACTCCTTCATCTCCATCTCTCTGCAGGTCTGGAGACCATCTTCTGCTTGAGCAGTGTGAGCAGTACAGACGCTGCTACCAGTGCAAGAGGAAGACCTCCAACTGTGGGCAGACCAACCTCTGGAAGGAGTCTCGCTACATACCGGGCTCCCGCCTCATGATCTAGACTCACCACACACACACACACTCACACACACACACACACACACACACATACACACACACACACACAAACATAGAGTCCCACATACACAAACACACGTATACTCATGCACACAGCTCTCTCTCACACCTACATAAGCATGCACTCTCTCTCTCACACACACACACACACACACACACACACACACACACACACACACACACACACACACACACACACACACACACTCAAACACATACACAAACGTGACCATGCACGTATTCTCACACTCGTATACCGTAGATATGGAGTGGCTACCTTTGGCTTGGGATCTCTGAGCACTGCGTGCACAGTTCTAATTTATAACGTCAGAGCGTCATGCAAAGTAAGGCAAATATACATTTGAACCTTATGACAACCTGCTAATTAAAAATGGTTGCCTCCTTGGATGCTTCAAAGAGTCTTGAGTAGACGTCCTATTACTAGGATTGAACAGTTTTTCAATGTGTGTAACGGGTTTTTAACGAATGAAAAGTTTGTTTTGATCTCTATTTTGTTTTCTCTTCACGTGTTTTGTTTAGTATTATTCATATGTGTGGGTGGCATGTGTGATGTGTCCTGCCTGACATTATATGCACTTTAACCAGTTGATTCAATCAATAAAATTATTGCACACTGCAGTACTGTATTGCATGAACAAAAGCCTGATGAAGCTAGCGCCAACTCTAACTTCGATTTGTGTATACAAACTCCAAACTTCAATGTTTTATGAAACAGTTACATCCACCATTATTATTTATTTTTGTTAATCTCCCCGTGGTTCTTATAACGCCTCATAAAGGGTAGGGTGCTCAGAGCTACGTAAATATGGTTCATACTTTTATTGGCTGTCCATGAACTGTATATTTAATGTCCAAACTCAGCCAGTCTGTGTTAGCTTTAATAATGCCAGGTTGGACAGATGGGGGACCATACATTTACACCCCAAGGTGCTGACTGGAAACACCAGCTCAGTGAATGGTTCTGAGCTTGGAGGAGATGGTTATACAGTACATGTACTCCATTACAAATGATATATACAATAAAGAGGCCTGTAAATAGTTATGAATGAACATGTTTACAGTAATGCACATAACTGAGATGTTTTTAAGGGATGATTGATAACGCTCTACTTTACACTTCAGTTACCCAAACACTGCAGGGGACACAATTATAAAACCAGCATCAGAACCTTTGGATAATAGGTTGTGAGAGTTGTTTGGAATAAGACTGAAAGATCAGTCCAAGTCATTTGATAATAAATTAGACAGTCTATTGCAACAAAAAAACAAATGTTTGGTTTGAATATTTTAGAAAGTTAACCAATTCAAACATATAACTTTGAGTGAGACTAATATAATTCAAATGTTTTCGATAAATCCATAAATGTTACTGATCGGTGAAGTATGAATAAATGTCATGCAGCATACATCATACACTGTGTACTATATGTCTCTTTATTGCAACACAGCTCATCTTGAAAATATAAGAGTTAGTTGTTTTGCAACTAGTCGAGATGAAACGATTATGTTCCCTTGGAAACCAAAAAGTCTACCGATGTGCAAAAGGTATATTTTTTTCATGGGACGTGGGTGATAAGGGGATGCCATACGTCAATCTATTAAAATAAATGATCAGTTTATGTATTTATTTATTTTCTGTCTGTGTGAAGAGCAGATATAGAGTCGTCATTGCTCTCTGCTTAAAAGTCTTGTGGAGGTGTTATCGGCTTAATTTAGCTCTACATCCGGGATGAAAGGCAGGCAGGCAGGCCTACCCACTCGAAAACCCCAATGACCTCTCTGCTCTCAACTCAAGTCCATTCTAAATAAGCGGATGACGAAACACAACCACTTTAATTGGAACTTGTATATATACATTTCACAGTAGATGTGTGGGAATAGTATAAAACAAATCACTGACAATGTCCCTTTAGTAGAAGAGGTTAGGGAAGTTGTATAAAGCCAGAAGCGAATGGTGAGAGGTGAATTCATTAAATGATTCAGTCATTATATTTCTATATTGTGAAGTGTCTTGTTATTAAAACCACGATTTGTTTTGAACACTGCCCTTCTCTTTCACTCTTTCTGTTCCACACTCAGCACCCGGTTCCTGGTTCCGCCTATAAATAATTTTAGCTGGAAAACATTACTCAACCAAATCTCTTCCTCTGTAGTGTCCATGTCCTCATATTCTCAGTAAGTAAAATATAAATATTTTAAACATTGACCAAATGCAATTCATCTGTAATAAAGACAAATATGTTCAGTAGTGAGAAAAGCTTTAAAATGTATTTTCTGCTATTTTGGAACATAACTCCCCAAACAGCCCGAATGTCAGTATGTCGTTTTACTTAATTTAAAAAATATGATCAACAAAACCAAGATTTAATTTGGGATGATAAGTAAGAGGTAAGCTTAAAAAGCTATTGTTTACTAATGTAGTATTTTAAATGCATTACTCTTGAAATGTTAAACTTTCTCTATCTATGTATATGTCTTACACATATTGTATATGGAATAGCAGTCCGGTCCCTTTAGTGAAAACATGATAGAAAAGCGAAGTCTATGAAAACTTGTGTATAATTACATAGACATATTTTTCCAATGTAATGTCATATCTTCTTTGTAATGATTGGAAGTACAATTGCTTTATTGCATCTAAACAATACATCACATTGCATCTCGTGTGGATTTGAACACACTAAACTAACACTGTAACACTTGATGGTGACTTTCGTCGTCACACCAAAGCTGCAGTTAAGGCAAAAGCTATTAATTGTGGTACACCATTTCTGGGATTCATGTGGTTTAAAACGCTATATTTAACGAGTGAACGAGTGAACAACGATGGCCACTCCAGAGGTGTAATTCGCCTACGACTGGCAGCCGATTGGATAGTTTGGGCAGGAAGGGTACAAGGACAGGTGCGTTCCATTTAAATCCCCCGCTCACTACTTCCCTCTGTTCTCCAAGTGGCCTCCGTCCGACTGATACTGTTATGTCATACCAAGGGCTGAGGGGAAGTGAAAGGAGGGGAAGTGGAACTAGTAATGAAGCGCAGCCTTTATCTCAGAACGCATCCAAGGAACACGTAGATCTACGTGAACAGCATGGCGCTGAGAGACGGACCTCAACGATATCAAGCGGTGGCGAGTGGACACTGTCTTTTTCCACATCCTCTGCCGATAAAACTGCAGCTGACCAATACACTGCAAAAAAAATATGAAATAAAAATAAACAAAATTAAAAAAGGGGACAGCTGTAAGAGTTTAATGAACCTCCGTTATTTGGAGAAAAAAAGAAGGCTATGGTAATGAGGAGAGACCCCTCTGAGGAGGGTGCGCCATCTACTGGATCCTACCAGGAGGTAGAGGGGGGCATGCTGGGAAATGTAGGCAGAAAACATCTGAGGAAGGCATTTGAGGTTGGGATTCTATGGTGAATTGAGTCCAAAAAAAGATGAAGACAACAGTGAGTTGTGAGTATGCCCAGGTTAACTTTAAAAAGAAGGACATAGAAGCAGATGTAAACATAGGCTGTTGCTATAGAAAAGCAGTATGCTTTTAGTAGATAACATTGATACTTGTATTTAATTATTTTCTTGCACTTATTATCTTTGAAGATTATGTTATTTATTCACATGTCATACATTAACTGTATTTTTATTGTTTAAACTCATGTAATATTACCATATTGGTTTGTCTCTAGTTTGATCATAGTCTTTTTTCCATTCTGCATTATGAAGTTGTACTAATGTTATCACAGATTGTTTTTCATACATATAATATTGTAAATACAGAAATCTTAACTTTACCAAAACCATTAACTAAGTTGAGGCTTATGTCATTAACAAATCCTGCAGAACAATGTAGTATTCTGGTCCAACCTTTTCACTAAAATGCCAAGAGCCCTTGGGGAAACACTTCACAGTAATACTTCATCATCTATCTCAGCTAAAAGAAATTCAAGCAAAAAACACACACATTTTGTCAGTCCAGGAGAAAAGAAAGAAAGAAAGAAAGAAATAAAGAAAGAAAGAGAGAAAGAAAGAAAGAAAGAAAGAAAGAAAGAAAGAACGGAAAAATGGAAAGTAAGGAGAAATTGAAAGAACGGAAAAATGGAAAGAAAGAAAGAAAGAAAGAAAGACAGACGGACGGACGGACGGACGGACAGACAGGAAGAAAGAAAGAAAGAAAGAAAGAAAGAAAGAAAGAAAGAAAGAAAGAGAGAGAGAGAGAGAGAGAGAGAGAGAGAGAGAGAGAGAGAGAGAGAGAGAGAGAGAGAGAGAGAGAGAGAGAGAGAGAGAGAGAGAGAGAGAGAGAGAGAGAGAGAGAGAGAGAGAGAGAGAGAGAGAGAGAGAGAGAGAGAAAGAAAGAAAGAAAGAAAGAAAGAAAGAAAGAAAGAAAGAAAGAAAGAAAGAAAGAAAGAAAGAAAGAAAGAAAGAAAGAAAGAAAGAAAGAAAGAAAGAAAGAACGAACGAACGAACGAACGAACGAACGAACGAACGAACGAAAGAAAGAAAGAAGAGTAGGTGTCCAACAGAGAGATAGAGGGAGTATCAAAGTAAACCAGGCTGCCGTGGGGATGGGAGGATGAGAACAAGCTCATGTGCTGTTGATAGAAACCATGATGAAGCGTCCTGTCATCACAGGGATGTTTCAGACTTTTAGGGAGATCTTTACCAAACTAGAATGAAATAAATCCATGTGCAATCAAAAGGACTCTCGATTGATTCTTTGCGTTCAGGTAGGTAGAGTTTATACAAATACATATACATGTCCTAGCTGTGGTCATCACTCAACTCATGAACATGGGTATCGGATTGATCATTCAGTCATAAATAATTTCCATGAATATTGCTCTTGCATCACCGTCTACCATAAAAGGATAGACATATACTTTCTTTAGCATTCTTTCATTAGTAGAGCTGGATGTGCGCCAGATGTCTGACCGGGAGTGTGTAAGAGTGACTGCTCAATCTAGTGAACTGGCCAGCAAAACTGGCCAAGAACTGAACTTTAATTGTTTACATATTTACAACAATCCAGATTTGCTTTCATCTACGAGGCATTGCACAAAAGCCTCAACTTTCCCTTTGCCAAAGTCATTCAAGCTCCTCCTTCAAGCTTCAGAAATGATTATTCAATATTCAAAGCATTCAGCAAATTTTCCCCACCAGGATCTGAGTAAGCTGGCTGGCAAGGTAGTCCAAATGACTGTGTTGTTGTTGTTGTTGTTGTTGTTGTCGCGTGTTGTTGAGTTATAGCATGCAAGTTTGTGCATCATGCAGTCGGCTCGCAGAGAGCCAGTGAGGCACAGCTTCAGAAAGAGATGAGCTCCAGATGACGACCCACCCCAACAAATATGTCTATGGACCCCTGGAAACACACACACGCCAAGACCCCTGGAAACACACATGAACACGCTTAAACCCCTGGACAAACACACACCACACACATACACTTAGACCCCTGGAAACAAACACACACACACACGCTTAGACCACTGGACAAACACACACCATACACACACACACACACACACACACACACACACACACAAACACACACACACACACTTAGACCCCTTGAAACAAACACACACCCACACACACGCTTAGACCACTGGACAAACACAGACACACACACAGACCCCTGAACAAACACACACACACACTTAGACTCCCGTACAAACACACACACACAAACACACTTAGACCCATGGACAAACACACACACACACACACACTTAGACTCCCAAACAAACACACTGAGACCCCTGGGAAAAAAAACACACAGACGCGAGCCACAGAGGCAAGCACATGTTGACTCTATGATATACACACACACACATCAACACAAGCACATACACATAGGCATTCACACTTAACCAAACTATGAATCAAACCAGCTCAGGCGTGCAGAGAATTGCATACATACGTACCTAAGATGCAAGACACATACACACACTAATGCTAATTTAGCACAAACACGTACATTGACGTGGTAATGTTCGTGTAAAATCTAAAAAGACACTTCCCAGCACATGTCCGGTTCCTGGGGATCAGAGACGGAAATCGTAAAGGATATATATTTCCAGGCAGCATCCACCTATCCTGTCCCCATTTCCTTTACACCATCATAAATCCTGCAAACACACACACACACACACACACACGCACACACAGCCTCTAGTTGATGCTGTGCAGACACATCACCTTCTGTTTTTTTAACGCATCCCTACAGCGCACACACACACACACACACACACACACACACACATACACACACAAAGACAGGTGCACACATACAGGGGCACGCACACACACACACACTCACACACACACACACACACACACACACACACACACACACACAGGTATGCACGCACACACAGCGTATGTCTCAAAGACAGCACTGATGGGGGTCACGGCCTTAGTTCTGCTGTCACGCAGTTGGACCGAACTTGATAAACGATCAGGGCCTGTTATGATAACTGCTCCACCCGTTCCCACTCGCCGATTTGTCTCTGGCTCTTTAATCCACCCCTCTGGCTCCACTGGAAGATGGCCATGGTCCTCTTTCCTTCTCTCATCCTCTGCTTCCCCTCCTCAGTTCTACCCCGCAGATGTCACTCCTCGTCTTTCTCTCTCTCTGTCTCTCTCTCGCCTTGTCTTCTCTCTCTCTTTCTCTGCTCTCTCTATTACACTCTCTCTCTCTCGCTCTCTCTCTCTCTCTCTCTCTCTCTCTCTCGCTCTCTCTCTCTCTCTCTCTCTTTTTTTTTTCTCTCTCTTCTTCCTCTGTCTATCTTTCTCCTTCCTCTGTCTCTCTCTCTTTCTCTCCCCCCCCCCCCCCCCCCCCCCCCCCCCCCCCCCCCCCCCCCCCCCCCCCCCCCCCCCCCCCCCCCCCCCCCCCCCCCCCCCCCCCCCCCCCCCCCCCCCCCCCCCCTTAAGTTCAGTCCCCTCCTCCCAGAGCAGCGTGTCCGGAGCACAGCCAGGTTTCTGTCGGGGATGTCTCAGTCACACATGGCTCCACTTAGTGTAACCGCTGCCCCAGGGAACCGCCGCTGGCAACGCGGCCCAGCTATTGCACCATCGCTACAGTGTGTGGGTGTGTGTGTGTGTGTGTGGGTGTGTGTGTGTGTGTGTGTGTGTGTGTGTGTGTGTGTGTGTATATTTGTGAGTGTGTTTGACATGTTTATAACTCACTGCATATTTCACATTGCAATGTGTGTGTGTGTGTGTGTGTGTGTGTGTGTGTGTGTGTGTGTGCGCCTGTGTATGCCCCTATGTTTGTGTGTGTGTGTGTGGTGTACAGTGAATTATAATAGCATAAAGAACAGTTAAACCACTGACTGATAGTCCAACTGCTACTATTTCTCAGACTTTCAATTACTTCATACCACATTATGTATTGTCCAGGCATGCATCGAAATAGCCAGGAGAGTAATTCAATAGATTCATTTCAATATATAGGAGGGCGTAGGAAGTCAAGCCAGTGTCACACAATTGTTGCAGCTAAATGAGAACACAGAAAGACAATGCATACCAAAAATGTAGAAAAGGAGGGTAAAATAAATAGACAGACAGGATGAAAAAGAGAAAGATGTACAAAAAGAGAGAGAGGTAGACAGCAAAGGGAAGAAGAGAGATAGAGAGAGAGAGAGAGAGAGAGAGAGAGAGAGAGAGAGAGAGAGAGAGAGAGAGAGAGAGAGAGAGAGAGAGAGAGAGAGAGAGAGAGAGAGAGAGAGAGTCCTCAAACAGTTCTTTTCCCATGGCTGTTCATGGACAAACTATGCTTGTCCGTAAACACTGACATAGCACACACACACACACACACACACACACACATGCACGCACCCGCACATAGTCACACAAACCCAATCACACACACCCAAAGCATTTGCAAAAGAACAGGGTGTGTGTCCTTGACATTAGAGATCCAGCAGAGAAAACACTGAGCGAGTCACTCCCCTATTCTGCGGCCTCCCCACCACACAATTGAAAAAGGAACTGTACTTTGGAAAGAATGAGCGTCTCTCTCTGGACAACATTCCTGCAGGTCTGCAGCTAAAAGCCGTGTCACTGTTTCATAAGCCTCTAGAGGACAACCCGTTACCCAACATTAAGGAAGCAGTGAACCCACACCGTGTTGGAGGGATTTACATTCTGAAATATCCTTTGGGGGCAGATGGTTACACATTCATGTTTTCAGGATATATACCTTAAATTCCCTAAAGAGTGTGTTGAACTTCACGTAGACACTAATTAGACACACACACACACACACACGCACACACACATAAACACATGCACACACACACAGACACACAGACACACACACACACACACACACACACACACACACACACACACAGTCAACGGTCATGAGTCATAGCAACAATGGCTTCAACACATGTAGACTTTGTCCCATGTCAACACCTGGAAATCAAAAACACATCCCGGCCCATCCCTCTTCCTGTAGCACAATCAATAGAGTAGGATTGGTTGATCCCCTGGTGATGGTGATTCTTTAAATATGTGTCCAGAGGGTGTTTAGTAGGCGAGATACACACGAGAGGTGAGAAGGAGGTTGACAGAATTAGGCAAAAAAATTAACCAGTTTGAAGGGGAAAAGAAACAAGGGATTGTAGACTAAAAGACAGAAGAAGAGAGGAAGAGACAGAGAAAGAGAGAGAGAGAGAGAGAGAGAGAGAGAGAGAGAGAGAGAGAGAGAGAGAGAGTGTGAAATAGAATAGTTATAGTGGGTGTGTGTGTGCATGCTTGCGTGCGTGCGTGTGTGTGTTTGCGTTTCCTGAGTTCTATGAGTCAATTCCGCTGGCCCCTTTATTGCCTGCTGGTGATGACCGAGGTACTTTGCAGCGGGAAGTAGCTAACAAAAGAGAAACGAATTAATAGGGATGAATAGATGGATTTAAAGAGGGTGTGGGAGCGAAAGAGAGTGGGAAAATAAAATAGGGACAAAGAGATAAAAAAAAGGAGAGAGGCGTGCGTGTATGTACGGTACATGAAGGAGAGGAGATGGAGCTGATTATTATGTTGGTTGATGGCCAAAGGCAACAGCCGGGGGGCTTCATTCTGAAACAAGAATGAGCCCTGTGAACCACAGAGCATGTTTGTGGTCATCCACATTGATAGCGAAACATGTTTGTGTCTGTGTGTGCACTGCACTTGTATGTGGAGCATGTACAGAGTGTGTTTATGCACTATGCTATTTCAGTAATTGTGTGTGTATGTTTGAGTGTGTGTGAGTGTGAGCATGTGTCTCTGTGTGTGTGTGTGTTGTAGGGATGAGTAGGGGAAAAAAACTGACCGTGATGGGTCTGCGGAGAGTCAAATGGAGGCCGGCGTCCAGGACAGACCCGGGATCAGCCTTTGGCCATGTCAAACCGTTCACCGTCTGCACGCAACGCCATTCTTTACTGGTCTGGAGCAGAGCCAAGCTGGCCCTGAACCAGCAAGAGCCAAAAGGACCCATGGACCCGGAGAACAGGGTCTGCCGCTGGCACGCTATACATTAATAGTTACGCAAGAGCCTGACTCCCACAACCCAGTGCAACGACAATCTGAACTAAGTGTTCTGAAAACCTGGAGTGGATATGTATATCTAATCGACCAAGGCATCAAATAAAAACGTTCTTTTTTTCATCGCTCTGTATGATTTCATTAGAATAACTTCCCACGGGACCACGAAATAGGTTTGTGAGTCCTGCGCACTGCTTTTGGTGAGGGAATGATTTAAAGTTAGCGGTTGTTTTTAACGACAGAGTGTTGGCCGTGTACAACATAAACAGTGATGGAGTGTAGACCCAGGATTAGGAAAAAGGGCTTTTGGGACATGAGTCAACTGTTTTTTCCAACTCGATCGTGTGAAATTCCACCACGGCCCAACCCCAGAAATGATCCTCTACGGTTTATAGTCCAAGAATTTCACACAAAGAGCGGAAGCAGCAAGGTGTTAAAAATGCAACACTTCAGTGATTTTGATCAGCAGTACAACAATAGAACAATGGGCTTTCCCATCCAAGGTTACATCAAAACATGGGAAACCCCCATCGCTGGAATGACACAGAAGAGGTCTCCCTCCTGTAGAGCACGCACACGCACGCACACACACACACCCACGCACACACACACACAGAAGCTCTCATTAACCCTGCAATCTCAACACTTCCTGGTTATGGGGAAGTGGGCTTGCGGGTTTGTGGTTGCCGTGGTAACGGCATGTTGGGCCTATGTGAGTGTCTATGGTTACAATGCGGTCGGTCAAAGAGTGCTCTGATGCCAAAAATAAAGCACTGTGTCTGTGTGTGTGTATGTGTGTGTGTCGGTGTGTGTCGGTGTGTGAATGTGTATGTGTAGCACCACAACTTATTACCGATAGAAAGTAATGTATGACTTCATAAAACTCATTCTCACAATATCTCTTTGAGTTGGTCTACATTAATCTTAATCTTAATCTAAACCACATTGTACTAAGAAAGGCTTGATATGATGGAGCATTTTTTTAAATATATTGCCAGCGTCGATCTGAGTGACCCTTTTGGTACTAAACCAGTATTCATCTCTAATTCAACTCTAACCCTAACCAGTATTCATCTCTAATTCAACGCTAACCCTAACCAGTATTCATCTCTAATTCAACCCTAACCCTAACCAGTATTCATCTCTAATTCAACCCTAACCCTAACCCTAACCCCAACCCTAACCCTAGCCCTAACCAGTATTCCTCTCTAATTCAACCCTAACCCTAACCCTAACCCTAACCAGTATTCATCTCTAATTCATCTCTAACCATAACCCTAACCAGTATTCATCTCTAATTCAACCCTAACCCTAACCCTAACCCTAACCAGTATTCCTCTCTAATTCAACCCTAACCCTAACCCTAACCCTAACCAGTATTCATCTCTAATTCAACCCTAACCCTAACCCTAACCCTAACCAGTATTCATCTCTAATTCAACCCTAACCCAAACCCTAACCCTAACCAGTATTCCTCTCGCTCTGTTTAGGAAGACTTTGAGTTGAGACCAACAGAAATAAGTCAGATAGTAAAGATCCACACACTCACATAGACCGTGTGATTATCTACATGTTATTGTTCATATAATATATCAGATAGCTTCGATATTCTATTACTTTGTTTTGTTTCAGGGGAAAAGGCTGGCGATCACCAACAAAAACATATACAGTAAACTGACTAAACAAAACCAACAGACTAAATTGAAAGTTACATTTATCAAATTGACATTCTATTACTTTGTTTGGTTACAGGGGAAAAGGCTGGCATTTAACAAGAAAAAGACAGGCCTACAGTAAAGCCAACAGACTGAATTATAAGTATCAATTTATCAATTTGACATTCTTACAGCATAACGTCTAGAATGCTATACGTCTAAGTTGAGATAAGTTTTGCATTCAATTATATCCACATACATTTTTGGATATATATATATATATATATATATATATATACAAATCAGAGGCAGACTGTTGGAAACAGAACATTCCTGTCTTGCTTTGGCCTATCAAAATAAATTTGGAAATCAGAGAAATACATTTGAAAATCTCACCTTTTTCTTTCCAACTGCCACCTGCTCCTTATCAACTCACCTCCTGTCAACGTAATCAGATCTTGCACAGACAGTTAATAATAACACAATAAATAACTCCTGACTTTGAGTCATACCAGGGGAAAGACTGAAAATAATAATGATTTCAGATTGGCAAATTTAAGAAAACAGATAACTAACAACGTAAGATCTAATCTACTCTGTTAGAGTGCTTTATTTACCCAAACCATCCCAAGAAAACTTCCTCTGTGTCTCCAATAATGAAATTATTCAATTATTGACCTCCATTCTGGAGGGGTTCCATAGGAGTTGAGCCGGGTCCAAAACAAACTGACAGAGGGAAAGGGGGAACGTGAGATCTGTTCTGGTCCAGCCAGAGGTTGTGCTTAGGGCAAGCTGTGTGTTAGAAAACAGGAGTGCGGGTCCAAGCTGGGAGATGACCCTGACACAGATACACACACACACACACATGCACACACGCACACACACACGCACACACACACACACACACGCGCACACACACACACACACACACACACACACACACACAACCTCTCCTAAGTGTAAATGGTCACACACACTGAACCTCTCTGCACCAACTCATCATTCACTCCTTTACCAGCGAGCATAACAGGAAAGCAGAACTCTGAATAACAGACCCAGGCTCAGGGCTGCTGTCCTGATGGTGCTGTGGTCCGACAGAGTCAGATGGTTGGTCACATTGTGCGGGACACATTCCTCTCCTCCATCCCCCCTGGGTGACGGGGGGCGGGGGGGGGGGCTCAGATTCTCCGATCAGGGGGCATGTACTCACACGCGATGCAAAAGCTCAAGAAAGAGCCACATGTCCTCAGAATTGGAACAGAAATGTTTTTTGTTTGCCGGTCACATCAGGCATAATAATGGAGATTAGGGAGACCTAAGTCACTTTGAGAATGTGGGTGGGCTATCTGATATCACCCCCAAAGCTTTCCTGTGGGAATATCCACGTAAATCCAATTAAAAACAGATATTAACATCGGGTCGGCCTAGCCTTCTAAAGGAAATGCCTTACCAAAATATGACAAAGTCGTGCTATCAGATGTCCGCACCGCGCAGCATCTCCACTCATTCCTGATGTTATTTTTAAATACACTGTGGGAAGAGCAATATAACTGGCATTGAAAAGGCCAACACTTAGATTGAGTGACCCTTTTAAACCATGGATGGCAGTTCAAAGCATTCTTCTAACATCTGTGGGGTAGGAGTATTTGACAGAGTGCGTCGACGGTCTCAGGACGCAGGCTTTATATGAACACAGAGCCTTGTAAAGGCTTATTTCCATTGCAGGCTACAGCAGAGATTGGCTGTGCCAGGGCTAGCCAGGTAACCTGCCATTGACAGAAGAAAATACAATAAAAATACTACAAATATATTTGCGAGAGTCAACAGTACGTGAGATAGTCACAATGATTCAGTTTGGCGGTAATTCTAAATGCCAAAATAAAAAGCCCTGCAAGCGTGTAACCGTGTGTGTGTGTGTGTGTGTGTGTGTGTGTGTGTGTGTGTGTGTGTGTGTGCGTGTGAGCATGTGTGTGTGTGCGTGTGTATGTGTGTGTGTGTGTGTGTGTGAGCATGTGTGTGTGTGTGTGCCCATTCATCCCAAATTGCGTTGACTTGAGCGTGAGAACACATGAAAGAGAAGGGCCCGCTTCACAGTGCTGTGTGTCAATGTTTAAATACCAGCAACATGGAGATAAACAATGTGAGAGCTGTCCGCTGAGGATCTCTGTGTGTGTCCACTTCTGTCCTACGGAGTAAGAATGAGTATCTCTGTGTGTGTCCGCTTCTGTCCTACGGAGTATGAATGAGTATCTCTGTGTGTGTCCACTTCTGTCCTACGGAGTAAGAATGAGTATCTCTGTGTGTGTCCACTTCTGTCCTACGGTGTAAGAATGAGTATCTCTGTGTGTGTCCGCTTCTGTCCTACAGTGTAAGAATGAGTATCTCTGTGTGTGTCCACTTCTGTCCTACGGTGTAAGAATGAGTATCTCTGTGTGTGTCCACTTCTGTCCTACGGAGTATGAATGAGTATCTCTGTGTGTGTCTGCTTCTGTCCTACGGAGTATGAATGAGTATCTCTGTGTGTGTCCGCTTCTGTCCTACGGAGTATGAATGAGTATCTCTGTGTGTGTCCACTTCTGTCCTACGGTGTAAGAATGAGTATCTCTGTGTGTGTCCACTTCTGTCCTACGGTGTAAGAATGAGTATCTCTGTGTGTGTCCGCTTCTGTCCTACGGAGTATGAATGAGTATCTCTGTGTGTGTCCGCTTCTGTCCTACGGAGTAAGAATGAGTATCTCTGTGTGTGTCCGCTTCTGTCCTACGGAGTATGAATGAGTATCTCTGTGTGTCCGCTTCTGTCTCGATGAGTAACGAATGGATAAGGCTGTATGTGTCCGCCTTTGTCCTGATGAATATCTCTGTGTGTGTCCGCCTCTGTCCTATGGAGTAAGAATCAGTAAGGGGTATGTGTCTGCCTCTGTCCTATGGAGTAAGAATGAGTAAGGGATGTGTGTCTGCCTCTGTCCTATGGAGTAAGAATGAGTGAGGCTGTGTGTCCACTACTGTCCCGCTGAGTAAGAGTGTGTGTGTCCGGCTGAGTGTGTTTTCTTCAGCCTGGTTGGATGAGCTACAGCACTAACCCCAGAGGTTAAACCATCACTCAGCACAGCGATAGTCATCATAACACACCCACACACACACACACACACAGACAAGCACACACATTGTGCTGCACACTTACATCGGCACCTGGAGAATCCGTTATGAAGCAGTGAGGATTGACGAAGCGTTCCAAAGTAACTAATAAAACAGCCATCGAGACCTCCCCAGGGTGCGTTACCATGGCTGCACAATGGGAGAGGCTGTCATGCCAATGAGCCAATCCACCACTGGACCACGCGGTCGCCTGACTTCCTGATGAGGGAGGCAAACAGTGATCCATCCCTATGGTTGAAAGACATAAAAAAAAAACACACATTATGTACTTTAAGTATTGGCCGACGGGCATTTACTGACGTTTTCTGTTCTCTGCCTGTACAAACAACTCACTGTGTGCCTAAGCTTGGAGGGAGAGAGTCGTGTTGGCAGGGATGTTTCGGCTCTCACAGAGAGGTCTGACTCATCGCCTGGTCCCCACCCTGAATTACACGAGCGGCGAGAGAGTCAGGAGAAAAACACAGTCAGTAATAATGAAAATAGTTGATTCAAAAGTAAATCTGTCCTCGATATGCTGTTAAAATGAGCCTGGTTTCACTAAAAACGGCTGTGCCTCATTTCCGTTCACAACTGTGTTTCACAGCAGATGGAGAAAAAGAACTTGATTAAACAGATGTTTCAACAACAAGACTGTTGCCAAGGAGAAACAGCTGATGTTGGTATTTTCCCTCAAGTCATGGATTCAGCTCCAAAAACATATTAGCCTGGGCAACGAGCTGGCCCACTAAATGTAGCATTGGTCCCCCTCACAGATAAACACACACACACACACACAAACACACACACACACACACACACACACACACACACACACACACACACATACACACACGCACACACACGTTCCAGATGTAAGATATAAAAACTGTGCAAAATCAAAACTTTGATAGTGACGTATTCATGTAAAAAAGAAAAATAATTAGTGAGTTCACGAATAGGTAAATAAAGTGAAAAAAGAAAGTTAAAGTTAATCTTAGCCTTGGCAAACTTAAACTGTGTGTGCTTTTTGCACATACAAAAAAAACATATATACATAATATACATATATATATATAGACAGTACTGTGCAAAGGTTTTAGGCAGGTGGGTTGGGGGTTCTGTAAAGTAAGAATGCTTTCAAAAGTAGAAATGTAAATAGTTTTGTTTCCATAAATTAACAAAACGCAAAGTGAATGAAAAGAAGAAACATCTAAATCAAATCAATATTTCGTGTGACCACCCTTTGCCTTCAAAACAACATCACCTGCCTAAAACTTTTGCACAGTACTATATGTATATATATATATATATATATATATATATATATATATATAAATATATAAATATATGTGTACATCTTGCAAATGCATTCTTACTGCCCCCCATTTTGAGTTAGCTTGAGTCTATATTGTGTGCAGTCAGTGCTCACCTTGTACCTTAACATAACGGTTGTTCCCGTTTCTAAAGTACTGTGTTATGTGAAGTGACAGCTCTAATATGGAGATCTCCCCGGGCAACATTAAAGTTCTATTTGATGGTCTCTAATCTAAAGGAGATGAGGAGAACGAGGGTGAGCATCCCCTGTACTGTGTTATCTATCGGTCTGGAGTGGAGAGGAGTTAACTCCCTGTACTGTGTTATCTATCGGTCTGGAGTGGAGAGGAGTTAGCTCCCTGTACTGTGTTATCTATCGGTCTGGAGTGGAGAGGAGTTAGCTCCCTGTACTGTGTTATCTATCGGTCTGGAGTGGAGAGGTTAGCTCCCTGTACTGTGTTAACTATCGGTCTGGAGTGGAGAGGAGTTAACTCCCTGTACTGTGTTATCTATCGGTCTGGAGTGGAGAGGTTAGCTCCCTGTACTGTGTTATCTATCGGTCTGGAGTGGAGAGGAGTTAGCTCCCTGTACTGTGTTATCTATCGGTCTGGAGTGGAGAGGAGTTAACTCCCTGCACTGTGTTATCTATCGGTCTGGAGTGGAGAGGAGTTAACTCCCTGTACTGTGTTATCTATCGGTCTGGAGTGGAGAGGTTAGCTCCCTGTACTGTGTTATCTATCGGTCTGGAGTGGAGAGGAGTTAGCTCCCTGTACTGTGTTATCTATCGGTCTGGAGTGGAGAGGAGTTAACTCCCTGCACTGTGTTATCTATCGGTCTGGAGTGGAGAGGAGTTAACTCCCTGTACTGTGTTATCTATCGGTCTGGAGTGGAGAGGTTAGCTCCCTGTACTGTGTTATCTATCGGTCTGGAGTGGAGAGGAGTTAGCTCCCTGTACTGTGTTATCTATCGGTCTGGAGTGGAGAGGTTAGCTCCCTGTACTGTGTTATCTATCGGTCTGGAGTGGAGAGGAGTTAGCTCCCTGCACTCACTGCAGGCATCCAAAAACAAAAACACTTTCTAAGGTTTTTATCGAATTAATATCATTTGGTCACATGCTTGATCCCTGTTGTGACTGGGCGGATAGAGGAGACAGAGATGAAGATGAGACACTTAATCATACTTGATCATAATTATAATCATAGGCCTATTCAATTGTACATAATAAATAAATAAAAACTGTCCAAGTCTCGAAAGCTTGACAATTTCACACAGATTTTGTCAAACCGCTTTCAGAATGTCTTCAATAAGGATGTGAGTCATTTTTACAAGGTGCCAGAAAAACATTCAATGCTCAGCCTAAGCCGAGGGATTTACCCAAAGTCACGCTAGCAAATCATTTTCCTGTGGCCTAACATCATAAAGGATCGGTTCTGATAATAACACTGTATTGGATATTCACACCCTGTTGCACTGCAAAAAAAAAAAAATCCAATAATCTGCCAATAGAACAAGAAAAGTATCTTGATAAGTATGTCTTATAAGTAAAATAATTCAACGTGCAAAATTCTTAGGGAGATATATTTGCTGAATACAAGATATTTGGTCTTGCCCCCCAAAGAACATTTCGCACATGGCCCCCCAAAAGCAATAAACGGCCCTGGCAATGCCTGTGTGGAGACAGCCCTATCCTCGAACTCAGTCAACATGGATCATGTTTAAAACTGAAGCTTGGCCTGCCACATCCTGCATCTAAAAAAAAAACAAGATTTGAACTCTTGTCCATCGTACTTGACGTCTGTTTGCATGCTAGACCAACAACTGTCTGCAGCTTGTCGAAGCTGTTTGGGATTTCGAAACTAGTCCAGATTCCCCCCCACCCCCCGCCCCTGTCTCTCGGAAATGTTGTGTTCCTTGTGATTTCACAGCGCATAACTTCACTGAGAACCTCTTTTGAAAGCGCAGATTTTTTCAAACAGCTGGTTTAATGGGCGCCAGGGAATGGGAATGGGACAGGCACAAGGGGTCAAAGACCGGGGGGGGGGGGGGGGGGGGGGGGACGAGGGAGGGAGAGATACAGAAAGGGAGAGAGAAAAGGTGTAGACTACAGAAACAGAGAGGGAGGGAGGGAAACAGAAAGGGAGAGAGAAAAGGTGTAGACTGGAGAAACAGAGAGGGAGGGAGGGAAACAGAAAGGGAGAGAGGGAGAAGGTGTAGACTAGAGAAACAGAGAGGGAGGGAGGGAAACAGAAAGGGAGAGAGGGAGAAGGTGTAGACTAGAGAAACAGAGAGGGAGGGAGGGATACAGAAAGGGAGAGAGGGAGAAGGTGTAGACTAGAGAAACAGAGAGGGAGGGAGGGATACAGAAAGGGAGAGGGAGAAGGTGTAGACTAGAGAAACAGAGAGGGAGGGAGGGATACAGAAAGGAAGAGAGGGAGAAGGTGTAGACTAGAGAAACAGAGAGGGAGGGAGGGATACAGAAAGGAAGAGAGGGAGAAGGTGTAGACTAGAGAAACAGAGAGGGAGGGAGGCATACAGAAAGGAAGAGAGGGAGACAGAGAGAAGGAGTAAAGACTAAAGAGAGGAAGGGAAGAAGGTGGGACATGGGAGGGAGAGAAGGAGACAGAGAAACCTAGAGTGGGAAGGAGGGAGAGAAAGCGGAGGGAGACAAAGAGAAGGAGTAGAGAAAGGACAGCAAGGAAGAGAGGGAGACAGAGAGGAGTAGACACACACCGAGCCGCACAATTGACTTGACTAAAACACCAAGCTGATGTTTATGTTATTTGCATGAAAACACAAAGGGACACGTATCGCAGCAGCAATCAAAACAGAGAGAGAAAGAGCGAGCGAGAGATAGAAAGAGAGAAAGAGTCAGGGCGAGGCCTTTGATTAAGTCTGCGACCAGAAGCAAGAACAAGCGAATCTGCGAATTTCTTTTTTTTTTAAACATGAACAACACTCCAGGGAATGTTGGTTGCCTTGACAACGACTGTCCCATGCCAAACAAACGACTCCTTTCATAACAACCCGCTACAAACAAAACCTTCTCCACGGTTAGCTCCCACACACACAAGCCCACTCGCACAGACCCAAAGAGGCAGACTTGCTTCATCCATCGCTGTTAGAACTGAAATGCTTTTGGAGATTAGCCACCATGAGTTAATTTGGCTTCTCTCTCCAGCATCAGTGCTAACTCTCCTTATTATTTCAACACTATTGACTAACTCTTGATTAAGCAACATGGGTATTTTATTGGTTGGCTCACTCATTGTAAAGTTTTATGTGTACAGTTTTATTTGCAGCGGTATTGTTACATTTATTAAAAAAATGCTTTGTGTCTTGTCCAGAAGAAATGCAGCTCTGTACAAGGTCACTTGGCTTATTTTGTATTTTAGCAATGAGCAATGACCAGAGGACCTAAATATCAAGTAGATAGACTGCCTGCCTGATTTACTGCCTGATTTACTGCCTGACTGGCTGTCTGATTTACTGCCTGCCTGCCTGATTTACTGCCTGCCTGATTTACTACCTCCCTGATTTACTGCCTGCCTGCCTGATTTACTGCCTGCCTGCCTGCCTGACTTACTGCCTGCCTGCCTGCCTGCCTGATTTACTGCCTGCCTGCCTGACTTACTGCCTGTCTGGTTTACTGCCTGCCTGCCTGTCTGATTTACTGTATGCCTGTTTGATTTACTGCCTGCTTACATGATTTACTGTATGACTGTTTGATTGACTGCTTATCTGCTTTACTGCCTGCCTGATTTACTGCCTATCTGATTCACTGTATGCCTGTCTGGATTACTGCCTGTCTGTCTGATTTATTGCCTGCCTTATTTACTGTTTGCCTGCCTGATTTACTGTATGTTTGACTTACTGCCTGCCTGATTTACTGGCTGTCTGCCTGATTTACTGCGTGCCTGTCTGATTTACTGCCTGTCTGCCTTCCTACCTGTCTGTCTGCCTGATTTACTGCCTGCCTGCCTGCCTGCCTGCCTGACTGACTGACTGATTTACTGCCTATCTGTCTGATTAACTGCCTACCTGTCTGCCTGTCTGCCTGCCCGGCTGACTGATTTACTGCCCGCCTGCCTGATTTACAGACTGACTGGTTGACTGACTGACTGGTTGATTTACTGCCTGCCTGCCTGACTGACTGGTTGATTTACTGCCTGCCTGTCACTGTGACTTCCAGACGGACTGGACACACTGAAACACCGGTCTCCTAAGATTGTGGGGAAATACAATACAAAAATAAAAAAAGAAAGTGAGTGATCAACATATAATAGACACTTGATATAATATAATATGATATAATATAATATAATATAATAGACGCTGAACCCTCAGACCCACGGAGAGACGAGACTGAAAGCTCAGGAAGAAGTGGACGCCCTTTGAATGGGCCAGCCAGCAAGCCCACCCGAAACCTGGCTACGGTTCCTACAGATAATCAATCACAGATAGAAAATGTATTTCATCTTTTCAACAGTGCAACATGTTAACTCCTTTTGGAGCCTTGGCCTGGATCTGAACGATCATTCAACTCAATTCCTAGGGTCTGTGTGAATATCCAAAGAAAAATGGTTCCCCAGGATCTATTACCCTTGTTGTTTCTTCTTAACCCGGGTTTAGGATATACACTATGTAGAACAACACCTCTACATCGTGTAGAAAATGTATTGTGTATCGTTAATGTATAGACATTAATCATTGTCTAGTTACCAGACTGTAGTTCCACCAGACCCCCTGCAGGGCTTGCAGATGCCAGCTAAGCGTTCAGCTATGTCAGAAACAACGTGTCCACATGAACTCTCCCTGTGAGGGGACTCAAGTGTGACTTAATCCGTGCTCCCGTCTGGGATTTTCATGATCGCTCCCAATCCATGTCACACAGACAAGAATGTACAGTACAGAACTGTTGCCAATGTCTCTAACCTGTGTGTCCTAAGCTAGCTTGGTATACGCCCTGAGGGTGCTGGACCTGTGTGTGGGGCAGCCCTTCAAGTGTGCCATTTAATGAAATACTAAATAAACTCTCTTCCGGCTTTAACTGACTGTACAATGGATCTAGCTAATGTGGACAGTTCTGTTAAAATCTCTCTCTCTCTATCTTTCTCTCTCTCTCTCTCTCTCTCTCTCTCTCTCTCTCTCTCTCTCTCTCTCTCTCTCTCTCTCTCTCTCTCTCTCTCAGAGTAAAGCCATGTAGTTATCCCCAAACAATGCAAAGTGCTACAGTATGGCTTTCTCCTGGAAAACCAATGTAAATATGTAAATATGAAGATGTGAATAGGCAAGCCTGACAGTGATGCCATAGATGTTAAAAGAGCATCTAAAGTGAGTGAGTGAGTGAGTGAGTGAGTGAGTGAGTGAAAGAGAGAGTTAGAGACAGAAACAGGGAGAGAGAGAGAGAGAGAGAGAGAGAGAGAGAGAGAGAGAGAGAGAGAGAGAGAGAGAGAGAAAAGGGAGATACATGGAAAGGAAGACAAAAGATAGGGGTAGAGAGAGATAGAAAGAGAGACATGGAGAGAGAGTAGGAGGTAGTGACAAAAGCTAGCCAGCAGTCCAGAGTGCAACCATGGAGACAAAGCCAGGAGTTTAATATAGAGAAGCGTTTCATCACACACACACACACACACACACACACACACACACACACACACAAACACACACACACACACACACACACACACACACACACACACACACACACACACACACACACACAAACACACACAGTCAAAATGTAAACGTATCAGCTCATATAATTCCCCATGTTGTCTCTTTTGCCTTTTATCATGTTCTTTCCATCCACTCTGGGACCTTCATTGTATCCATCTTTTTTATCGTTTTCTTTTATCTCATCTGCACACCCTTGCTCAGAGAGACATTGCGCGTCCTCAGTTTTTAATAGAAGGAGAGTACCTGGCCTGTAGCCAGAGAAAAGAACATCTGGTTTGTTGGTTTCTTAACAGTACAGAATTCATCTTTTTGATGAAATTAATCTTTAGGTCCCAAAACCCCAAAACTAAAGAGGATTTTTTGTCATCAAAAGATCTTGTAATCTGGAAAATATTTTCCAGCTTGCTTATACCTTAGTGTGTTGTTTATCTTAAGTTGTGTCAAATGTTTTACTGCTATTCAAGCACTTTTAAGCTATACATTTTTTTTGTATTATTATTACTATCATTAATGCAACAAGGAGTTTTAACAACTTGCAATGACAATTTTACAGTTTCACAATTCTCATGTAATTTGGGAAGTAAACTTTTCACGCATAATGCATAGTTCGATTGTAAGCTCAGAGGAACCAGATCACATCCGCTTGATACCATAAATGTATTATTTATTTATTGGTACCAAACAATTGTATTATATAGGTCCTAGACTTATTTAGTTCAGTTTGTCCACGTAATATTATTAGTTGTATCTGATGACTTCATTGATATAGACCACGAACGCAATCTTCCCACGTGACGACGTGCGCAGTATGGTTGCAGCCGGTTATTACAGGAGGCAGTACATACAGTCGGTTTCACTGACTACGGCTCCACGCAGGGAGGGGGCCTATCCATCAACTGGCGCACAATGATTCGAAAGGACCCATATTACTACTTTTTTTCTTACCGACAACTTTTGGATTCTAACAACGTGTAAAGGAATAATTGAAGGGTTAAATGCATGAGAACTGAAAGAAAAAGACCACTTACGAAATAAGACCTAAAAGTTGTCCTCATTCACCAACCGTTTTTTTTTTCACCAACCAAAGACTTAACCATATAGCAGTTCAGTCTACCGTGTAATCTAGATGCCTGCGTGATAGACTGGTGGACGTGACTACAACCGATCCACCTGTCAGAGCTGACAATGCAGCCTAGCAGAGTACGCTGTTGGTAAGTTGCCTAAACCCGCGGCTAAATTAGGTAGCTGTGTCAATTACATCCGTAGTGGACACCACCCGCTGGGTCACGAAGTGCAGCTATACAAGATAAAAGAAAATCAGTTTAAATATTTAGGTCTCGTGCACTGTGCTCTGCATGAGCATATTTGACAATTTAAAACAATTATATAGCCTGACTAGTAGACCCTAAATAAATGTATATGGAAAGAAAACGTGCGTAAAAATCGTTTCAGTTACACTGTTACGGAGTATAAAAGCTAAGTTTTATAGTTTTCAAACAATTAAGATATTGATGGGGAATACAGCGAGGCTACATATACATTAAGTATAGTGTAGTCAAGTATAAGAAGGAGCCTACTAATGCGCGCGCTTAGTTTGCTGGTCAACCAGCCCAACAATGGGCTAAACCTCATATTTTTCTTCCTATAGTGCCTCTGATCCTTCAACTTTGCGCTCTGGCTCAAAGTCAGCCATATGTTAAGTAGTGTTAATATAGTGCACGTTTAACTCCAACTGGATTCCGGCACAGATCAAAATTCCTCAGTTGAAATCGTGGTCCCATGAGTAAGGCATACCGTCTATCTACCCAAGCAACACCCGCAACAGTTAGACTTTCTGCTGCTGGTGGCTATAACAACCACATGACGTTCGTTTTATTTATAGGAAAGTTTTCCCATGGCGGTGTATGAAGCGCCAAACATCCGGTCATTTTGAGTGAAACCAGTCTGTAGAGATAGTGTCTGCTAGAGCGTTGTACAGCAGTATTCAAGGTCAACTCTAAAATCGGGAATCTTACAGGGACAGTCTGTCTCTACAATACAAATTTGGAACTTGCCTATATTGACCAACATCAAAGTGATTTGGCTGTTTATTTTTATTTTGGTGTGTGTGTGTGTGTGTGTGTGTGTGTGTGTGTGTGTATGTGTGTCTGTACACCAGCTGTAATGTAATGTTAAAGGCTCCCTATTTACTATGATGCAATGTAACAGGTCCACTTTCTTTCAAAAAAAGTCTTGCATGCAATGCTATTTCACGATTGTATAGAAAGCCAAAGGTGGTGTCTTTCTTCTGCCATGTACATAGGCTGGCCAACCTTGACGTGCTAAGCAGTTTACTAGACAATTTAGCATCCACCACTTAAATCTGAATTATCCTACAGTGAAAGTATTGTGTGGAGAAGTTAGAATTACATTGTAATTTGGATGTAACTGCACTTTTTATTTATCTCTTTATCACACAGGGTGTTCTTTTAAGCGCTCCGGGTGTCTAGAAAAACCCGACATCAAGCGTAATCAATTATTATTATTATTATTAAAAAGCTGGATCCCATCACCATGGCGAGTTGAAAAGACTCACTTCCCTCTCTGCTGTTCTCTCCTCTCCTCCCTATGCAGGTGCCCTTCATCTGTGCTTCTCCTCCTTCCCCTCCTCCTCCTCTCTCCTCCCCCCGTCTCCCCATCCTCCTCCCGCCCTGAGTGGTCTCTCCAGCGCGTCCCCGTGGTCTTGCCTCAGCGGATCGAGGAACGCCCCGCCCCCCACTTCCTGTCCCCAGCCCGCCTCGAGGTCACGTCCCCCTGCGACCCGGAGTGCCACAAGAAAGCCGCGGCCCCGAGTTACTGGGCCCTGCGGGACATCTTGGCTTACGAGACGCTCCACTCTGACGGGCGTCTCACCGAAACAGCCGTCGGTATCTACGGTTACAATGGCCGCAGCGACACCAGCGCCGCCCCGACCTCTAAAGCCCCTTCCAGGCGGAAACGGCAGATCTTCGGCCATGACGGGCGCTTCAGCATTGCAGGGCGGGACTTCCTGTTAAAGTACCCCTTCTCGGTGGCGGTCAAGTTGTCAACGGGCTGCTCCGGGACGCTGGTTGGCGACCGGCACGTTCTGACGGCGGCGCACTGCGTCCACGACGGGAAGAACTACGTGAAGGGAGCCCAGAAGCTCCGTGTGGGCTTCCTCAAGCCAAGGCAGCGAGACGCGCCCTCGTCCTCCAACTCCTCGGCGGCCAATCACGTCGCCGCCCCGCCCTCCGACGACAAGATGAAGTTCCAGTGGATCCGCGCCAAGCGCACCCACGTGCCCAAGGGCTGGGTGAAAGGGAACGCCAACGACATCGGCATGGACTACGACTACGCCCTCCTGGAGCTCAAGAAGCCTCACAGGCGCCGCCACATGAAGCTGGGAGTCAGCCCGCCCGCCCAGCGCCTACCTGGTCGACGGGTCCAGTTCTCGGGTTTCGACAACGACCGCCCGGGCCACCTGGTGTACCGGTTCTGCCGGGCCGGGGAGGAGACGTCGGACCTGCTCTACCAGCACTGCGACGCCCAGCCGGGAGCCAGCGGCTCGGGGGTGTACGTCCGCATGTGGGACGGGAGGCGGCGGCGCTGGGAGAGGAAGGTGATCGGGGTGTTCTCCGGGCACCAGTGGCTGGAGAGGGAAGGGGCGTCGCGGGAGTTTAACGTGGCCGTCAGGGTGACCCCGCTCAAGTACGCCCAGATCTGCTACTGGATCAAGGGGAACTACCTGGATTGTAGGGAGGGGTGAGGAGCAGAGGGGGGGAGGGGAGGAGCGGAGGGGTGAGGAGCAGAGGGGGGGGGGGGGGGGGGGGGGGGAGGATGGAGGGAGACAAGATGCCAATGAATGATGGATGAATTATGGCACTGTCACACTTTTCATCATGAGAACACTTGGACCCTCGAAACACATACACACACACGCACGCACGCACACCCATAAGCACACAAACAAAAGGAAAGACACTCTTTCATGCAAACACACAGAATTTGTCAACTACTTTTAGGGACTGGTTCTATAGGACTTCTTAATGAGTTTCACATTTCAAACCATGAGCAAACACCACCTACACACACACACACACACACACACACACACACACACAAACAAATAACTAGAACAACATATCGTAAATATTGTAATATCAAATCCATCCATGTTTCATGCTAACACATTGACTAACACATTTCACCACATAATCAGTCTTTACATACCACATACTCCAGCGCTTCTGTCCATACTGAGCAACCAAAATGAAGAGTAAAGACAACCACAAAAACTGTATGTATTGACACTTAAAAAAGTTGGGATCATGATAAAGATGGTGCGAGAATTCTTACGGTGCTCAGATGGACTTTTCATGATACTTTTGTTTTTGCTTATACGAAAGATTGCACTGTAAAATATCTTTGGTCTACTGTAAGGGATTGTTGTGATGTCATTGAATGTAACAACTGGCATAAAACCAAAAGTGCTACTCACTTTATTTCTGTTGGCTTAAGCTTATAAATTGTCCGACCATTACTGTGCATAGTATGTACCTACGCAATCCAACTGTTAAAAAGGAGGATTTTATTTAAATACAAATTATCTTATCATTATAGAATGCAGTGGACTATCTCATGCGTACTTGCTGTATGTACGTGTAAACCTTTATCGCCATCTAGTGGACAAAATATAAACCACATGGCCATTGTTTTATTTGCGTTTTCAGTAAACTCCGTTTAAAACCAACTGGAGCAGAAGAATGCTCACTCTTTTACCAAGTCAGAGAGAATGGCATGGAAATGGTTGAATAGCATTTGAACTCTTGTAAATTGTGTGATTTGTTTCCCCGAACTTTCAGAGCAATTATGCACTGTTCAATCACATTGTTTAAATGTTAACTAGATAAAGTTGCCTGTGAAGTAACTACAGCAATATATAATAAATGATCATTTGAATTATTGCAACAACTCTGTTCCTATTGCCTTCTGTACTTCCCCATCTTATCATAAACAGTAATAATAAAAACAACAAACGTGATTGGACGCACAGTTGAACACCAATAAAAGCAATCGCTTTCACAAATGAAAACACTCGTTTCACATGTGCCCAAACGGACAGGAAAACCCACTGTTAAAACAGCACTTTCGGGGGTATATTTTATTTCAGATGTCAACAGCATTTTAAGAAATGCTTGAGAGGGAAAGTGAACACTGTAAAAGCTGACAATACATGGACCAATAACTTGACTCCGGTGATGACCACTGAACATTCAATAAACACAATAAACCAGGGGAAATAGCAATGCATCTTGGGTATCGAACAGAGACGAACGCTTCCCATGTTATCTCACTTGGTGAGCAACCGTTTAGGAGGGGGAAAAAAAGGTTAGAAAATATTTCCTGCTCTTAGAAAATGTGCATGCGCATTTAAATGTTGTCCTAACTACATCAATGCCAAGAATATAAAAATGATCTATACGGTGAATATATAAAAAAAAAAAGTGTCCAATACATTTTTTTCAGGGGTATATGTATTTAAGGAATCGTTCAAAACATTCTTTAGAGGAAAAACTAAATGCTCTAAAAAGTCAAATTAAAAAGTACTTCCTGCCTCCTTAAATCTTCCAAATTCATAAATTTGCCTTGTCACTACCTTCCAAGACGCTTGATAGCATGCAGCGGTTACACATTGAAAACTGCACCAAGGATTTGGCCTACGGATCCAAGACTCTAAACCAAGTACAACCTAAAGCCAAATCAGGGCCCAGATTAGCCGGGAGGAAACCAGTCTGCAGATACCAACTGCTGAGTGCAGGCAAGTTCAACAACAGCACCACATACTTTATGCATTTTTGTAACATTAACAATCAGTGAACGTAGTCCTGTCAAAATCCATGGGATCTATACGGGGAGTATGACGACTTAGACGTTGATTTGGGACAATCCTTCCATTGAAGGACTGTAAAGCACTGGCGATTAAAGTGGACATTGAGGGTGAGTTTCAATACAACACTGGTTAATACGACGAGAGCTTACGGGTGCATCTCAATAGTATAGAGGGGCTTTACTGGTCAAAAGAAAACTCACTCAGGAATCGTGAATTTCAAAGAGAAAAGACAGGGAATTCTAGACCTATTAAATCTGACGGAATGTGAGATGGTGTAAGGGAAATAAGGGACTTGAGATTATTGACACTCGGCCCCTGTGTGTCCCAAACGGGTATCAGTTGTCACGTGTATGATTTGACGACAAGGCAAGCTATTTGCAACGCCCTATAGAATTAGAATAAAAAGATGACACTCCAGTCTGATTTAGTTAATACTGTTGGTGAGCTTGGCCGATTATCTCCAAGACGTTTCCGCCATCTTAAGCCCTGTCCACACAGTCATGCTGTTAAAAGAAACATTGCATTAAACTGTTCCTTCGACTTTGTGTCCAGGAAAACCAGAGGGTTCATTAAATTAGGCTCTAGAAAAAAAAAGCCCTGATTTGGATTGACTGTGACTAATAGTTCTGTCTCTATGGGAACAGAGGAGATTGCATGTAAAACCACCAAGCATGAAATAGCATACTCACTACCTTCCAATTCCATTTGCTGTTCCCCCCTCCTTGTCCACTACCTAACAGAGGTTTCTAAATTATTTCACTGGGATTAAGGGGTTTGGGTTGGGTTTCAAAAGGTGCTTATATGTGGAGCAGAGGCACGAGAGCTGGGACTGACTCTCACTCACTCACTCACTCACTCACTCACTCACTCACTCACTCACTCACTCACTCACTCACTCACTCTAATGTCTGACAGGTTCCCGGGACAATTTTTGTTGACGATTCGGTTCCCGACATAGCCCTTGGACACAAAGGAGAAAAAATCAACTGATCACATGACCGGAAAGAAGGTACATGTTGATGAACCGACATGTACAACAGACAGACAGACAGATACACAGGGAGACAGACAGATACATAGGGAGACAGGCAGAAACACGGATAGACAGGCAAAAACACAGATAGACAGTCAGAAACACAGGTAAACAGACAGACCAACACACAGGCAGACAGGCAGACAGACAGACAGACAGACAGGCAGGCAGACAGAAGCACTGTCTAAGACGTTACAATGGACATAAGCTGCACTTGGGGTGAACCGCCTCATCGAAAGATAAGATAAGATAAGATAAGATAAGAAGATAAGATAAGAAGATAAAACTGTTACGTGAATGACTTGAGGAGATGCTTGACATTTGATTGTGCCTTTAAAACCAAATCGGTCTGACCTATCTGAATCATCAGCATGACAGCGTGTCTCGGTAAAACACCTGCTTTGAAGCTTACGTACACCACAATAGCCAAACTAAAATGTTAGAAAACGTTACCGGGGGGGGTGACTGCTGATGGCGGTGTCGACCTGCTGTTTCTGCAACAATCTGACCGTCAGATAAAACATAAAACATGACATAGCAGGTCCTGGTATACTGGTTATACGAGAGCGAAAGAGAACAGTATTGTCTTAGAGAGAAGATGTCACAGCAAGGTGATGTCAAACCCAGCAAATACAGGACGCATTAGGTGTAGGATTATCCACACAGCTCGAGGGGAAGTGAATGATAAGCATGACCACTGATCATGATGATGATGATGATAATACAGCCAAAGGGTTGACTCTGCCATTTTGGTTTTTAACCCAAAACAGGTGGCAGGTGCAACAAACCCAAGTTGTGTCTTTAAGGATAGGGCTATGGTACAAAATGTTTCCTTTTTTATTTCCTTGCAACTTTTTCTGGATCTTTTTTTTTTATATATATTTTTTTTTACAGATAATTGCTTAATGGTTATAGGAAAGAGGATACACCGTGCAGTTTCATCGTAAAATTCTGTGAGAGCAAACAAATCGTGTACTATTCCCCCCCCCCCCCCCCCCCCCCAGAAATACCAAATCTAGTCAGAGATTGGCCACTTTAAGCAACTTTGGTGGGGATGCCACTTCATGGGGGCATCCTCTTATGTTTTTTTGCCCTCCTCTCTCCCGTCGCCTAGCAACGACGGCTTCCGTCGACGTGACGCGCCGTCACCGCGGCAACGCCTGGTCGCTAAGTCAAAACAGTATACAAAATAAAAATATTCTTTAAATAGGAATATAAACACAGCATGAAAAATAGAACCGTATCAAAACACATATTTTAGTTCACAGTTTGTAGTCTTAAGCAAAAAGACCACACTTGTCTCCACACTGATTGCTACAATACTTGGCACACCCCCAGCCTTTCCTCCAGAGTTCTCGGGCCTGGGGGGGGGGGCGGAGGGGAGGAGAGGCCGCCCGAGGCAGCCCCTGGCTGGGCCCTCACTGTGACTTGAGTCCCAGGCTGCTGCCGGAAGAGCAGGCTGAGGAGGAGGATTGGGGGTAGGAGTAGGCCTTTCCGAGGACGATGCGGTCCCGGAGCAGTTTGAAGAGGACGTAGTAGTTGCAGAACAGGATGAGGCCCAGAGAGAGCGTGTGGTTCCAGCGCTCGGAGCGGAGCAGGGAGTAGAGCTGGTAGAGGACCACGCTCGACTCGATCCAGATCAACAGGTTCAGGATCCGCAACGGCTTGTGGAAAAGGAACTACAACCCCCAGAGCACAGGAAGAGAAGGGTTAGAACTACAAAACAACAGTATCTACAATAACCTGATAGAAATTACACAGAACCGTCAGACAACACAGAAAGGGGAAGAGATTGCTTTGACTAGAAAAAGAGCAGGGAACTACAACACCCAGAAACAGGAAGTCAGACCAACAAACAGAACTGCAGTTAAAACAACGAGTGGGTAGTTAGAGTTAGAGGAACAACTGCAACAGAAACTCACAGCTTCTAACCACAAAGGGAAAAATTATTAGAACTATGCTGTTAAAAAAGCATGTACATGAGAGATCAAGTTTCAAAAATGAGGAACACACACACACACACACACTTACTTACATAAAACCTGGCATGGGAGACATCCGAGGGCAGTGCCACGTTGTGGGGCCCTATGGCTTTGTAAAGGGAGCGACTGTGTCGTACCAACACCCCCTGGGGCCAGATAGTGCTCTCTGACCACCTACAACACACACACACACACACACACACACACACACACACTTGAATGGGCCAGCGGCCAGCTTGAGCCTACACTAGACAATATATGTTAAACGGCACACTTCCAATGTATTCCTGCTAAAGTAACAAAGACAATAAAACAAACAACAGCGGCTGAATCTGGATGTTCCACCGGTGCGCGTCCAGGTGGGCCTGCCACTCACACGTGCTGCGGCGTGTTGCTATAGGAACCGTGCTCCAGCTTCTGCCAGCGGCCCAGGTGAGCAGCCGAGCGGTGCAGCAGGTCGCAGTAGCTGGGCGGTAGCAGCTGACTCATCAGCATGACGAAGGCGTTGATCCACACCATGATCAGGTGCTCACACGACCAGCGCATGTCGTAGTACTGGGTGCTCTGCAGAGGGGGAGGCCCAAAGACAGGCAGTTACAGAAAGACAGATAAACAGGCAGATACAGACAGTTACAGAAACAGATAGACAAACAGGCAGCTACAGCCAGACAGACAGACAGTCACCAAATCAAAAAGCATTCACACTCATACAGGGAAGAATCAACATCAGTTGCTTGTTATACAAGGTTCTACCCTTTGTGTAAAATAAATACAAATGAATAGGACACCACAGGCCCAGAATATGTGAGGAGAGGGACAAAGCATAACCCTGTCACACACTGGCACCTACAGGCTTTCAGAGAACCACTATGACCATCCCTGACCAAGCAGAAAGACAGGACGGTTCTCTCTCTCTCTCTCTCTCTCTCTCTCTCTCTCTCTCTCTCTCTCTCTCTCACTCTCTCTCACTCTCTCTCACTCTCTCTCACTCTCTCTCACTCTCTCTCACTCTCTCTCACACACACACACACACACACACACACACACACACACACACACACACACACACACACACACACACACACACACACACAAAGAACGGGGAGCTAACTGTTCCCCACCTTGACAAAGCAGAAAGGCAGTAAGGAACACACACTCACACGCACCCACACACGCACCCACACCCACACCCACACACACGCCTGACTGTTCCCCACCTTGACGAAGCAGAGGGGTAGGAAGGCCACGTAGTAGGCACTGAAGAGGGAGTTGAAGAGCACCTCCTTGATCCGCCGGTTGAAGTCGCTCTTCAGCTCCTCCACCTCCGTGCGGATCAGCTCCGGCGTGTGTGTGTGCGTGTGCGGCGGGCATGTGTGTGTCGGGGCCTGGGCGGGGCTGGTGAACTGCTCTCGCAGGTTCTCCCGGACCAGGGAGAGCAGGTCGCGCGGTCGGAAGAGCGGCGCCTCTGATAGGTCGCTCTGGCCATGGGCGGCGTGGTAATCACAGTCGGCCGCCCCCGGTTGGCCCCTCGCCCCTTCCTGGTGGAAGCAACAGAGCGGGACGTACACGCCAAACCTGGGAGGAGAGAGGGAAGAATGGGAAGAGGGAGAGAGGGAGAGAGGGAGAGAGAGAGAGAGAGAGACGGTGAGAAGAGGGACACTTAGAGAGAGGTTTCTAACATCGGCAGGGACAAGCAGCAAATATATGAGGTTGTCAATATTCCCTTTTGAGTGTGTGTGTGTGTGTGTGTGTGCTTGGCAGTGTGTGAGTGTGTTAAAAGACTACTCACCGCAGGTTAATCAGTGCTGTATTGATTATCTGTCCATGTAGACAAAGTGTGTTTCTCTCCCCAGATCAATGCTACTGCTCACTATTCCTTCAGTCCTCCAATAAGAATAAGGCTACTGCTTATGGTTACAGTGTAATAGAATAGACACCAGTGTGAGTGTCGATTTGTGTGTCTGCGTGTGTGCTTGCTTGGGTATGTGTGTGTGTCTGCGTGTTGGTTTGTGTGTCTGCATGTGTGTGTGTGTGTGTGGGGGGGGGGGGTCAGAGACACTCACGGGTAGCCCAGGAAGAGCAGGTTGAGCACCGAGTAGTTGGTGCAGAGGTAGACCAGCGTCCAGCACAGCACCCAGCCACACAGACACAGCAAGGTGAGGCGCGCCGCTATGACAACCATGTAACGCCCCAGAGAACACCTGCTGCCCTGAGCCGCCACACACACACACACACACGTTTTGTTTTATTTATTTTTTCATGATCTGCCTACTAAAAAGGCACTGCTGCAAAAGAGACTCTCTCAGTCAGTCAACCCTGTATATATCTATATATATCTATATAAAGACATACTTAACATTTGTGTTAGTGTGTGTGCATTCATATCTAGTGTTCTCATATCTGTGTGTGTGTGTGTGTGTGTGTGTGTGTGTGTGTGTGTGTGTGTGTTTACCTCTGACACTATGGTCCAGACAAGTCTCCGTGCCAGCATGATGGTGATGAAGATGGCCAGGTGGTAATCCATTAGATGAAAGTTCTACAGAAACCCAACACACACACACACACACACACACAGCAACCATCGTCACATACAGGTACCATCATCAACACCGCCCCCTTCTGCTAACTGACATCAACATCCGCTCGCACATCATAATTTGCTCACACACTGATATTAGCGCTCACACACACGGTCGCTCACACACACACACAGTACACAGGCACAGACACACGTTAACAACATCAAAACACACAGATATGATCAACCCACACAGACCACAACACACACACACACACACAACAACAACAACAATACACACAGACAATATACACACACACAACAACAACAATACAGACAACCACCCACACAAAAGACAACAATACACACACATTGGCACACCACTAAAGCGATTTAAGACTGTTGACAAGACAGACCACAAACCAACACAAATGGACCTTATAGCAACTAGGAGCGGAGAATGTTCAGGTCCAGACAAGTCTGTTCTATTTCACATCATTGTTCAACATGAGAGGTATGTGAGTGTGTCTCAATGTCTTTCTGTATGATTCATCCATGCGAGGTCGAAACACTGGAATGTCTAGGGGAGAGAGAGTGTGTGTGTGTGTGTGTGTGTGTGTGTGTGTGTGTGTGTGTGTCTGTCTGATCTAACCAGGGAGATGGAGGCACGCTGTGTGTGTGTGTGTGTGTGTGTGTGTGTGTGTGTGTGTGGTCACCATGGAGGTGGAGGCTGCAGGGTGGCTGTAGGGGTACCACCAGACAGTCCTGTAGATGTTGATGTACTGGACGAACAGGGCCACCAGCAAATAGAGGAAGAGCAGGAACTCAAACAGCAGGCTGCTGTCCAATGGGAGCTCAGGGATCCGTGAGTGACAGACGGGCTCCGGGGTGATGAGGGCAGAGAGAGGGGGGGCTGACAGACCCACTGAATTACTGCTCCTAGAGAGAGAGAGAGAGAGAGAAAGAGAAAAAGAGAGAGAGTGAGAGAGAGAGAGAGAGAGAGAGAGAGAGAGAGAAAAAGAGAGAGAGAGAGAGAGAGAGAGATGTGGTTGATAATACGCCCTGTTATCACGCTGCTTTGGAGAGACAGTAACACTACTTCCACACTGGAACCTACTAACACACTTGTCCACTCTCTGTAAGTTGTGTGAGGGGATGGGTGTGTGTTTTGTGGTTCACTGGATATGTTTGTGTGGATGTGCGCAAGTGTGTGTGTGTGTGTGTGTGTGTGTGTGTAATGTACGTATTGCATAGCCCCATGCCGTTGGTGAGGCAGCCCCCTAGCAGTGTCTTTAATGTGTGTGTTTGAACGTGTGTATTGGTGTGTGTGTGTGTGTGTGTGTGTGTGTGAGAGACTTACCTATTGCGTAGCCCCATGCCGTTGGTGAGGCTGCCCCCCACCAGAGTCTGCAGGGACGGCAGAGCAGAGCGGCTGAGCTGCTGTCTGCTGGGACCCCTGCGCCCTCCCGGCATTATGGTGGTCGCCACCAGTTACCCCGGCAACCGCCGGCTCCACCAGCCAACCAGCTTCCTCCCAGACTCCTCCCCCTCCGCCTCAAAGAGCCTGCGCAACAAGACCAGGCCACTGTAGAATGTTTGCGGAGAGAAGAAGAAGTGTGTTAGGAAAGATCACTAATGGATGTGGACATATGGAACACTTAAGAATCCCCCCCACCCCCGACCCTTCAGCTATTCAGATATCCAGGGACATGCGGATACATAAATACAAATATAAACACACCTTGCTGGATATGTTTATAAGCTTACATCCATACCTCAGAGGCATGCGTCTGTAAAACAAGTTAAGTGATGAAGAAAAAGAAAGAAACATGCTGGAGGAGTAAGTCAGTCAACATACATGCTCAACACAATCTTGCCCATTGTGGGTTTAGTCAAAGAGCCCGAGCTCGTTTCACTATGGAAGATATTTTCAACAACCCATGATAAGTGAGGGAAAGGTGTTCAGGGTACGTTCAATTGAGATTTGGTCAATTGTGTAGCGCTAACGGAGGAAACCGATAGACTGGCGACACATGGAATCGGTGACTGTCTCTTCAGTCAAAGTACTACTCATCGTTAGTCATTATAATCACAGACACAATTTTCAAACTATGGTGAGGTTTAAGAGAAACAGAAACGGGCCAACCAAAAGCCACTGCATCGAAAGTATTGTGGTAAAATGCGGAAGCAGCCACGAATTGAGAGCATGCGCAGCTGATAAAAAAAAGTTGACAGCTTGTCAACTTTTACGGTGATGATTGCTGCGTAAGACAGATTCATGTGATGAAACCACTCTAATTAGAAACGTTTTAAGAAACATGCATCAACAAATATAAAAGAATGTATTTGTTTGATTTATTGTAAGACAAAAAAATTGTTAGACAAAATAGTCAGTGTAATGTTAAATGAAATAGGAGGGTCTTAGAAAAGTAAGGCTGCAAGTTTTCGTCTTGGCAGCTTTTTCAGAGCCAAATATTAATGCCGCTGAAGTTAGCTAGTTACATTACACGTTCAGCAGAGTTTGACTGTTTAAGACTAGGTCTAGATTGGTAATCAGCAGAAACGCTCTTATGAAAGCTGCAAAAATTGACAACATATGTTCACAATGTCAACACAATTCTGATATAATAAATGTGGAGTTCACACAGGATTTACTTTGCTAGAAGCATTTAAAGAGAAGGTAGGAGGATACTCACACAGCATCAACAAAAAGGTGGCACTGGTGGTGTATCAGACGAGGATGCATCAGTTAGTTGTGGCGTGAAGACTGAAAAGTCGCGTAAGAAGAGAACATTTCTCACGTTTTCAGCTTCAATCTTCTAGATAAGACGTGTTTGATAGCGAGTTACGGTACACCGCCAACGTTACGATGTTGGTTGAAGTCCGGAAACAAACATGATCGTTTAAAAACTTATATTTTGGGTTGGATGAGCAACAGCACTGTCTCTTGCACACAGAGACCGACGTGGCAAAACCGAACCTCCCCTGCTTCAACGTAATCAGTTCTGCGACGTGTATTAACGCCGCGCAGTCGCAGTTCAACATTGCATGCACAGATTCCCACTTCAACTAGACTGCTGAGAAATGTTCTCCCGCCGACCATATGTTTTTGTGCTTAATTACGAATATGTAGAAGACATAAATTGTGCATTTCGAAAGATCATCCAGCATACCCATTTAGAATATCAATAACACCGAATCCACGCATTGTGCGTTTGTCATAAATAATTCAACTTTATTCTATGCACTTTTTTATTTCAATACCTACCATTTAAATAAAAAAGTGCATAGAATATAGTTTAATTATTTTATGATACGCACATAATCGAACTGATCATACTGATATTCTAAATATATAGTATATTCTCCCCGTTCATTTACAATGCCTTAGGCTACTGTATATTTGTATTATCAAACAATGTATGTTTTTTAGTGGCTAGATTTGTATAACGAAGGAATATATAGTGTTAAAATAAATAAATAAAATAAACTATTTAATCCAAGTAGCTGTATACAATCCAGTTTGGCATTTCATAAAATAATAAATCTCAACAGTAGGCCTACCCATACGTATACTATAGGATCTACAATTTGGCCCAAAAGTTCTCTTTTAAAACGATAACTCACTATTATTATAATAATGTGCTTTGTGTGCATTTTAAAGTGCGAGTTTCAAAGTGAATCTAGATTTAGGTAATACGTTCAGTACATATTAAGAAAGTGGATAATGTCCCATGATGCAGCAAACATACATTTGCAAGACTACAAGTTCTCTGTAAAACATCTTTATTAAAAACGTTTCCTTCATTCTCACTATTCAATATATAGAATACACCAACACATGTTTTACTTAGCTGTGGATATTCAAGCATTAGTTTGCACAGTTCATAAAATTAACTAAAAGGTAAAGGTTTGTGTTCCATTAATTATAGACCCACTTGGTTAACAGCTCACTAAAGAATAAAATATATTTAAAACAGCTGATGCTTCCATAACCAAGAGATCCTGGCAGTTGGTTAGAATTACTACAGACTCCACCAAAAAGCAACACACTAATAACTATAAATATCTGTCAGACCTGAAGCTGCAGCATTGACAAGTCGATGCCATAAAAAAACAATGTCACATAAATGAGAGACTGAGTTCTGTTCTTGTACATACATTAAAAAAAACTTCAAAAAGCATGACATTGCTTACAAATGGAAAACTGGTTTAAAACAGACATTCAAAGATATTCACAATATTATGATAGAAAAAAAAACAGCGGTATTCACTATGGCTTTTTAACTTGGCAGAGACATTCAGGCATACTCAAAATGAACCCAATATGTACAGTTACATTGCATGAAGGTCCACAAATTCCCTGCAACAGTTAAATTGATAACTTCTTTGTCATTCAAGAATAGACAATGATCCCTTCATTTTTTTATGTCATATATTTCTAATGAATTAAGACTTCAGAGTATGAGACTTGAGTCAAATCTGTATTGACCTATCAAATCCTTTCTGATTTCAAACAAGCTCGATACTACCCTACTACTTCTATAATAATTCAATAATCGGCTAGCTTCAAACAATAGGTGTGATATCCCATTAGACCAGGCTAGATCTGTCTGTGTGTGTGTGTGTGTGTGTGTGTGTGTGTGTGTGTGTGTGTGTGTGTGTGTGTTCTAGCGGGGACCTCAGGAGTTTTAGGAGTGGCAGCAGAATGTCAAAGAGCTGACGATCATCAGATGACCACACTGGTGCCACTGCGGGAACTCTTGTCCTGCGAGAAACACATTCACTTTAGCCTCACTTCTTTGATCAACGGTGAATATTAAAGTTGGGCCAATGCACTACTAGATTAGGTTGAGGTCAAAGCTAAATTCACTCTCCTCTTTTCGTCATTTCCAGGGGACTCTTGCACTAGCACGTTGACATTGATAAATAACAGGTTTCTGAAAAGTTGACGATATAAAGAAAGAACACAAGTTCTATGGGTATCATAATATCCAATAGTTTCGACTATAGGCCCAACCAGGGAGAACGACACAAGTTTTTTCAATATTCATTAGCAAAAAGTGCATGTTGTTTTGTTGCATGACATGATTGGAGAATGTTGTAGGGTTTGGAGCATGTTCAAAGTGCAACAGGAATGATTGATCAAGCGCATTTTTATGTGGGTGTGTGTGTGTGTCTCTCTAGAGGAATGACTGTCTTACAGAGTAGCGATCGCTTCTCCGCACTGGTTTCTGCCCAGGCTCGTATTCAGTGTAGTTGGGTGGTTTTTCATTCTTCCTCCTCCCACCTCCTCCTCCTCCTCTCCTGCTGCTACTCTCGTCGTCCGAGCTCCAGGACCCCCCTTTGGAACGCCTGGACGCCGGAGGAGAGTAGTTCCCCCGGGACCTGCTGTCGAAAAGGTCGTCGCGGGAACGAGAGCGAGGGCGACCCATCCCTGCGACGCTTCGCGGCCCGTCGCCGCGGCGATGCCCGTCCAGCGACTCCTCGCTGTAGCTCCTTGGGATGCCCCTGGACCGCGGCGGCGAGGGGTAACGTCTCCCGCCATCCCCTCCGCTGCCGCCTCGGTCGTCGCGGCGACGGGCATAGCCGCTACGGCTGCTGGCGCTGGAGCTGGGTGGGCGTGTCCCGGCCAGCCGAGGCGGGCCCCGACCCAGAGGCTGGTCTACGATTGGTGGGAGCGTGATGACGCGCCGTCCGCCGACGTCGCGCTCATCCAGAGCAGAGAGCATGCTGGGAGGTCCGGGCGAGAAGGGGACGGAGTGAGCCATGTGTGGTGGGGGCGGGGGCCCCTGCATGTGCATGTGCTGTGGGTGGAATTGGTAGGGGCCACCAGGCTGCTGTGGCTGCAAGGTAGAAAAATGAAACAGTTAAAACAGTTAATGAATCTACAGTTAAGCTAAAGAACTGTATTTTAATGAGTTTTAGAAATATAAAGTTCCTACTGTGTAATTTAATTCTAAATCTAAAAACAACTTTTCTCTGTTAAATTCTCTTTGTCATACTGAGTGAACAATGGATGCATTTCATTTTAGGAATAAACTTGTTTTGAAGAGGGATTATGGAATATTCAGAAAAGTAAATCCTAGAGGTTTGTATTTTCCCCTGTGCATATGTTTTATATGGTCATATTGCCTAACTTTTCTTCCACTGCTGTCTCTATGTTACTTATTATGATTATTATTATTATTTCTGTTGACCTACCTGTAGGAGGGGACTGGTCATATCCATCCCTCTCACCTGGTTCTCCAGGAAGTCTAACACCTGATTGGTTCCAGCGGGTGAGTGGTGTCCATGGGGACCGGGCGGAGGCATGCTATAGGCCATGGATTGGGGAGGGGGGAGGGGCATAGGGCCCATTGGAATGTTCTTCCCAGAGACGGAACCTAAATAAAGAAAAAATACTTCACTAACCAAACTTAATATCTGCTGTGATAATAATGCATATGTGAACAGTTTGTTTATTTTTGAAATTGCTACCAAGCAGTTTAATACTTCAGGTTAATCAGGTATATTATGTAGGTCTTATCTGTATAATGCCACTGTAATATGTGAACAGAAATATGTGGATCAGATTATTCAAACATTATACAAGAGTGTGTGTGTGTGTGTGTGTGTGTGTGTGTGTGTGTGTGTGTGTGTGTGTGTGTCCACTAACCAGAGTACAGCAGTGGGTTCATCTGAGAGGAGCCGTTGCTCATGGGTGCGTAAAGAGGCTGGCCTCCAAGCCAGGGTTGCATGGCCCTCTGTGCATCCTTTATCATACGGTGCTGCATCACCGCTACGATACAGAGGACACAGAGAAAGAGAGGCAGAGAAAGACAGAGAGAGAGAGAGAGAGAGAGAGAGACAAAGCTGTTGGTTGTCACCACATGTCATCACAGTCAGTCATTGAAACTAACCCAACGTGTTGTGTGTGCATGTGTGTTACCTTTCTCTCTGTGTGTGTGTGTGTGTGTGTGTGTGTGTGTGTGTGTGTGTGTGTGTCACCTTTCTGTGTGGGTGTGTGTTACCTTTCTCCGGGCAGCAGCATGTCTGTGGGCAGCAGGGGCAGCGGACATAGCAGCAGCACTTCTGAGGACAACACTGACAGCAGCAGATGCAGAGCAGCAAGATGAGCATCAGAGCTCCGAATATGATCAGGAGCGCCGTCAACCAATCTGAGAGAGAGAGAGAGAGAGAGAGAGAGGGTTATCAAATGACATGTTTAGCCATATTTCATGGTATTTTATATTAATAAGTGTAAAAAATTCATATTTTATTTAAGTCATCAAAATTAAAATGTGTGTTGCTAAGATGCATGGAATATTTGAAGTCGATTTTTTGTTCCAGCAAAGCTTGATGCTTGAAGCTAGTCAAAATTTAATTTTCAATCAGATCTGATAATCTCAAAGCTTGTGGTTTTATTCTCATCTCAATCACATAGCATTGCTCAACCTTCATAACAAGTAAAAAGTCACATTTCTGACATTTGAACATCTGACGATTTTTATTTTATTTTTTAAACCAGATGTTCATTTCTGATTGTGACCTTACTAAGCTGAACCTTCAGAGGTAGAAACGTCAATATCCAAGGTTGTATGGAACCGTTTTGTATTGGAAGTTATAACCTTCTGGATTGACTTACTGTAGACAATCAGCTGGATTTCTTTGTCGGAGTCTCCCGTAGTGTCTCCAGGGGCGTCTATGGAGCAGTAGTACATTCCATTGTCCCACCACATTATCTCTGTGATCACCAGGTTTGCATCTGGATTCAAAACAAACATTCCCAGAATTTGGATGAGTTTGGTCCTCATTTCAAACATGATTTACCATACTCAAATAGTCCCCAAAGTGTTAGCACTGACTGATTTGCAACTTGAAACAAACCAAGCGCTCCTAAAAAGGTACGTTTTACTAACATGTACCAAGCTAATCTTTCCAGGTTAGCTTTTCATTAATATTTTTTTCAACCCAAATCAAACATAAATCACAGACTGTATGGTGCTTTTTTTTTTTTGCTTCACCACCAAATAATGCGTTAGCCTTCTGGAATAATCCATCATAGGACTATCGTTCAACGATCGACTACATTGTTCCCAACGTGCAGTTAGAGTACTCAAACCTGACCCGGGGTCAGTCAGAACCAGGCCGGACCCGACGGGTTTGGATCGGGCTTAAATTTGTGGGCCCGCTGAGGAATCTAGTTACCAACAATATACAGTACTGTGCAAACGTTTTAGGCAGGTGTGTAAAGTCAGAATGCTTTGAAAAATCTGTGTTAATAGTTTGTTTTCATCAAAATTCACTAAATGCAACGTGAATGAACAAATGACCAATCTGAATCAAACAATATTTGCTGTGACCACTCTTTGCTTTCACATTTTTGCCAGCATTCTTTCACATCTGCCTAAAGCTTTTGCATAGTACTATATATACATATATATATAAACATCAAGATGTCTGAGTACTGGATTGTTATCTCTTCGTTGCTGAGCTTAAATTTGTGGGCCTGTTGAGGAATCTAGTTTCCACTAAATATCAAAACCCTAGTTAAATAACACATCGCAGAGTGTTGCGCGTGTGTGTTTGTTTACTACCAACTCACTGTTCTGGATGGTGATCTTCCGTTCCCGGTACTCGGCTCCCAGCACGGCCTCGTTGCTCCCGCTCTTCTGGGCCACAACGCGCACCGTCCGCTGGCTGTCAGGGCAGTCATCGGCCGGGTTCTGACCCAGCTGGAGAGCCGCCTGGTACCCTAGGGCAAACAGAGAGGGGCCGGTTGGGTTAGACAAACTAATAACAAATAGGTTTTTGTTGGAAGCTCACACAGTTTTTACACAGTACTACATAGAGAAATACGCACTGTAGAGGGGTAGAATTACATATCTGAAACGTGAACATTTCTCAACGGGCTTTGTACTTTTGTGTGTGACTGTGTGTGTCTGTGTCTGTCTGTGTCTATGGTGTCTGTGTGTTGAAACAAGACTGCCTTACTGGAATAGCAGGTTTGGATCCATTGTAAACCATATGAAATAGGGGACATGGGACCTGAGGAATATTATCACCATATAACCTATACAATAACTTACCTTTAGAGTATTATAATCATAAAATCTGAAGTACCTTTAGAGTATTATAATCATACAATCTAACTTACCTTTAGAGTATTGTAATCATACAATCTGAAGTACCTTTAGAGTATTATAATCATACAATCTAACTTACCTTTAGAGTATTATAATCATACAATCTAACTTACCTTTAGAGTATTATAATCATACAATCTGAAGTACCTTTAGAGTATTATAATCATACAATCTAACTTACCTTTAGAGTATTATAATCATACAATCTAACTTACCTTTAGAGTATTGTAATCATACAATCTGAAGTACCTTTAGAGTATTGTAATCATACAATCTGAAGTACCTGTAGAGTATTATAATCATACAATCTAACTTACCTTTAGAGTATTATAATCATACAATCTGAAGTACCTTTAGAGCATTATAATCATACAATCTAACTTACCTTTAGAGTATTATAATCATACAATCTGAAGTACCTTTAGAGTATTATAATCCTAGAATTTGAAGTACCTTTAGAGTATTATGATCCAACAATCTGAAGTACCTTTAGAGTATTATAATCATACAATCTGAAGTACCCGTGTATTATTATTATAATAGTACCTTTGGAGTATTATAATCATACAATTTGAAGTACCTGTGGAGTAGTAGTCGATGATGGGGTCCTTGCAGAAGGACTTGTACCTCCAGGTGACCAGGACTTGCTGCAGGTTGGCTGAGGTGGAGTAGTCGCAGCGCAGGGTAACCGAGGCAAACAGCATGGTGCTGCGCTGGGTCTCTGGCACGATCACCTGGATACACACCAGCTCTGGAGGGCGGGCAATCAGAGGGTGGGTTATCGGGAGGAGAGAGGGATAGAGAGAGAGAGAGAGAGAGAGAGAGATAGAGGGAAAAGAAGGACAAGAGAGGGGTAGAGAAAGATAGAAAGAGAGAGATGGAGAGAGAAAATGTCAGTATGAGCTGATTGTGTCTTTGAATGAGACATGAGAATAAGAGAAATATGGAGTAAAGATGGATCTAAAAGTATGAGAGTGAGTCTGTGAGAAGACGGTAGACAGTGATGGTGAAACACAAACCAAGGGTGGATAGATGTGTGTCACTGTGCCTGAATGAGAGACATAAACGGTAGCTCAGTGGTTAAGTCTGCATGGCAGTTGGGAGGGAGGTTGGAGGAAGTTGCAGGGAGAACTCTGTGTGTGTGTGTGTGTGTGTGTGTGTGTGTGTGTGTGTAAACCTATTGTGAAAGTGTATCCAACTGCTTCCCAATCATCAGATGTACACATGAGGAAAACACCAATCAACAAGACATGGTGATTGTGTTATGGTATTAGGATGACGTAATGATAAAAGGCCGAGCAAGAGAGAAAGGGGAAATATACCGAAAGCTGTGTGTGTGTGTGTGTGTGTGTGTGTGTGTGTGTGTGTGTGTGTGTCAAACAAACCAAGGTAGTTCATTACAAAGCAGTTGAACCAGAATAACTAGTTAGATCCTGGAAATAGTCTACTCAGATACCAACAAGAGAGAGAGCTCAACATGAAAGACTAGAGTCAGACACCTTCCTATGCAAGGGAAGTCTACAGTCTAACACAAAAATTTAAGTTAATTGGTGTATGGTGCATAAGTAAACAATAATTCATTGTCGAGACAAGTATGTTTTAGACTGAAGTCTGCCAATCATAAGACTATATGCTCTAATCTGCCACCACTTCAAAAGAAAAAGTAAGATAAACTCGGGTCAAGCATTAATTCTATGAGTTGGCTGTGTACGAGTTCTATACATTGACGCACTGTTGTCTGTACAGAAATTAGTCACTTATGAAAAGCGTCCGGTATCTGTAGGTACACAATACACAAAAAAGTCATGTGACCGATACCCCAGCCAGTCAAGTTGTTCGACTCAAACGCCGATGTAGTTACTGTCGAAAGCTCCCTTGGCAATACATAATCTTTTGACATACACATTCAATTTAAAATGAAATTGAAATGTGCGTGTTCATCTTCTGAACATATTGAAGTAAAAATTCAAAAGATTCCACAGAATCAGTTACCTGTTAGGAGACAACAAATGAGAACGACGGGCAGAAGACAACGCATTGTTGGATCCAACTCAAAATCCAATCAAACTAAAAAACACCTCCCCCAGAAAAGTTACAAACAACTGTAATTTCCCAAAACCCACCACTTTGTCCCCTCTTAATTCGAGCTACCCAAATAGCATCATGTTATTCTTAATGTCTACTTAACGTTATATTCGTGCCCCTACAAATTAGCTGCCTGCGAAGTCATTCTGGTTAGAGATTGCTTCCGTCTCGTGGCCCCACCCCGAAACAGGTGCATCTAATGACGAAAACAGGTACTTTCTATCTCTCAATGCGGTAACCCTGCGTTTCCAACCAGGGTTAGTAGCATTATTTTCAATTTGCTTGCCTCAAGATGTATATAAAAACATACGTTAATAAATTGTAATTGCCAGTTTGCCACATGAACTGCAGAAAACAGGCTGTTTAATAGCCTCGAGTTGAAGACGATGCCAGTTCTCTAAGTAGCCACTAGATGTCCCTAACACGCTGACCAGAATGATGCTCAGCATTTTCCTTTTCCCTGTAAACCAATTTGAAAACCAGCCAGACTAACTTAAAACACTGTGGTGGTACTGTGGTGTCATAAAAGCATAACCTAACACTTGAAGTATCTATTTTTCAACCCTCCTATTAGAAAATGGTTTACACCTTACATCTTGGTGTTAGCTGGTCAAATTTGACCAAGGGCTCAATTTATCTGATTACATGATTATCATCCAGTGAAGTGTTGTACTTCAAAAGTAACTTAATAGTCATTCATAACCAAGCAATATATATTTCCTTCTGTATTTTATGGACTCAAATTTACCATATTCTAGGCATTTTACACCACTAGGCTTTTGTTTAAAAACTGACTATTTATCCAATATTCATATGATGGATGTGATGAAGAAAACACGCAATTATACTATAATACTATACCAGAGTACTTTGAACAACTTATTTAAAAAATACTCAAAAAAAAATCCTGATCATCACGAGTTAAAATTAGCAATTCATGTGACTTCTGTTGTGTTATGAGTCAGAATTGCAAATGTTTGAAACATTTAAACTTGAAAATGGGTCAAATTTGGCCCAAACATAAAAGGAGGAACAAGTTTATTTTGTATGTGGGGGTGGGGGGGGGGTATTTTATTGACCAAACCCCTCCGCTAGGTTACTCTTGTTGCAGCAGCCACGCATATCGACGTCTTCTGTTTATTTTGCCTGTCTTGTTTGGAGAGCTCCCCTGCATTATTCTGGTGGAAAAAATAGAAAAGCAATTCGTTTATAGAGCGCGGCAGGCACAGCAAAACAACAAAGGTGTCCTGATAAACACAGATAACCTATGTGAGGCTACGCTGGTAAACGTTCCCAGTAAACGAGGGCCATAAGACAAAGGTTCCTGGGGCCCGTAACATTTACATGTGAAAGGGGACGACTCTTGGTAGCAAACAAAGATTTTTGTGTGTGGATGTGAATGCATTTGTTGAAGAGAGAGAGAAAGAGAAACGAGAAATAGGGAGAAATAAAAAGACATGAAGAAAATCTAAGTGTGGGCTATGCATGTGTTTGGGAGAGAGACAGAGCGCACAGGAAAAGAGAGAGAAATAGATAAAGAGAGACATAGAGACAGAAAGACATATAGAGACAGACTATATATATGTATATAATATATATAAGCCTACTGTATAAAAGCAGTTCTATAAGGCAAAAGGGGGTCCGTCCCTGGTGAGTGTATATAACTGTGTGTGTGTGTAGCTATACAACGATTAATAACAACACATTTTATTTAGCACTTTTGTTAAACCCAAAATGCTTAGTCAAACAGTGTAGTATTTGAGTTCTGGAAATTCCTCAAGAGAGACATTTCCATTCCTCCCTCCTTCTTTCCTAAGTACACACTCCCCCACAGTGCACCTGTGAATCCAGACCTCCAGAGGAGTTTTCCTGCCATTGTATTCATCCTCTACTTGAGGAAACTCTGCCAAGACCCTCACTGTCTCTCCCAATGCTGGTCAGATGTTTCCTCTGAAGCACTAAAACCTCCTCGTGTTGACAGACAGGTCACTGTGTGGTAATCCATGATGGAACAATGGAAAACAAGACAGCGTCGCTGTCTGAAGGATACAATGTAACTACAGGCAATAAAACACATGAACTGATAGGGGCTGATAGCGTTTTTTTGACCTCAGCTTTCATCTTGCATCATTACTTAATGCACTATATATTCCAATTTCTTTGTTGTTGTTTTCATGGTAGCTCAGTGCGCTTAATATCACTAGGATTTTGACCAACTACGAACTCATTGTTTTTGATAAAGGACTGGCTGGTCGCCAATCTGTTGTGTCTAAAAACTCCTGGTTGCGGTGATGTCATTCTGTACGTTGCTGTGAATGGGATGTCACAATCCATGGAGGGAGTTGCTGAACCGCATTCCTGGAATAGTTCATGTCCATGGTTCATCACAGAAACCTCCCCATCAACCACACACACACACACACACACAAACCAATATGACTCAAAGTGCAGATCAAACCCCGCCAGATCCCAGGTCAAATACATTTTAAAGGGCCTGCCATAGAAGCAAAAGAAGTCTAGAAATAACAGGCAAGACTCAAGACACTGTTGCTCTTGGTTTTTATTTAGCTGAAAACCGGCCTTTCTGTTTGACACGGCTGGAGGTATAACGATGAATTGAGTTAGGATGCATCTCTGGAGTTAAAATAAATAGACCATCAGCAGACGGCAATGAATCCTCACAAGTACATTTCAATACAGGACAAACGATTGATGTTTTGAATGTGAGAGTGTTTTTTTTTTTATGTTACACGTGTGCTGTGGAAATAAGCAGTGATTACAAGATAAGACAACAACACATCTAGAAATTAGTCACATTGAAATAATACTTTGTCTCATTGGTAATACACTAGGCACGCACGCGCCCGTGCATTAAGGCCTAATCAGACGACACTCCCCACAAGACATTGGGCTATCATGACCACACCAATTGTCTTCAAGGCTCTGTGTAATGTTTTCTCAGAGCATGTGTTCTCGGGAGAAAATGTTTTAAATGTAAGAATTCTCACTGTTCTTCCAAAAGATCACGGGATACCGTGCATTCAAGACGACTGCGGTGGGAATACGATGCAGCTATTTTCGTATCAATCCTTTATCTGTAGTCAGTATGTGCTCTTAAAGATAAATTAGTTGGTTTAGTTGTTTACACAGCGGGGACAAGAGTAATCTTATCGCGCATGTACACAGTCATACACAGAAGTGCTATGGTACACATACAATTTTTTCAAACGAACAACAATCAGGAAATACATGTAAGATAAAGAGGTGTCAAAAAGACATTAAGTCACACAGTCAAATCTGATCAAGCAAATTGACACTTCAACAGCATCAAAATGTATATAAAAAATAAGAAACTTTATAAAAATCACCATTCCAGCTCGAGTCCCTTTAAGAACGCAATTATATCATACGAACTCACAATTCAACTGTTTTCTACACGACATAAAACCATTATTAAAAGCTAATAGATAAGAGTGTGTACAACTGTAGGAAAAACTCCTTATTACTACCAAAGTCCTTTTTAGGACAGGCACAGCACCCGTTGAACATATATTGTGACTCATACACAGTCTATTTCGTATGACTCTCTCTCTCTCTCGCTCTCGCTCTCTCTCTCTCTCACACACTTTACACACACACACACACACACACACACACACACAGACAAACAAGTTGGCCGTATAAGATACAGTCACTAACAGAGATAGTCTGTATGGAACAACGGTGGAGTTCCACACGTCCCCTCACCATGCAGTAGTGAATGGGTGATGACATTTGCCTTCACAAGACATTGTCATTTAACTCATTGGGTGTTTTGTCTCACCAATCGGCAGTAAAAGCAGCTACTGTAACAGGATACTGCATTGAGTATGGAGCCGAGATGACAGCGTTTGGTTTACTACACGGGAGGGTGGGGGTGGGGGGGGGGTTACAGTGGGAAACCCATACGACCCATTTGTTAAACGTTACTGTGCTCTGATCTAACGTCACCCTGGGGCGTGCCAGCAGCAGTTGAGTTGACATCATCAGCCCGCGACGTCAAGAGAGGATAATCTGCTGTCAGATGAATTGATGATTTGTTGTGTTCGGTTGGTTAAGGGGGGGTGGTGGGGGCTCGTGGTATAATAGTGACAGCCAGTGAAAAGGCAAAGTGGACAATGACACGGAGCAAAATGGCCATCTTTCAATAGGACTATAGGAGACAATGAGCTATCAGACACACGCACACGCACACGCACACACATCACCACAGATGACACTGAGAAAGCATGCTATGCTTTGTCATGTGTACTTGTGTCCAGCTTTTTTTTCCAGACTGTTACTTTCTTTTTGTCTTATAAGCCTTTTTTTTTTACCACAGTGCTCCAGCTCAAGAGTTACTTCCAATCAGAATGTCAACAGTGCATCAAATCCGTGTTCCTCCCCTTCTCAAACATCCTCTCATTCTATTGGATGAAGTGTTGTCCCAACGGCCACTGACGACAGCAAGCCGCAAGTCCATTGGTCAGATGGAGTGTCCATCACTCAGACGATTAGCGAGTCTCGGCTGAGGAGGGTGTTCTGTGGAAAAGTGACAGAGATGTGTGAGACAACATTCCAACAGCAAAGCATTCAAAACAGTAATGCAAACTGTCATTCTTTTTGTTAGAGAACCATAAAATATTAGAAGCTCCAGTCGTTTTAGGATGGTAATCGGAGTCAAACCTGGGTCAAACTAGACACTAAATGATTTATAATATTTTGGTAATTTGCTACTCAAAAAACACACACCAGACGGTAGAGGCGTAATGCACCCAATTTCTTTGAGGGGCCACAGTTTCACAACTCCATTTACTATATGCTGCTTTAGCATATATACATAATACTACGGATGTGATTTTAAACCATTGTCTCAAACGTTTCAGGGGAAACGTGCCCCCTCAGTGTGAATGGACTTGACACCTCTGCAAGAAGGTACATAGTCTATATGAAACTGTAAATTGATTTGTTTCAACATGACTTTAAACACCATGGTTTGACACAGGTCTGCCTAGTAAGGGTTATATAGTGTTATAAAAAATTATTAAATACATATTTTCTACCTATTCCTGAGTGGGGTAGAATATGAACCTGACCTGCCAAAATAACAACAACACTTGTAGCCTTGTCACTGTTAGGTATGTTGGTATGTAGAAAAACAAAAACACCAAGTGAGTTAAACATTGTGGCTGGTAACAAAATCCTGCCTGGAAACTAACCACTAAATGCTACCTTCTAATCCCAGTTGTCAACAAGGGACTGTCGCTGTTATTTTGTCAATACGTGAAACTCCTTGTCAAAATGTGTCCTACTACCTGCCGTCTCAGTACAGGGATTGAAACGACCCAAGCCTCGGTTCAAAACAACGTCATCTCAGTCTAGTCCGAGGCTCACCTGTTTCTTGCCCTTGTTTCTCGGTTCCTCTCTGCGTTCCGGTAGGGTGTAGGAGGAACTGTGGGCGGGACTGGGAGTGGGACGGGGGTACGTGATTGGCCGTGGGGACGGCTCGGCAGATCTCATTCGCTCCCGCTCCCTCCCCTTCTCAGAATAAGGCGGGAGCGTACTCTCGGCGGCTCTGATTCGCTCCCGCTCCCTCTCCTTCTCAGAATACGCCGGAAGCGTACCCTCCGCTTCCTGTAACTCCGGCTGGTTGCTAGGCGACCGGCTGCGGTGGCGGCTGGAATCGCTGCTGCTTTTTTTGGAGCTGGCTTTCGAAGGCGTGTCAGAGTCGTCGGCCGCGCGTCCGTTCTTCCCCTGGTTGGCCACGCCCTTCAGCCGGGCCTTGCGATCCAATAGGCTGCTGAGAAACGTGTCATCGTAGTCCTTCCCCTGGGAGGAGGAGGAGGCGGGGCTTTGCCGTAAGGGAGGAGGGGCGGGGACGTCGTCGTTTTTCCACGTGCCTCGTCTCTTTTTAGGCGAAGGGGGCGGGGACCTGCGCCGGTTGTTTTCCCGCTCTTTCCGTCGGTCGTCGTGGCGCCCCCTGTCGTCGTCCTCCTCGTCGTGATGGTAACGCTGGGGTGGGCCGTCCCGGTAGGAAGGGTATCGGTCGAAATCTTCCATCTCGTATACGCGCGTGTGCTGGTCCCTCGGCTCCGCCCCTCTGGTCTCTTTCTGCCTATAGGAGGTGGCGAACTCCTCGAGCTCGTCCAATGAGCCGGTTCGGCCGCGCATGCGGAACGTCTTCCTCTGCAGGTGTTCTGAACGAGGGTTCCACCTGAACGATGAGGAGAAAGAACAGCCACATAAACATTTAGATATTTATAGAGTATAAATAATGATACAAAAGATAGTGAATATACATATTTATTATGCTGTTATGAGTATAGAACGAGGGTTCCACCTGAACCACAGAGAAGGAACATCACAACACTAACAAATATACATATTTATAGAGTAAAAATATAGACAAAATAGATAGACAAAGAAACATAAAGAAATGAAAACAAATAGACCACATTGAAGATAAGAGGACAAATAATCAGACACCTTACAGAAAAATAAAGGAGCAATGAGATGACCATAGCCAAACACACAGAATGTGTTTTAAAAATGTTGATGTGATGCTGTGTGATCCAGTGTGTGTGTATGTGTCTGTGTGTGGCTGTGTGTGTGTGTGAGTGAGTGAGTGAGTGTGTGTGGGTGTGTGTGTGGCTGTGTGTGTGTGGGTGTGTGTGTGAGTGTGTGTGTGTGTGGGAACCAGAGGAACCCCACCTGTCCAGGTTGTCATCCTGGCTGAGATTGCGTCGGTGTTGGTAGCGGTTGGACCTGCGTGTCTGAGAGGAGGAGGAGGCCGGGAGGTCGTCGCTGAACCGCCGCGGCGAGGGCGGGTCGTCGCGGTACCGCCGGGGCGACGGAGGAGGGTCGGCGCGGTAACGCTGCGGCTCGGCGTTGTCACGGTGACGCTGGGGTTCAGGCTGGAGGTCGGGGATGGCTGGCAGCGCCTTCTTCTGCACCTGCCGGTACGACTGACGGAACCCCGAGTCCACCTCATGCAGGGAGCTGAGCTCTGATACACTGCAGGCTGCAGAGGCCATGGCCACAAATACCATTAGTGATTCAGACCCATAAGTTATCGCTTGACATTTTAGCAGTTGTATTCTTAGATCAAAACTATAAATCGTTTTATAAACGTTTATTACTTATATGTCAATTATAAAAACGGATTATTCAACCATCAAAGGATACAATATTTTGAGACCATATAACTAAAGAGACAAAGTAGGCCAATATTTTAAAATCTACGATGGATAATGTTAATCTGGATGTAGGCAGGATAAGGCATTATTTCATCATGTTTAAGAGTGCATGCAACTTTTCCCTTAAAGGTGAATCATTTTGCAATGAAACTTCAAATGCAGAACTTGAGAAACAATGTATTGAGAGTAAAACAGTGACCTAGAAGAGACTGGAAACTGGAGTAGCATTTGCTGTTACACAACACACACACATGCACTTACTCAGACCTACAGTAAAACCGCAGCTTAACACAGGGCAAAGAAAAGCTGCTGACTTTAGTCTCAGCAGCGCTGAGAAAATAGAAAACAAGAGCCATGCATGCACTGAGTCATCAAGACAGAAAGAACACAATGTAGAAAGTCCAGCGTTCATTGTACTAACACTACAAATCCCAGAAGGCCATTGTGTAATATCCAAACCATTATACGCGAGACAAGCTTCAGAACGGTTGACGATGCCATGCATGCTGTCGTGGTGTGTAGCGTAGGAAAAGTCGCATCATGCAAGACTGGACAGAGAATAGCCACGAAGAAATTGTGAAAACCCTGTTTCATACTACAGTACAATATATATATATATGTATATATATATATATATATATATATATTCTGTGTTTTTTCTTTTACTTGTCAAGCAGTAGAAAGAGCAATTGCAATTGCTAAATAATTGATTGTCATATATCATAGTACAGATTGCAATAAAATACTGCTATGGCTAACTTAGCAATACTAAAGCATTAGTAGACTACTGTAAAGCTATAGCATGCCGACACATACAGCAATAGTTAGCACTCCAGAGAGTTACAGGGCATGCTAGCCATCCTGTTAGCATAGCAGTAGCTTTCCAGGGAGTTACAGAGTAAGCTATCCATCTCGTTAGATTAGCATGCTAACGTATAAGAAAGAGGTAGCTTTCCGGTAGCATAGCAGTAGCTTCCCAGAGAGTTACAGAGCATGCTTGCCATCTACGGCATGCTAATTGTATATATCCCTTTGCTCTGCTAGTCTTACTCTCGTGGTTTCTGGCGGGGTTGAAGTTGGCCAGTTGTTTCTCTACGTACTGCAGGACCCGCAGCGAGTCATGCTCCTGCTGGGAGGCGGAGGAGGAGGGCACGCGGTACGGCAACATCATGCCGCGCATCGGCATGTGCATCGGAACTTTGGAGACAAACACCCAACTAGTTAGCATGAGGTTCTGTGTGTGTGTCAGGTGCGCCTGACAGGTATGTTGTGCATCCTACTTCATAGATTTGTCTATAAAGACTATATTGAGATTCTTAATCAATGGAGTTGCTTATTTAACCACGCACGCACACACACAAACACACACACACACACACTGTCTGACACAGGGTCACCCATAACACACCAATACACACACACACACACACACACACACACACACGCCTGTTCTCACCTCCTGCCACCAGGCTGCTGTTCGAGGGGGTGATGGACATTTTGTTGTCCACAAGCGAGGGCGGGGCGATGGGCACCACCGTGGGGGGTCCGTTGACCCAGTAGGGCGGGTAGAGGGCCATCTGGGGGGTGGAGCTGCTGGTCTTGATGCCTTTCCCTGCCTCGTACACTGGACAGGCAGCACACACGCAGGTCAACTTCCTGTTCCCACTTCAATGTGTTGTGTCTTGTGTGTGTGTGTGACGGTGTTTTTTGAGTCTTGTATGTGTGTGATTCTCCCTCCATGTCCATGTGAATTTCCGTGTAAATGTATGTTTGGTGTCTGTGTGTGTGTGTGTGTGTGTGTGAGTGTGAGTGTGTGTGTGTGTGTGTGTGTCAGTCCATGAACTCACCGATAGAGAACAGAAGTGGACGTCATCATCGGATTCGATGGACAATCATAAGCAAGTAAGCAAGTGTGCTGTGTCTTATAGTGAATGTCTATGTTTTTGTCAGTCTGTGTGCGCATGTGTGTGTGTATATATATCTGTGTGCAAAGTAAGAATGCTTTAAAAAAATTGAACTGTTAATAGAGTGTTTTTATCAAAGCTATAATTTATTATAACTAAATGCAAAGTGAATGAACAAATGAACAATCTAAATCAAATCAAATCAATATTTGCTGTGACCCCTCTTTGCGTTAAAATTTTTGCCAGCATTCTTTCACACCTGCCTAAAACTTTTGCACTGTACTGTATATCTGAGTGTGTGTCTGTGTGTGTGTGTATGGGTGTATGTGTCTCAGTCTTAGTGTGTGTTGTATATGTGTGTGTGTGTGTGCATGTGTGTGAATGAGCGGCGCTGTGTACTCACAGTGTTTGGGGCAGCAGCAGGTATCCGGGCAGCAGCAGCAACTGACATAACAGCAGCAGGAGTGGGGGCAGCACTGGCACCAACACACCCCCACCAGGAGGAGGAACAACACACTGCCCAGTGCCACCGCAGACACAAACACCCACTCTGTGAAACGCGCACGCACACACGCACGCACGCACGCACGCACGCACGCACGCACGCACGCACGCACGCACGCACGCACACACACACACACACACACACACACACACACACATCCACACACACACACACACAAACCTTAGGATTCAACAGACAATATTTTCAAAGAAGGAGGTAGAGATAGTGGGTAGAGGACTATAGTTTCCAGCATATAAATATATATATATATATGCCTTGGAGTTCATCCAATAATTTCACTGATGAAGCTCATGACAACAAAAATAATAGTATTGAATGGACAAAGTGACTTGAATGAGCAGGAGAACTAAGAAACTATCCGGAGGGGAAATCAGAACTCAACATCCCATCACCACTGACACAAACGAGTAAACAGAGGGAAGAGACCGGGGGGAGGGAGAGAGGAGAGGAGGGCGGTAGGGAATGAGGGAGGAACGGAGAGGTGGGAATTAAGGTGGGAGTAAAGGAGGGAATGAACGAGGGATGGAAAAGAGGGGGGGGGGGACAGTAGACTGGTGTAATACTGGCAAAAACAGAGATACCTCAGGACTGCATAGAGCACACAAACCTCAAGTATTTGTTAACACACACACGCACACACAGACGTGCGCGCACACACACACACACACACACACACACACACACACATCATCTACACACGTACAGGAAGCCTGACTTTGCTATGGGAAGGAAAGGGTTGTTTATGCTCTCATTGAAAGAGACTATGATAGTGAAGATTTGGCTTGCACAGTCACTACGTTACCTAAATTACCACAATGATGAGAATGATATCTAGAAGTAAACACACACACACACACACACACACACACACACACACACACACACACACACGTTATTTGAGGGAACAGCAGCAAGCTGTTGAACTGGAGTTCAGTGGGAGTCCACAGTGAGAAGTTCCACAAACCAAATCGGCTGAAACAGGGTCAAAATAAAGAGATGTAGGGAAAACATTCGTTATGATACAAAATAATCCATCGTGTTTATTCGTTGCACATAGGGGAATAGAATGGTGGGAACCGAGGGGAAGGAAAATTATAACAGCACCATTAGTCTGGTTTAACTCGACGTCCGACGAGCGTTGGTGAGAAAAAATATTTTTTTTCCACTAGCCCCCGAAGCTCAAACTCCACCCGGTTAAGGCACCCCTGAACCATGGAATCAAGCGCCTCCACTAGTGTTAAACTGGTTATTGGTGATGGGTTAGTTAAGAGCTTAATAGTGACAGAGAGTGTTAGTGAGCGCGGGGTTAGCAACGGGGGGAGGGGCCAGGTGCAGACATGACACGCCCCTACCTGGCATGATCTTCAGATCAAAGTCTGGCAGAAGATCTTCAGGCACACTTGAGAAACCTAGAGAGAGACGGGTGACCCAAGCAGAGGAGAGCAGAGGAGGAGAAGGAGGGAGGAGAAGACAGGAGGAGAGGATGAGAGACGGAAGCCAAAAGGATTAAAACTGGCAGATTTTGATTTTTGGGATCGTCTTTAAACATAGTGTACAGCTGCAGAGGGAATTCGTAAAACAGAGAGTTTAACTGACAGATACTAATTAGTGAATGAAAGAAAAACGAGCCAGAGAGAGAGAGAGAGAGAGAGAGAGAGAGAGAGTAAGAGAGAGAGAGATAGAGAGAGTGTGAGAGAGAGTAAGAGAGAGAGAGAGAGAGAGATAGAGAGAGAGTGAGTGGCTTTGATAGTGTAGCAGCATGCATTAGCAGAAGATAACGTTGTCATGCTCCAGAGGGTCTTCCTCATGCAAATCAACATGGCTGGGGCTTACTAAGCACAATACACAATGCCTACAGATCACCAGAAAATTTGCAAAATTACTGTAATCATAGTCATGTTTCAGTTTTAGCCGAATTCTTGTTTATGTGTGTGTGTGTGTGTGTGTGTGTGTTACTTGTATATTTGCCAATTGCATATTTCAGATGCGTCAAAAGCATTAATGAAACATCGAAAATAGTTGTAATATGTGGAATGTGGGTGGTGTCGATTTTCCATACATTCTTGATCGGATCTTCTGTTAACTGGCACAATGGATAACATGCGATTATTTAGAAATGTTGTTGTCAGTGGCAACACAACATACAGAGCCGTTAGATCATAAAGATGTGGTTTGAGGATAAGAGCCAGAGGAATCTAAAATATACTCCCAGGAAGTCAAGTGACAAAGTGTATTCAAATGAGTTGTTTTATTCCCAGAGGATGTAATGTCGCTTAATCTCACTCTTTCTTTAGCACACACACACACACACACACACACACACACACACACACACACACACACACACACACACACACACACACACACACACAACAGTGAAATTAGTTTGGATACGAGAGAACATAGTTGTGTACCCAATGTATGCAGTGGGGTTACTACACAGCAACAGTGAGTGTCGCATCAAACAGTCTGTCAGTGAAAACAGTCTGCCAGTGAAAACAGTCTGCTAGTGAAAACAGTCTGCTAGTGAAAACAGTTTGTCAGTGATAACAGTGCTAGTGAAAACAGTCTGTAAGTGAAAACAGTCTGCAAGTGAAAACAGTCTGCTAGTGAAAACAGTCTGTCAGTGAAAACAGTCTGCCAGTGATAACAGTCTGGCTAGGACATGATTACTCCAAGGAGGGAAGTCAATAAGAAACAGTGGTGCTTCATTCTGTTAAAGGATAAAATAAAAAATAGATTCTATTGTTTTTAGGGATTGGAACATTTGGTCAAGGCCATTCTGGAATGTTTTACAATTCAGCAAATCATGAATGTGCAATGTCAGCAACATTTCAGGAATGATATCTCATCGTTTTGTAGAACTAAAGTATCCAATGGCTAAGTTTAGCACAGTTCGGGCAGCCATGATCTAGTTTGTATTAGTCTTCCTCCCTCTCTTTGTCTCTGTCTTTCTTCCTCCCTTCGTTTTAACAGAACAGTGGAAAGCTTTGGCAGCCATTGCCCAGTGCCCTCTCAGCAGGGAACAAAAGGCTGCTAGATCCAGAAGAATCTTCCTCTGCGAGAACACACACACTACTGCCAATACTAACACATCTGTAATATGGTATGAAGCAATGGATCACAGACTGGTACCAGAATATGTACGTGTGTGTGTAAGAGAGAGAGAGAGAGAGAGAGAGAGAGAGAGAGAGAGAGAGAGAGAGAGAGAGAGAGAGAGAGAGAGAGAGAGAGAGAGAGAGAGAGAGAGAGAGAGAGAGAGAGAGGGAGAGAGAGAGAGAGTAAGAGAGAGAGAGAGAGAGTAAGAGAGAGAGAGAGAGAGAGAGAGAGAGAGATAGAGAGAGTGTGAGAGAGAGAGGGAGAGAGAGTGCCTGTGTGTGAGTGTTTGTTTCAGAGAGTGGGTCAGGGTGAGGTGAGGAGACTTCTGAGGGATCCTGGCATAGTGCTGGAACACTGAAGAGCATAGAAACAGAGAGAAACACACAGAGCAGGTTTTCTGGGGAGTGGTGGGGTGGTTCTTGCCTCTCTGCACACACGCTGTGTGTGTGTATGTGTGTGAGTGTGTGTGTGTGTTGGAGGGGTTCAAAGGAGGGCTAGCACAAAAACACTGCCCCAGTGAGACCTGCCCTTTCCTGGTGGTTGTGAGTGTATGTTTGAAGACTCTCCCATTCCCCTTTCTCTCTACGCCCCTATCTCTCTCTCTCTCTCTCTCTCTCTCTCTCTCTCTCTCTCTGTCTCCCTCATATCTCTCCCTCTCTTTCTAACTTTTTGTCCCTCTCTCTTTCTCTCCCCCTCTCTCCATTCTCTCTCAGCCACTCTCTTTCCTTCTTTCTCTCCCTCCCTCCCATTTTCTCTCCCTCTGTAATTTTGAGGCGGCTTAATGCAGAGCTTATTGCAGGAATTCCTTCTCCCACAGCGCTCCCTCCTGCAGGTCAGTCCTGCTACAGGCTCACTGCTGCTCAGTCAAAACAGGAGCGGTTGTTTCCCTTCAAATACTTCAGGTGCGTTCCATTTGTTCTGCCCTGAATGCCAGGGGGGTGAGGCCATCTACATGCTCCCTTAACTCCCATTAAGATAGCAAAGACAGAAAAAACGAAACACAAAACAGCAAAGAATCCCAATACCGCCTCTACTGCACCTCAGAGAAAATAGGATTACATATGAACAAAGGCAAAGTTAATCCGTCATTTTTTAAGCATGTGTAAGCCGAGTCTGGTGGTACGGGAATATCTAAAGAATCTCCGTAAATATCTTGTAGTAAAAAACATACACAATATTATTCCATTTCAGTTCTATTCAGCTGTATTCACACATTCACTCCCCCCCTGAGGTTTATCTCTCTATCAGACTCTCTGGAGTTAGAGACTTAATGACAGCAGATAAATATAGTCTTCACAGGGCACTCCTCTTGTAAACTTACGAAACACACACTAATGAGTTGGTGCTTCAGTTAAACACAGTCACTCACATACACCCCCACACACACATTTTTTTTCCTTCTCAATAGTGTTGGCATTATCTAGTCAACATTCAAATCTAAATTTGTACAATATCACAGTCCTTAAGAAAGCATAGTAACATTTAACTTATCCTAATATTTATATATTGTACCAAGAAGCCTCTGCGTTTGACTTTTTAATCTTAATGTGAGAACCTTTACTTTGTTAAGTGTTTTCACATCCTCCTAAGTTGTTCACCATCATACTTCTTTTTCTTTTCTCACTGTATCCATCCATTATCCTGTTCTCTCCTGTTCTTTCTGTTTCTTTCCTCGACAGTAAATCTTTCCTACAGTATTTTCTCAGAGGTAGACAGTTCTATACAAAAGGCCCTCAGACCCTTGGCCCATTCCGTTGGCACGGCAACAAAAAAAGACTGGCTAGCACGCGAAGCTAGTGAAAGTCCATACCAGGAAAACCTTCTGCACTGACTGAGATGAAAACTTGTATGGATTTCTGTTGTTTTTCAAAACCCAAAACGTATGTGAATTCCAAGTTAAAAAGAAGTGTATGTGAATGTGAACTTTAAAAACATTCAGTTTTTAGTTTAGATAGATTGTGACATTAGACTGCCTGTTAAGGTCAAACATACTTCCTTATATCTCTCAGTCTACTGATACCTCGACCAAATATAAAACTTTGGCATCTCAAAGCACATTGAATTGCTTATGTGTATAAAATGTGTTAAAAAAAATTATTTGATTTGATTTGATTAAATATCCTGGCTCTGTCTCTCTGTTGTGTAGTATGTCTGTGTGTGTGTGTGTGTGTGTGTGTGTGTGTGTGTGTGTGTAAGGGTGTATGTGTGTGTGTGTGTGTGTGTGTGTGTGTGCCACTCTAGCTTGGTGCCAGCCACACAAAGCATGGTCTCACGGCAAGCCAGGGCCACAGAGAGCCACATGGCCACTCGGCGGTCGTTATGGTAACGCTTGTAACCGCACTAAGACAAGTAGGCTGCCATTGTGAAGAAACAACAAATTACAAATGCTATTACTCCGTAGCACATGGGGGGGGTGAACACACACACACACACACACACACACACACACACACACACACACACACACACACACAGACACACATTCTCTCTCTCTCTCTCTCTCTCTCAAAACCAAAGCCCATCAGAAGTACCTGGTCACACAAACAGCCTCATATTCAACAGAAACAAGTTTCTCCTCCACTTGAAGACGCGTTGCTGGAAAGAGTGCAGCATGGCTAAACAGTCACCATGGCGACACTGTATATACTCACTGCAACGTTCGGACAGTAATTACGACTATAAATCAGTTCGGTAATGAGGAACTATTGTCTCCAGTGATAAATCTCTTTAGAGAGACAAGTTACGTAACAAGAACCATTAATACAATGAGCCCACTGATAAGCATAGGTCCCTGACATTGTGTGTGTGTGTGCGTGATAGAGAGAGAGAGAGAGAGAGATAGAGAGAGAGAGAGAGAGAGAGAGAGAGAGAGAGAGAGAGAGAGAGATAGAGAGAAAGGGGGCGATAAAAGAGAGAGAAAAAGATAAAGAGAAAAAGAGAGAGGGAGAGAGAGAGAGAGAGAAAAAGGGGGGGATAAAAGAGAGAGAACAAGAGAAAGAGAAAAAGAGAGAGAGAGAGGGTTCTGCACACAACACATAAATACACCGCAATCAGGGGCTACTATTAGCACACAACAAAATGTTGATGTCTCTCTTGTTCATGTTGAATTTGCAGAGGTGCAGTGATGTTTTTCAGCCTGGCACCTGACACTTAACAGCGTGTTTATGTCACAGAGTGATTGCTTTAGGCTGTCCTCTAAACACCTGTTTATCCCAGGAAGAAATCTCACAGGAAGAGGGACAGAGAGAATAGAGAGAGAGAGAAGGGTAGGGGTAATCCAGGAAATAAGCAGAGAGAGAGACAGAGATGGGGAAGAGAGAGAAAGACAGAGCGAGAGAGACGGAGAGAGATAGAGAGAGAGACAGAAATGGGGGGGGGGGGGGGGGGGGGGAGAGAAACAGAGAGAGGATGACCTGGGGAGATGAGCTGGAGACTCACCCAGAACCAGGAGCTCCACTGGGGCTTCGCTCTTGCCCTCCAGGTCATCAGAGATCACCACCTTGCAGATGTAGATGCCGCTGTCACCCCACTGCAGCTCCCCGATACGCAGGTCTGCCTCTGGAAGGAGGGAGGGAGGGAGAGGGAGGGACGGTGTGGTCGGGAGAGCAAGGGAGGGAGGGAGGGAGGGGGCAGAGAGGGAAGGAGGGAGGGAGGGAGAGAGGGATGGGAGAAAGGAAATATATCATGAGAGTTTAGTTATGTTGAGATGTAATCTATGAGCAAAATTTTGGACTTTGACAAAACAAATGTAGTTTCTGTTCTACCTTTAACTTCGAAGGATTTCAAACACAATATGACCCGTGTAAAACCGGCCTGGCTTTGACTAAACCAACGGCTCCATTGTGAGACAGTCATCAGACATGTAAACACACCCTTTACAGCCCACAGGAAGAGGCTTGTATAATAGACTTCCTGTTTCCTGTTGGCCAGATACAGGGGGAGGGGAGTCTGCTGAGTAGAGACTAACCATCACTGCCATGGGTGACCGCTTCTCTGCAGTACATTCAATGAACTGGTATATCACAGCATAAATTAAACCAACGTTTTTTCTTTGAACTCTTCTTTTAACCATGTCCCTAGAGTGCCAAACCAATATGGCCGCCAAATTTCGCCAAATGCTAATACTCACGCACTGCGTGTGTAAAACCTCTAATAAAACATATCACATTGCTTTTAGAAGTGTGTTTTTAAGAAATGATGCTCATCAGGTGATATAGTAGGTCTCCTTAAACTGTGATGTTTGGTAAGTGAGAAGCTGGGCAATCCCAAATGTAAGGCAGCGCCCGCGAAGTTTCACCAACAGACTTTCACACTTGTTTTCATTGGGGGAAGAGACCTCCATGTACAGCACACACAGAAGCACAGGCCTCCCTGTGAACTCTGAATAAAAACACTTACTCACTGCTTTAGAAAAGGCCACACACGAAAGGGATAAAAGAGAGAGAAGAAAAGAGGGACACTTAGAAAGAGGTTTCTAACATAGAGAGGTGGATACAGGGAGATGACCGGTTACATCACACACTCTAGAACAGAGAAGAAAGTGAGGAGGAGGGGTCATAAAAACACTGAAGGAAGTGCAGTTGTAGAGAACATCAGAGGGATGGGAGAGACAGAGAGAGAGAGAGAGAGAGAGAGAGAGAGAGAGAGAGAGAGAGAGAGAGAGAGAGAGAGAGAGAGAGAGACAGAGAGACAGAGAGACAGAGAGAAATAGAGAGAGAGCATGCAAGGAATGAGAGGACCATCCAAAACTAAGGACTGAGGAGCCAGCATTCCCTTTTGTCCGAGTGTGTGTGTGTGTGTGTGTGTGTGTGTGTGTGTGTACCCCGTTGGCTAGAGTAGGGAAGAGACAGATCTCATTCTTTCAGCGCCGAGTTACAGCTACAAAAATCTGAGGCCACCTAACAAGTCCACCTTTCTTTCTTTGTGGCATACGGATCCCCGCCACACACACACACACACACACACACACACACACACACACACACACACACACACACACACACACACAGATAACCTCTGAAGGATAGTGTGTAGAAGATTTTTCCTTTTTCCTGACAGGTGTCCGCCAGAGGGTCAGAAGCAACATCAAAATAGTTTCCAGAATTGGTGCAGTGTCAACAGGAATAATCTGGCCCATAGAGTTACAGGGAGTGGAATGCGAAGAAAGGCCATAACCATGACAATTTGGACTTGGATCCCTAAGATGGCACATACGGTACTTAACTACAGCGTAGTCGAGGGCAACCACATCAATCCTTAGCTCCTGGTTCATTGAGCAAAAGGGAGACCTTAATTTGCCAGCAGGAGGGACTGTTACTATACTGTATAACAATGCATGTCCTACTTTTTCTGATTCTACAATCTGGAATAGTTAAGCAATGAGATGGATAAGCTGTGAAAGATGAAAACATTTCTAAATACACAGGATGTGGTTTTATCATTTCCATTATGCCGTGCGTAGTAAGAAGGGGACTACGGTGATCTGTCCTCTCTTTCTTTCTTACTGTTGATAATGGAGATGTCCCTGTTCTTGTAGTGCTCCGACAGCGTCACCGACACTCCTGAAATGGACGCCACGGTCCGCACCGTCCGGCTGGTGTCGGCACAGTCCAGATTGGACGAGGAGGTCCCAGTCTCGTACCCTCCTCCGCCGTACGCCCCCCCGCCGCCGCCCCCTCCCCCCAGCCCCCCGCTGTTCAGCGTGTCGGGGTAGCTGAAGGCGTCGCGGGTGCGGTCGCGGCAGTAGGACTTGTAGACCCACTGGACCACTGGGACCTGGGTGGACACGCTGGTGTAGTGGCAGGGCAGCACCACGGACTGGAAGAGCACGGCGTACTTCTTCTCATCGCGGACAAACACCTGCACGGCCGGGCAGCGGGGCACCAACACACCTGGGGGGACGGGAGAGGGGAGGGGAGGGGAGGGGAGGGGGGGTGAGGTGGGGAGAAGGACAGGGAAGAAGGGAGGTGAAGAATGAGAAAGAGAAGGAAAATCGAAAGAAAGTTTAGTCCAAGAGTTTGTGTACAAAAACAAGTAAATAATAGTCCAGTGTTGTGTACATAAACAAGTAACTAATAGTCCAGTGTTGTGTACTTAAACAAGTAAATAATAGTCCAGTGTTGTGTACTTAAACAAGTAAATAATAGTCCAGTGTTGTGTACTTAAACAAGTAAATAAAAGTCCAGTGTTTCTCTGCAAATGGACAATAGACGTGATATTTTGGTCAAATGACAGAGTATTCGAATAATATGTGTGTTTCAAAGATCCCTTATGATTCAGAGATGAGTGAGTATGCGGTACTCTAGGGTGGATCCAGGGAGGGGGAGATACAGTGATGAATCACACAATGTTAAATCCAGTAAGATTAGTGTCCCTTACACTGATCAATGTTTCAGGAGTTTCACTCCAGTTTGTTTTTTCATCACTCGGTTGTGAAATGTAATGTAATACAGTTTTTTGAGAGAAATGTCCTCTCTCTCACTTATTCACTCACTCACCTGCCAGACACTGCCTTACCCATCCCGTCCCTCCCTCCCTCCCTCCTTCCCTCTCTCCTTCCCTCTCTCCATTCCTCCCTCCCTCCCTCGTTCCGTAAATCAAACAGTGACTCCTACAGTAACACACTCCTTCATCCCACCAGCTGTGACTTCACACAGTGAGTGCTATTTAAGTGTGCAAATCGCACTAGACATGGAGTCAGCAGCACCAGGCTTCAATTAGTGTGTTGCTGACTGATGGTGCTGACAGTAAATCACTGGTTATTCAAACATGTGTCATTACTCCACCATACCATAGATAAAACACCCAGTTATCTGAAAGAATCCAGGGCAGCTAATATTGCAACATGTATCATAAACTATGAATTATTACTTTCTTACAACAATAACTTACATAATCAGGACACTCCTTCAACAGGTTGTTTCGATATATCTTATCTTGTCATTGTCACACTCAATCAACTCTATTTTCGAAACTTAACCAAACCAAATGCGGCGCTGAAGAACCTTGTTAAATATGGATGGCCTACTACTTCATACTCTGAGCTGTAGGAGGTTGTTTTGGGATCTGCCGCTGCAGCAGGGGGTCCCTGGGTCACTTGAGCTACTGGCGTATTATCCCAACAGCACCAGCACACAGGGGAGAAAACACACACACCCAGAAACATCTGTAAACGCTGCGCTTGGGTGTGTGTGTGTGTGTGTGTGTGTGTGTGTGTGTGTGTGTCCGACAAAGTAATGCGAGGGTTGGGCTTTAACTGTGTGTTCTGAACTGGACCAGGGGGTGGGGAGAGAGAGAGAGAGAGAGAGAGAGAGAGAGAGAGAGAGAGAGAGAGAGAGAGAGAGAGAGAGAGAGAGAGAGAGAGAGAGAGAGAGAGAGAGAGAGAGAGAGAGAGAGAGAGAGAGAGAGAGAGAAAAAAAAGTTAGAAGTAAGGGGGTCTAGCCTCACTTAACCCTATCTGAACAGTATTTGTTTTCTTTCAATTACTGGTGGTACGCATGGCTTAACTTGCCAGCTGTGGGGGTTAAGAAACAACTATTGGCGCTAATATCTAGCCCTTAAGGTACCCCAAAAAACAATCTGAATACGTTTAAAAGTGTTTCAGAAAAAATAATTATAGAATATGTGCTTGTAAAGTGAGTAGCACATCCACACAGTGTATATATATGAAGTATTAATAGATAACTAACTAAATAAACTAAATAGAGAGACAAGCAGAATGGCCCCTATAATCTGATCCCCCTCCGTGGGGGTCCTCCTCAGCCAATCAAATTGAATGAAATGGGAATAAAAGAAACAGCAAAGGAAAGGAAAGACTAACGGATGATAGACGTTTCGAGGATCAGGAGCCGGGGGACTTTATTAGTTTTCCTAGGAAGTCAGGAGAGGGGGAGGAAATGAGAATTGGGAAGATGAGGAGAAAGTGTAGGTAAGGGATTGCAGTAGCTGTAGGCCTACCCAAGAACGGTGTCAAGTAATGGATTGGGGGAACATTGCAGAACATTGACAGCGAATTCGTTTGAGATAAATTACTTCGTGAGTTTGTAATGTAAGATTTTTTTAGGCTCAAACTGTAATGTTTTCCTCCTAAAATGAAACAGTAGGCAATTCAAATTACACTTTTAAAAAAAACGGACAGAACATGAATATCTTACTCTATAAACGTTAGAGTTTGTTCTTTATTAGCGCTATGGCCTATCCAACTGAAGTAGGGTCTCTTTAATCCACCTCCCCCAAGCTTCCACGCAAATAATTCACACTTGGCTGAATACAATAGTCAATACAATTTGAGTTGCCGTCAACAATGTCATTTAAATAACTCTAAAGTAAGCTCAACATTGTTAACCATCAATTACAACATTTGATTGGCTGTGTATCGGCTAAAAAAGCGAGGCAGAAGCCACGCAAGAAAGCCTATTACACATTATTTGTTAAATTTAAAGTGTTTACTTAAATTGTTGTGAAACGGGCCGAAGTAAAATATAGACACAATACTTGCATAACCGAGTTAGGATGCCGGCACTCGGTCTTTAAGTGCAGAGAAACTTTGGTTTTCCAACTTTAAAAAATGCGGCCAAGACGGGTCCGAACAACCTGTTACACATTCCCAAGCACAAATACTCAATCACACAAAACTAACATAGCAATTCAAATGTACGTTTATTTTCCTACCTGCCAGGCATATATAAGGAATCCACCACCTCAGCAAAGTACACATTTCCCAAAAATTCGTGTTCAGAGAAGTTTTATGTCCATTTTACTCGTCCACTTTTCTCCTTATCCAAGCAAAAAAACCGTTACTCTACGTTCCAGGGATAGTAGATAACGGGACCGCAGCCTACCAGAAGGAATGGGAGGCGCTTGCTTTGTTTAGTCCTTTTAGAGGACAACGGGAAGGCGTTCGTTGGAGAATCACTAAAGCAGCATCATCACCATCCCCACCACCACCACCGTCACAAGACTGTAAAGCTTGAAGAGCACGACGCAGACAAGTGCGTTTATGACTTATAAAATAGCATTTTATATAGCTTGCATAACTTTAGATAGGGCAGGTGGAAAAAAATCGGGCCACCTGTTGTATAGCCCATAGTGGACTTTTCCACATGTAATCTGTCGCAGGATTTAATGACAAATGTTTCAATGTGATCTCATTTGAGGTTAAATATTTTAGTCCAGAAAACCTACTTTGTAAATTGTGTGAGATAATATCTAAAAAAAACTTGAAGAAAATAATTTATTATCATCGTATAATAAATTAGAATAGGCCTACATCTGGCATTTGGCCTAAAAACGGCATAGCTTCTTAGATATACACAATGTAGCTCAGGTGAATAACTATAGATGGTCTAAAATAACATCTTCTTTTCTAAATAAATCAATCTATAAAAATGTTTTTTTCCCTCTCCAACGCTGGGCCCCGTTGGTGTGGTACAAGATATCATACTGCCATCTAGAGGTCGACTATGAATATTTACTGCTATAACGGTGGTCGTCGGTTGCCTATTGCAAATTGTTGTTGGACTTAGTTGAAGACAATGAACCCCCCCCCCCCCCACCCCACCCCCGCCAAAAAAAAAGAAAAAAGCGTACGCAGGCACCCCTCGCTTTCTACGGTCCACATCGAATGTCTGTCAGTACCATTAACAGTATATATGAGTGGACGAAGTGATCGTGACGTCACCCATTGGTTTGTGGACCACCGTTTTGAAGCCTCGAGTTGGGCATTTTGAAAATCGCCATGTTGGTTTCAAAGGCCATCGCCATGTTTTATTCTAAACCAGAAGTGACGACATTGACCATACTTGGACTAGAGGGTGGGCTGGGAAGGAGCGAGGGGTGGAGCCCGTTGCTACGTCTCTATCCCACTTGAGTATCACAAGGTAGCCACACTCTAAAGCATACCCTGCTTTATCGTCTATTTTACTCTAAATGGGATCATCATTTACAAAATGAACATCATGCTGTATTGAAAATGACTTGAAACTAGCGATTGACCATAAACTCACAAGGAAAATGTTTACTGATGTAATAAATTTAAATTTGTTCAACAGCACTCACGGTTTGCTAATCTCTTGGTCGCAACACTGCAGCTGAAAATGTTTCACTGCAACTAGCATAGTGATGCAGTTTGGGTTTGCCAGGTAGATTATCTTCAGTTATTCATGTGCATAATTTATTATGCGTTGATTAAGATAGGCTGCTGCATGCACCCCTTCACTAGAGCTTTCATTCATCTTAACAAAAATTACCATAATACAAATCTTTATAAAAAATTATAAATAAATAATAGATACGATAATATACATTTTTATTCACTTTTGAAAAACAATGATTTTAACTTGCTGACAAAACATTTCACACATTATTTATAAAACATATATTTATAACATATATATCCATTGCCTGTTTAAAAAAAGTCAGAACATTAAAGTTTCAAAACCAGATAGGCAAGGATAATGTGATTTGCATACACACATTACCCACAGAGTACAAATACCATCTCTGTAAATGATCCTTCTTGGAGGTCTAGGTCCTTTCCAAAATGGCTGACAATTTAAGGCTGCGTTCAAAACCAGCTACTGATCATTCTAAATGACTGTGTGTTTCAGTTGTATTTTAAGTGATCAACAAGCAAGAACCGAACAGCGACAAGTGATCTCCATTCTGCTTTTAAAAACAATGAGCAAATGGCCCTGTGGCATAAGGGTGTTTTCCCACGGCCAAACCGTCATACAGAACATAAACAGCCAACAGTACTGTTTCTGACTTCCATGTTAAGGTAATAACAAGTAGAACATGTTTTCTCTTGGCCTGGCATTTGAAAAAACACCTCAGCGCATTTAAAAAAATAAAACCACATGGTCGTTTCCAAGGAATGGTATCGTTACCATCCGAAACTATAGCTTTAAAAAAAAAAAAAAACTGTCAGGTGTTGACACAGCCGTTTAGAATGAACAGCAGTACTTTCCGAACGCATGCTGAATAACAAAGCATCCTCCTTGGGTTAAGTCTGGCCTGAAAAGTGCTATTCAGCCCTCAATTTTAACCAACATTTCAGAACCACGGTGGAAACATGCCACATACATCAAAGGTGGAGGGTTGTGAAACTAATATTTCAGACAACTCGTTTGGTTAGACTGAATGTGAAACTGTAACGTGGCTCGTGGAAAGCCATCTGATTAGATGGTAAGGCCTGATAGGCTTTGGATCTCATATGCCCCTGCAAATGCAAAAGGCACAGCTGTGAAAAGCCATTGAAAGCCATCATTTCAGGCCCTAATCAGATTTGCAACCCAAACCTTGAACCAACAGGACAAGAGTGTGAAAACATGGGGTATTCATATAACAGGACAAAAAATATTACCAAATCTGAAAATTGCTGAATTAAAAACATAAAATAAATCATAAAACGACTCAAGTAAAATTCATTAAAAACAGGTACGTTAATAGGTAAGAAGCCATCACCAACAGTCCGACATTTGATAGGGAGATAAACACTTACTGTAATGTTTCTTATAAAGGAAGACCTGAAACCGACCAGCACACCCAAACAGACGTTATATCTGAGCATCAACACCAACCTATATTCAAGAAATCATATCCCTGAGCTATTCAATTTACCTGCTAGAATCTGATTGTATTGAAGCACTATGAAACATATAAAAGCAATTCTCCGAAGCGCAATCTGAACTAGTATGCAAGCATAGATAATTCTTTTTTTTTTCCTTCACACAATTGGCTTGATTGCTGACAATTGCCATGACTTCCACTGGAGGATTTAGCAGAACAAATGAGGCTCCAGTTGTCGGAAGGGACAAGCAAATAGTATCTCACTGGTGTACCTTTGAGAGATCTATGTGTGGAGGGTCACCCGCAGACTGACTTTGCTTAACGGTGACGAGAGGGCAGGGTGAGCGAGGTGAGCTGTGGTTGGGTCCGGGGGGTCCTAGTCGTCGTAATCCATCCGGGCCGGCTTATTGGCTGGGGCCGGCAGGCGAGGGGGGCGGGGCCGCTCGTCGTACGGCTCGTCGTAAAGGTCCTCGTTGCTGCGGCGGACTTTGGTGACGTCGCGGCGAGGGTCGTCGTCGTAGCGCTCCCTGCGGTCGGGGTTCCTGTCGCGGCGGTCGTAGCGGTCGCTGCGTTGGTCGTCGAAATCGCTGCGGCGGTCGGCGTACTCGCTGCGGCGGTCGGTGTACTCGCTGCGGCGGTCGTCGTATTCGCTGCGGCGGTCGTCGTATTCGCTGCGGCGGTCGGTGTACTCGCTGCGGCGGTCGTAGTCCCTCTCGCTGCGCGCCTCGTAGCGGTCTCGCTCCTGCTCGGGGACGGGGGAGGACTTCAGGTCGCGCTCGGGGGCGCCGCGGAGGGCTTCGTCGCGAACCTTGCCGCCGTTGGCAGCGGGCTCCTCCTTGTCGTCATGGAACTCTGCAGCCTCTGGAGCTCTGAAGAGAGGGGGGGGGACACAGGGACACGTTAAGAGGGCTGTCATCTGTCCAACAGGATGTCAACTCTCAGTGCTGAACGGGGCTAATGGAATGCCTTCCACAAAAAAAGGTCTAGTTAACAGAGTGCCATACTTTTTTTTCTTTTTGGTTGATTGCCACTTAACTTTAGGTTTCTGCCCCCTGATCCTCTCATTGGATGTTTTATTTATTTACTTATTGGGGCTAACTTAAATGTCTAGATTATCACACTCCAGTATGTTTTTCCATGTTTTGTATCACTGCATAGAAAATGAACTAACCTTTATACCAACTGTTTGCTTCATACTTTACAGAATTTTCAATCCGCCTCAATCATTTTGAGGTACATTTTGTGGTGTGTGTGTGTGTGTGTGTGTGTGTGTGTGTGTGTGTGTGTGTGTGTGTGCGCGTGTGTGTCCATACCCCATAGCATACTCTTCTGCCTCCTCCTTCTTCTTCCGGCGGCAGCAGCAGTAGATGATGACCACCAGGAGAAGGACGGCCGCCGCCACTCCTCCGATGATGGCGGCCGTGGAGCCTACGTTCATCGAGGCTTAAGGATTGCATTGAAGAGAAGTGCGGAAAAACACGATTATTTGTTATGTTATTACATTTTTTGATGACTGAAATATTACATCTGCTTGATAGTGTAGGCCAACACTAAACACAAGGACCCAACGATTTAAATGAAGGCTCGAGAAACATTGAACACAAGTCTTATTCAATAGAATAAGCGATCTTGAACCATTGGTTGATTAAATGATGAAATATATTCCATTTAAATGATGAAAGATATTACATTTAAATGATGCCTTAGAGGGTTTGGAATTCCCCAACAATAATTTCACAAAATAGGGGCCCCTTAAACAACAAATAGGCATAGGCAATAGGACGTCTGTGTGGCCTCACGTGGCATGACTTTGAGGGTGAGACTGCAGCTGGCGGAGCGGATCTTGTTGCTGGAGGTGCAGGTGTAGTATCCCGATGTGGTCAAACTGATGTTGAATAGAGACAAAACGCCTCCCACTAGAAAAGAAACATTGAGATCCGCCATTACAGCATTTTCAATCATTTTGAGGTGCATACAGTATTTAAACAAGCTTTTTGTCTGCACCATGTAATACATAGATTTAGAGTACACAATCCACACAAAACTCTTGCTTTTAACATGATACACGGATGTCAAACTTTTTTTTATTAATCACACTACGCACAAAAAGTTTTTCCCCCACCCATAAAACTTGCACGCATAGAGCCTTTAGATAACACACACACACACACACACACACACACACACACACACACACACACACACACACACACACACACACACACACACACACACACACACACACACACACACACACACACACACACAGAGAGAGAGAGAGAGAGAGAGCATTCAGGCAACCCCTCTTTTTCTTTCTCTCTCTCCCACACACACACACACACACACACACACACACACACACACACACACACACACAGAGAGAGAGAGAGAGAGAGAGAGAGAGAGAGAGAGCATTCAGGCAACCCCTCTTTTTCTTTCTCTCTCTCTCTCTCTCACACACACACACACACACACACACACACACACACACACACACACACACACACACACACACGATACATACGGTCAGTAGTCTTGGGGTCCGGTGCACGAGTCTGGTTGTTGACGTCGCGGATGGCCCACTTGTAGGCCGGGTCCGGTGAGCCCTCTGCAGACTTACAGGTCAGGGTGATGTCCTGGCCGTACTCCATGTTCCCAACCACCTTACAGTCTGGGGTTGAAGGAGCCACTGGAAGACAGTTACCATAGCGTCCGTCACTCATCTGTTACCAAGGTAACCACAGCGTCTGTCACTCATCTGTTACCAAGGTAACCATAGTGTCTGTGACTCATCTGTTATCAAGGTAATCATAGCGTCCATCACTCATTCTCTGTCTAAGGCTGCCGGAGGTTTACATAATACTGTATACTGTATATTGTTATTTCAACATTTACTTTTTAATGAACAGGTTCATTGTATTAAGGCAGTCATAAAGACTACATTTTTTAATTTGCAGATTCCTAAGACCCGTTAGACCTGAGGACAATTCAGTTTGTTACTAGAATATAAGACGCAATTGTGTATATTATTTTACATTAAATGGGGGGGGGGGGTATATAATGTTTTTATACCTAAAACCACCAATCTTGTGTTGGCTTCTGGCTTTCCCGCGTTGTCCCCAGGAATCAAGATGTGACACCTGAATATGTGGTTTTCATCCAGCGTGACAGCGGCCAGCTGTAAATTGGCCTTGCCTGTAGCAATGTCTATGTCCAGGGAGGCCTTCCCTTTGTACTGGTCCGTTACGTCCAGGGTATCAGAGTTGGAGAAATAGTTGATTACTGTAGACTGTGGAAGGAAAAACATTCTGTTCACAAGCCTTTCTCACCTTGTCAGTTGGGTAGCAGAGTAAGCTGAATGTATCAAACTTAAAGTCTTGTTATGCTTGGTTATGTTTTTGAAGGACATGGAAGAGTAAAGTCTGACCTCTTGGGCTGTAGTTATGTCTTCCACCAGAGACCAGGTAACTATTACTGTTCCCGGCTTTGGAGTCTTGGGTATGAATGAGCAGGGGATTGTTACGTTGTCCCCCCTGGCAACTTCATAAAGTTTCTGGGGGATAGTCACCTGGATGGCCCCGACCATCCACACCACTGAGACAGGAAAGTGCAGACAGACAGGGAGGGAGGGAGGTGCAAACAAACAGAAAGACAGACAGGGAAGGGACAGGGAAGGGGAAGGGACAGACAGACAGACAGACAGACAGACAAGAAAGTGCAGACAGACAGGAAGACAGACAAGAAGGTGCAGACAGACAGAAAGAAAGACAGACAGGGAGGGAGGGAGGTGCAGACAGACAGACAGGGAGGGAGGGACAGCAACAGTGTTTTACGGCATAATCCAAAATGTTTTACATTTTCTCAAACAGAGCCTCTAAAACAAATGGCATTATTAGTCTAACATGTTCACCTGTCAAAATATTAAATTCAGTCTTTGGTTCATGTGTTTAAAAAGACAACTTTAATTGTCATATATACAAAACTAGAAATGAATTATTCTAGCTAACGAATTAGCATATTTATGACAGAAAACATGCCTACAAAACAGGTGTGGCACTGTAACGAATCAGATCTGGAAAACAGGAACAAACTCAGAAAACTGGAAGACTCACCAAAACAGAGCAGATACAAACTCAGAATACTCCTCTTCGCCGCCATCGCTTTTTTTTTTGTGGTGAATTTAACCGATATTCACCGATGTCGCAATGTATGGGCTATTTGGAATCAGAAACGCCCGAGCTCAGGTGGCTTGAGAATTGAACCTGCGCCGGGTGGGGACCAAACCTTAAATGATTGGCGGTAGAATCCGCCAATGTAAAGACGTACATTTCCCTGGGTTGCACCCAACGCCCATTTCATCGTGTCACTGCTTGTTTCATGGAGGCTTCCTGACTTTTCAGTGCATTGAGTAGCCTCCTGTCATTCCTAACGTGTGTGCACATGCTACCAACTCTTGACAACCGAAATAGAATTTAAAAGCTTTTTATTTCTGTGCTTCTACATTTCTGTCGGCTACTTTTCTTAAAGACATGCATGATGATAAATAGATTTTTCCAAAATGTGGATCCTTTTGGTATGTTTTGTAAAGTTAGTGAGAAATGCGTGCTAATCAGTGTAACATTCAAATTGTGTTCTTATACCATTTTATTATCCAATCAGATTGTCTGTAGATCAGTTTCCATGGTACCTTCAGCTTTTTGAATACATACCTCCTTACACTGGCTGGGGACAACCCGAAACCTTATCTTACAAGTGGAGGAGAGTAGCGGGCGTGGTTGTGGGTAGACAGCTCTGTAATATGAGTCAACCAGGAGGTTGTCAGGAAAGGTGTTTGATCAAGTTAGACTGGTTTGGCAAAACAAAAAAAAGACACGAAAAAGACTTCTCATAACCCAGGGGGTTAGTGCTAGGGTGTGACTAAATAATGTTACCATGAGTAACTTTTTGTGTATGTGAGAGAGAGAGAGAGAGAGAGAGACGGTTATCAAATGACATGTTTAGCCATGTTTCATGGTATTTTATATTAATAATAGTGTAAAAAATTCAGAGAGAGAGAGAAGAGTCACTGGAAACAGAGAGAGAGAGAAAGATGCAAAGTAAGAGAGCTTTTGGTTTCACATTTTACTCCTCAAAAGGTGTATCTAAAATAAAATGACCCAAACGTCTGCGGTTCACCTACCTGAACACTAGACGGCAGTAATAGATCAAATTACGTTGCATGATGATAGACTTTACAGGTAAATTGCAGACTTGAAGCAGTCTCAAATTATCATGGTAGATAAGCCATGTGCCATAAATTGTTTTCTGTTCAGGTAAGTATCCCTGCAGAGCGGAACGCCCGCAGCGATAGGGAATAGAGCAGGGATATCACACAGCTTAAAAAAATGTTTTTGTTAGTACATTTTTGAACTGGTTGTGCTGAGAGTGGATATAGAGGGGGATGGCTCTAAGACATCATTGCTCACCGTTAAGACTTCTGGAGATGTCATGGGCTCAAATTAATAAAACATCTGGGATGGAAGGTGCCCACTTGAAAACCCCAATGACATATCTACTCTCAACCCAAATCCTTTCTAAATATTGTTTTTTTGATTGCTCAATGTGGATTCAAGGCATAATGGGTATTATAACACTGTATCCTGTGTATTTTTAAACCAAATGAGAATCAACAAGTAGTAAGTTGGTTCTGAACATGCAAAATATAGGGCAACATTTAGATTGGTGTACAATAACACTTAATTTTCTTCAACTTTCTTTTTGAGACTTACCTGACTGACAATATTGATTAATGATGGGTCAACCCCTCTCCAATTCTCTCTCTCTCTCTCTCTCTCTCTCTCTCTCTCTCTCTCTCTCTCTCTCTCTCTCTCTCTCTCTCTCTCTCTCTCTCTCTCTCTCTCTCTCTCTCACTCACACACACACACACACACACACACACACACACACACACACAGAAAAACACTCAATAAAGCTTCAGCTAAAGACCAGGCAGACAACTTGAAGTCTGCTCTGTTGATGAGTAACCAGTCATGCAGTGTATGCTTTCACACACACACCAATCACACACACACACACACACACACACACCTGTTCACCACTCAAACTGACGCTGGAAATGACCTGAAATCTCGGGTAGGTTCTCTGCTTGTCAGATGAGATGATGGAAATTGCTCTCACCTTCACCCCAGCTGCCACCTTGGGTCTGCTACTCTGGGATTGATGAACGTGTGGCGCCTCTTGAGTGTTGTCCCGGATATATTACAGTATGGAGTCTTGAAACTCATAGCAGATCCAACCACGGCCAACTACATTCATTCGCATTCAATAAAATGTTTCAAAACGGGTTGATTTCTATCTGACTGAACTGTAGTTGGTACAATAATCCGATCCTGTAACAACTTGTTCTACGTTCTACAATACGCTATTACGATGTTCGTCGATTTGGGTGTTTCTAAAAACAATCCCACTCAGATGGGCGACGACCAGCCCCGCATTTTGTAAACCCAAATGCATTTGTTAATCTCCAGGCTCATCATGAGTACAGTGCCATAAAAAAAATCCTGTTGTCATGGAATCAGAATGAGCAGCATGATTACTGCTGCATTAGCTCCATCCAGGATTTTTTAATAGTCTGTCAATGCAAAACTATATTAAGAGCAGATTATATGGTGCAATTCTCTGAAAGCACTTGTTGAGTCTAATCAGTCGATGGAAGGGGAATTACATGGTTGCAGAGCGGCAAAGCTCCTCGACGGACACGCTGTCAGTCGAGAGGTTTTCCAGGGGTTTGTGAGAGCGGTGGGATGATTTCGCTGTCACTGGTGACCGTCACACTCATCCTCTTAGGAGAGTGAGTGATGAGAGTCGGTATCCAGGAGCTGGCGGAGCCAAGGATGCCTGTGTCTCGCCGCTTCAGCATACGAGAACGCAACACACACACACACACGCGCACGCACACGCACACACACACACACACACACACACACACACACACACACAGAGGAGAGAGAGAAAAAGAGAAAGAGAGAGAGAGAGAGAGAGAGAGAGAGAGAGATTGCAGACTGTGGGTTTTGATTTACAGGAAAGAAGTATTGAAACTTCTCGTTTCTCTTTTTCACGCCACAGTGTGGAGCCACGCTAGCTATCCAAGGTTACTCCTGGTCTCCTCATTGCTGGTCAGTCAATTAGTGAAGGGAAGTCCTCAGGTGACCTGGACCCCTGCATTTGGCTGCTCCTTAAATGCCCTGTGTGACTCCTCCCTGTAGCGTAGTTCTGTGACGGTAGTTGAACTGTTCGATTTAGCTGGGAAAAGCAACAGAAAAGAAAAAGGAGCTCCATTTTGTTTTACTTTGTTGAACTGAACTGAACTTTTTCAGTCAATTAGGTCATGAATTATTTAAATGTGTTGTGAGGAAAAGAATAATGTAAGTCAGCCTGGACCAAGTATTAAACTGCTATGAAAAATGGTCAGGGATTGGCACAGTTGCTTTGAGATCTCAGATTTTACTTGAAAATTGGTTTTCAATGACGTCTAACTAAGCTGAAAAGAAGGCAGAGAAAAGTAAAAAATATCTTTTAAAGAAGGAAAATAGGTTTGGGCCTAAATTCTTTTATATAGATTCTACACTAAATAAGGGAACTCAATTCGGGGAAATTATATATATTGCCGCTGGGGTGGTACTCTCAATTCAACAAAATGAATTGCCTTTTTTCTTAGATCGAGTTGCAGGGAGGGATGCACCAAAATCCTTCTAATGAGTCACTCCCACTGTTGGAATAACATTACAGGCTTAGGGCAGTTCATTTCACTCTGAAGTTACTCACATTCCAAGTGTACCCACTCAAGAAAGTAAGTAAACCAATTGTGTGTGTGTGTGTGTGTGGGGGGGGGGGGTCTATCGTCGAGGGCTCCACTCAAGCTACAAGCCATTTCCTTGGGTGTGTCTTACTCAGCAGAAGTGTTTGTGGCAGTAGCAGGAGCCCTGTCATGGCTGCTACTGTTAAGTATGTATCTTGAGCCTTTCCAGCCAAAGCCAAACTTGTTTTCCACAAAAACTGCCCATTTACAAAACAATTAAAAATGGCATTTGCAAATTACATTTTCAACCTTTGCCCCTGATTGTTTGTAGATGAGAATGCAAATGTCACGAAACAGCTTTTCGGTGACATTTTCGTGACATTTTGGACTTCAGACTTTCAGGTAGGATGTGTCATTTGCTGAGAGCAAGTACAACAATACTAAGTCAATGTAGCCTGTATCGCTGAAACACAAGAACCGTCTCATATTATATCTGTAAGTGCCCAACCTTTAAAGGCATTTGTATTTGTATCAGCATGTTTATAATAACGTGGACAGTCCCCATTAATTATAACCTTTAAAGACGCAGGCTTGGAAATAAGGTTAAACAACCCAAATGGTAAAATGTCCCCCTAAACTGTTTGCAGAGAGACAATGATGGGTTCCATTCAGAAACATGATCCATTTTTCAGACAGGCCACACACTCTCCTCAACTTTAGTCTTGTCTATAACCTTTCCTTCTCTCCTCCTATACACTCTCTGTGTCACCCCCTGTTATGGAGAGGGATTATATTTGATAAACTGTCTCTATATCTGGTCTTATCAGTGTTCAAACACAATCAAATTTGAGCCCCATGACACCTTTCCGTTTCTGTACCCGTCTCAAGACAGCACAGCGGGGGGTTGGTTATTAACGCACGCTGAGAGAAGCGGGGATAAAAGATGTTCCAGCTTTGGAGCCGCAGCATACATGGGATAGCCTGTTGATGGGTGTGTGTGTGTGTGTGTGTGTGTGTGTGTGTGTGTGTGTGTGTGTGTGTGTGTGTGTGTGTGAGTGTGTGTGTGTGTGTATGTGTGTGTGTGTGTGTGTGTGTGTGTGTGTGTGTGTGTGTGTGTGTGTGTGTGTGTGTGTGTGTGTGTGTGAGAGGAGGTTTGGGTGTGTGCCTCCTGAACTCTACAGTGAAGAAAGTATTCAAAGACGTACAAAATCGTGACAATTTTATAAAACTGTGTCTTTGATCCTGAGGGGGAAATGATGAGAGGCAAATAAGGGTATTTTAAGAATTCAAAAAAAAAAAAACGGATTAAAAAATTGTGAGACATCACCTCCCCCCCCAAAAAGTAAGGAAACATGTTTCATGTTTGGAGTAGCTCAAGGTTACACTGCTGCTCGGCCAAAAGAACAAAAAGAGAAAATGTATTGAAGTGAAAGTTTACAGTTTACTCTCTTCTCCTCCGGCAGCCCCAGTTCCTTTTTGGCGCACTTTCTGTCAAGTCCTTTCTGCGCTGAATCCTGATCCTACAGGCCCCTGGGCAGACTTTTGGAGCGCCCTCTCCCCCACCCCCACACACACTTAAAATCCTCTGCTCGATCCTCAAAATCTAGCTGTTTCCAACAATGTCTGACTATTGAAAATAAGTGACGACGAGCTGTGTTTGGCACATGCTACTCCGCAGTTCCTTTTTTTTGTTATGCCTGCAACGTCTCAAGCTGTTAAGTTGGGCACTTCTCACCCTCAGACATTTTTGACTTGAACTGGATGAGTTCATTGGCAAAGTTCCTGTCCAGGTCTGATGGATATGCAGCGGAAAGTCTATTCCTTTTTCCATTGTGACATCCAGTGGCAGCTGGTGAAAAATATTCTAGGAGGGGCTGTACCACAATAAGTTTCAGTAACCATCGCAATACAATTGAACACAAACTGCAGGATGCCCTGTGAAATAATAAGTATTTATTTAATTAATGCCAATAAACGTAAACTAAATTAATAAATAAACTATTTACAAAGAAAAATGGGGTCAGGGGAAAGTTTGTGTGTGTGTGCTATCTTATGTGTAAAGGAATTTTGCCCTTCTTTCCTTCTGAGAGTTAAACCTCTCAATTTCCCTGTTATTGTCGATAGCTTAACCCACTGTTTTGAAACAGAATTCCTTTTACCAAAACAATAACACAGTCATTAAAACAGAGACACACTAGCCTTCAAATATCTTTTTCACAATGTATCACTAAAACTGAAAATACAAAAAAAGGATAAGTCCATCAAAACAGAACAACTTGTCATCTAATGAGAATTGTGTGTTTTCATAATTGAAACTGTGTACCATAACAATATGTTTTTTCGTGCAAAATGCTCAAAAACACTCAATTAAAAATACTTATAAAACCTTATAAGCCCAGATTAAATTCACCATACAATAAAGCTTGTGCCAGCTAATTAGAAGACGATTTGAACAGTTATTATCTACTGGCACTCCTAATAATGCCTACAACCATCAATTGACAAACTATAAGCTTTCATACTGGCAACTTTTAATGAGTCTGCTGACAAGTTGGGAGAAAGACATTTCCATGAGAAAGCAAACATGTTTACGTAATTTTCATTTTTTTTTTGTCTTACTTTAATGGCACAAATAAATTGCCACCCCAACTAAAAAAATGTGCTAGCTAAACATACCAAATATTGTAAGAAATATGACCAACTCATACAGAGTTTCCAGAAGAATACTCTAAAGCCTTTACAAACAACCTTCCCAAATCTCATTCAAAACAAACCTCAATGTGCACAAAGGACAATGCAAACAATGACTGACTCACATTATCCATGTGTGCCCTTGCCCACTTGTTTCTTGATCATCTCAGATAAATGATTCATGTCCCTTACCCCTTGACTGTGTCAGTCCCTATTGTCCACATTGTGCTGCTAGCCAAGCTTAAGCCTTTCGCTGCTACCAACTACTATGAGAGAACCCTCGCATGTAGGCCTACTTTCTGCTTTTTACTTAATGTATATCCCTACGCCAAGAAACACTACTTTGCTTGGGGCTCTTAAATTTGGCGCCCTTTCTGCAACTGATTCAAGGACGCTGATTGGCTAAATTTGTGTTGCTATGTGTATGCTTGTATCAGCAAAAATAATCTATTGGGTGAGATGCTGCAATGAAAGGCGATTCCCTTGAATCGATTCCCTTCTCCCCCTTCCACATGTTGAAGTGTCCCTGAGCGAGACATTGAACGCTAAGTTGCTCCCGACAGCATGGCAGCTCTGTTGGCTCCAGTGTGAGCCCGATATTGTAAAGCGCTTTGGAAACTGAAAGTCGATTTAAGTGCAGTCCGTTTGACCATTTACAGACATGTTGAGGTCACTTTTCTGTCGGTGCAGGCTCGTAAGCACACAGTGGCTCTAGTGGTCAGCTCGCACCAAGCTGCCTCACATTGTTGGCGCTGTGGGGGCAAGGGGCTCTAGTGGTCAGCTCGCACCAAGCTGCCTCACATTGTTAGCGCTGTGGGGGCAAGGGGCTCTAGTGGTCAGGTCGCACCAAGCTGCCTCACATTGTTAGCGCTGTGGGGGCAAGGGGCTCTGGTGGTCAGAGCATGCTTTAGGCGAGAAGGGGCCCGGAGACCCTCACACTGTAGGTCCCGAGGGATCTTAGTCCAGGGCCCCAGAGGCCCTCACTGTAAGAGCTGAAGGGCCCTCACAATGCAAACACTGAGGGGCCCAGGGGCCCTAGTGATCAGCGTATGCTTAAAAGACCAAAGGGTCGGAGCTGGGGGCCCTTATTTTGTATGCGCCGAGGGGTCTGGGGGGCCCTATTGGTCAGCTCATGTTTTAAACACCAGGAGGTCTTGGGGCCCTCACATTATAAGCGTTGGGGGGTCTGGGGGCCCTAACATTGTGAGAACGGAGGAGTCTGGGGGCCCTTACTTTGTAAGTCCTGAGGAGTCTGGGGGACACTAGTGGTCAGCTCACATTTTAAACACCAAGGGGCCCAGGGGCCCTCGAATTGTAAGCGTTGAGGAGTCTGAGGGCCCCTAGTTGTTAGCTAATACTATAATCACCCAGGGGCCTAGAGGTCAGCTTGCGCTGTGCGCACCAAGGGTCCTGGCCCTTTAGAAGTCTTGGGCCATGCACCACGCACGGCTTGCAGCACGGAGGCCCCCTGACAGTCCAAGGCCCCCGGAGCACCGGCCCCACTGGCCCGGGCCATAATCCAGCCTTGATTGTGTGACAGTGGAGATGGGTATAGGCCTAATCCATTCCACTCTACATTGTCCCCTCAAGAGATCACAAGCCCTTGCTAGAAACATCCTCAATCTTTCCTAGTTATCCACTTAAAAAGTGACAACAACAACCATAACAGAAACCGTCATTATAGATGTCTGTTGCCTCTTAAGCGTTTTGCCGTATGTTGTTATCCAATTACATTACAGAATGAGCGCTTTCAAATTATAGCTAGAGGCCTATGCAGCGGATAAAATTGATAAAGCTGAATGTGTCTTCAAAACATGGTCAGGACTTCCGGGGATCGATCACAAGGCGCATCCACTGGCTTAGTGTTGATCAATACTAAAACTGAGAATCTAATTCTTGTTTTGAAACATTTCTGTCTGGGCTCACAATTCTCGGGACGCCATTACCTCTGACAATAACAGGTAAACACATAATTAAATAGATTCCATCAATTCCTTTCTGTAATCGTGCGCGCACGTGTGCGTGTGTGCGTATTGTGCGCAGGGTTTCGATTGGTTTCCATCCGATTTTAATATTTCTACAGATTCACAGAAAACATCAATATATGCATCCTTCACGTAACTTAACTGCCTTTTGCTTAACTTATTAGTGGTGGTTCGCGACAGATAAACTCTCCTATTCTTCTATGGCATAATAAATGCAATTCCTTAACTACTTTCCGTAAGGGAGAAACAACGTGCCACACAGGCTACGCACGCGCGATGTCCGTTGTCTTTCCAGTAAGCAGGTTTGGGAGGAGAGACGCTAGAGCTTAGCCGTTAGGAAATTGGCAGCGTTGTACACTTTAATGATAAACTAGCTGTCTTTGATTTGCCTTTGCTTTTTTTTTTTTTTTTTGTCAATTGGCTTGACTTCTTTTCAAACGAATTAGCCTGGACAAAACTGATAAAAACTTGTTTAGGATATTACATCAGAAGAGGATTCCACAGCTGCAGCAGTATGAGACACTGAAAAAAATGTCTTTAGAAGATCCATATGCTTTTGCTCAGGAAGACGCAGATGTGTTTCCAAATGCGTCCGGTAGCCGGTTAAACGTGAACCAAAGGGATGACTCGGTTCAGTCATTGTCTTACCCTGGAGTGGCCATCGCTTCGGTTTACTGTCTAATTATAACCGTTGGTCTGATCGGTAATATTACTTTGATTAAGACGTTTTGTTCCTCCAAGTCCATACGGAATGTTCCTAATTTATTTATGTCTAGTCTCGCACTTGGGGATGTTTTACTGTTGGTCACCTGCGCACCGGTTGATGCGAGCCGTTTCCTGGCGGACGAGTGGTTGTTTGGCCGAGTCGGCTGCAAACTCATACCTTTCATCCAACTCACATCGGTCGGAGTCTCTGTGTTCACTCTGACCGCGTTGTCAGCAGACAGGTACGCTCCTATAACAATTCGGGAAGGTTTGCAGACTCAGAGATCAGCCACTAACCGTTTTAATAATTTATTTTTTAAAATGCACAACAAAATATTAAACATGTTAACATATTCGTTGGCTGTAACTGATTTTATTTGATCAGAAATATTGACTGAAGCGGTAATGTATCAGCACACGCGTTTCACAGGCTATAGCTATAGAAAGAGGCTCAGCTCAGGTTATACATGACAAAAGAAACTTAGAACCCCGCTCTCTGCATTGTAAGGCAGTAATAAATGGCACAACCTTGGGAAGTTGCGGATGATAAATGAGTCATTGAATCGTAAGAACATGTCTTGATGATCACAAATGCCTGGTTTGAGCTATTGCTAAGTGCTCCTATGTTCCTCTGTCACTCTGTGACATTCTCTCATTCCAATATTATTCTATTCATGAACAAAATGAGGCATCGTAATTGGTTCTGTATTTTCCAATATTTGTGATAAACATTTTCAAATATTATATATTCATGAGTTTCTACAAAACGTATTAGGGTGACATGCAAATTAGAATATTTCCTTGACATCTCCTCTCATGTACAAGCCTGTCTTTGGAAGAACTTGTTTTCCCAGGACTGTGAACAGGCATATGTGCAGACCTGTTATCTGCAATTATTTTAACCTTTATCTATCTATCTATCTATCTATCTATCTATCTATCTATCTATCTATCTATCTATCTATCTATCTATCTATCTATCTATCTATCTATCTATCTATCTATCTATCTATCTATCTATCTATCCATCCATCCATCCATCCATCCATCCATCCATCCATCCATCCATCCATCCATCCATCCATCTATCTATCTATCTAGTCTGTCAGTCTATCTGTCTGTCTAGAGAAAGGGGGAACTTTTAGAGTAAACTCTATCCAGGAGTGCTATATCTGCACTTATTCAAACCTAATGGGTGTCCATCTACATTTTAGGGATTGAAATGACCCCTTTCTCTCTCTCTCTCTCTCTCTCTCTCTCTCTCTCTCTCTCTCTCTCTCTCTCTCTCTCTCTCTCTCTCTCTCTCTCTCTCTCTCTCTCTCTGTCTCTCTATCTCTCCCTCTCTCCACCTCTCTCTCTCTCTCTCTCTCTCTCTCTCTCTCTCTCTCTCTCTCTCTCTCTCTCTCTCTCTCTCTCTCTCTCTCTCTCTCTCTCTCTCCAAAGACTGTATAACATTTGTCTCACTCTGTCTGTGTGGTTGTGTTCATGTCCATCTCTCTCTCTCCCTCCCAGATACAAGGCCATAGTGAGACCCATGGACCTGCAGGCGTCCAGCGCCACCGCCGGCATCGTCCTGCGGGCGGCGCTCATCTGGCTCCTCTCTCTGACCCTGGCCGTGCCCGAGGCCATCTTCTCTGACCTGCACACCTTCAGCGTGGGCTTCACCAACGAGACCTTCGTCACCTGCGCCCCCTACCCCCACGCTGGGGAGCTGCACCCCAAGCTCCACGCCACGGCCTCTTTCCTCATCTTCTATTGCATCCCCCTGCTGGTCATATCGGTGTACTACGTCTTCATCGCCCGCAGCCTGATCCTGAGCGCGTACAACCTGCCGATGGAGGGGAACGTGAATGCTCAAAGACAGGTGCGTCTGAAGAACACTGTGGAGTGGATGCAGATCTCAGTAGAAAAACCAGTTAAACACTGCTTTACTGAATCATCTGAAACAGGTTGCATAGTATGTATGTTACCTGGTGTGGTGGAAGGTTTCGATATTCATGAAAGAGGACCTATTATGCTTTTCCGAATTTTCTGACTTAAGCATAAGGTTACAATGTTGGATTTTCATATGAAACGGGACCAAAGATTCAAATAATGAGGTAAATGTATGTAAAAGTAATTCCTGTGACCAAAAACCTCAGGCTTCAGACTACTCTGAACCCTTGGTTTTCAACAGCTTTTTCGATTGCGGGAGCAAACTGGTGTTAGTTCACCCCGGGTTTCTATAGATGGTCATCTTGTACAGGCACAGCACGGTCACAGCTAGGGTTCTGCTAAGTTGGCCAGTCAGCATAAAGTGGGCTTTTAGGGGGGAGGGGCATAGACAGACGCTAAAACGGCTTGTTTCAGACAGAGGATCAAATGAAGTGCTACATGAATGGCCAGCATAAGAAAATAAAGATTTTTTGGAACTGTGAATCATGAAAAGCTACTCTAGTCCCAGAATGAAACAAAGAGAGGTGAGAATGACCATAATAGGTCCCCCTAATCTCCAACCTCTAAAGATCCTACAATAAAACATGAAATATTTAATCCCTGTCTACACTTTTGAATCCTTCCTGTCTGTCTCCCTGCCTCAGATCGAGTCCAGAAAGCGCCTGGCAAAGACGGTGCTGGTATTTGTAGTTCTTTTTGCGGTCTGCTGGCTCCCCAGTCACGTCATCTATTTGTACCGCTCTTACCACTACTCACAGGTAGATATAAACTACATTACCCATCTTCCCTTCTGATACTGCTCACTGGTGGACATCAGCTGCACATTTTCATTCTGGTTCTCAATCTCTACCTTTCTCTCAGCATTTCTTGATTGTCTACCTGTAGGTCTCTTTGTTGGTTTGTCTGTCTCAGTCAGTCAGTCAGTCAGTCAGTCAGTCACTCACCCACCCACCCACTCACTCACTCACTCACACACTCACTCACTCACTCACTCACTCACTCACTCACTCACTCACTCACTCACACACTCACTCACTCACTCACTCACTCACCCACTTGTCTCCCCCGCCGTCTCTCTGCCACAGGTAGACACGTCTCTGGTCCACTTTGTGTCCAGCGTGACGGCTCGCGTCCTGGCCTTCACCAACTCCTGCCTGAACCCCTTCGCCCTCTACCTGCTCAGCAAGAGCTTCCAGAAGCAGTTCAACCAGCAGCTGTGCTGCGGCTTCCTGTTCCTGCGGAGGCAGGCATCACGGGGCGTGACGCGGGGCATCGCCCGGGGTAACAACAACACGCACACGACGTCGGTCCGCAGCACGCGCCACTCCATGGCCAGCCTCAGCCTGGCCAACGGCAAGCAGGGCTGTCTGGAGGACTGTGTGTGAGGGGGACAGAGGTGTGTGTGACGGTGACCGAGGGGTGTGTGTGTGTGCAGGTGTGTGAGGGGGACAGAGGTGTGTGTGTGTGTGTGTGTGTGTGTGCAGGTGTGTTAGGGTGCAGAGGGGGGTGTGAGGGGCACAGAGGTGTGTGTATGTGTGTGTGTGTGCAGGTGTTTATGTTTGTGTGCAGGTGTGTTAGGGGGCAGAGGGGGGTGTGAGGGTGACAGAGGTGTGTGTGTGTGTGTGTGTGTGTGTGTGTGTGTGTGTGTGTGTGTGTGTGTGTGTGTGTGTGTGCGTGTGTGTGTGCACGTAGGTGTATGTGTGTGTGCAGTTGTGTGTTGATGGATGTGGGGGTGTTGTTTGTACATTTGTGCATGTGCATTTGTTTTAGTAGATGGTATGTTTGTGCCTGCATGTGTAAGGAAAGTAAGGAAATAAGCATGTGGGCATGCATGTGTGTTTGTATCTGTGTGAGGCGGAGATGTGTGTGTGGGAATGTAGCTGTTGTTTGTATAGAATACTAGTGTGTCCATACGTGTGAAAAACACTCTTATGTGTATTTGTGACACTGAAGTATGAGTATTTATGGGTGAACAATGTGTGTGTGTGTGTGTGTGTGTGTGTGTGTGTGTGTGTGTGTGTGTGTGTGTGTGTTCGTGTGTTGATAGATCTAGTTTGTAATTGTATGATAAAGTGAGTGTGTAGTTCAGTAGAAAGTAGAATGTATAAAACAGGATTTGAATGTAATTCGTCCGGGGCCTATGTTATCAAAGTCAGTTCTTTACAATGTAGCATTATAGCTAACCACCCCACCCTCTTTGAAAAAAGCAGTTTTGATTAAAAAAAAAAATGGTTCCATGTTATTGGATAAGACATATTTAGGTTAACAGTAAAAAAAACAACAACTTTAAAAGGGATGGCTGTAACGAAGACTGCCTCTAGAAAGGATTATGTGATCAGAACAAACACCGCTAAATGAATTTGAGATCAAAAGCCATGCAACTGTAGCATTAGCTATATTATTTCCAACTCATACGAGATAAGAGGTTTATCCTCTTGAGCTAGCAATGTCCCTAATGACACCTACCACTGCTTGATTGTGTTATCGTCGTAGACTTGTGCTCCAGAATGAGTCGAAGACCATATGCTTTGATGACGCTGTTTTTCACTGGTGACTAGATGCAGGACGTCCATGCCAACCTCCATCGTCTGTGAAACAAACATGTTCTGTGGTTGACGTCTCCAGAACAATTGAGTTTTTACAGTTAGAGATGAACGTTCTATGCTTGTTCTTGGGTTGATTTATACGGCTCGATGTTAAAAGGCTCGATGTTGCATTGTTGTTGTCACATGTTTTAAAGGGAAACAGGGGCCCTATCTCCCACTGTCTGTCTGTGCGGGGGGCTTTGTAAATCGCCAGCCTTGTGGTTACCAATCGGACGTTTACATTGTACCTTCAGAACACAGAGTACATGTTTAATGGGGGAGTAGCAAAGCTTGAGATGGACTCTGTACAAACAAATGTATATGCCGTCTGTGTTTGTAATTGAAAAAAAAGGGAGTTTCTCCTGCTCTTAAGTGGTTTCTTGACCATACAACTTCATTGCGTAAGTAGATAGGTGGCGCTTTTTTGATTCTTGACGTTCGTGAGTTAGTAGAGCAGTTTTTAGCAGCGGAACCTTACGAGTAGATAAAGACCATGCAGTGTTGATCTGCTTAATACAGAGCCGGTCCAGCTCTTGACACATAGGATACCTGTGACGTCAAACGCTCAATGAACCGTCGTAGATGGACCAGATACCTGACACTGAGACATCCAATGACTTATGCATGTCACTGTTGTCTAAGACTAATAATTAAAAGTTACATTTCATTTCTGCTACAGAAAGTTAAATTGCTTAAATTAAAATGTTACCTGTAAGAATACATATGTTATTTATTTCATAAGAACTAAATCATTGAAAAAGCTTTCCATCCTGAAGTACTTTCTATTGAAAATCTTTTCAGCGATGGACTGCAACTTTCAAAGTAATACCGTGTACTTGAGAAGATTGAATGCAACAGACGAAGAAACTCCATTTATCAGAAACATATGTTTTTATTTCCTCTTGGTTATTTCTTAAGTAGGCTAGTATTAGTTTTGGTTTATTTCAAGTAAACTATAAGTGAAGACATCTTTTTAACATATTAGTGCTTTGTCAACTGAGAGCACTGGCCAGTGCCTTCATTACTATTTGATTGGGGAAAGTCGAAGTGCTTTGTTGTTGCTGGTCTTTTGTCCACAGTCCCCTGGCCAACAATTGTGAATGCACGCCTTTCACTTAAAACTAATCAGTTCTGCTTGGTCTTATGGTTGAAAGTAGCTTGAAAATAAAAGCAGCATTCATCCTCTGACTCTACAGTGTCAGTTCATGATGAAATTGAACTATATACAAATCACACACACACACGCACGCACGCACGCACGCACGCACGCACGCAGGCACGCACGCACGCACGCACGCACGCACACACACACACACACACACACACACACACACACAAAAGACCTGTTTAGCGCAATGTCTGGAGAATAGCTCAGGGAAAGCTGGATCATGAGACTGGCGAAGGTGTTTGTCTACAGACACGACCGCGTAGATACGGCCTCGGTTGCTATGGGACACTTGACATGGTCTGAGAAGCATGGAGGGGGGGACTGTCACTCTCTATAGCTAAAGATCTGGCACACGCTGGGGGGTTTGAAGCCTCTGACTTCACCATTACCTTTTCAGTATGTTCACTGCAGTAACCCAATACATCAATGTGATGCCCCTCGAATACAGGGTACTGCTGGAAAAGAGATATAGTCTCAGTCGGTTACCTTGTATAAATACAAATAAATGAATAATACATAAATAAATACATAATATATTACAGTAAGAGGTCTCGACAGTGTCTCAAAAAAAAAGTGATTTACAAATTCAAGGGCAGGGAAGGAGGGCACAAAACTTAATATTCTTCTCTGGCATTTACTCTTGAAGCTTGAGTCCTCTTAATTAAAGGCATACTGAGCAGGTTACAGCAAGAAAGCAAAACGCTTACAGTAATAAAAAAAAAACGAAGGAAAACGTGAAAGTGGGCTCAAACTGAGCCACATCAAATGGTTATCCTTCTGGCAAATTGCTTTATATAAATGGGACTGAAAATAAAAAAAAAATTAAAATAAAAAAAAAAGATTGTATTGTGAATTCTGGGTGTAGCGGATACTTATTTATTTTTCCTCGCTCTTGTTCTACTACTAAAAGTGTATGTGTACATTTTTTTAAAGATCGATTGTGAATACTCTGAGCTGAACAGAATTGGCCTTGACTACACAGTTAAAATGGTGACATCATGGTTGTGTGTCATTTTTGGTGTTGAGTTTTAAAGCTTATGTGCTATTCAGACTGTGAAACAATTCTCAGATATTATTTCCCAGTAGTAAATGCAATTTAAAATGGTTAACTCAAAAGAATAACTACAGGATGCAGGTTGCCAAAAATACATTTTAAATGGTTTAAATATTCACCAAACATTCGTCAGAAACCAAACACATTGTACCAAGTCTTACAAGCATAACTGAAGTGTGGGTTTGTATATGTGACAGCATACTGTGTGCTAGGAGTGTGTCGCTACAGTCATCTTTTTAGTGTGCGTTTATGATAATGTGGTGTTATGTATTTCTCCAGAGTTTGTTGTTGTATTAGCAATGCTGTGGTAAAATGTATTGAAAAAACTATGTGAACAAAGTATATCTTTTTTATCTTCACTATTTTGAAGGTCAGATGTCCTTTTCAGTTGACACTAGGATGTATTCATAGCCTGCCATACAACCAACAAGTTATCAATGGAAAGAACCTCATAATACAAATATTTTGGTTACAAACTGATAAATTCATGGATTTAAAAAAGATCTGAAATCAGTCCTTTTCATTGATAGAAACTGTTGCCTCAGAGTCATTGTGTTGTTTTCAGTTGGTTTGGTGTATTTATTTGTATATTTGTATTTGTATTTATCTCTGTTTACTTGGCATCATTTACTTTGCAAAGGATAAACACATTGAATTATTCTGTAAAATAAAGCCCTCTATCTTTGCTTGTTGAACGCCCTGAGTGACTTTCTTTCTATATTGCACATCTTTGGTAAGTAAAAAAAGGAAAAATGACTTTAGGGGAAAAAAATGTATACAGTTGATACTCTGATAACCTTTTCATAAAATAGGCTGTCACTAGCATGTCAACAAATGATACAGACATTGAAGTGCTCACGTACAGGGAAACAGATAGTTCATGTAGGCATTTGGCCATTCTGTAATAGTGTGAAAACGTCGCTTCGACAACTTTGTTTTAAAGAAAAGTGCTCAGGCAATGAAAATGAAAATAAATATCCGCTGCATGCATTTTTTTGTAGGAAACACAAGGTCTTTATTCTCTGTCCAAATAAACCATACATTTTTTTTCTGGGCAAGATGGCCGCATAGAAACGGGGAGACGTTGGAAACGAGCATGGTCATGCAAGAGGAAGAGGCTTGTTGACCTGTAGGGCATCCATCCGGGTGTTTGGTCCATCTGCCCCCCACGAAAGAGTAGTCCCAAGACACAGATCAAAACAGCTCCAGAGAGCTCAACCACTCCAGAGAGACCCAAAAGTCTTTCATGAAATGGGCTGTGTTTGTAAGTGTGTGTGTGTGTGTCTGTGTGTGTGTGTGTGTGTGTGTGTGTGTGTGTGTGTGTGTGTGTGTGTGTGTGTGTGTGTGTGTGTGTGTGTGTGTGTGTGTGTGTGTGTGTGTGCTAACGGGGGTGCCAGTCTGCTCATGTGTCTGCTTGCCCAAATGCATTTGGGTGCACCCTTGTTTTTCCTCATTTAAAAAAAAAAGAAAAGAGGGGGCAGCTCTGTAAGGCAACGAGGAAGCTGTGAGCGAGCAAATGAATGAGTGAGTGAAAGAATGAAGGAAGGAGGGAAGGAAGGAGGAGAGGAGGTATTGTTAGAAAACCAGCGTTCCCCCTGTCACTCTTAAGACTCTGGGTATAAATAAGACTGTCAGTGGTTGGTTGTTGTTCGATCGTTGTTTTCAGATGATATGAAGTTGCTACAATGTGTTTTGTAGCACAATGTACAATGCAATTTTCCACAACTATCTCAGCAGTGGGTGTGCTTTAGCTTTGTGATCAGGTGTGTTTTGAAATTAAATTTTCTAAATCATCTATGAATGTATAAATTGGGACTCTTAGTGGGAGTATAGCATTTTCTTCGGACAGCAGGATTTAGAACTGTTCTTTCAGCCGAGGCTGTCTCAGTCTCCTGTACGTATGAACAATATTTTCCTCAGACTCTTCCACTCCTCTGACAACCTGAACCGAGGGACTACCTCCATTCAAGTTCTTTCGTTGAGTACAGTTAACAGCGCAGTTCGTAAAATGTTCAACACATTTCAGACAGCACAGTACACGCACAGTCGAAGCACTTTGTGACTTTATTTTGTTAGGTTCTATACAAATAAAGTGTACTATTATTATTATTAATAATAATAATAGTAGGAGTACATCTTCATAGTTACACACTAGTTTCACCATTACCACACATAAACAGGGTGATCTCCTAACATGGTCATTTCGCTGAGAGGGAAGAACAAAGCATGGGCCCTGATGAGAATGTGCTTTAATTTGGCCTGCGCCGGTTTGCTCAATCATGGAACGGATGAGCTCATTGCCAACGGCTTGTCCTGCATGCTCTCAAACTCTCACTAAACATGTCACATCCCAACGACCACCAGTTTGTGTCTGGAGAAAGTCTCCATGCTCCTATCACTGTGTGTATACTCTGGGAGTAGCTGCTTGTTTAAAGCTGCCATCTGAGATGTATGTAGTAAGTGAATGACCAAGTAGATAGACACAGGGCTCGCGAGCAATAATCATAAATGATAGATGTCCAGGCCGCAGTGGCGTGTCCAGACATTTTTGACCCCCCCCCACCCCCCATCCCCCTCTGATGTCCCTCAGCCTCTCATCCCTGCCTTGCTGTCCTGCTGGGGGTGTTGACACACCCAGTATGAAGGGGCAGTTTGACCACAACAGAAGGCTAACCGGAGCTACTCCTGATCTAGGACCAGTGGCGTGTCCAGACTTTTTGGACTGGGGTGGCCCAAGTGGGGCATTGACTTATGCAGGGGGGGGCATGAAGTAGGCTATGAGCATGCAAACACCCATGTTGGAATAGCATTCATTTACAATTTTTTATCTCCAATACCCATATCTACTTCAATTACTAACATTAAAGGGTCTTAAATGAAAAGATAAGTAGACCTACCAGTCAATACACAACAGAGTGGCACTATACAAATGTTACATAAAGCTTCAGTTATGACAGTATGTCAGTTACATGTTTACTTAAGAAAAAAAATAAAAATAAAGCTTGGCCTATCCTTTAATATGTTAGTGTGAAACAAACAGACGAACGAATAGTAAGATATTATTTTAGTAAAACTAAGATGAAAATGCCTGAAAAAGAAAAAAAATTATAATAAAATGAAAATAATGATGTTTCCCATGAGCCATGAAGAAACACAGGCTATATGGCAAATTGTGAAGTGTTTAAATTTGTCTTACTGTATGCGGGTCAAATCAATCTATGCAATTGTGTTTAGCTGCACAAATGTTCATTTTCCATTTGCTGTTTCAGAGAAAATAATCTACGGATGTTAATCAAAGGTCTCATATTGTAGAAACCATAAATAGAGCAGTCTATGGAAAAATGGTCAGGATTTTCTCACAAAAAAAGAAATAAAAAAAAACCGACTATGGTCCTATTGCTAGGCAACAGATTAACTCAAGAAGCACACATCAAAAGCCTTTGGAAAGGCAGTTACACCCAATACAGTCAAAGTGCTATAGCCTTTAGACAGTAATTCATGTGAATGGCATTGTATTATTAAATATATGATATATGTATAGTATTTTAAAGTCTTACATATACTCTTTGGTCACAACATCTTAATAACAGGCTTCTGGCCCTACTGTGACAAAACAGCTTTAAAAGAGTTGAATACACAAGCAATTTCTCTCCGTACTCTACATGAGTTCAAATTTAATTAGATGCCAGTGGCATTAGTCCCTTCAAAGGAATGGGACCAATTCCAAACTGCATGAAATATGACTGTTATGACAAAACTACATAAAGGAAAAAAAAAAATGAAAATAAAGTTACCCTAAATGTAAATAACTTTACTTCAAAGAATAATTTGAATGCCTTGAAAATCTGTTGCAGCAAAATAGAAAATAAATAGAAAATAAATCCTATCAGCTAGTTGAACACAGTCAAGTAAATGCGCCTATTATTTCCTGTTGTTACGGCTGGCATTTAGAGAGGTTGTCTGTTCTCCAGATCTGAGAAATGAATCATTGCTCTCCAGTGTGCCCTCCAGACTTGCTCAGAAAAATCATGACGGAGTGTTTGATATTGGATATTTCTATATTCAAACTCCCCCCTCCCCCTCTCCCCTCCTCTACATTTTTTTATGTCTTTTTATCAATGTCCAAATCTCCAAGGGGAGAGTAATATTATACATTTGTTCTTTGAAAAAGGGCCCAAAAGAGAACCGCTGGTGAAAAGGTTGTTAATGAATAAAAAGAACTGCCGTCAAATCTAACTCTACTACAGGCTAATCATTCCCTGGCCATTCAAGGAAGGGTTTGACAAGCAAATGGATTGTTAATTCGAGGCTAAAATAAAATGTTTTGAAAATGTCCTAGGAGTCTCATTGTCCTGTCCATGATGACTGGACACTGTGAACCCTTTTGGTTAGTAAAGAGTTTGATAAGCCTACGCTCACCAGGAGAAGAGGAGGGTGTCTACTGCATTTAATGCCTTGCTCAAAGACTCTCCTGCAGGGTTGGATACTGTCCTAAGTCTCTAGCAACGGTTTGGACCACCACAACCCCCCAGAGATGAGTTAAGTCTCCAGCTCTACTATAGGTTTTTGCCCTATTTTGAGATTACATCTCCTGGGGTACCCCACTTATCTAGATAAGTCATTACAAGCTAATTTCCCGGGCCTTCACCTCCGAGTTTGTTTTATGGAGTATTCCCGATCGTCTCCCCACAGGCCGACACAGGAGTTTTGTGTTCGTATTGTGACGGGCACGAAAGGACAACACTACACCTTCAGTGTCTCAGAGAGGCACGCGTTATCTCTTCGGTGCTCTGGCCTTCACTCTGACCCTTCCACCAAATCTGAACAACAGTTTAGACCTGAAAATCCGTTTAGGATGCCCACGTTTTGGCCCTTGCAGTACATGACGGGGATTGAACCATCAACCTTCTGACCAGTCAGAGGTGTTTTACAGTCCCACCACACAGCCATATCGTTTTCTGATACCAAAAACACTTTGTCTATATGAATGCCAGACACAGGATGCTTGGTAGACTAGATTAAATGTGCTGTTTATAAAATATAAATGTAATGTTTATACATAGATTAGGCTACAGCTAAACGTCCAGTTTGACTACACAATGTATCACATTCACCCTTGGAAAAATGTAGGGTAACCGGAGCAACTCTTATGAGAAGGGTTCTCAAAGGAGAAAAGTGTGTGCATGTGCACGCACAAGATCCTTGCCCCAGCTTACGTTCTAGAACCTGTTTCTTTCATAAAGCGTGTTACGTCAAATGGCTTGTCTGATCGCTTATCTTTGTGCTTTTGACACGTTCCATGTCATCCCAGTCACTCTTTGCAATTTTTACAGGATGCCAATCCTATCAACTCAAACCACGCTATTTCACAATAAAACGACTCCATTTCCAACGGACTAATGGAATCTCGCAAATATCGCCACCGTTTAGGGCTTTCACTGTCGAGTATTCATGCGGCTTGCTAAGTCAGCCATTGTTGTGCAGAAGGTTAACCATGAGGTTTCTTATCTCCCACTGTGTGCAAAACATTGATTTGAACCCCCCCCCCCCCCAAAAAAAAGTTTGATTGATGTTTTCAGACAGCACTGAAGTTCATTTGCACTTTAACACGTCAATGAGTTTTCACAGAAAAGTTTCAAACCCACCATGTTAATTGCAGCCGAATCGATGATTGAAAACGGAACTGTCGTGCAATTGGATTTAGAAACACGTCCAGGAGTTTCGACAAGTCAATTTAAGCCTTTTAAGATATAGAGTGGGCGGCTATTGAATACAATAGGTCCACTTGTGAACGCTGCCATCTAACTCCCAATGGGGAACTTTTTTTTAAAGCTTATAATGAATGACATAGATTAAAGGCCACCTTAAAGCACTGGAGGAGAGCATGTTTTGCTCCAACAAATCTTTTCTGGCAAAATAAGGACTTTATCTGCCTCAGGGACATTTTTTTTCAGCAAAGTTGGGAGGAACAAACTGTTGCATACTCTCCCGCTTTGCTCCATGGGTTTATATGTAAAAGTGAAGTTTTGCGTCATCTCTGGAGATTTACGAGTGTGGATCTCTGCGTGCGTGTGGGTCCGTGTGTCTATGTGTGTGTGTGTGTGTGTGTGTGTGTGTGTGTGTGTGTGTGTGTGTGTGTGTGTGTGTGCGTGTGTGTGTGTGTGTGTGTGTGTGTGTGTGTGTGTGTGTGTGTGTGTGTGTGTGTTTGTGAAAATGAATGTAATCCCATGAATGTAATGGCATGAGCTTCCAATGGACTTTAGCATGTCTTCACCTCCAAATGTCAGAAAAGTGGACAGCTTTTCTAATACACAGATCATTCTGTGTGTGTGTGTATGGGTGTGTGTGTGTGTGTGTGTGTGTGAGAGAGAGAGAGAGAGAGAAGAAGAAGGAGAAAGAGAGAACGAGAAATGGAGGAAAAGACAGGGACTCTCAATTATACACTTGGCATCACATTTTACATTGGCATGTACAGTCCGTAAGCCAAACTGGGATCCTTTTAAAAACGGCTTGTTCCTGTAAAAAAAAAAAAAAACGTTTGGAAAATAATTTAGTAGTGTGTTTGTGTGTGTGTGTCTGCCTCTTTGTCTACATGGCTCAAGTGCAGAATCTCAAGGAGCTTGCGTGTCTACATACAACAATGAGGTGTTGCCGTATGATCCAGACGGCTCTCCTTGATGCTACCCTTACAGAATCAGAGCTGCAAGAACATTGATGAAAAGTTTGATGGACTGAAATACATGAAAGTGCCACCGCTCACGAAAGAGGCCATTAAACAAAACAATCCCTATTTCCCCCGTGGTTCCACATCCTATTAAGCCTTCCTCTCTGCAAACATCCAAATGGATCCAAGGCCTACATTGTCAAGGCGTACTCATGCTAATGTAAATTCATAGCTGACCATCCATGATAAATGTACGGTACAGCCATTTAGAGGAATAGAAGTCAATGTAAAAGGAAAGGCAAATAAGCAGAGTGGGGAGGGTTACTTTCAAAATGTATCCTGCTGCAGATCACTGATTACTGATTTGTCATTTGTAATGTAATACAAAGGATTCCAAAATCTCTGTAACGTAATCGAAACACTTTCCATTTACTTTTAGATTACTTTTCCAATAAGACCTTAAAATATAATGCAACGATAAAGGCAGGAAATTATTGTCTGTACTCTATTAATTCCATTGACTTACATTGCAATGGAAACATTCCATATTTTAGATTTAGTCCCCTCATTAAGCTTAGAGAAAAAAAGTATTGCAGTTACATTTGCGAATGTCAACTCAGCTTTTAACAGACAAACTAAAAGCCATGTCACATTTCTTACCTCAAGACTAGAGCAAAATGGAAAAGAACAAGCTAACTTTACATTACCGAACGTTTACAAGCTTCTAGACATTTCGTACATTTGACATGTTTCTTTTCGTGCAACGTTCCCAACTGCATCAGAGAAAATGTTAGTGCTTGCTCGACGCTCATGCCATCGTGAGGTTCGTAAAGAGGGCCAGCGTTATTAGTGAAACATTAGAGACAATCATTTAGTTTGATTTTAATGTATGTAATCCGGGAAGTAATCACAGTATTTATTTAAAGTATCTGTAATTTGATGACAGTCTTTTTTTCTGTAACTGTACCAGATTCCGATCAGCCCATCATCACAAACATGATCTGTTGTAGGCTACCAATTGCAGTACTAACGCCCCTAGCACGTTCCATAAGAGGGACTACACTAGTCTACTGCAACAAATACTCTTTAGCACTGTTAAGGACGTTCATAATACTATTTGCCTTTAGTGAAAAATGACCCGTGCAATGGGAATAGAACTCTGGTTGATGATTGGACGAAGGGGGGTGTAACCATAGAGATAGAGTTCTATCTCTACGGGTGTAACCTTCTACTGTGCCTTGAGTCTTGACCTGAAGACATGACTGCTCTCCATCATGATTTACCCTATAGTACCAGTCAGTATTGGCCACAGAAGGCCCGTGGCTGGGATGACCTTCTACCACGTTGTGAGCGTTGGTCCTGCATGAAGAGGTGACTGACAGACAGTAACAATCAGTATTGGCCATGGGAAGCCTGTGGCTGGGATCATATCACACACTGGGTGATCCGTCAAGCATGACAGTCTGAATGTTAAAATATCTCACACAACAATATCTGTGAATTCATTTTTTTTATTATTATTCTTTTTTGTAATCATTTGAAATGGATGTTTTGAAAAGAAAAATGTCCACAAGGGTGAAGGGATTTTGTAGTGCTTCCGGTCAATCCAAAACCACTAATGTTTAAATTTTCAATTTAAGGGATTGATTAATTGAGCTTATATTTAGCTCAGTCTTTCATTTGTATTTATCAAATCATCAGTATTGCCAATCTCTGTTCATCCATTTATACAGATGGAGGGTGTAGGTGGAAAGTAATTCAAATAAGATAGCCCGTTATACAAAGGTTTTGGCATTAGACGTTTAATTTGGAGGGAACAATAGAAAACAAAAGAACATAAACAGCATGACCGCTTAACCATCTGACAGAAAATGTTTTTTCTCCTCTGGTTATCTCTGCATGTGGTATGCACCCATGTCTTTTCTGTGTATGTGTGTGTGTGTGTGAGTGTGCGTGTGTGCGTTTGTGTGTGTGTGTGTGTGTGTGTGTGTGCGAGTGTGCTTGTGCGTGTGTGCGAGTGTGTGTGTGTGTCTATCTCATCTCTGTGCTGCGTGCAGAGCCCTGACAGACAAACATTTAGAATGTCAATCAAGTGGCATCAAGGTGAAGAAGGGAGTCAATGTGTGTGTTTGTGTGTGTGTGATGCGTTTGTTTGTTGTGTGTGTGTGTGGTGTGTTTGTTTGTTGTGTATGCCATGTGTGTGTGTGTGCTGTGTGGGTGTGGTGTGTGCTGTGTGTGTGTGTGTGTGTGTGTGTGTGTGTGTGTGTGTGTGTGGTGTGTTTGTTTGTTGTGTATGCCGTGTGTGTGTGTGCTGTGTGTGTGTGTGTGTGTGTGTGTGTGTTTGTGGTGTGTGTGTGTGTGTGTGTGTGTAGGGGCAGGGGCGAGGGGGGGGGCTTTGACAGACATCAACCTTACCTACAGATAGCATCACAGACCCACTGTGTTTCCACCCGCTCCATCAGAACACAACAGACAACGAGGCGGAGCGCCACAATCCAAAGGTCTCCGATAGCGATGCCTCCCATGAGTGCTAGCATGTTGGAACATCGTTGTCCCTGAGAGAAAGCAGGTGCCTCCACGGACCGGGGTGCTGAACAACAACCGTGTTGTTGAAATGAAAAGCCCCCCCACCCCCCAATTTCTGCTACAGATTTGAGCGTCTTTAGGTAGAGCTCAAACACAGGAACAAGAAAACAACACATTTGGAGAAAACCTTTCAAGCAGGTCGAAGAGGAGGTATGACTTGTTTTGTGTGACATTTTTTACGTTGAGGCAGCGACAGACTTTCTCTGTAGGAACTGACAGTTGACAGCGATTGCCTTTCGGGGAGGAGATGTCCAAGGGAGCAGGTTGGGGTTTTGACCGTCGTGGATGGATGTGTGAGCCTGACTTTGCCAAGACGAGGCGTGTGGATAAACATTGAGGGCTGGCAGGCTTTTACTTTTTGTCACCAAACATAAACAATAAAAAGAGACACAACTAAAATGGAAAATTAACATATGATCAAATTTCATTCCTTATGTGTAGGATTGGTAAACCTCATTTGATCAGTAGCCAGTTCAAAAATAGTACAAATATAAAATGATTAGGGAAGCAAGTGCAGTGGCAAAAACAGCAACTCACCTAAGTTCAAAGAGAAAATACAGGGGGGCAAAAAAACATCTTTATATATGCGTCCATCACATAGACAACGGAGAGAGAAAGAAACAAACAAATAAATCAGGTTTTCACTTTGCGGAGGTGTGAGAGATGGAGCAGTGTGTTTGGGTCGACGGTGCTCCTTAGCCTCCAGAACATTCTCCAGGGGAACGCACAGGGTCTCCAGGCCAGACGAGCAGGGGCAAGGAAAAGGTCACTGTTCAGGAACTAACTGAACCCCTAGCTGCTGTCAAAGCAGGCACAGCTTACTGGAGGGCGAGCCACACGCTCTCTATGAGAACTGACAGTGGCCTCAAACCGTGATCTGTAGGAATTTTATAAGGACAGACTGGCCAGCTGGGTCTCGCAGATTCTTCCTGCTAAATATTTCAACAAGGGAAGGAAATAAAACAAAATGGTGGTCAGCAGGGTTGCGTCATGGCAGTGATCGTCAGACATTCTTGTACAATTTGAAGGGAAATGATTGTGCATAATCATTTTTCCAGTACTCCGCACCTTGACTTGAATAAATTGCCGCACAAATGGAATTTAACCAGCTTTGTCTCTCGAGGTGTTTTTAATGGTCTAATTGACTCATATTTGATAGATTCCTGTACTTGTCTGACAACTGTTTCTTGTCACGTTGCCTGCCTCTTGGACCAGGTCGTCACTGTAAAAGAGAATTCATTCTCAGCTGACCTACCTGGTTAAAT
>CM030173.1:4088719-4116219 GCA_017639675.1 Aplochiton taeniatus | reverse complement strand
CGCACAGTCAACAGTCACAGTCAACTGAACACTCAGTAAAAAGAAGAAGCAGGCGAAAGAGGCTTTAGGACACACACACACACACACACACACGCACGCACGCACGCAAGCACCTTTTACTGCCAAAGCTTTGATGCCGAGCCTTGGGTTTGTCAAGTCACCAGACGTCCTCTCAGCTCACTTGAGCGCGCTCCAGCCTGTGCTCCTCTGACAGTCTGTTGACAAAGTTAGGAGGCAACACCGGCAAGCTGCACACCAGCGCTGGATTCAGATCGGTTTACAGCTGAGTCTCTGTTTCTCCGTGCTCTTCACGGCAAATGGTATCTCCCACACCGACTCCAACATCCAATCGGATTTGAATTCCTTAAAGGACGTTAGCAAGCCTGGACAGTGACTATCCTATTGTGTATGATGTATTTAAATATATAATAAACTGTCATATGCTTCCTCCAAACTCTCTTTGCTGTCTTGTTCTCTCAATTAGTGTAACCAACGTCTTGTTAGATGCAGTGATGGTGCGGCTCTGTTAAAAGGCCCAGCGGGTGCTGTAACTACCACACACTTAGTTCCACCCCTTTAGGGGTCTGGTCTGGTTCGCCTGTCTGCTGATGTGTGGCTCCCTGGGTTTCCTCTCTCCGCCGGTTAACTGTCTGTGCCGGTATCCATGAGCTCAGCGCCTCTGGTTCCACTCCTGTCCTGTCTCCCCTGTGCATAGACGTGCTGTGCTGTGCTGTGCTGTGCTGTGCTCTTCTCTTCTCTTATATCCCGTCTGCTTGCCTGTCTGTCTGTCTGTCTGTCTGTCTGTCTGTCTGTCTGTCTGTCTGTCTGTCTGTCTGTGCTACTGTCTTCTAGTCGGTCTCTGTAAAATGCCAAGTCACTGTCTGTCCCTGAGTAGTTCCCAAACAGCTAGCAGGCAGGAACATGTGTTTTAAATGTGATCCAGACTTTAGTTCATGCATTAGGGAAAAAGAGGGGGCAGGTATTCAGCCTTATCCCATCAACACCCCACCCACTCTAATGCCCTCCTGGCACCACTCCAGCCTTGGCCTATAGCTCACTCGGCCCAGCAGAGGTTATGAATTGGAGCCCATACGAGTTTATACACCAATTATCATTGATCATGATCATGACCTACTGTTTATGAGTTCAACCACAGATGAGAGAGGAATGGGCATTAAAGAGAGTTTGGCCAACTGAACAAGTCGTTCTGTATTTATGTATTCTGTTGCGCAGGGGAAGCCAACCGACCCAAAAGCAACAAAGCAGCAACAGCTCTGGCGTTTGGCCCCCATCTCTGATGTTTTGGACCTGGTTCCGACATCCACTTAATCTGTGTCTGTGTTTTCCAAACCAAACGCCACAGGAGCCAAAAAAACCCGTCCTTTTTATTGTGGTTGTATTTATCAAAGCCAGCTGCGGGTGAGTTATTCAGGCTACACGTCGAGTCAGAGGTTTCTTGATTCCAACAACCGCTTAAATAGCATTTCCTTTTTTCTCTTGCGAACAGAAGATATGTCCGTGGTTTCACTGAAACGTGATTTCACAGTGTGATCAAATCAATCAACATGATGCAACAAAATTCAATTATGGTAAAAAAAAAAGTCTATTAAAATACATTATTTTAACTAGATAAGCTTTTCTAAAGGTTTGCGGTTTGTAATGGCCTCTGCTCATAGAGGTAACAATCTCTCGTTGTCTGGAATACATTTTTTTTATATTGAAAAACAGAAACCTGCGTTCAACCATGGAATGCTATAAAGTTCAGATGCATACAAAGCACTTGGTGTCTCTGATCAGGCTGACGTTCTAGCCGCAGAGCTTTTGCTGTGTGACGCCCTAGCGGCCTTAACCCTGCAGGTTAACCGAGGTCGAAGACGCGTCCACGCCTGCTTGAAAACCTCTAGGGTTCTGCGGTTTGAAAAGCGGCTCTGTTCCCGTTGGACACATATCACACAGATACTCCCAACTTTGACATGACATTCCACGCTGGAGAAGCAGGAGGTGGAGGAGGAGGGAACGAGAGAGAGATGAAAAAGGGGGCAGTGCAGGACGTGGCATATGATTAAACAAACACACCCGCTATCTGCTCTTGAACAAGGCGTATACGCTTCTGCTTACTCCAGACAGCGGCGAAAGCTGGGTGGGTTTAAAGGTTTCCTGCGTTTACACCGGTTCATTAAGGAGTGACACGTCGACATCTTAACCCCCCCCCCCCCCCACACACACACACACACACACGCACAAACACACACTCTCTCACTACTCTTTTTCACTCACAAAATTCACACACAAATTCTCTGCTGCTCTCTCTCATACACACACACACACACACACACACACACACACACACAAACATACACACATTATCTCTAACTCACAGACAGACACACGTCTGATTTCATAGCAGGTTGGCAGAGTAACCCTTTCTCCCCACCTACCTGTCTCCACGGTAACACCGATGTCCATACGACCACCTTTATAGAATGTACTCGAGAAAGTCGGCAATGACAAAGCCGCGTTTTAACCGCGGGAACTTTCCCCAGGAACTACAAACCTTCGGAGGAACTCAGTGTATTTCGACCGCGGGGACCAGGGTCTAAATTTAGTTCTGGGGACATTATTTCACCCCCAGAACGTTCCTGCTCGGGAGGTAGTACTTTTCGGAAGTACAAAAACTTTGGTGGTGGGGCTTGCAGCACTGAATATTACTAATCGGTCGAGTACTCGGATCATCTCTATTTCTGACACCATTTTAAAAAACCTACTTTGCATAATCTTCGCGGGTAAATTTATACTGGTGGAAACGCAGACAACAAGGGGCTGAAGGAACCTTTTAGTTCCTTTAAAAGTAGTTCCTGGGTACTTTACGGTGAAACACGCCATAAGGTTAGGGTCACTACACCTTCTTCTTTTTTCTTTTTTTTTTACTTTTACTGCGGTCTGGATCAGAGTAGGAATTAAAAAGTTAAGACAGTCCAGAAACATTTTTCAACGAAGAAGCGCTGCCTTTGTTAGAGGCCCGTACACAGCAGCTCTGCCTGAACAGAGGGTACATCTTTAAACGATCGTCTTTGATGACCGTTACCTTGACTTGTTGCCTAGGTGTCAACGATCCTTTGACCGTATTCATGAATTAGTGTAAAACTGTATACGTCAGCATCAAAGTTAATGATCCGAGGATTGATATTCCGGTACTATTTCCGTAAACGGATAATAATTTACCGTTTGTTGCAGCATGATTTAGCCATCTGAATATCTGCATGTGTTCCATGAACGGGAGTGAAATCACAGATTTCATTAGATAATGTGGGAGACAGACGGAATGCATGGCAATTTTGGTAAAGGTTATGCAGGGACAGCTAATGAGAACAAGACCAGACGAGATACAGCAGATTACGGGTTGTGTTTTTGTTTTTTTATCTTGCTGCTTGAAAAATGTCACGCAAGTAGCCGGTAAATGTGTTACATATCGAAGCTAGATTCCCATAGGTCTGCAAACGATCCCAACATTGGCCCCCGATTAGAGATGATTGCATGATTTCGGGTAATCACATCGATCATTTGTCTTATTTCGCTTCGTAATACAGACCTATGTGTAAACAATAATCACTTCCTGGAATCTGTAAGGAATATTTGAATTACGCATCGTTATGTAAACCACTTTTGAGTTCCTGGTCTGTTCTGTTGACACAAAGACGCGTTTTAACACTGAAAACAGCCACAAACCGCAAATAAACCTGCTCCTAATTCTGTGTTTGCTTGTTGACACAAAGAAAGAGCGCAGTCTGACATCACTGCCAGCCTGAAGTTTAATTAGGTGGCCTCAAGGGTCTTTGTCCAGTTGGCAATCGGAGTCGTTGTTCATTATTGGTGCTTACACTACACTAGAGGAAATGTGGGGAAATAAACAGCTGACATTTTCTAGTTTTGTGTGGTTTATGAAGAAACAAATAAACACTGGAATAGACACTCCATCTAACTTTTTCTCTCTCTCTTTCCATCTGTTCTCTCTCTCTTTCTTTCTCTGTCTTTCTTTCTCTCTCTCTCTCTCTCTCTCTCTCTCTCTCTCTCTCTCTCTCTCTCTCTCTCTCTCTCTCTCTCTCTCTCTCTCTCTCTCTCTCTCTCTATCTCACACACACACACACACACACACACACACAGAAACACAATGGAAATGACGGGAGCCGTGATGAAAACACATTCTGTTCTGTCTAATTCAGCACACACTGTTTAAAGGGGAACCATGTGGGGACGTTACTAAAGCTATACGGTTTCAACAAGTAGTCATTCTTGACAGCAGAATAAGTGGAAAGTTCCACTCTTGGTCTTAGCCAAAACTAAACGTTTGCATGTGTACCTGTTTGCAGTGATAACATTCCTGGTAGAATTGAAATGAATTTTTTATGAAAAATAAAAATTCAAAGAGAAAGACAAGAAGAGCGATTGAGAGGAAGAGAGGCGAATGGGATATACAGAAAGAGAAAGAAACAGGTAGAGCTATAGGGAAATTTAGAGAGGAGAAAGCAAGAGAGTGAGAGAGAGAGAAAGAGAGGGAGAGCAGGGGGAAATATAGAGAGGACAGAGAAAGATTTTTTATTTTAAACACACTTTTATTTGCCAAAAGTAATTCACTCAAAACCTGCCTCAAACCTGAGATGTCAATAACATACACAGAGAAACTAGCTTTCCCTAAACATTTAAAAACAACTCCCATCCTCTTCAACAGTACAGATGATTTCCCCAGCTTCCCAAACATCCACAGAACCAACAACATTATTCACCAACGTGTAATAAGCATGCTCTATCCAATCCCAACATAATTATTTTAGGGGCTGTTTATTCCTCTGCCAGAATGTTCTCCTTCCAACCCTTCCATATTGCCATCTTTGCCGGGCCAATTAAGAAATGAATCAGGCACACCCTTCGCCTGCCCACAACCCTATACCTGGGTCCGCTAAAAAGTAGACGGGAGTAGGTTACTCCATTGCCCTGTACACCAGCATCTGAAGAAATCTTTTAAACGATGGCATTTCTGAAACAGGTGTTCCACAGTGTCGCCTTGGTTACAGAACCGACCCTCCCACCCCGTTGTTGCATCAAGTTGCTCCACCCTTCTGTTTGTAGCGACTGCTCCATGAACTATCCTCCCCTGCAGATCAGCTGTTTTCTACGGGAGGCTCACAGAGCATACGGAGAGGCAACCTATAGTCAGGGAAGAGCCAGGCCAGGTCACTTGAAAATCGCCCCAGCTCAGGTGTTTTGAACAACAGCAACTTTCCATCATCATCATGCTCACTACACTGCCGACTTCCCGCTTCAGTCACCTGATGACCAGTAGCAAAGCTTCTCTTTTTCCATTGCCGATAGGAGCAGTCAACACAAGTGGTGCGGCTCTGCTAAGGAAGCCAACTGAAAATACACCTGCTGAGAGAGAGAAAGGGGGAGAGAGCTAGGGGAGATATGTACAGGAGAGAGAGAGAGAGAGAGAGAGAGAGAGAGAGAGAGAGAGAGAGAGAGAGAGAATATTAGGGACATACATATAGATATACAGTACATAGAGAGAGAGAGCGAGGGGATATATATAGAGAGGAGAGAGAGGGCATGTGGGCTTAACATGATGTGTCTATAGGTTCCACTAAAGGGGTTCCTTACAGAAGTCTACATTCACAAGTGGAGGATAATAATAGTGGTTCCCTTACAGTACCATATTCACAAGTGGAGGATAATAATACTGGTTCCCTTACAGTACCATATTTACAAGTGGAGGATAATAATACTGGTTCCCTTACAGTAATAAAGTAATCTAGCCGATAGGAGCTGTCAATCAAGTGCTGAAACTGAAAACGTACCATCAGCATGTAACTTTCTGTCTGTCAGAGTCTAAGGGACTGGAACACCAAAGAGTGACTGGATCTCGCTGTGAGACCCAGATCTCTGACTTGTGCTGACTCAGTATTCACGTTCTCCTCCTCAGGGGTCACGCTGGATCGGAAGAGGACTGCTGGGCTTGAAGGTGAAAGGTCAGGAGGTCAAATGGTCAACATCTGCGTCTGGGAGGCAAGCAGAGGCCTCCCGTAGCGAGCTGCCTGTGATCTTGCGCCACGGACGGGGTCATGTGACCGTGAGCAAACACACCTGCTGAACGGCATGGTGGGAAGAATAGAGTATTCGGTTGAAGACTGTCTGGTCAGCCCATGCTGAGCCTAACAAGTGAGGACTGAACTCTGTAGTCCCTGGCAGGATGCTAACTCAAACACAAACCTTCTTTCTGACTGTCTTTTTGAAGTTTCATTATTGTGAAAAAGCAGAAGGCAAAATAGCCTTTTCTGTTTTTCCGATACATTTATAGAACTATGTAGTTTTAAAGTTATGAAAGTACAAACACTTTATACTTTAGAATAAAGTGAAATATAGCATAGGCCTATGTTAGGTACAATTGTGGCTACACGGGGGGCTATGTTATCACAGCTGCTGCCCATTAGTGGCTATAAAAGCACACAGCAAAAAGAAAGATATCTTTCTTTGTCCTAGACAGCATCTTGTTCAAAGAGGTCAAGTTCAACTGTAATTGTAATGGATTTCCAAAGACAATTGGGCACAGATCAAATCAATGTGTGATTGACCAATCTTTTTTTCCAAGCGAGAAAAAACAAATTGATTCAACAAATTGTGGCTCTAGCTGATTGAGGCAATTTTTCAAACCACAGAAGCCCAATGTGAATTTAGACAAAGCACTGAGTTAATTTGGGGGCACCTGTGGAGCTCAGTTAAGGCTTATTTATAATTGTAGGCTTTTGAAGAAGTCTGGCCGGGCCAATAATAGAATTGTGAAGACAGGCCGGTTGTATATGGATATGAAATCAATCTGGAAAACTCTAAATTCTAAGGGGGCATTAGCTGAGTTATTAACGTTGAGAATAATTATTTGTTTACTATCCTCGTCACCTCTCATTCCCCCCTAGGGAATGCTCTTGGCTCCCCCTGGCGCCGTTGTAGGGCATACCTGTAGAAAAGTTTTGACCGTAGGCCTACTAATGGACGATGCATACGAATATGGCGAGACGTTTCTTGAAAACCTATGTTAAGCTTATTTTTTCTACCTTGAAAAAAAAAAGATTATTTAAATGGGAAATACACACTGTAGTCAATATTATATTTATATTATATTATATTTTAAAACAGCTACGTATCAGCCTATTTTATGCATTTCCAAATGTAAAATATACTGGCAAACAGACTATAAACGTCAACACAACAATATGGGTCTATCTAATCGTAGATTATATAGGCTATCTTATGTTTTAGGGATAAGAAAGGATCTTTATTGTGTTATTTAATAGTTTAAATGTACCCAAACAGTACAGTTAAATAGATACATATTTTAATGTTTATATACAAATATACAAAATATAGATATCCATTGAATTAATCTAAAATTGTGATTAACGACCATCGAACTAGTAAACGACCATTCAGACCTTGTATATCAGCTGTGTTAACTTTTATTTTGAAAGAAATAACCGGACATCATTTTTTTTCTTGTTGCTGACAGAAAACAAGCCCCGCTAAGGCCAGGCGATAGAATAAACAAGACCCCTCCAGCTCACTTGTGTTTGCATAACGGCGTGGAATAACGAACAATGTCTGTTGCTGGACGAGTTGAAAATGTCATCTACAGCCTCTCTCGTTCAACACAACACGGGCTGACGTTAGCCAAGTAGGCTTGCCCACAGATATTTATGGGACTGTGGAGGTCTGTGGGACGAGGGTGAGAGCAAGGGGCAGCTGGATCTGAAACGGTTCAGCTAACGATAGCTAGCTGGCGTGGTCTTCCTAGTTACATCATTGCGTGTAACCAGGGAAGATGGCTACGAATGGCAACAATATAACATCTGGGATGGGGGAAATTATCCAACTGAACGTTGGTGGGACACGGTAAGGACGATAGAGTTGAATACACGTGTCTTCTGTACGTTGTGTTTCTATTAGGTAAGGTTAGCTGGATGTGGTACAGTACAACTTGTACACAGCGGTTCGCCAGGGTTATCCATTTGCAGTTGCTGAATGTGACAGCTGTCAGAAAATTGGGCACACTGCACATTTTGCAGGAAAGCAATGGCGACTATCAACCACGTCAAATCAAAAGGCTTTAAATAAGTAATAATTTTGCCCTCGGTTCAAACACATGTGGCTAATCAGTTCAGAGAACGTCCAATCCTCTTGTCTGTATCCAGGTTCAGCACCTCACGACAGACGCTGACGTGGGTCCCCGACTCATTCTTTTCTAGGTAAGTTGTCACGTTGTTATGGAGCAGTGAATGTGTCATCGCCATCAATACCTTTTCTTGCCTTAGGGCTGTAAACTTTTACAGCTTTTCACCCAATGGCCTAAAAGGTGATTTATACTTTCCTTTATGATAAGGAATGAGCAGTGTAAGTACCTGAAAATGGCAGAGTACTAGCGTTATTAGAAAAGGCATCGGTCATTAGTGTATCTAGTTCGTCAGGCGTGTTCATGGACGCTGAAATGATCGATTCCGCTTAGTGGAGTTTGGAATGATGTAGCAGTCGTGTCTTAAGACTCCAGGTGCATGTTAGATGTCTTGGTACATTAATGCTCTTCTTCAACCTCTCACCTAACATCTAGAAACAATTGTGAAGTGCCATTATGTCTTGTCATGCTCATTTCAAACTAGAAAACACATGTTGGAAGTAGGACTTAAAACAAGACTCACTGCCATAGAGTGGAAAATGAGATGGAATAACTGTAACTAGGGGCATTTTTAAAGTGTGTGTGTGTGTGTGTGTGTGTGTGTGTGTGTGTGTGTGTTTCCCAGTTTGCTGAGTGGAAGGATATCGACTCTTCGGGATGAAGCTGGAGCTGTGAGTACAGTTAGCCTTCTATATTCTATATTATGAAAACAGACTCCCTCTTCTTCTGTATAGGGATGCCACAGCATGGAGTTAAAGAAAGGGACAGGGGGGAGAAGAATCTTCTTCTTTTCTTTTTGTTTCAGATATTTATCGACAGGGACCCCACAGCCTTTTCCCCTATCTTGAATTTCCTTCGAACCAAAGAACTAGACTTGAGGTAAGAAATCTAAACACGCAACCTAAGGCAACCGTTAACTACAGAAGCACCCTTTGAAAAGGTTTTGAGAAACTGTTTGTTTCTTTTCTTTGTAGGGGTGTCAACATCAGCGTTCTCCGGCACGAAGCAGAGTTTTATGGGATAACCCCGCTAGGTAGGCCTGTCTGGCAAGCTCCAACAATGTGGGTGTATTATTTACACGCTAGTTAGTATGCGTAGTGTGTACTGTAACGACAGCATATACACATACATGCATAATGTATTATTTACGCGCTATTTAGTATGTGTGGTGTGTACTGAAACAACAGAATACTATTTAGTATGTTTGGTGTGTACTGAAACAACAGAATACTATTTAGTATGTTTGGTGTGTGCTGAAGCAACAGAATAATATGTAGTATGTTTGGTGTGTATTGTAACGACAGAATATGCAGGGTTACCTCTCAAAGCATTACGTAATGGAATAGCTCCGATTGAACCTCCAAGGGCAGAGTATCATATTGATAATACCATGTTTATTCATTTTAAATGTTTATTTAATTTTGTTCATGCTTGTTTTGTTGTTTTAATTGATATATTCTACCTTTAAACAGTGTACTGCTGCAAAACACACACAGTCTCCATTGGTTACCCCATATAAATAAATAAATAACAATAGAATATATGTGGATTGAATTTTCATAGTGCTCGTGCTACACAGCATGTAGGAAGTCCGGTTTCTCCTAACTCACAGCCGTTGTTTCCCGTGGTGGCCTGTGTGTGTGTGTGTGTGTGTGTGTGTGTGTGTGTGTGTGTGTGTGTGTGTGTGTGTGTGTGTGTGTGTGTGTGTGTGTGTGTGTGTGTGTGTGTGTGTGCTCGCCGTGTGCAGTGCGCCGCTTGCTGCTCTGTGAGGAACTGGATCGCTCGTCCTGTGGAAGCGTCCTCTTCCACGGCTACCTGCCGCCCCCAGGTACAACCCCCACGCAGCTGTGGTTGGCTGCTCCAATGACTGAAGGGTTTGATGAGCCAACGGTGACCTAGTGAGGCGTGAATGCTAACTGTTGTATGGGAAATAAAGTTAATATAGTACTTTCAAGCTAATATAGTTAATAACCTTTGGTTAAAATGAAATGATCAAAGGACCAATATCGAAGAGGCACCTCGTTCAGTCAGTGTAAACACAGCAGTATTTAAAATATCTGAACAAATAGCTTTTCAACTTAAGAGAGGGGTGGAGTATTGTGTAGAATAAGGAACTTCAGTGTTGACAGATCAATTCCAGAACTCTGTTCAATAGAAAACCAAACTTGTATTGATAATCCATACAAGTTATTTCCTTAACGTTAGCCATCAAAGTGATTGTAAAAAAAAAAAAAAATGTCTTTGCTGATTGAAATGCTGTGTCTGTCTGACAGCCATTCCAGCTCATAAGATCAGCCCAACTGGACCCCCAGCCCCCTGCCCTACCCAAGAGGAGAGGCCAGGGCCTAGTGGAGCGGAGGGGGGCTTCTCCCGCCCCTGTGTAGCCCACCCCTCCCTACCAGGCCCCTGCAGGACAGACCCACCACATATATTGGGTAAGTTAAGTAAGACTTAACAACCCCCCCCCCCCCTAAAAATGTTGTTTGACGTTACATATTTACGTCGAAGCGTCATGTTGTAAGTAGTGTCTTGGTATGTATGTCGGAGACTTTTATTGTGGCAGGCAAACAGGAAAGGCGTAGTGGAGAGAGGGAGTGGTCTTGTCCCACTCAAGTCCTCAGTAACACAGGAACATTGTGTGCCAAGCATCTAGAGACTGTACTGCTCCACAGTCCCAGTGCTCAACATGAAACTGTGTGTGTGTGTGTGTGTGTGTGTGTGTGTGTGTGTGTGTGTGTGTGTGTGTGTGTGTGTGTGTGTGTGTGTGTGTGTGTGTGTGTGTGTTTGAGCATGCACTACTGCTGTTGTAGCTAATATGACCTGACAGCCTTTTAGTGGCACACTAACATCAGAGTATAAAAGCTTACTTTCACATCGACTCACTGTATCTCGTTATCTCTCTCTCTCTCTCTCTCTCTCTCTGCCGCTCTCATTCTCTCTCTCTCTCTGTCTCTCTCGCTCTCTCTCTCTCTCTTTCTCTGTCTCTCTCCGTCCCTCTTTCTTTGAGATAAGAACACTCGGGCAGAGTGCAATTTGAGATGGCTGATTTCACTGAGGTTGCACCACAATGCATAATTTTTTTTCTCAGATGATTATTAATAAGGATGCGGGTCCATGTGTATTTACGCGTAAAATATAGTTAACAAAATATAAATAAACAGTTAACAAAAATAAAAATTAGAATTACTTTTGTGCTGTAGCTTAACCAGCGTGCCTTTGTCTCCAGGCTCTCCCGGGGACCCTAGAAAAGTCCTAATCGTAGCAGGACACCACAACTGGATAGTAGCAGCGTACACACACTTTGTCATCTGTTACAGGTAAGAGACTCCCCCGGACTAGGCTTTGAATGGTTGTTCTGTGACGGTGTGTACTGAGTTTTCATAGAGGGAGTAGGATGGCAAGTGGCAAACAGACTGAGTAGGCTGTGGCATGAAATAAGGACAACATTTGACTAGCAGCTGTCCACATTACTAAAGCTTCTTTTTAATCCTAAGCTCAACAGTTGCACCAAAGTAAATGCTGCAAGGCCACTTTATGCTCTCCTGAAAAACAAGGGTCAGGCTACAACCAGATCATTTTGGTGTGTGTGTGTGTGTGTGTGTGTGTGTGTGTGTGTGTGTGTGTGTGTGTGTGTGTGTTCTCCCACACTTCATCCTCCAGGATCAAGGAGTCGTCAGGATGGCAGCAGGTGTTCTCCAGTCCTTATTTGGACTGCGTCATCGAGCGCATCGCCCTTAACGCCAAGGTGGTGGGCGGTCCCCATGGCGACAAGGACAAGATGGTGGCCGTCGCCTCCGAAAGCAGGATCATCCTGTGGAACATTCCGGACGGAGGCAACGGCAATCAGATAGGTGTGTGTGAACGTGGACTTGGTAGTGGTTGAACACTGTGTGAGTTAGTAGTAGTAGTAGTAGTAGTAGTAGTAGTAGTAGTAGAGAGAGAGAGAGAGAGAGAGAGAGAGAGAGAGAGAGAGAGAGAGAGAGAGAGAGAGAGAGAGAGAGAGAGAGAGAGAGAGAGAGAGAGAGAGAGAGAGAGAGAGAGAGAGAGAGAGAGAGAGAGAGAGAGAGAGAGAGAGAGAGAGAGAGAGAGAGAGAGAGAGAGAGAGAGAGAGAGAGAGAGAGAGAGAGAGAGAGAGAGAGAGAGAGAGAGAGAGAGAGAGAGAGAGAGAGAGAGAGAGAGAGAGAGAGAGAGAGGTGTAGCTGTTGCATCGGGGTCATTGATTGGTGTCTGTCCGTCAGGTGTGTTCAGCCTGGGCGTTCCTGTGGACGACCTGTTCTTCATCGGCAACCAGCTGGTTGCTACAAGCCACACGGGGAAGGTGGGGGTGTGGAACGCTGTCACCCAGCACTGGCAGGTAGGCCAAGAGAAGAAGACAGGGGGACTGTGGGGACATGGCTAGAGATCATAGAGAGAGGCCGGGCTGACCTCTCCTCTGTGTGTGTGTGTGTGTGTTACAGGTTCAGGATGTGGTCCCCATCACAAGCTGTGACACAGCAGGCTCCTTTCTCCTGCTGGGGTGCAACAATGGATCCATCTACTACATTGGTACACACACACACATACACACACACACACACACAAACAATAATATGATTAGACTGCAACTTGAGCCTAGGCAGCTGCCTAGGTTATAGCCTAAAATAACAGTGAATTAGCACATTGTATAGCCTTTTGTTTTGGTTGTGTTATAATGTGTGTGTGATCCAAGCTTTGAGATAATCATCGAACCCTAACACACACACACACACACGCATACACACACAGGTAACTGTTCTGTCCTCTCTTCCTCCCGCGGTCAGACATGCAGAAGTTCCCTCTGAGGATGAAGGATAACGACCTTCTGGTGACAGAGCTCTACCACGACCCTTCCAACGACGCCATCACAGCCCTCAGTGTCTACCTCACCCCCAAGACCAGTGAGGAGAGCACACACACACACACACACACACACACACACACACACACATATACACACACACACACACAAAATGAGTTTCTACCTCACCCTCTAAGTCTTTTCTGTGTTTCTGTGTGTGTGTGTGTGTGTGTGTGTGTGTGTGTGAGTAGTAACTGGATAAAGATATACTGTTATATATGTGAGTGGTAACTATGGCTAAGTCCCCCCCCCCCCCCCCTCTCTCTCTCTCTCTCTCTCTCTCTCTCTCTCTCTCTCTCTCTCTCTCTCTCTCTCTCTCCCTCTCTGTTAGGTGTGAGTGGTAACTGGATCGAGATCGCCTATGGCACCAGTTCGGGGGCGGTGAGGGTGATTGTCCAGCACCCTGAGACAGTGGGCTCGGGCCCCCAGCTCTTCCAGACCTTCACCGTGCACCGCAGCCCAGTCACCAAGATCATGCTGTCGGAGAAACACCTGGTGTCAGGTAGACAGAGAGCAGGCTAGTCGTACAGGAAGGAGGCGCTGTGGTCGTACACGTCCAGACTGATAGACGTGTGTGTGTGTGTATGTGTGTGTGTGTGTGTGTGTGTGCACACTGCAAAAAATGCCTCACAAGAAATGAAAAAAAACGTGTGGAATTTAGGAGATAAACGCAACCAAACAAGCAAAATGATCTGCCAAGAGAACAAGAAAATGATCTTGATAAGTATGTCTTGAAATAAGATCAAATATAAAATATAATATAAAATAATCCAACCATCCAACAATCCATTCATCTTATATTAAGAAATATTAGATGTCTGCGCTTGATACGAGATACTTTTGTCTTGCTTAGATTTCATTTTTTTACTGTGTGTGTGTGTGTGTGTGTGTGTGTGTGTGTGTGTGTGTGTGTGTGTGTGTGTGTGTGTGTGTGTGTGTGTGTGTGTGTGTGTGTGTGTGTGTGCGCGCGCGCGTGCGCGTGTGTGCGTTCGTGCGTGTGTGTTTCAGTGTGTGCCGACAACAACCACGTGCGGACCTGGACGGTGACCCGATTCCGAGGCATGATCTCCACTCAGCCTGGCTCCACCCCCCTGGCCTCCTTTAAGATCCTCTCATTGGAGGAGACAGAGAGCCACGGCAGCTATTGCTCCGGCAACGACATAGGTGACCCGCCCCCTCATTATCAATGACATTGTGACATCATGATGTTTTGATGACGTCACAATGTGGCGCCGCATGGTGATGTTTTTGTTTATGATATAAACACAGTTAGAATTGTCCTTATTAGAGGCACTTTAAGCTAGGTTTATATTGGAGTGTGGGCGGGGCTACTTGTCTCTCTGACGTGTGGGCGCTCTCCTTCAGGTCCGTTTGGGGAGCGGGACGACCAGCAGGTGTTCATCCAGAAGGTCATCCCCATCACCAACACGCTGTTTGTCAGACTCTCCTCCACGGGGAGAAGGTACCGCACCTCCACCTCTCTCTCTGTACCTCCCCCTCTCTCTCTCTCTCTTTCTCTCTACCTCCCTCTCTCTCTCTACCTCCCTCTCTCTCTCTACCTCCCTCTCTCTCTCTACCTCTACCTCCACCTCTCTCTCGACCTCCCTCCTTACGTTATCTCACTCCACCTCCATCACTCCCTTCCTCTCTCCCTACCTCCACCTCTCTCCTCTATACATCCAACGTTCCCTCCATCACTCCCTACCTTCACCTCTCTCTCCTCTACACATCCAACGTTCCCTCCATCACTCCCTACCTCCACCTCTCTCTCCTCTACACATCCAACATTCTCTCCCTCTCTCTCTACCTCCCTCTTCTGTCTTCTTTTAGTATGTAACATCAGGTTGTGAGAATTTAGCCAGACTATGGAAAGATATGATTCTTTCAACACTACCTCTCTCTCCCTCCCTCTCCACCCCCATCCTCCTCTCACCCCCAGCGTGCCCTCCCTCTTCCTCTCCCTCCCTCTTCCTCTCCCTCCCTCTCTCTCTACCTCCCTCTTCCTCTCCCTCCCTCTTCCTCTCCCTCCCTCTTCCTCTCCCTCCCTCTCTCTCTACCTCCCTCTTCCTCTACCTCCCTCTCTCTCTACCTCTCTCTCTCTCTCTCTCTCTCCCTCCCTCCCTCTCTCTCTACCTCCCTCTTCCTCTCCCTCCCTCTCTCTCTACCTCCCTCTCTCTCTACCTCCCTCTTCCTCTACCTCCCTCTCTCTACCTCTCTCTCTCTCTCCCTCCCTCTCTCTCTACCTCCCTCTCTCTCTACCTCCCTCTTCCTCTCTCCCCTTTCCTCTTCCTTGCTTTTGTTTGGGATGTTCAACGCTTCTAGTGAAATCTAAACCCCTCTTCATCTTTCTCCCCCTCTCTCTCTCTCTCCTCAGGATCTGTGAGGTGCAGGCGGTGGATGGGACCACCATCACCTGCTTCATGGTGAGGGAGTGTGAGGGCTCCAGTCGGATGGGCTCAAGGCCCCGGCGCTACCTCTTCACGGGCCACGGCAACGGAAGCATCCAGATCTGGGACCTGACCACGGCCATGGACAACGCCAACAAGGGAGAGGAGAGGAAGACCGACGGTGAGTGTGTGTGTGTGTGTGTGTGTGTGTGTATGTATGTGTGTGTGTGTGTGTGTGTGCGTGCGCCTTTTCAATATTTTCAAAATATTGAAATATTCGAAAAATATTCTCCTGGTTTTCATTGCTTAACCTCAGTCTTAGAGTAAGTAAGGAAGCTTTTTATTAACAGACGTGGGCGGGCCTTCTGAAGCCGAGCTACTGCAGCTATTGGACCAGTGTGACCTTAGCACCTCCCGCTGTGCCACGCCCAACATTAGCCCCGCCCCATCGGTGCTACATCACGCCCAGCTCCGCGAGTCCTGCTCAAGGTGAGTGCCTTGCATATAACACACACACACACACACACACACACACACACACACACACGCAGCGTGTGAAATCTGTCTGTGTTGGCGCCCCAGCCTCCAGCTGCAGTCCCAGGATCCCATCCCTGAGAGGGCCACGTACGGAGCCCTGCGGCCCTACAGGGAAAGCCCCCTGCTGGCCCGAGCCCGCCGCACCGAGTCCTTCCACAGCTACCCGGACTTCCAGAACTTCTCCCTGGGGCCCGGCCTGGCCGAGGGCCACGGGTCGGCGGGGGAAGCCGGCCGCTCACTGTGCGACTTCGGGGGGGCGGAGGAGTGCGAGCGGAGGGGCTCGGCCATGGAGCTCTGGGCCAGCCGGACCGCCGCCGCCGCCGCTGCCGCCGCCGCCGCCGAAAGCGGGCCCGCGTCGCCGCGGCTACCGCTAGCCGACAGCCCCGTCAACGTGCGGCGGAGGGCACAGTCGGCAGAGGAGGAAGGGGCGGAGGGCAAAGTGGAGAGCAGGAAGAAAGTGGTCCTGGAGGGAGCGCTGCTCCTGGGGAGGAAGAGGGCTCCCCCCGTGCCCCATCTCTCCTCGCTCCCCTCCGTCAGCTCCGAGGGAGCGGCCAGTGACTCCTCCTCCTCCACCACCGCCTCCCCTTCCCCCACCAAGCTGGCCACCACCTCCCCCCGGCACAGGAAGTCGGCCCCGGAGCCCGCCAATCAGGACAGCAGCCTGTGAGGCAGGAAGCAGGAAGCAGGAAGTAGGAGTTGTGCGTGCAACTCCAGGGAGCGCTGGGAGAGGAAGACGTCACAGCATGGAACCTCCACACTGCATGCCTCCCTCCTCCTCCTCCTCCTCCTCCTCCCTCGAGCAGTGCTAGTGTTTAGAACTGACGAGTCAATGAATCAGTTTGTTCACAGGTCAGAAAGGTGGACTATAGACTGTGTGAGTTGGAAGTGTAGCCAAAGTTCCCCTGTTCCCTCCTAACAGTCTGGGTTCCCAGGGAAGAAGGTTTTAGGATGACTTTGTCCTCCTGTTGGCGCTGTATTTAAACTGAAGACCACCCTAGTCTAACAGACCACCCTAGTCTAACAGACCACCCTAGTCTAATAGACCACCTAGTCTAACAGACCACCCTAGTCTAACAGACCGCCCTAGTCTGATAGACCACCCTAGTCTAATAGACCACCCTAGTCTGATAGACCACCCTAGTCTGAGACCACCCTAGTCTGATAGACCACTCTAGTCTAATAGACCACTAGTCTGATAGACCGCCCTAGTCTAATAGACCACCCTAGTCTAACAGACCGCACTAGTCTAACAGACTGCACTAGTCTCTTATCTCACACAGACTGAATCAGCTGGTTGACACTACACTACAATGAAGTAATAATAATAATAATAATAATAATAATAATAATGCATTTTATTTATTTTGCGCTTTTCTAAAACCCAAAGACGCTTCACATTGTGAACAGCTAACACAGCAACAGACAGCGACCCACCAAGAGCAAGAACCACAGACGCAAAACATCATCAGTTAAAATTCAACGAAAGTCAAATCTACTCATGTCAAAGGAACGTATTCAAACAAACACGCAGAGATAAACGAAGTTTGAAGTTAACCCTTCCACTTGTACCTGATCTGGGCTTAAATGTTGGCAGCTAAACAACATATACTTCTTCTTTTTTGAATTGAACTTTATCTGGCATGCCCTGTGGTACCGGCTAGAAAAGGTCTTCTGTCTTTCTGCCGTTGTCATTCTAAGCAGGGCGTTATGGAAACTTTATTTATGTAAACCGTTTACTTCTGGCGATGTCGGAGTTTAGGTAGCTCCGCTATAGGAGAGAGTCACTACAGCGCAAAAGCAGTGTCTAGAATGCGCGCTTCTAACATCTATACTATATTGATATATACATACTAGATTCTATAGTTTCACAGCCAGATTAGCCACGTGTCACGCTGGTGCTTCTGTTGACCGTACCTCTGTGCTATGGACACTGGTAGCACTGCGTAATCACATTAACCCTAGTGACTAGTACTACAGCCACACTACATCACTTTAAGAACTTTCATTTAAAAGTTTTAAAGCTGTCCTGCTTTATGCTATATTTTTTGTGCCGTGACTCTTGTGATGCTATATTTTTTTATGTTGATCGACGTGTTCAAATGTACCCGGTGCCTTCCTCTGTCGGTTTTGGTTGACTTACGGTCAGAACTAAGACTAAGTTTGGACCAGAACACGAGTTCTTGATGGAGAGATCGTTTCAAAACGAGATCCTCCAAGTCTATCTAAAAAAAAAAATGAAATAAAATGAAGGTGAAACCTACTCCTCTCATATGTTTAAGGAAAGACATAGACAAAGCTGTCAAGTAAAAAAATATATATATTCTGAATGAAATATAAAATATATCTGAAAGTCAATTACTGCCTGGCATATCAGCTATTTTCTCAGTCATAGCCTAACGCTAACCTCTCAAACCTCACGGTCTCATTAACACATCCGTAGATATTAAGGGACTGTATGAATCACACATGAACGAGCTTAGGCCTTAAACCCCAGCTTTATTTGAAATGAAGAGAGGAGTGTTCTGTAAGGACCTGTAGGAAGTGTCCTTATTCAAGCCTTGTAACTCCACACGCCTCAGTTGCATTCTGTGTTTTTAAAAGCATGTTGGATTTATGGACGATGCATGTGAATATCACTTCCTGAACTAACGAAATATATTTAAAGGCATGTCTGTAACTAGTGAACTTATCACGTCGCACCCTAAGAACTGGACCAATCCATCTAACGTACAAAACAGCAACTTCTAATGTGTAACCTGAATACAGTGCGTTCAGGAAAGTATTCTGAATGAATGCATTTCATCCGTTCTAGAATAACGCTGTAACATAACAAAACGTGGGCTAAGTGAAGGTGTCTGAATACTTTCTGAATGCGCTGTATAACTGTCTGGAAAACCAGAACTATAATCATATCACTCCTATATCACTTTATTTATGCTATAAGATATGTCTGCAACTGACTTTGTAGATACTCTGTGCTGGTTGTAATATAGTCTAGTCTATTTAATATAGTTGGTAGTCTTAGGCTTAGTAGATATATACTGTATTTTATTAATTAGTATCATTATATATATATATATATATATATATATATATACTGTATATTATTAATTATTGTTATTATATATATACTGTATATTATGAATGTACATGCTATCGGACCTAATTGCATTTGCACTCGCACCAGGAAGACTTTAATCCAAAGTCAACAACTGTTGAATTTTTTATGAGATTCTATGATGTTGATGGAGTGTGTGTGGGCCTTGTTCATCTTGTCTGTGCCTCCCCCCACCTTTCTCTGGTTATGTTTACACCCCCCCCCCCCCCCAGGCCAGATACTAACAGAAAGAGAAACACAAACCTCTAATTATGTTGCATCATATACATAAAAAAGAGAGGAATGTGTTGTTAAGAAAAGAAAAGGTATAAAACTATATATATATATAGTACTGTGCAAAAGTTTTAGGCAGATGTGAAAAAATGCTGGCAAACATTTGAAAGCAAAGAGTGGTCACAGCAAATATTGATTTGATTTAGATTGTTCATTTGTTCATTCACGTTGCATTTAGTTAATTGATAAAAAAAACGATTAACACTTTGATTTTTGAAAGCATTCTTACTTTACACGCCTGCCTAAAACTTTTGCACGTTACTGTGTGTATATATATATATATATATATATATATATATATATATATATATACATAAATAAATAGACGTTTGTTGTGATTTAATATCTCTTACTAGTGTTTATCAACATGTTATTTCGGTATATGATTAGGATAGACTGGTTATGGATTAAAAGTCAAATCAAATATCAAATACGTCATGTTCAAAGGCTTACGCAGGTGTGTGTGTGTGTGTGTGTGTGTGTACGTGTGTACGTGTGTACGTGTGTACGCGTGTGCATGTGTGTGTTGAGTGTACACAGACCCAGGCGCAGTTGTCACCGTCCCGTTACCTTGATCTGAGAGACTTGGCTGTCCCCTCTAAGACGGTGGAGGGGAAGGGGGGGGGGGGGATAGAGGTGGTGGGTGGGTGGGTGTGGGTGTCTGACATCTTGGTGATTTATGACGCTAATAAAAGGGGCTTGTTGCCCTGCATCTGGCTCTGTGTGTGTGTGTGTGTGAGTGTGTGTGAGAAGCCCAGAGCCACGCTTTCTGTTAGAATCGCTCCCTTTTCTACTAGAAAGTTTGCCCCCCCTCCCCTCCTTCCTTCTTCCTGCTTCTTGCTTCCCTACTCCTCACAACGGCTCTGAACGAGGCTGTGAACCTTCAGCAGTGCCCTTGTCAGAAACGGGAGTCCTTGAATCAGGGAGCGAATGTGACTGCCAATCTGTGTGTGTGTGTGTGTCCCCTTAAGGGACGGCAAAACAAAACCGAGTGCGACATAGTTTGTAGTCACCGTCCCCGCTGGCCTGTGTGTGTGTGTGTGTGTGTGTATGCGCGTGTGTGTGTGTGTGTGTGTTTCTTGTATCAGTAAATATCCTAACTTATAGTACAGGAAAACTGTGTGTGTGTGTGTATTTCCTTTACACTTATAATCATATTACAATGGCCTAATACTACTCAAAATATGTCCAATATGAAGGATACATCTAATATGTTCTGAAAATATATATTGTGACTGCTGAACTTTGGTTTCAGAACCTGCAACACTACAGTACATACTCCACTGTGTAACAGTGTCTATAGAGGATATTAATGTATGAATTATAATGGTATCCCTAAGTCTCTAATCTGACTATATCCACTCTTACATGTGTTTCTGTAGTACCCTATAAGGCAAAGCAAAACGAGGTATGCGTGTTTGTGTGTTCTGTTACTAGCTGTTCAATCTGATCGCTCTGATAACGCTTTACTGATGAAATATAAATATTAACCAGTAAAACCAAATCCAAGGCATATTTTGTTGTTTCATGTGTTGTTCTTTGTTGTTCAATTCAAAGTTAATAAAAATTTAAATTCACAGGGTCAAGAAGAAGCGATACTAAAAATCCAACGATCTGACATTTAAAAATAATACTTTATTCAATACTCATATAATAAATAATACTGCCAGTGTAAAAAAAAAATTATGCACACATGAAATAATGATAGGCTACAATTCTGTACACACAACGCATAAACAGGAAGTAATGACAAATACCATCTCTGGAAATATCGAATCACGTTGAGCCTTCTTGAAGCTTCCACGACATTGACCAATCAATACTGACACACAGTAGACGTGCATTTCAGTAATACATACACACACACCACGTATATTTAAGACAATTAACAGTTGGCGTTTTTAAACGGTTAGCACATATATTAACTCTCAAAAGTACAATCTCAACAATAATAATAATAATAATCACCATTTTAACGAGCATATTTAATAAAAAAAAAAAAAAGGCTACACCTTCTAAATTATTGCTATCGTCTACTAGGCACCTCTATCCCACAGGCATAAGGTTTACAATGGAAGAAGTAGCGCATCTTTATATAACAGACATGGTGAGGGCTGTCTGGTTAGGTGTTGTGGAGGGTTTTACTGGAGAATAATCTAGTAACAAAGCTCAGAAATAAGATGAAAAATGAAAGAAAATGAATTGATGACTGACAAAGCATTAGACATATCTAGAGGAGGTTTGGAAAAATAACAGCAATCGTACGTCCTTTGGTCATGAACTCATTACACTGGTGACGGACGCAGTTGTTTTTAGTGAATATATACACTTTTTTGAGTGTAACATTTTCCGTGAATTTATAAAATCATTTTCAAAGTGAGACACCACACTATTGTTCTTTGCAAGATATCAACACGATGATGTTAAAGAACAAACCCATTTTACCAGCTACGGGTTCTGGGTAGAGACCTACTGATACAGGCTGTGTGGATGTGCCCCCAATACACACACACACACACACACACACACACACACACACACCAACCCCCCAAACCAGCCGCTGCTCTTCCAGGTGATGCGTGCCCTGTTCCCCCGCTACCTCCCTACAGGACACTCATACATGCAGGGTAGATGTTTCCTGCCTCCTTACAGGTGTGTGTCAGGTGTGGCTGGATAGATATTTAGATATTCCATTACAGGTGTGTGTCAGTGATCATGGTTGGGTTGATGTTCTCTGCTGTCCCCTAGAGGTGTGTGTCAGTGATCATGGTTGGGTTGATGTTCTCTGCTGTCCCCTAGAGGTGTGTGTCAGTGATCATGATTGGGTTGATGTTCTCTGCTGTCCCCTAAAGGTGTGTGTCAGTGATCATGGTTGGGTTGATGTTCTCTGCTGCCCCCTAGAGGTGTGTGTCAGTGAACATGGTGTGTTCCTTCCTCACAGAGCTGAGGACCTTCACGGCGTCCACAAAGTCCTCTTCCTCCACGTACTGCAGAAAAAGACAAACAAAGCAAAATATCTAATAATTAATAATTAGGTTAAAAAAAAAAAAAAAACTGAGTTTCTTCATAGTTTGGAGACAGTGACCTCAGTCCTGAGTCATGCCCTTTACTGTGGTCTTACCAGTCCTGAGTCATGCCCTTTACTGTGGTCTTACCAGTCCTGAGTCATGCCCTTTACTGTGGTCTTACCAGTCCTGAGTCATGCCCCTCTACTGTGGTCTTACCAGTCCTGAGTCATGCCCTCTACTGTGGTCTTACCAGTCTTGAGTCATGCCCCTCTACTGTGGTCTTACCAGTCCTGAGTCATGCCCTCTACTGTGGTCTTACCAGTCCTGAGTCATGCCCTCTACTGTGGTCTTACCAGTCCTGAGTCATGCCCCTCTAATGTGGTCTTACCAGTCCTGAGTCATGTCCCTTTACTGTGGTCTTACCAGTCCTGAGTCATGCCCTCTACTGTGGTCTTACCAGTCCTGAGTCATGCCCCTCTACTGTGGTCTTACCAGTCCTGAGTCATGCCCTCTACTGTGGTCTTACCAGTCCTGAGACATGCCCCACTACTGTGGTCTTACCAGTCCTGAGTCATGCCCCTCTACTGTGGTCTTACCAGTCCTGAGTCATGCCCTCTACTGTGGTCTTACCAGTCCTGAGTCATGCCCCTCTACTGTGGTCTTACCAGTCCTGAGTCATGCCCTCTACTGTGGTCTTACCAGTCCTGAGTCATGCCCCTCTCCTGTGGTCTTACCAGTCCTGAGTCATGCCCCTCTACTGTGGTCTTACCAGTCCTGAGTCATGCCCTCTACTGTGGTCTTACCAGTCCTGAGTCATGCCCCTCTACTGTGGTCTTACCAGTCCTGAGTCATGCCCCTCTACTGTGGTCTTACCAGTCCTGAGTCATGCCCCTCTACTGTGGTCTTACCAGTCCTGAGTCATGCCCCTCTACTGTGGTCTTACCAGTCCTGAGTCATGCCCTCTACTGTGGTCTTACCAGTCCTGAGTCATGCCCTCTACTGTGGTCTTACCAGTCCTGAGTCATGCCCCTCTAATGTGGTCTTACCAGTCCTGAGTCATGTCCCTTTACTGTGGTCTTACCAGTCCTGAGTCATGCCCTCTACTGTGGTCTTACCAGTCCTGAGTCATGCCCCTCTACTGTGGTCTTACCAGTCCTGAGTCATGCCCTCTACTGTGGTCTTACCAGTCCTGAGACATGCCCCACTACTGTGGTCTTACCAGTCCTGAGTCATGCCCCTCTACTGTGGTCTTACCAGTCCTGAGTCATGCCCTCTACTGTGGTCTTACCAGTCCTGAGTCATGCCCCTCTACTGTGGTCTTACCAGTCCTGAGTCATGCCCTCTACTGTGGTCTTACCAGTCCTGAGTCATGCCCCTCTACTGTGGTCTTACCAGTCCTGAGTCATGCCCCTCTACTGTGGTCTTACCAGTCCTGAGTCATGCCCTCTACTGTGGTCTTACCAGTCCTGAGTCATGCCCCTCTACTGTGGTCTTACCAGTCCTGAGTCATGCCCCTCTACTGTGGTCTTACCAGTCCTGAGTCATGCCCCTCTACTGTGGTCTTACCAGTCCTGAGTCATGCCCTCTACTGTGGTCTTACCAGTCCTGAGTCATGCCCCTCTACTGTGGTCTTACCAGTCCTGAGTCATGCCCCTCTACTGTGGTCTTACCAGTCCTGAGTCATGCCCTCTACTGTGGTCTTACCAGTCCTGAGTCATGCCCCTCTACTGTGGTCTTACCAGTCCTGAGTCATGCCCCTCTACTGTGGTCTTACCAGTCCTGAGTCATGCCCTCTACTGTGGTCTTACCAGTCCTGAGTCATGCCCCTCTACTGTGGTCTTACCAGTCCTGAGTCATGCCCCTCTACTGTGGTCTTACCAGTCCTGAGTCATGCCCTCTACTGTGGTCTTATCAGTCCTGAGTCATGCCCCTCTACTGTGGTCTTACCAGTCCTGAGTCATGCCCCTCTACTGTGGTCTTACTAGTCCTGAGTCATGCCCTCTACTGTGGTCTTACCAGTCTTGAGTCATGCCCCTCTACTTTGGTCTTACCAGTCCTGAGTCATGCCCCTCTACTGTGGTCTTACCAGTCCTGAGTCATGCCCCTCTACTGTGGTCTTACCAGTCCTGAGTCATGCCCCTCTACTGTGGTCTTACCAGTCCTGAGTCATGCCCCTCTACTGTGGTCTTACCAGTCCTGAGTCATGCCCCTCTACTGTGGTCTTACCAGTCCTGAGTAATGCCCTCTACTGTGGTCTTACCAGTCCTGAGTCATGCCCTCTACTGTGGTCTTACCAGTCCTGAGTCATGCCCCTCTACTGTGGTCTTACCAGTCCTGAGTCATGCCCTTGCAGGCCGGAGTTGTCCCAGCCTCCTTCCTCCATCATCAGCGACTTCCTGTCAATCAGCTGACTCACGCTACGATGCAGTGAGTCCGGGGAGTAGGCGTGGCCGTGCGGGGATTGGCTGGGCAGGCGCAGGACGGAGCCAGGGCTGAAGCGGGAGTCGCCTCCCACTATCTTGGTGTCCGCCAGGCCCTGAAAGGTTAAAGGTCACAGGTTCAACTTTGTAGGCCCAAAAAATCACTTCCTAACAAATCATAATCATGGATATTGTGAATAAGAGTTAAAAAAAAACAACCACAACACACAAAGAAAGATTATCTTGTACAATGTAATTGCGTTACTTTTAGCAACACGCACACACTGTGCCAAATCAAAGAAAAACTCAATCAATTTGATTGTGATCGGTTTAGGAAATGTGGAAATGAGCCATTCCGTAAGCCAGCCATTGAGCCATGCATGTGCTGAGGATCATCACCCAAATCATCTGATTGGACACTCCCACATACACGCACGCACACACACACACACACACACACACACACACACACACACACACACACACACTTTGAGCATGCTTTATTTTCTTCTTTAGCCCAATACTGTTCACCAGCATGTTACATGCAGCAGACACACACACACGCTCACACACACACACACTGGGCATACCTCTGTGTACTGTGTGTAGCTTTTAAGGGTGACAGTGCTGGCTTCTACATAGTCTGCCACCGTGTCAAACTGCTGGGACAAAGTCAACGTGGACAATGTAGTTTATAACCATAAAAAAACAAACAGTTCAGAGGAAGTCTTACTGGTCTAGTGGAGCGATGGGCCAGCCTCAGAGAGCTGGTGAGATGTTTAGAACATGCCTCAGAGCGGGTCGTCTGAGAGAGAGAGGGAGAGAGGGAGGGAGGGAGAGAGAGGATGGAGAGAGAAGGAGGGAGGGAGAGAGCGGGTGGAGAAAAAGGAAAAAGGAAACGAAATGAGGAGGCGTGAAGGAGAAGGTGCTCGCAGACAGAGCGGCCCGCGTGAAACCGAAAGTGACTGACAGAAAGAAGAAAATAAAAGTTTGGCATCAAAGTTTGAGTGGTGGATGTACTGTATTTAAATATCTAAAGAAATGAGACACAATATGAGGCTAAGGGGTTGAAATGATTCAAAGTCAACATAAGTTCAGTAAAGTCTTTGCCAGTGAATAGAAATGGAGACCTTAGCCCTCTCTAGTGGATACCAGAGGAAGTTTTTTTTCTCCAGTTTTCTTTAACTAATTCAATATTAATATATACAGAGTAGGTACAAGATAACGTTAGTTAAAGCGGCAGGGTAGAAATCAGAGCTTTTAAGAGGTAGCTCTCCCATGACTCAAACAATCACAACGTTTATGGTCCAAAACCACAAATCTTATGGCGAATAACTACAAACTTATAATAAATAAGTTTCAAACATATGATAAATTATTACAAAACTCAAGGTAAGAATTTAAGGACATCATGTACAAGGGCTGAAATAATAATACAGAGCAAGAAAGAGAGAAAGAGAAAGTGAGTGGACATGAAGAAGAGTCTCACCTCCTGTGGGCTTTGTACCAACGTTCACTAACAACTGATTTGGAGTTTGATTTTCAGAGAGAATAAGTCCGTCAAACAACTATTTAAAATGCAAGGTTCAGAGTCAATGTCTCCCCTATCTTGAACACCTACAGTGTCCTCCTGCCCCCCCCCCCCAGTCTCTCACCATGTACGGCTGTCCTCCCCCTAACCTCCCCCCCCCCTACCCCACCAGTCTCTCACCATGTATGGCTGTCCTCCCCCTACCCCCTCCCCCCTACCCCACCACCAGTCTATCACCATGTACGGCTGTCCCCCCCCTACCCCCCCACCCCCCCCACCCACCAGTCTCTTACCATGTACGGCTGCCCCCTCCCCCTACCCCCCCACCCCCCACCAGTCTATCACCATGTACGGCAGCCCCCCCACCCACCAGTCTCTCACCATGTATGGTTCGCCGTGGGTTTGGCTCCTCTGCTGCAGGGGGGCCAGGGGGGCCCTCTCCCTGATGAAGGGGGACTTGCGGAGGGCTCTGCGGAGCACCAGGCCCAGGATGAGGGCGAGGAGCAGGAGGCCTAGCAGAGACACCAGCAGGATGAACCACAGCTCGGAGTAGACCGGAGCTCCAGAGGCACTCGCTCCCTGCTTGCTGTCCGACGTGGGCTCCACCGGACCTGGGGGGAGGAGACGGAGGGAGGAGGGGTGGAAACCATGGACCACAACAGACAACACCATGAACATCTCGGTACTCAACACTTACGAAATTATATATATATATATATATATATATATATATATATATATATATATAGTACTGTGCACAGTTTTAGGCAGGTGGGTTGGGGGTGCTGTAAAGTAAGAATGCTTTCAAAAGTAGAAATGTAAATAGTTTTATTTCCATGAATTAACAAAATGCAAAGTGAATGAAAAGAAGAAAAACGTAAATCAAATCAATATTTCGTGTGACCACCCTTTGCCTTAAAAACAATCACCTGCCTAAAACCTTTGCACAGTACTGTATGTATGTGTGTATATATATATATATATATATATATATATATATATATATATATATATATATATATATATATATATATATATATATATATATTTCCTACAAGGTTGCAGTTTTGTTTTGTGCAGAGGGCACCGAATTACTTCAGACAGCGATTACAAAATGAAGGTTGTATGTGTTTGTGTG
>CM030173.1:4081219-4086219 GCA_017639675.1 Aplochiton taeniatus | reverse complement strand
TGTTACCACAGTGTGGAGGTGTGTGTGTTACCACAGTGTGTGTGTCCTGGTCCGCTGTGAACACTCTGTAGAGGGTGACTATGCCGTTGGGTTTGGCTGGGGGCGCGATTTCCACAACAACCGATGTTGCTAAGATACAGAGGAAGGTGGGCGGACTCAGGCCTTCAGGTGGGGCGGGTCCTGTCCTCCCATTGGACCAGGGGCTTCTAGAATGCCCAGCAGAATTAACTGCCCAGACCTGTCAATCACAACATATTTTTTATCAGTTTTAACCTCTGTAAAACCCAAAGCACACGCCCCCTAGCCATGTATGCCATTTTAATATGAGTTTGAGTTTATTAGCAACAAATATAAGACACTCATTTAATCAGACAACGTGCATGGAACGCATCTTTTAGGGCAGAGCAATCTTGTTTTAGGGGGAGTGGGGAGTGTGTAGTAAAGCAGAACTTTGAGGAGTCTGGTTCTGTCTTGGGGGGAGCGAGAGGAGGCAGCAGATAGGATGTGTGACCTGTCCATGTTATCATCAAACTAACGCTGCCAGACCCCCACCCCACGTCTTCAAATGTCCGGCCATTAAACCACGTCCACCCTGATCCGCACACACACACACACGCACGCACGCACGCACGCACACACACACACACACACACACGCACGCGCAGTGGCGGCTAATCTAATTTAGGGTAGTGTTAGTGTAATTATGTTGGTACACAAGGCGGGGTCGAGGGGGTGGGGTTGCGTGGGTAAGTAATTTGTCGATTGTCACCAGCTGTGGGCCTGGCAGAGGGGAGCGTCAGCAAAGAGGCCGGAATTAGCCTCAATAATAGCCAATTACCCGTGATCAATCAAAATGATTGATCTAAGTGACAATGGAGACAGACTCCTTGAGAGAGAGAGAGAGAGCAGACTGGAGACGCATGGGAATGCCAACTGGACGCTCTGTCTGTCTGTCAGCGCTGGGGGGGAGGGACTTCCTGTCACCTTTACCCACAAACCAAAGGTCAAAGTGGACTGGAAGCATGAAGAAACAAACCAGGAAACTCAAACTCCCAGTCGTCATCACGACGGATCCCGTCGCATTTGCTGGGCCAAATGACGTTGAGAACGTAGTGTTGCATTCCTTGGCAACATCATGCTTCGGTGTTTATTTTCTCTTTTCCGGGAAAGTATAATTTGTTGTCTTCCTGTCATGTTTCCTGTCCCGTGTGGCCTCCATTTTGTTGTGTCATCCCTCTGTCTCCTCCACAGAGGACCAGCGGGAGGACGGTCAAAGTCAGCGCCAACCCTGAGAGTTCTACAGTAGACCATGGTGGGGACACTCTGTCCTTGGTTCATTCACACACTAACACACTGACACACACACACACGCGCGCACACGCATACAAGCACGCACACGCTGACACACACACTCACACTAACACACACTCACATACACACGCGTGCACACACGCACGCACACACACACACACACACACACACACACACACACACACACACACACACACACTCTCTGTCCTCGGTTCAATGTTAAGACAGTCAGGAGTCCCAGCTACCGTTTGCCCGTCCTTGGGTGAAGTTCAGACGTTTTACTGCCCACACTCCTCATGAATACCGACAGTGATTTGTGGTATGAGACGGGAAAATAAAAAGACCCCATATTTAGGGTGGGCCCCATAGCAACAAACCACTACGTCAGCTGGTCACACCCGCTCCCATCGCTCTGATTGGTCGGCCCGGACTGCGGAGCTGCTCCGAGAGTCCCGATTGGTTTGGCTGAAGCTATTTGGCCGTGCGTGGGGGGCGGGGTGAAAGGCCGAGCTGTGTGAATGTGGGCGGCAATTAAAAGCGGGCATAAAGCTGTCAATAAAAGATGGCGACCTTTTCTAATTAGGCTAATATGATTTCTGTCTGTGCAAGGGGACTGTCCTTGTGTTTGGGAAGGAAGGAGGGAGGAGAGGAGGAGGAGGAGGAGGAGAGAGGAGGAGAGAGGAGTCAGGGCTACAGGGGAAAATACCGCGCCCCCCCTCTTGCCAAACTCATCTGGATTCTAGGATTCCGGAGAAGGACGCAAGGAAGGTAAATAAAGGAGGGAAAAACCAACCAACAAACAAACAAACAAAGAGCACTAGTCAAAACAACAGCGAGTGAGCTCACACACACACACACACACACACACACACACACACACTCACACGCACACACTACCAGGTACAGTAGGCACTGCCCACTTCCCCTTCACCGACAGACATTAAAAGGTCTTTCTAATACATGTTCTGTTACCAAGGGGGTATCGGCTAATTCGATTGGCTGAGTGGTAATCACGGGTGCTCTGCCGGCCTGTGATTAATGGCTCTGTCGTCCGCCCGTCATTTCCTAGCCCCGCCCGCCTCCCGTCATAAATTAAGGCTCGTAAATAAGAGGGACCAATCAGGCAAACTCAATCAATTCCGGAGTGTGTTTGTGCATGCGGGTGTGTTTGCGTGTGTGTCCTCTTTGCGTCTTGCGGGGAATGCTAATGTTATTGTGCTCTAAAGGCTAGCCTGTCAATTAGTAGGGCCACACACACATACCATTACATGAATATGGGATCCCATTAAACACCTGTCTGAGTGCCTGTCCTTCGTGTGTGTGTGTGTATGTGTGTGTGTGTGTGTGTGTGTGTGTGTGTGTGTGTGTGTGTGTGTGTGTGCGTATGCGTGTGTGCGTGTGTATGTGTGTGCGTGTGTGTGTGTTTGTGTGTGTGTGTGAGACTGAGATCAGGTCTATAACTCAAATCAGACGTAACATTTTTCTATATGTCAAATGAAACATACAATTTTTCTATAACTCAAATCAGACATAACATTTTTCATTATCTCAAATAAGACAACATTTTTACTGTCATATTTTATACATCCACTTTAAAATACTGCTTGCCAGTGGTGTAACAGTCTAATCCTTCCCCCTTCCTTCTGTTGGCTCCTAGGAACCTTTAAATCCTATATTCAGTCACCCTAACTGTCTCAAAGTTAGTTGTTTACCTGATACTTGTAGGAAGTGTAGGGCTCAAGCTCCTCGTCACGGCAGCTTGTAGACAAATTTCTACACACAAGCGTTGCACCCCCCTCAATTGCCGTGGTCTCCTCCAGCTTGCGGTAGAGCTCATAGTGAAGGACTCTACCATTGGGCTGGGACGGGGGAGACCAGGAGAGCGCGAAGACAGTCTGCATGCCTTTGGCGTCCCTCTGGAGGTGCAGCAGTGGCGCGGTCTGGCCAGCAGGGGGCGCCTCCAGGGTGAGCACCGAGGCCCAGTCACTGGACGCACAGCCCAGCTCTGTGCACGCCTCCACCCACACCTCGTACCTGACACACACACACACACACACACACAGTAACACACACACACACACAGTAACGCATGACACAGGGCATTTAAAAAAAAAAAAACATACGTTTGTAACTGTCAATCACAAAGCGACACATTGGTCGTCCAGGGGGAGGGAGCAGAGAGTAGAGGCTGTAGAGTTCACATAAGACACATCACACAAAGAACATAAGGACAGAGAGAGAGTCAGAGAGAGAGAGAGAGAGGGGGGGGGGGTGAGAGGGAGAGAAAGAGAGAGAGAGGGAAAGAGAGTGAGAGAGAGAGAGAGGGGGGGGGGGGGAGAGGGAGGATTGAGAGGGAGAGAGAGAGAGAGAGAGAGAGAGAGAGAGAGAGAGGGAGATGAGCTGAATAAGGAGAAGGTCGTTTGAGAGGACAGGTGATCTGTTGATGATAAAGCTGATGAACTCTTATTATCTGGCTCTTATCAGCATTTGCACACACACACACCCACACTCACACTCACACACACCCACACCCACACACACACACACACCCACACCCACACACACACACACACACCCACAGCCACACACACACTCACACCCACACACGCGCACACACATGACCTCCGCCCGACCGATGTATTGAGATGGAGATGCTCCAAGGTTGACTTGTTCACACTCTACTCCACCACTCTGTCATGTTTCACCACGACGTCCCTTTGCCTTACAGAGGACGAAGGGACTCCAACAGAAACACACTGCCACGCCACTATACCATGATATAATAGACCGACCACTGGGCCACTATACCATGATAGAACACACCGACCACAGGGCCACTATACCATGATAGAACACACCGACCACCGGGCCACTATACCATGATAGAACACACCGACCACCGGGCCACTATACCATGATAGAACACACCGACCACCGGGCCACTATACCATGATAGAACACACCGACCACCGGGCCACTATACCATGATAGAACACACCGACCACCGGGCCACTATACCATGATAGAACATACCGACCACCGGGCCAATATACCATGATAGAACATACCGACCACCGGGCCACTATACCATGATAGCACACACCGACCACCGGGCTACTATACCATGATAGAACATACCGACCACCGGGCCATGAGACAGCTTGGAAACGTAACCACGCCACTATCAGACTCCGTTTAACTGCCCTCCATTGGAACCTCTATTGTTCTCTGTAATTCTGTAATGTTTTCACTGGGATTCCTCTGGGGGCGTGAAGCCAGGTCCGGTCGTGGGTAGCTGGGCGGACTGACCGTTGGTGAGGCCACAGGTCCTGCAGTGTGGTGGAGTGGCCAGAGAAGGCGCTGTCCCCCGGGCCGAAAGGGAAGCTGTGTGAGGTCGCCAGGGCCGGGTCGCGCTGGTGCACCGTGTAGCTGACGAGGTCACCGTTTGGCCTGGCCGGGGGGCTCCAGTCCACTCTCACCTGGACAAACACACACACACACACACACACACACACACACACACACACACACAAACACACACACAAACACACACACAGGAGAGACCGTGAGTCGTGACGACGTTGCGGAACGGGGGTTGGCTGGATGTTAGAACGGCGGGCAGATTAGCCGCACGATCTTCTATCTTCTATCTTCTATCTATCATCTATCTTCTATCTTCTATCTATCAT
>CM030173.1:4048719-4051219 GCA_017639675.1 Aplochiton taeniatus | reverse complement strand
ACAATGATGGTTACCGGCCACAAGCCTTCGCTGGTGTGGGCACCTGACGCAACGAGAGGGGGGGGGGGGGGGCTGGGGGGGGGGGACTAGAGAGAGAGGAGGAGAGAAAGGAGGAGAGGGAGATAGAGACAAGGATAGAGGGAGAGGGAGGACGAGAGAGAGAGAGAGAGAGAGATAGAGAGATAGAGACACAAGGATAGTGGGAGAGAGAGGAAGAGAGAGAGAGATAGAGAGATAGAGAGACAAGGATAGTGGGAGAGAGAGGTAGAGAGAGAGAGAGAGAGAGAGAGAGAGAGAGAGAGAGAGAGAGAGAGAGAGAGAGAGAGACACGGATAGAGGGAGAGAGAGAGAGAGAGAGAGAGACAAGGATAGAGGGAGAGAGAGGAAGAGAGAGAGAGAGAGAGAGAGAGAGAGAGAGAGACAAGGATAGTGGGAGAGAGAGGAAGAGAGAGAGAGAGAGAGAGAGAGAGAGACAAGGATAGAGGGAGAGAGAGAGAGAGAGACAAGGATAGAGGGAGAGAGATAGAGAGAGACAAGGATAGAGGGAGAGAGATAGAGAGAGAGAGGGGAAAAGCAGGGAGACTTCACAGGAAGGGGACGACAGGACATGCTGAAAGGGAGAGCACGGGGTCGACATTGTAACTAAAAACAATGAGTGGGAAGATCAAAAAAGAAAGTTCAGTAGAATAAAGATACAGTGGTAAAGAGGGAGTGTGTACGAGAGAGAGAGAGAGAGAGAGAGAGAGAGAGAGAGAGAGAAAGGGAGAGAGAGAGAGAGGCAGATAGATAGAGAGGCAGAGAGAGAGAGGGAGAGAGAGAGAGAGGGAGATAGAGAGGGAGAGAGCGACTGTTTTCTCCCAGCATTGATAAGAGCTGTAAATAATTAAGAGTTGACTTCCTGTCATCGGCTCCTTAATGCAGAAGCTGTCTGGGGAGGATTAGGGGGCTACCCCTGACGCACTTTACCAGATCAGGTTTACCGCCCTCTCAGTCCCTATCACACACACACACACACACACACACACATTGTGAGGGGAACAGAAGGACCTGGAGAGATAGAGAGAGAGAGCATGTCGAGATCTGACCCTGTGACTGTTAATATGTCACATACCAAAACACAGCTTCAACATTTTAATGAAAACTCTTATGATAGAATTGTCAAATGTTCATGACAGTGGGAACTGAATAATAATATAATCATGAATTATTAATAAAACACTGCAATTTCCATTTCCATGACATTGTCATTTCCATTTGGCTGTTAAAAATGTAATATATACATTTTTGCCTTCAGTGACGAGTAGGACTTTAATACTGTATATTAAATATAATATCTTTAAAATATTGGTGAGTCACCATCAATTACTAAAGACAAAAAAAAAATGAAAAAGAAACACCGAAATGACCTCTTCAGCAAAAATGAAATTCTTCCTCTCTCTCAGTTCATTAGGTCATATTTTAAAATAATAAATCTGCCTTATGTCTTTGATAGGTTTTACCAAGCATCTAATATATCTAATTCAAATGAGCTGATCTGAAATCAGTTGATTCAGGTATAAGCCCCCCACCTACAGCAAATTGAAATAAACGAGACTGATCCCAGATCAGGGAGCTCCCACTATTCCTCCTTCCTACGCACAAACACAAGAACACATTCTATTCCCATATCTAATGAATTAATAATGACCTTACAAACGACCAATTAAACACATGATTAATAATATAATCTATATAATTGTGAGCCATAATTCATACAGGCTAATGATAGCGATAATAATTATCGATTCACCAGGGATAGTGTGTTTTTATTTCTTTACACAACTGCATCTCTTTCACTGAAGGTCATTTCTTATGCCAATGCAAAAAAAAAAAAGAGTGTAAGCAATTATTTCAAGACAGATCGCCGTTGCTTTGAAACATTTATCATGGAAACGATAGTATTTCTGTGGCGCTCTGGTCAATCTGAAAGTTTAATTTTGCTAAAACATTCTCCATTATCACCGCGCCCTAATCAGAGGGAAATGTTTGAACATTTCCCCGACGCTTTTGGTTAACATTAGCGCGGGAAATGAACGATGAGATATTAAACATTAGGAACGGACAATTATTTCCGTTCATATTTCATGGCAGACGTGTGCGCCGGGGATCCGTCAAAGGGCCCTCCCCTCTTTGAGGACTCTGAGAGTGCATGCCCCCCCCCCACCACCCTCCTCTCAATGATACCGGCTGTGATATACCTGACCACCGCTCATTAGAACCGCATAGGGAGAGCAAGCCTTTGTGTGTGGGTTGTGTGTATGTGTGGGGGGTGAGAGTGTGTGATCGTGCGTGTGTGTGTGTGTGTGTGTTGTGTGTGTGTCTGTGTGTGTGTGTGTGTGTGTGTGTGTGTGTGTGTGTGTGTGTGTGTGTGAGTGTGTGTGTGTCCTCCATATTGAAACACTGGACTCTAACGGCATGTTAAATGTTAAATAATACAACAAATCTGAATATTAAAATTCTT
>CM030173.1:4041219-4043719 GCA_017639675.1 Aplochiton taeniatus | reverse complement strand
TAACGCTCCTGTCCGTCCCGCAGGAGGACATAGTGGGTGATGTCACCTAGTGGAAACAGACAACAGACCAATGGAAAGATCCCTCCACCGACAAGATTCCTCTTCCCGACCCCAGGAGCTCCATTTAAAGGTACAGTTTAGTTTACCGGAAATATTTCACTTTGGATATCAATAAATGGTTTGGGAAAACACTTGATTAGGCTAGCAGGGCTAAACATGCTAACATTTCCACAGCAACCAGAGGCCTTGGATACAAAATGGTGGAATGGCCTGAGGAACGTCTCAGGAAGTGAGGGAGGATATAAAACTACAAAACATCAAAGATAAAAAACTACAGGAACTTCTTCTCTACGCCACGACAGCAGACGGCGACATACCATTTGGTTTGGCGGGAGCCTGCCAGTGCAGCTGGATGATGTCATCACGGTCACCTAGACGACTCCAGCGGGGTGGGGCCACGCCCCAGGGCGACTCCTGATTGGTGGTCACCCTGGTAACGTCACTGGAGCCCCGCCCAAAGCTGTTCCAAGCTCTGAGTCTGTACTCATAGGTTGTGAATGGTTCCAGATCTCCATCTACAATACATCCAAAATATGAAATATACATTAATCAATACAATTCATGAATATATGAATTATGGATATTGTATAGACAAATTCAAAACAATCCAATAGTTTAAAAAGGTCCGAAATAACTTCCAATTCATAAATACAATCAACAATCGTATCTGAGATAGCTAAGCTGAACTGAATAAATAGCTGAGTTTGTAGTTAAACATATAAACAAATGTAGAATGATCTAATTTCTTTCCGAGATCAAAACACCACAGACACAACTAAAGGTTTCTAGAACATAGCTGTTTTAAATATAAACATGGAAAATAAACCGCATTGACTTGGTATTGCATTATATAGTCCAGCTGAGGATGGTGCAGTGTGAATTCACTAGAGGTTTCTTTTCTTGCTGTTCGCAGCGATTTATCTTTTTATTATTATTATTTGATTTATATTTTTTTTACGGCCAGACCAGTAAGATGTTTGATGGGCGTAGAAGAGGACTTTTGGGGTTTGCTGGTGACACGGGGTGAACCCTGCGAAGCCACGGCGCTGCAGGGAAAGGGATTCCAGTTATGGCAGCAAATAAAGACAGAGCCTCCATATGCACAATCACCCACAGACACCAGTAAAGTGTTGCCGGAGGCCGTGAAACGCCGTGAGACAGATTCTTAACAGGCCCTCAGGAGAGCTTTACGCAACAGCACGCCGCGCGGACACACACACACACACACACACACACACACACACACACGGTTGTCTTTAGGAGTGCTAAGGGAACAGGACTCCAAACAGGACTGTGTTTTAAACGGTGGTCTGGGACTGCGGTCTTTACTGTCATTGTACCCTGCTCAGTGTGTGCGTGTGTGTGTCTGTCTGTTTGGTGTGGCTTTATACGTACGTGTGTGTGTGTGTATGTGTGTGTGTGGTTTGTTTCTGAGAATTATAAGTGGCGTGTGGATTTGATGTGCCGGTTTCACATGTGTGTGTGCGTGTGTGTGTGTCGGGCGTGAGCAACATCTGGCGGGTGGCGGGGCAGCGACAGCTTTATGTCCCTCTGCCCAGATGGTGTCACAGCGTCGACTAGAATCACTCTCCTCTAGCCCGCCCCATGCCAACCCTTCTCCACACACACACACACACACACCTACACACACACACACACACACACACACACACACGCCGTACCACACACACCACCATTAGTCTTGATTAAACAGACGTAACTAAACAAATAAATAATGTGCATTAGGATTGAAAACACTGAGGTAACATACACACACACACACACACACACACACACACACTGGTCTGGTAAATAGGAAAGCGGCTTTAAACGGTGTTTAAACGGCCATCCCAAAGTTTTAATGATACTCCAGTGCATGCCAGAGAGAGAGAGAAAGAGAGAGAGTTACGACATACAACCATTAAGACGCTGCAGATGCTTCGGTGTGTGTACATCAGTGTGTGTGTGTGTGTGTGTGTGTGTGTGTGTGTGTGTGAGAGAGAGAGAGACAGAAGACGTGCATCTTCTTAGTGATTTGCTTGTTAAAACACTGATCCAACCATGAATTTGAGTAGAGAAGAGTGAAATGGTTTTGGAGACGGTGTCTGTACGTCTGAAACACTCAGAACTCATAACATAATAACATAGAACCTCTGAGTATGGAAGCACTTTCAAATATTTTATCAACTTAACTCGTAGTAGTATCAGTAGTAGTAGTAGTAGTAGTACCAGTAGTGGTAGTAGTATCAGTAGTAGTAGTACCAGTAGTAGTAGTAGTATCTAGTAGTAGTAGTAGTATCAGTAGTAGTAGTAGTACCAGTAGTAGTAGTAGTATCTAGTAGTAGTAGTAGTATCAGTAGTAGTAGTAGTACCAGTAGTAGTAGTAGTAGTATCAGTAGTAGTAGTAGTAGTACCAGTAGTAGTAGTAGTATCAGTAGTA
>CM030173.1:4016219-4026219 GCA_017639675.1 Aplochiton taeniatus | reverse complement strand
GATTATTATTGTTAATAATAATGATTTAATAATAATACTAACGAATAATCATACGTTAAATGAGGGGGAACTGAACATGATAGGTGCATGTTACCCTTAGAGACAGTTTCAAAGCGACACCTCGCTATTCATGTTGAAGATGGCGATCAGCTGGATGTTTTCGTGCACTCACCGGATGCCACAACAACGTAGAAACCGCCACAGCATTGGTGCTCTGGGAGAGAGGGGAGGAGCTTGTCCCCGCAACACACTGTGTGGGAGGAGTTATGGGATGGCAGGTAACGCCCCTGGCAACACAGGTGCTGCGGCCGGAAGTCGTGGACCCTGCCATCGCAACACACCTGGTGGACACACACACACGCACACACACAAACATATTCATGAAGGGAGCGGTCAGCCGAGTTATTTATTTATTTTTATTTATTCGTTTTTTTACAGAGATGCAGCAGTGAAAATGTCTCAACCTAGACTCTCGTCAGTTAAGTCCTTCAAAATGGCCGCCGCGTCTCACAGCTCTGAACTACAGGCTCCTCTGCATGTTTCTCTAATGACCGGAGTGTTTCAAAACACAGCCAGCTTCCTTCGTTAAGTCTCTTCTGTCTTCTATCTCTGGTGTTTGTGTGTGTGTTTCTCTGTGTGTGTGTGTGTGTGTGTTTCTGTGTGTGTGTGTGTGTGTGTGTGCGAGTGTCGTCTAATTCTCGCGCTGAGGGGACAGACGTTAGGGCTGTGTGTGTAGGCTTGCCAACTTGGCTCGCTTTCAATGACATCGGGATTGCTGCAATTGCAGACGACAAGTTAATCTGTTTAGCCAAAACAATAGCTAGGAGGTCTGCGCCGCTCCGCGCATTAAGACAAGATGTTTGCGTGTGAGTCTGAGTGTGTGTGTGTGTGTGTGTTTGTGTGTGTGTGTGTGTTTGTGTGTGTGTGTGTGTGCGATGAGCAGGAGAAGCTAAGCTTACAGCGAGGTCCCTGAGGTAAGCGGTGTATTCTGTTTCTCAACGTCCTATCAAACTGCCGCTTCCATATGCTCCCATCTAATAACACATTGTTCTTCATCGCACATGTTTTCTATATTTACTCCATCAAACAATAAATACATCAACGAATAAATAAAAACATATACAGCGAGACATCTGCTTCGGCATGTGTTTATGTCCAGTACAAGGTGGACTGGGGAGACTGGGATTGAACCGGCCCCTGTTATCTGTCTGCTGAGACAGAGACAGATGAGTCAAACAGCTACCTGGGTGTCGGGCTGGTAGCAGGTCCTCCCACAGACCCCCTGCAAGACGGAGCACTGCAGGTAGGTGCAGACGACCTCTGACCCCGTAGGGCCCGGGGTCGCGACCCCGCACGGCTTGAGGGTCCTTCGTAGGAGCTCGTAGCCCAGAAGGATACCGCTAGGTCGGCCCGGGGGAGACCAGTCTAGCCTCACAGACCTGAGAGGGAGAAGAACCAGGATAACACACCTCAGTTAGTTCTGTTTGTGTGTGTGTGTTTGTGTGCATGTGTGTGTGTGTATTCAGCCACCACATAATAACATTATTTGTGTGCATGTATGTACGTGTGTGTGTGTGTGTGTGTGTGTGTGTGTGTGTGTGTGTGTGTTAGAGAGCGAGAGGGAAGACAAAAGTGCTTTGGACTCTCTAATTTCCCTTCTGGTATCTATGTGGAGATATTGTATTCTGTTACACACACACTCACACACACAAACACACACACACACACACACACACACACACACACACACACACACACACACACACACACACACACTTACCCACACCCACACCCACACACACACACACAGAAATAGAAATAGAGGGATGGAGAGATATCCCAAAGGGTGACACAACGAATCCGAAAGACAATGAGCGAATGATGGAACAGAAAGAAATACACAATGGAATAAAAAGATTTACAGTCTGTGCATATCCTCATATTTCAATCAAGGCAGCCTCTCTCTCTCTCTCTCTCTCCCTCTCTCCCTCCCTCCCACCCACCCTCCCTCCCTACATTTCTGTTCATCCCTCCCTCCCTCTCTCTTCATCCCTCCCTCTCTCCCTCTCTTCCTCCTTCCTCTCTCCTTCCCTCCCTCCTTCCCCCTTCCCCTCCCTCACCTGCCTCACCCCTTCTCAGACCTGTGCACGTCGCGTGTCAGAATTAATGAATTAGCTATTGATTCAATTCCACTCTGGCAAATCTAGCGTGCAAATGAATGAAGTGTCGGAGGGCCGTGTAGGGCTGTGGCGGCCATGTCAGGCCAATCGATCAGCCCTTAGTATTCTGGAGGGACGGCAGGGGAAGTTTAACACACAGATGTGATGACAGGTGAGCCCGCGATGAGAGCGAGGGAGGGATGGAGGGACGAGAGAGAGAGAGGGAGGGGACGGGAGGATGAGAGGGAGAGGGAGGGAAGCAATGGATGAGAGAGAGGGAGTTGGAAGGATGAGAGAGGGAGGGATGTGATGGAGAGATGAGAGAGGGAGGGATATGATGGCAGGATGATAAGAAGGAGGGAGGGATATGATGGCAGGATGATAAGAAGGAGGGGGTGATATGATGGTAGGATGAGAGAGAGGGAGGGGAGGAGATGGAAGGATGAAGGAAAGGGAGGGGAGGAGAAGAGGGGGTTGATGGAGTGAGCGGTGAGTAATCAGAATCATTCAGAGAGTCTGTGGTCTCTCTGTGTGGGACGAGAAGACATTCTAAAACAGAAACCACTTGAGGAGTCAAATGTTCTGATCAGTTTCTCTTGCCTTTGGATTTCTTTGGCCTTCTATAAAGGGTCAGGGTGTATGTGTGTGTGTGTGTGTGTGTGTGTGTGTGTATGTGCTTAGAGTCACATGGGGCTGAGCACCTGGGTGTGTGTGTGTGTGTGTGTGTGTCACATGGGGCTGAGCACCTGTGTGTGTGTGTGTGTGTGTGTGTGTGTGTGTGTGTGTGGGTAGAGTCACATGGGGCTGAGCACCTGTGTGTGTGTGTTTGGACTCACCTGGGGCCGAGCACCTGTGTGTGTGGTGGGGCGATGACTGAGGGGGCATCTTCCACTGTGGTCATCTGAGTGCTGTTACTCTTCACACACGCATACACAGTACACACTTCCACCTGGGGAAAAAAACACACACACACACACACACATCCAGCTGGCATGAGTCTGGAACGTGCACGCTCACACACTGGTTTATTAGTGAATGTGTGTGTGTGTGTGTGTGTATGTGTGTGTGTGAGTGAGAGCGAGAGAGAGCGTGCGTGACTGTGTGTGACTGTGTGTGTGTATGTGTGTGTTTGCGTGTGTGTTCTCACCTGTATGTGGTAGACGGTATAGGGCAGCAGCCCTCCCAGCAGGTAGGAGCCGGAGGTGTTGTCGGCGTTTCCGTGGTGACGGTCGTCCAGGTAGAGGCCGTACCCGGTGATGGCGCCGTTGGCCAATAGAGGGGGAGACCAGAGAACACGTGCCGCACTGTTGTTTACCGGGACCACCTCCGGCGCATACACACCCTCAGGCTCTGGGCACGCACACACACACACACACGATTGGCTGGTAGTAATGTCTGTCAATGCCTGGCTACCTTAGCTCTTCCAATCGAAAAGCTGCTTTTCAACTAACCCCCGCCCATCAACTAGAGAGCTTTCTCTGATTAAATTCATAATCTTTGGTGATAGTATTGTTCATCTTTATTCAATAACCGTTCAAAAAATCATCATAATACGACGCTGACTGAGACCAGCACTCCAGAGAGCAAAAGAGAGACAATCATATTCAATCTGCAGTATTCACTTAAAGCAAAACAAATGGGAATCATATTCAATCTATTCCCCTGAATGCTCTTAGCCAAAGGTTAGCTCAATTGTCTTGGATTCATTTTTTTCACGGATGCGTGCGCGAACCCAAACTCAACCCACTCAACTACATCTCATCTCATAGCATCACACACCCACACCCACACACACACACACACACACACACACACACACACACACACCACCCCTCTCTCTCCCACACTGGGCCTGTAGATGACAGGGCACCTTTAGATGGTGGTAAGCGTGAACAGTGGTAGTTAAGACTCCTCTGTGGCAGTACAATAATGACATTTGCCCCCCCCCTCCCCCGAGAGAGAGAGCCTCTGAACCAAACGACCCACGGCATCCCTTCAAGATCTGATGATTCTCTAATGCCTCTAATGCACTTTTTATTATGCTGATCAGATTAAGGTGAGTAAAGGGGCGAGAGGGGAGAGAGAGAGGGAGAGAGGGAGAGAGAGAGAGAGAGAGAGAGAGAGAGAGAGAGAGAGAGAGAGAGAGAGAGAGAGAGAGAGAGAGAGAGAGAGAGAGAGAGAGAGAGAGAGAGAGGTAGACAGAAAGAAAAAAGCATAGAAAGTGAAAACAATTTAGAAAAAGGACTAGTACAGGAGAGAGGAAGAGACACTGACAGGTGGACAGGGTCTGAACGGTTTGAAGCCATCATAAGACATATTGGACGGATAACACACTCCTCAGTCTGACACAGCAAACACACAGACTGGACTGAACTAGACCACAGATCCCAGATCAGATCAGGGACAGAGAAAAGTCTCTGAGACACAGCGAGGAGTAAGGGGAAAGAGTCAGGGACGCACACTAGATCTGCTAGCTTTTCATGTTAGGATTTGATAGTTGTATCGTTATGTTTTGTTTGTAATACGCTTCCAAGGTGGAATGGGCTTGGAATCAGTGGTTTAGGGACCGTAGTTGATCCATGATCCGTACGGGACCGTGACGCAAAACCCGCTGGATCATCCAAAACTGGGAGTTTAGTGACCCGCTGCACCGCTACAATGGAATTGATCTGTACCAGGACTAAACACACACGGCCAAATAAACACACACACACAGACACACACAGACACGGTGTGATGGGAAAAATGTAATTTAGCCTTTACTATGAGATGTTACTCTGTGTTTTTCCTATGAGTTCAAACAAAGCTCCCCTTTGTTAGTTAGGTTGAACCCCTGGGGCTAATATTTTCACCTAACAGTTGCCTTTTCCATCATAAAGGGCTTAGCCATTTTCTTGTTTAGGTAAGATAAGATGTTAGACTTTACGACCGGTCAGCCAGATGGCATTATTTATTGCCCTGTGAAAAAAGCTCTTTGATCTAGGAAGGTCCGAAAGACAGGAGATGCTGACTGCAATTGCACTAATCAACATTCCTAAGGAAGCGTGTATATAAGGGACGTTAGGGGGTGTTGTGATTTTGTGCGTACCAGTTATACGTCCTCATTTTTGTATGACTTTAGACTGCAGTTAGGGTTTTCTTTTTATCTGATCAGTTTTATTTTGTTACTTTGTGGTTGATATATTGCATATCAACTCTGTTACTTTTTTACCCATCTCCATTAAAACCACTAAAAGCAAGCGGACATTATTTCTCAAAGTATTTCATTATTTCGATCTCACTGGAGTGTGGAGACATAAAAAATCCGCGACAACGGACACGCCGAAAGAAACACACACACACACAGACACACACAGACACACAGACACACACACACACACACACGCACGCACGCACGCACGCACGCACGCACGCACACACACACACAAACACACACACACACACACACACACACCTCCGTCGGGGGTGGTGGCGCTGAGCTCCGTGCTGGAGATGTTGTGGGCTCCATTGGACACCTGCAGGGACACGGAGTAGAAGGTGCTGGGGCGGAGGTCACCGATCTCCACGGAGACCAGCCCGGGGGGAAAGGTCAACGTCTGGCTGACGACGGTGGAGTTGACCCTGAGAGTGTAGGCCTCCACCTCACCCTGAAGGTCCTCCAGCGCTAAGCAACGGGACAGAGGAGAGAGTGGATGTAAATATACAGTAATAATATTAACAAGATGATAAACAAGAGTGGATGTAATTATACAGTTATAATATTAACAAGATTATATACAATAGAGTAGATGTAATTATACAGTTATAATATTAACAAGATTATACACAATAGAGTAGATGTAATTATTCACTAATAGTATTAACAAGAATATATACAATAGAGTGGATGTAATTATACAGTAATACATCGTCAACTAAGCAGTTATGCAAGATTATATACAATAAGGTAGATGTAATTATACACTGATAATATATACCAGACTATATAACAAGAAAGTGTTTGTAATTACACACTAACACATTGTGAACCAAGCAATTTATACGTATATTACAAGACAATGCAAGTTGGTTCCATGGACATTGTGTTTGTAGCATGTGACTTACTGGGCTGGATAAAAAAAAGTAAAAAGCATTAATAGTATTAATAGTACTACTTTCTGGGCAAAGATGAATACAAAAATGTATATTATATTATTGCAAATACGTTACTTTCTGGAATAAACAAAGATGGTTATTATGATATTATCATTAATATCTCATTTGATGGACTGAAAAAAACGTATTATAAGTACAGTCCCCTCCAAAAGTATTGGAACAGTAAGGCCAATTCCTTTATTTTTGCTGTAGACTTAAAGCGTTTGGGTTTGACACCAAAAGATGAATATGAGACAAAAGATCAATATGTCAGCTTTTATTTCCAGGTATTTTCATCTGGATCTGATAAACAACTTAGAATATATCATTATTTGTAAAGGAACACCACATTTTTTGTTGAGCAAAAGTATTGGAACATGTGACTAACAGGTGTGTTTTGTTGCCCAGGTGTGTCTTATGACATTTATTATTCAAACAATAAATAACACTGAATGTCTAGGCTCAGTTTCAGATTCTGGTTTTGCCTGTGCAGACTGCAGTTATAGTAATCAACATGAAAAGCAGAGAACTGTCTATGGGTGAAAAGAAAGCAATTGTGAAGCTAAGAGAAGATGGGAAATCAATCAGAGCCATTGCACAGACACTAGCCATAGCCAGTACAACAATTTGGAATATCCTCAGGAAGAAACAAACTACTGGTGTACTAAGTAACAGACATCGAACGGGACGACCAAGGAAAAAAACAGCAGTTGACGACAGAAACATTGTCAGAGCTGTGAAGAAAGACCCTAAAACTACTGTTGGTGAGATCAACAACAACCTCCAGAGGGCAGGAGTGAAGGTTTCAGAATCCACTGTTTGCAGAAGACTTCATGGACAACAGTACAGAGGCTACACCAGAAGATGCAAGCCATTCATTAGCATAAAGAATAGGAAGGCCAGGCTGGATTTTGCCCAAAAGTACAGAGACGAGCCTCAAAAATTCTGGGAAAAAGTTTTATGGACTGATGAGACGAAGATTAACTTCTACCAGAGTGATGGAAAGGCTAAGGTTTGGAGAAAAAAAGGATCTGCTCATGACCCCCAAAACACAAGCTCATCTGTGAAACACGGTGGAGGTAATGTGATGGCTTGGGCTTCAATGGCTTCTTCTGGGACGGGCTCATTAATCTTCATTGATGATGTAACACATGATGGCGGCAGCAAAATGAATTCGGAAGTCTACAGAAACATTTTGTCTGCCAATTTAAAGAAGGATGCAACCAAACTGATTGGGAGATCCTTTGTCATGCAGCAAGATAATGACCCTAAACACACTGCAAAAGCAACAAAGGAGTTCATCAGGGGCAAGAAGTGGAAGGTCCTAGACTGGCCAAGTCAATCTCCAGACTTAAACCCTATAGAGCATTCTTTTTACCTTCTTAAAAGGAGACTGAAGGGAGAAACCCCCCAAAACAAGCAACAACTGAAAGAGGCTGCAGTGAAAGCCTGGAAAGGCATAACAAAAGAAGAATGCAAAAGTTTGGTGATGTCCATGGGTCGCAGGCTTGATGCAGTTATTGAAAGCAAAGGATTTGCAACAAAATATTGAGTCTTATTCACTTAAATCCATTTCAAGTCTATCTGTTCCAATACTTTAGCTCATCTAAAAATGTGGTCTTTCTTTTCAAATAATGATATCTTCTAAGTTGTTTATCAGATCCAGATGAAAATACCTGGAAATAAAAGCTGACATATTGATCTTTTGTCTCATATTCATCTTTTGGTGTCAAACCCAAACGCTTTCAGTCTACAGCAAAAATAAAGGAATTGGCATTACTGTTCCAATACTTTTGGAGGGGACTGTATATCATCACAAGGAGAGGTGTGTGACTTACTGGGTTGGATAAAATAAAGATTATTATAATGATTGAATTAATAGTACTAGTAGTGGTATTAGTACTGCAGTGTGTGACTTACTGGGTTGGATAAAATAAAGATTATTATAATGATTGAATTAATAGTACTAGTAGTGGTATTAGTACTGCAGTGTGTGACTTACTGGGTTGGATAAAATAAAGATTATTATAATGATTGAATTAATAGTACTAGTAGTGGTATTAGTACTGCAGTGTGTGACTTACTGGGTTGGATAAAATAAAGATTATTATAATGATTGAATTAATAGTACTAGTAGTGGTATTAGTACTGCAGTGTGTGACTTACTGGGTTGGGTCCAGTTGACCTGGATGGCGGTGTGATTGAGGGGTTGAACCCATACTAGGGGGGGGCGGAGGGGCACCCCTGCCATGGTAACGGCCGTCACCAGCTCCCCTAAGGCGTGGCCCACGTCGTTGTGGACCAGTAGCTGGTACTGGTACCAGGTGAACCTACAAAACCAGGACCAGACCGAGACAATGGGTCACAGAGAGAACAGGGCTTTCTGGATTAAATCTTCTGCTACCATCTAACAGCATTGCCATGCTCTATCTAGTCTGATGTTAAAAGGTGGAGATAAGACAGAAAAATTCAGGAAATACATCTCTCAAATAAATATAAAGTTGCAATCAAATGTATTCAACCCCCATTGCAAATTAAGTTTATTAGCAAAATCTATAAACTTCAACAGTCTATCAATCAAGAACAATTTAAATAGCTGAACACAACTAATATAACAAGTGGTTTCTCCAAATTCAACACAAAATGCCACTTTTAATGACTACTGCAGTCTCAGAATTGTTCAACCTCCTGAATAGAAGCCCTCATAAGAGCACACATTTGCAAATCAGGTGTTGTCTCAATGGCTTCATTAGTTGCATCAGGTGGGCTTGAGATAAAACACATCAAATACCTGGACTGGCTAGGGCTTTGTTGACTGTGACATTTGATTGCATGTTAGATCTATGGCTAAGTCAAGAGAGTGGTCCAAAAAGTTAAGAAAAGAGATGATTGCCTTGCACAAACAAGGAAATGGATACAAAAAGATAGCAAAGGCATTGAATGTTCCTATACATACAGTTGGAAGTATAGTTCGCAAGTTCAAAGTTAAAGTAACCCTGGCTACACTACCTGGACGTGGCAGAAAGAGGAAGCTTTGATCAGCGGTATGTCTGGAGGAGGAAAAATGAAGCCTACGCTGAAAAGAACACCCTGCCTACAGTGAAGCATGGCAGTGGCTCGGTGATGCTCTAGGGCTGCTTTGCTTCCTCTGGCACTGGAAACCTGCAGCATTTGGAGGGCAAGATGGATTCAATCAAATATCAGGAAATCCTCGGAGAAAACATCATGCCTTCTGTGTGGAAGCTGAAGCTTGGGCGTCATTGAACCTTCCAACAGGACAATGATCCCAAGCCTACCTCACAGTCCACCAAGGCTTGGATTCAGAAGAAGTCCTGGAAGATTCTGCAGTGGCCTTCACAGTCGCCTGACTTGAACCCCATAGAAAATCTATGCAAATCTTGAAGAAGGCAGTTGCAGCACGCACACCCAAGAATATTGGTGAACTGAAGGCCTTTGCCCATGAGGAATGGTCTAAGATTCCTCAGGAACGCTGCCAGAAGCTTGTGACTGGCTATGCATCACGTTTACAGCAGGTCATAACAGCAAAAGGGTGCTCTACCAAGTACTGAAGACGCTTTTCATGAAGGGGTTGAATAAATATATATATATATATATATATATATATATATATATATATATATATATATACACAGTACTGTGCAAAGGTTTTAGGCAGGTGTGTAAAGTAAGAATGCTTTCAAAAATCT
>CM030173.1:4008719-4011219 GCA_017639675.1 Aplochiton taeniatus | reverse complement strand
GGGCGCTGTGGATAGGGATCCCTGGGATGGCTCCCAGAGAAACCACCAGATAGCACCACGGGAGGAAAACGAGTGTGAACCAGAGAAAGGGAGAGAAGGGGTGGAGGGAGAGAAAGAGAGAGAGAGAGAGGGAGAGAGAGAGAGAGAGAGAGAGAGAGAGAGAGAGAGAGAGAGAGAGAGAGAGAGAGAGAGAGAGAAAGGAGAGAAGAGACAGGGACAGGGGGAGAGAAATAACGAAGAGGTGATGGATTTCAAAACAAACGGGAAGAGGATGAGGATGGATAGGAGGATAGAGACATAGCGATAGAGAAATAGAGAGAGAGTAAGAGAGAGGGAGAGAGACGGAGAGAGAGAGAGAAGGTTTTGAGCCTCTCTAAACGAGAGGGTGAAAGAGCGACAGAGTGAAGAGAGAGAGACACGGAAAGAGAGAGAGAAGTTTGAATGAGGATGATGAGAGAGATCTCAGGAGCCAGTCAGCCATCTGTGCCGTACCAAGGTCACATGTGATCAGGAAGAAACCCCGTCTGTCCAATTAGGGAGCGGCAGGAAGGAACGCTCAACCCTCACCGACCCCCTGACCCCTAAAGCTGCGTTGCTATGGAGATGACGGGGGCGTGTCGGGAATCATGACGGGCATTAGCATTTTTTCTCGCGTTAGCATTAGCGCCGTATGCAAAGACAAGGCGTGTGTGTGTGTGTGTGTGTGTGTCGAGGAGGGGTGTTTTCGTTTCGGATTAGCCTCCTCCTTCAACATGGCCGACCGACAGGAAGCAACTGCAGACAGGGTCGCGACCCCGCCTACTCTGTGAAGGGGACCTTGGGTTTAGTGTCTGTCTGACAGAGAGTTATGTGTGTGTGTGTGTGTGTGTGTGCGTGTGTGTGGGTGTGTGTGTGTGTGCGCGTGTGTGTGTTTGGGAACAGAGCAATAGAGTACGTCGACCACTCATTCTCATTAAACAGACGTAGTGAGAATAACAATCTGACATTTATCTGTCCAGTGAAGAGTTTGAGAGCTGACTGGGTAATAGGCGGAGATGGTAATGCCTTCTGGGTTTCCAGACTCCAAAGGACACCTTCGTAACTACCACCAACCGATGGCAAAAAAAAAACGTCTTAACACAAAACAGCTTCCGTTTCCATGTGGAAACCAATGGCCCAACGGAAAGATAAAGACAACACTGCACGTATTGGTTAACCATAGCAACACAAACGCAGTGAAATTACCCTCTAAAAAAGAAAGGAGAGAACGTATTTCAACCCCCGACCTAACTCTCCATCACCACCAAACCGCCACCAGTACCTGCATTGAGTCGGTGCCCAGGAGGAGCACTTGTGGTGGGGCTAGTCCGGCCGGACGAGAGGGTCTGGTGGTGACTGAGACCCAGGGCCCCGCGGTGCTGCCCGCCTGGTTGTGGGCTGACAGCCGGTATTGATAGGAGGTCCAGGGGCTCAGCGTGGAGGAGCTGTCCAGGTAGGAGAGGGGCGACGACGGGGACGAGATCAGGGACAGCCTCCCTACGGTGGACACCTGCTGGGTGTCACTCTGCCTTCGCTCCACCACCCACCTAGAGAGAGAGAGAGACACACACAGAAACATACACACACACATACACACACACACACACACACAGAGAAACATACACACACACACACACACACACACACACGCACAGAGAAACATACACACACACACACACACACACTGAAACCACTGAATGGACTGTAACCAAACCGTCCGGGTGTTTTTCTACGACTGTGTGTCTCACCCCTCCAGCTCTCCGTTGCTCCTCTCTGGAGCACCCCAGGATAGAAGCACCGAGGTGGGGGTGTCGGAGTAGAGGTGGGGGGCTGGGACCCCCTCTGGAGGGGCCGGGGGGGTCCTGAAGGGCCGTGACGGACCTGAGACAGTGCAACCAGCACTGGTACACACCTCTACCTACAAGGGGGGACAGACCAGGGGTTATAGGGTCAAAGTTCATAGGTCAACTTTGGAAACACAATTCTATCGGTGTCCCCATTGAAATGATAAGTTGTACGTTTTGCTTGAACTATGACATATCCATGAAACCCACACAAAAAAAAAAATTATAATAATATTATTGAACGTTAGATGTCTATCTTAATGTCTATTGTAAACCTATCATGCTTTGGACGGGACAACATACAGTGGGGCCAAAAAGTATTTAGTCAGCCACTGATTGTGCAAGTTCTCCTACTTAGAAAGATGAGAGAGGTCTGTCATTTTCATCATAGGTACACTTCAACTATGAGAGACAAAAATGAGAAAAAAAAATCCAGGAAATCACATTGTAGGATTTTTAAAGAATTTATTGGTAAATGATGGTGGAAAATAAGTATTTGGTCAATAACAAAAGTTCAACTCAATACTTTGTAACATAACCTTTGTTGGAAATGACAGAGGTCAAACGTTTCCTGTAAGTCTTCACCAGGTTTGCACACACTGTAGCTGGTATTTTGGCCCATTCCTCCATGCAGATCT
>CM030173.1:3973719-3983719 GCA_017639675.1 Aplochiton taeniatus | reverse complement strand
CACTATTTGGTTAAATCCTCTCAGAAGGTAACAGTCCTGTAGCTAGTTTCCCAACACTATTTGGTTAAATCCTCTCAGAAGGTAACAGTCCTGTAGCTAGTTTCCCAACACTATTTTGCTAAATCCTCTCAGAATGTAACAGTCCTGTAGCTAGTTTCCCAACACTATTTGGTTAAATCCTCTCAGAATGTAACAGTCCTGTAGCTAGTTTCCCAACACTATTTTGTTCAATCCTCTCAGAATGTAACAGTCCTGTAGCTAGTTTCCCAACACCATTTTTTAAAATCCTGCCGGACCTTTTGAGCCTAAATTCCTTAACCATGCCTCGGTAACCATGACAGCAGCGGCAGCGGGAGTCTCACCGTTGGGGGCATGGGGGGCGCCCCAGCTGACGTTGAGGGCGTGTGGGGAGAGGGGGGTCACCGTCGGGGCAGGGACGTTTTCTGGTGTGCTCTCCTCCGTGTGGGCCTCACTAGGGGGGCTGAGGGTACAGCCACCACCTGTGCAGGCCTGGTGCACACACACACACACACACACACAAACACACACACACACATACACACACACACACACACACACACACAGAGCAACACACACCCACACACACACACAGACACACACACACACACACAGAGCAACATACACGCACACATTTTGATACAATTTGATAACATTGCGTAATTTATTGCACGTTACAAAATAGTAGAATTATTACCACTAACACAATATATAAGTAAATGAGTGAGGAATGTGGGGATGTTTGAGTGTGTTTAGGTGTGTGTGTGTGTGTGTGTGGGCGCGTAATACTCACAGCGAGCGTGAAGGAGTAGGCGGTCCCAGGCGTGAGGTCACGCAAGGTGTGGTCTTCAAACAGCTCCATGCTGTTGTACACCAACGCTGGCTCCTCCCCCTCAGAACTCTGATACAGGGAGTAGAACTCCAGCATCCCATTGACCTGGGTAGGACGAGACCACCTGGGAGAGAGAGAGAGAGAGAGAGAGAGAGAGAGAGAGAGAGAGAGAGAGAGAGAGAGAGAGAGAGAGAGAGAGAGAGAGAGAGAGAAAGTAAAAGGGTTGATGTGATACATGTGATGGATGCACTGAACGCATTTTATATTTCCGTGATCTTTGAGAGATGCTTGCTGCTTTATTTTTTTTTTTACCTCACAGCCAAAACAAGGTTTTTATTGTGCTTCATGGAAAAACAATGTTTATATTTTAAAATAGCTTTTATAAAATACATACTGTTAAGTTTTCACCTCCTTTATATCGGTTAATTTAAATCTCCCACTTGCATCATACTAGTTGTATCTTCTATAGATTACTTTGGCCTAATTGATTTTTATAAAGTCATTACAAAAAAGCATTGAACATGATCTAAATCAACCTGTAACAGAGAGGAAAACGTAGCATAAAATAAAAATGTGGGAAATCAAAATCTAAAACCACAACCATGCTTCCTGGGCAAACACTATATTTTTGCTTGGACCATGCCCGTGCGTCCTTCTTTATTCTCCTACACGGACACTGGCGTCATATAAGGGAGTCCATTTGGGTGGTGGTCATCATCTTCCTCCTGGCTGTGGAGGTGAAGTGCCATTATGTTGACCAGAGAGGGAACAGAGACCTGCTACAGGCCGGATACTTCAACCACAGACCTCCTATTTAACACTGACATTCCTCCAGGAAGAGTACCCGAACAGTATAGTCTCTGAGAGTGTGTAAGAAAGAGTGAGTGTGTGAGCGTTTGCGTGTGTGTGTGTATGGGTGTGAGTGAGAGAGAGAGTGTGTGTGAGTGTGTGTGTGCACGTGTGTGTGTGTGTGTGTGTGTGTGTGTGTGTGGGTCGGTGTGTGTGTCGGTGTGTGTGTGTGTGTGTGTGTGTGTGTGTGAGCAGCAGAGACCCTCAGGTCGTTCAGACAGGTTTTATCAGGGCAGACTTGGGTATCTCCACTGGCTAGTATTTCACTGCTAAACAACCCATTCCTCTTCTTCTCTTCACCTTCTCTCTCTCTGTCTCCCTCCCTCTCTCTCATTCTCTCTCTTCCCCTCTCTTTCTCTCTCTCTCTTTCTCTCTCTCTCTCTGTCGCGCTCTCTCTCTCTCTCTCTCTCTCTCGGATTTCTCCGTAGATAGCGGTGTCCTCTGTTCTATAATTAGCTCAATGAAAGTCAACACCAGCAAAAATAGAGAGAGAGAGAGAGAGAGAGAGAGAGAGAGAGAGAGAGAGAGAGAGAGAGAGAGAGAGAGAGAGAGAGAGAGAGAGAGACAGAGACAGAGACAGAGACAGAGACAGAGAGGGAGAGGGAGAGAGAGACAGAGAAACAGAGAGAGAGAGAGAGAGATAGAGAGAGAGGGAGCGAGAGAGAGGGAGATAGAGAGAGAGAGAGATAGAGAGAGAGAGGGATAGAGAGAGGGAGGGAGATAGAGAGAGAGAGAAAAAAAGGAAATCAGAAAAGGATGCAGAAGTGCCTCCAAATGCCCAAAAAAAGAGAACAAAAAAAAAAACTTGACAGAAGCAATAATCAACAGGACTACGGAGAATATGAAATCTTCAATCTAAAATTCCATGATATTATTATTTGAACTATAAACACATGATTTGACTCAAGTTTGGTATTTCGTTTTCTCCTTTTTAAAAGCACTCCACTCCCTTCAATATAATCATAATTGTACACAAAAGCGTTGGAAACCAATTCTCCGTTAATTATTCTGGGCCTGTGATTGGTGGGGAGCCTCGGAGAGTCTCCGCCTCCTTAAGAGTTGTGTCACACCTGAGGGAAGGCCATTTTGTAAAGTGATGAATTTATTCAGCAAGTCCATTAAATCTGCTTTGAATGACTGATGAGTGTGTTAGCATAGCAATTAGCCAGATGACTAATCTATCACGTTTGAAAAGTGATTTATATGATGTCAATAGTGTGGATGATATACGCAATTGTTTTACAGCGAGCAAAATCAAAAGAGGGTTTTAGTAATTTTTTACCATAATTCATTACAAAATGTTTCCCTTTTCATTAACCTTCTTTTTTTCTACTTGCAAACGACGTGATGGTACAATCTATAGCCCCACCAAATATATTTTATTTCTACCATCTGGAGAATCATTTATGTGAAGAGATCAACTATATTACATTTCATGGAGAAAAAAGACGAGTGTTCCGTGTTATTATGAGCTAAAGTAGCTGGATCTATAAATGTGTGTGTGTTTCTGAGCGTGTGTGTGCGCGTTGGGGTGGGGGGTGGGGGGGGGGGGGCTGGGGGCGGGGGGGTTGCAGTGCGTTTCTGCTGAGATTCTGTTTGTGCATGGCCAGCAGTCAGGGCTCTCTCAACCTTTCTCACAGGCAAACGGCCCCACAACAAAAGAGTATTGAGCAGGTATGATCCTTGAACCGGCACCATTAGGAATCTGCTAACAAGGCAATACCAGCCCCCTCCCTCCTGCCTCACAATCAGGCCCTCTGAGAGGAGCCAGACACACACACGTATCATCTGCTACGTCAAATTAACGCACGCTCTCTCTCCCTTTCTATCTTTCCCTCTCTCTTGCTCTCTCTCTCTCCTCTCTCTCTACCTCTCTCTCTCTCTCTCTCTCTGTCTCTCTCTCTCTCGCTCTTTCTGGGTCTCTCTCTGTCTCTTACACAACCTTCTGTCTCCTACCGACTCATCCCTCCTTTCTGTGAAACTCCTTACCATCATTCAGTGATGTCTTATTGTTTATGGTACGTTTTCTATAGTGTGTGTGTGTGTGTGTGTGTGCGGTGAGACTGCAATGGTCTAGATCCTCTAGAACGGCCTCTGCCGTGACCCTAAAGGTCAGAGGTCACGTTTCCCCAGGTCTACCTGCCACACATCATATATGTCTTACTGTATCTTCTCTATAGGACTGAACCATTGTAGACTGAATGACTTCTCTCTGACTGTGTCTTACTCTGACTCCTCTATGGTACAAGCAGAGCGGACACACCTAAATCACGTTCTGCCTCAAAATCAGCTACAAAATGTGTCTATGTCGTTGCCCCTGACGACGTACTAAAGGACCATCTTGGGGAGCCCGACCCAGGCTGCCATGGAAACCAGGCTCTCTGAACCTTCGACCTGTACTAATGCCACGGTCTCACTTAACGACACCTGCCTCCTTCCTCTGCTCACCCATCATGCCATCCTCCTCTTCTTCTTCCTCACCATCTCCTCCACCTTCAGTGTGTGTGTGTGTGTGTGTGTGTGTGTGTGTGTGTGTGAGTGCGTGTGTGCGTCCGCGTGCATGCGTGCGTGTGTGTGTGGGCGCGTGTGTGGCATTGTGCTCTCCAGGACTGGATCTTAAGTGAGGTAGTCAGGACTCGCTAGCTTTTACAAAGATTGAGTCAGAAACACACAAAAACACACACACACACACACACACACACAGACCTGAGTGTGCATAACCCTGCTCTTCAGCTGTAGACTATATAGATGTCCTCTTTGTCTCTCTGTGTGTTGTAGCGTCATGCACGCTTCTCCTCCCTACAGGGTCATAGGTCACCGGTGGAATATTCCGCATGTTAAACAGGCTTCCAGAAGGTCACTGCTTCTCTCTCTCTCTCTCTCTCTCTCTCTCTCTCTCTCTCTCTCTCTCTCTCTCTCTCTCTCTCTCTCTCTCTCTCTCTCTCTCTCTCTTTTTTTGTCTCTCTCTGTCCATGTCACTGTCTCTGGTCACCCTCTCTCCGTCCATCCCTCTCCCTCTCTCTCTCTCTCTCTCTCTCTCTCTCTCTCTCTCTCTCTCTCTCTCTCTCTCTCTCTCTCTCTCTCTCTCTCTCTCTCTCTCCTCCCTCTGTCCCTCTCTCTCTGTAAGTGAGGGTGGCTGAAGGACGCAGAATGCCACACGGTGTAAACACACACGTCTCACGTCTGTTTTCATGCTGTCGTCTTGTGTGACGGCAGCCATGGATAGTTCACGCTAGCGTGCCCCTCCTCGGCTAAACCAGACCTCTAAGTCCTAGAACTCCAAACACCGCCTGTGACCGTGTGCTTGGCGTGTGTGTGACACGTGTGACACGCCGGGTGTCCTCACTGAACGTAGATGGAGCGGGAGTCGAGCACGGTGAGGGCGGGCGGATCCACGGGCCCCGGTGGATTCTGGGAGGTGAGCAGGGTGACCTTTGAACTGTTGGTGCAGCCGACCGCCGTGCACGCCCCCAGCACCAGCACGTGGGCGGAATACACCCCTAGACCTGTAACACACACACACACACAGACACACACACACACACACACACACACACACACACATGCACACACAGAGGAACGTGTGTAGTAGAAAAAATAGCATACCAGGTACAATCACATAACTAATGCTGCAACATTATAAAGATTAAAACGGCGAATTATAAATATTATAATAAAGTTACACATGGATTCCAAACTCCTAATGTGGGCTTAAGTAGAGAGGATATTATTTATCTAGCGTGCTCTGCATTTAACTGTAATTAGTGCTTTGTGTTTTATAGAACAAACGTGTGTATTGGTCTTGATGGAAGCCATTTATTCCATTGCCATTTGTGTATGTGTGTGTGTGTGTGTGTGTGTGTGTGTGTATATATAACCATGTGTGTGTGTTTGTGTGTGTTTGTGTGTATAACTGTGTGTGTGTGTGTGTGTGTATGTGTGTGTGTGTGTGTGTGTGCGTGTATAACCGTGTACGTGTGTGCATGTGAGTGTGTATAACCATGTGTGTGTGTGTGTGTGTATGTGTGTAACCATGTGTGTATGTGTGTGTGTGTGTATAACCATGTGTGTGTGTGTGTGTATAACCATGTGTGTGTGTGTGTGTATAACCATGTGTGTGTGTGTATAACCACTTATAACCATGTGTGTGTGTGTGTGTGTGTGTGCGTGTGTCTCCTGATCCCTCTCCAGTGTGAGGCGTGTCTCCTCCAGTCGTCAAGGCCCTCTAGTGTGTCTCCCCCGGTAAGATAGCCAGGCTCCATGTCTGTGTGTGTGTGTGTGTGTTTGTGTGTAACCATGTGTGTGCGTGTGTGTATGTGTGAGGCGTGTGAGATGGCCAGGCTCCATGTCTGTGTGTGTAACCATGTGTGTGTGTGTGTGTGTGTGTGTGTGTGTGTCTCCTGATCCCTCTCCAGTGTGAGGCGTGTAAGATGGCTCCATGTCTCTTTCAAATGCTAATCCTGCTCTCCATTTTGTTTTCCTTCACTCGGCCCTCTCCAGCGACACACACACACACACACACACAGAGTACAGGCATTCATACAAAGACGCCACACACACACACACAAACAGAGAACAGGCATTCATACACACACACTCACACTCACACAGACGTATGTGGGTGAGTGTCTCACCAGTGAGGTTGAGGTGTGTGTTGTTCCCTGAGTAGACCAGTCTGTGGTTGTGGTAGAGGAGGTAATCAGTGATGACTCCGTTCGGCCTGCAGAGACACACACACACACACACACACACACACACACATACTCATAAATTACATCCAAATATATCAATGAATATATGCACATATATCGGTCTAACACATAAGGGTGCTGCTGTTGCATACTAGATAAAGAGACTCTCTACGGTTATTGTCTTCACGGAAACCAGCATGCGCTGTATACTAACACATCGCACTGTGCATCCTAATACGACCACTGCCATGCTTCAGAGCTGTGTATGTGTAGTGTGAGAGGTTAAAGGTTGTACCTGGCGGGGGGGTCCCAGGTCAGGAACAGGGAGGTGGGGGAGGCCTCGGCCACAGGGGGGGGGGGCGGCCTGGGGGGCTGGAGAGAACAGGAAGTCAGTACTCCGAACAGGAAACTAGCTGCTGCATCAAACACGTTGGTGGTAAAAACACAGTCAGGACCAACATACAGGGATCACTTACAGACAGTGACAGGAGTGAGGGTATCCAATAAAACAGCACAAGAGTAAGACAGAAAGACAAAGAGAGAAAGAATGAAAGAGTGACATAGAGATGGAGAGGGGAAGAGATAGAAAGAGGGGAAGAAATACATTGAAAGAGAGAAAGAAAGCTGAAAAAGAGAACGAGAGAAAGTGAAAGACAGAAAAAGAGAAAAACTGAAAGAAACAGAAGGAAAGATAGAGAGAGAAAGAGGGAAAGAGTAATAGAGAGAGATAGAAATAGTGAGAGACAGACAGGATGAAAGAGTGAAAGCGAGAAAGAGTAATGGAGTGAAAGAGAGAAATGGTGAAAGAGAGAAAAGCTGAAAGAGTGAATCAGGCCGTAGTGTAAGTTTCATCATGGCCTCCCTCACGGAGGGAGAACAATGTTTGAAATTTCTCTGTGCTGAGGATCGATCGGTTAATCTCACTTTTTGTAATCACGTCCACTTCCTATTGATTTCTCCCACTCCCCCCTGACCTCTGACCCCTGCCGTCATATTATCCCTTAAACAAGGCTATTTAGCTCAACCTAGATGAATGGACGCACTGAACCCCAGCCTGCATATTTCACCGGCTGGAAGGACCCTCACCCTGGCTCAGGACCCCGGCCAGGGTGCCCCTCTAGGTGGTTTCTATTGGACTGAAACTCAAACTATGGAAGCAAAACATTACCAAAGTGAAACGTCACACTTTGTCTTTAAATAAATAATTAAATAATTCACTTTTTAAACTTTTGAAATTATCCAAAGTTATCAGCTTTAACGATGCCGTTTTGGCCAGATTTTCTCACTCAGGATGATGTCAGAGAGGAGAGAGGATGGAGGGAGGAGAAAAGAGGGGTGTTGGGAGGGGAGAGGAGGAAGAAGAGAGGGAGAGAGGGGGACTCTGAAGTCCCTCGCACCAGGAGACAGACAGCAGAATAATCAGCCATGACAATGAATCTGTCTTCATTCACGGTGTTTCATCTAGAGTGGAGAGTTAGCTAGAGTTAGCTAGAGGTAGCTAGCGTTAGCTAAAGTTAATTAGAGTCAGATAGGGTTAGCTAGAGTTAGCTAGAGTTAGCTAGGGTTAGCTAGAGTTAGCTAGAGTTAGCTAGGGTTAGCTAGAGTTAGCTAGGGTTAGCTAGAGTTAATTAGAGTTAGCTAGAGTTAGCTAGAACTAGCTAGGGTTAGCTAGAGTAAGCAAGTTAGCTAGGGTTAGCTAGAGTTAGCTAGAGTTTGTCTGTCTGCCTGACTGTGTGACTGTTTGTCTCTCTCTCTCTCTCTCTCTCTCTCTCTCTCTCTCTCTCTCTCTCTCTCTCTCTCTCTCTCTCTCTCTCTCTCTCTCTCTAGGTGTGTTTGTGTGTGTGTGTTTGTGTGTGTGTGTGTGTGTGTTTGTGGTTGTGGTTGTGTGTGTGTGTGTGTGTGTGTGCGTATCTCACCCTCTTCTGGAGTGACGAAGGTCCACTTCCCTTCCCCTTCATCATCACTGTTGTCCTGACGACTCTCCGTGCAGCCGGCGTGGGTGCACGCCGTCACCGTGACGACGTAGCGAGTGAACGGACTCAGGCCAGTGAGCAGACCTGGAGAGAAAAAGAAAGAAAGAAAGAAAGAAAGAAAGAGGGAAAGAAAGGGAAAGAAAGAAAGACGGAAAGACAGAAAGAGGGAAAGAAAGAATGAAACGACATTTATATTTTACTAAAGCATATTGACATCTTAGAATGGTGAAAGGAACAAGTGTTTCCAGAGATAAACCCCATGGTTAATTGCTGCCTTGGCCTGTCTTCTGTTTGTTTTTGTATTGAAACACAATGCCACCAACGTGTGCCCTGTGTACCAGGGCTTTGAGATGGAGAGAAGGTGGAGGAGGGGGGGGAGGAGGAGGGGAGAGGGAGGAGGAGGAATGAAGGAAACAAAGGGTTTAAATTGAAGTCCAACTTCCTGGGTCTGGATAGGGAAGCACTAACATTTACCTCATCCATATACCTCATTCTCTCTCTACTGCTCTCTCTGACTATCTCTCTATTTCTCTCTCTCTCTCTCTCTCTCTCTCTTTCACTCTCTCTCTGACTCTATCTCTATTTCTCTCTCTCTCTGTCTCTCTTTCGCTCTCTCTCTGACTCTATCTCTCTATTTCTCTCTCTCCCCTCCTCCTCCTCCCTCTCTCTCTCTCTGTCTCTCTTTCGCTCTCTCTCTGACTCAATAACCGTCTCTCTATTTCTCTTGATCTCTCTCTATCCCTCTCTCCCCTCCTCCTCCTCCCTCTCTCTCTCTACCTCTCTCTCTCCGTCCGTCTGTCTGCCTGCCTTCTCTGTCTACCCAGAGCTCAGTCTCCCCTCTGTTCCCCTCAGTATAAACAGCACCATCCAGCCAAGACCCGCGGCTGTAAATTACACACACAAGGCCCTCCGGAAGCACCCGCATTTCATTCCGTTTTTTTTTTTTTTTTTTTACAATTTAAAACCACCGGGATTTATTTATTAAATTCATCATCCACCCCCCAAAAGGTCTTTCCATTGAGGCGGTGTCTGGGGGTGTTGGAGGTGGGTGGGGGACGGGGGACGGGAGGGGAGGGGGGGGGGGGGGGGGGAGAGATCAGGACTTCTCTGAGTGGCTCTCTGGCTCGCGTCCATGACAACAGTCGTTATGGTAATCGGGCGGGCGGATAGATGGCTCCGGGGGGCCTCGAGGTGTGTTACCGGGTAAACAGCCGCGCTCAGCCGCGCCGCGATTGGTCAGGTGTCTTCCTGCCTGGCCTTCTCTCTCTCTCTTCTCCCCTCTCCTCTCGTCTTTCGCTCTTCCATCGTTCCTCCCTCACCACCCCTCTGTGTTTTAATTGGATTAGGGCCGCGCCCCGTCCACTCCCGACACACACTCCTTTTCTTCCCGTCTTTTTATTCGGCGTCCCGTCTCACTCCCGTCATAAATTAGGACGGCGCTATCGCAGCGGGAGCCAGGGACGAGAGACATAGAGACAGTTCAGACAGACAGTCGGAGAGAGAGAGAGTCAGAGGGGAGAGAGAGAGAGAAAGAGAGAGAAAGAAAGAGAGAGGCAGAGAGAGAGAGAGGACATCCTCAGATTTGCCCAGAGACATGGAGGCGTCGAGGATGGAAGTGACCAATCACATCGCCGGAA
>CM030173.1:3961219-3963719 GCA_017639675.1 Aplochiton taeniatus | reverse complement strand
TCAAACAGGGAGTAGAGGCGGCCATTTTGGATCATAGCGTCATACCTGAGGGTCAAATCGGAAGTAGAGCCAGCCATTTTGGATCCTAGCAATTATACCTGTGGGTCAAACAGGCAGTAGAGGTGGCCATTTTGGATCCTAGCAATTATACCTGTGGGTCAAACAGGCAGTAGAGGCGGCCATTTTGGATCCTAGCAATTATACCTGTGGGTCAAACAGGCAGTAGAGGCGGCCATTTTGGATCATAACGTCATACCTGAGGGTCAAACCGAAAGTAGAGGCAGCCATTTTGGATCCTAGCAATTATCCCTGTGGGTCAAACAGGCAGTAGAGGCGGCCATTTTGGATCATAGCGTCGTACCTGAGGGTCAAACAGGAAGTAGGGGCGTCCATTTTGGATCTGCAGAGCCACGTACTCCTCCTGGTTTCCGGGAGAGATGGCACAGAGGAGGAGACCATCCGGCTCTTTGGTCCTGAAGCTAAGCTCTAGACCTGGAGAGAGAGTGGAATGGAAAAGAGAAGATTATCAAAGGAAATCTAGTCCATCTGAGAGTATGTAAAAGGGTGTGTGTGTGTGTGTGTGTGTGCGTGTGTGTGTGTGTGTGTGTGTGTGTGTGTGTGTATTTCCTTGTGGACCCCCTGTAAAAGCGACTCCTCAGAGAGCCAGTGGAGTGAATCCACACAGCCCAGAGCTTAACGCGTCATGTTCAGCTTACAGCGCTACTGAAACCACCACGCTGAGGGACCCTTTGAAGCTACCAGGAGCGCATTCAAGTCTGTCTTGCTGTGTCGGGGTGCGTGCACGTGTGTGTGTGTGCGTGTGTGTGTGTGTGTGTGTTCACCCTAGTGTCTATATCCGGGCTCCAGGGGGATCTCCTGAATTGAGAGGTTAAACACATTTCTCCCCTTCTACCTTTGGCTAACTGTGGTAACATCCCAATCTCTAATATTAGCCTAATACATTTAGCTTCATTACGTATATACGGTATAATTCAATCTGCATATTCAATAAGCGTTTGTGAACGTTATATAAGTGCATGATTAAGCAGAGCTTTTCATCTAAAAGAGTACATTATTTCCATCAATAACTCTTGATGTTTCGAAATAAACTGCCACTGTCCTGCGTAGAACTCAAAGCCTTCATACGAGTATTAATACTCACGCTCAAAAAGAAGTATTGTGAAACGACGCGTCTCTATTGAGTGTGACCTGTGGCAGTGTCGGCCATCTTCCTCCGACCGTAACGTCGGAAACGGAGTGGAGCGCCGACCTCTGACCCGGGCCAGCTAATCCCGCCGAGCCCCGGGATTAAGATCCCGATCCCTGATACAGAGATACAGCGGGAGCCCGGCACGCCCAGCCAATCCCCACCTAAGACTCTGCATCCGGCTCTCGTCTGGGAACGCCAGGGTGAGGATCGCCTCGGAGTGAACAGCAGGGAGCAGCAGGCGACCTTTAAACGGAGGAGGGATTAGCTCCACTTCAAAGAGACGCACGGCGCCCGCCGGAGGTCAACGAGGAGACGCCCGCCACTAGGGGCGCTCTTTCTGCTGTCCGAGGTCCTCACATTGGCTTACGGTTCATTCGTTTAATAACAGAGGTCCTACGACAATGTGAAGCCGTCTTCTACAGACACGGGAGGGACACCACAGGCCATAATATTAGAATAAATGAAACAGACAGGCCATAATATTAGAATAAATGAAACAGACAGGCCAATTCGAATCAACCGTCAGAAAGTAAACGGGCACGGGACAGCGTTGTCCATGACAACTGTCTAGGTGTCCCAGACTTGCCATGGAACAGCTATTTTGTCTATCACACTCGTCATAGCTCTTGGTTCCTCGTTCGGTCCGACATGCTGGGTGTAATTCTACTCGTCCTAGCTCTATGTTTCTGGTTCAGTGTAAAATGCTGGGTGTCATTCTACTCGTCCTAGCTCTATGTTTCTGGCTCAGTGCTGAGTGGAGGAACGTCAAACATGTAATATGCTGGGTGTCATTCTACTCGTCCTAGCTCTATGTTTCTGGCTCAGTGTAATATGCTGGGTGTCATTGTCCTAGCTCTATGTTTCTGGCTCAGTGCTGAGTGGAGGAACGTCAAACATGTAATATGCTGGGTGTCATTCTATTTGTCCTAGCTCTATGTTTCTGGCTCAGAGTAATATGCTGGGTGTCATTCTACTCGGCCTAGCTCTATGTTTCTGGCTCAGTGCTGAGTGGAGGAACGTCAAACATGTAATATGCTGGCTGTCATTCTACTCGTCCTAGCTCTATGTTTCTGGCTCAGTGCTGAGTGGAGGAACGTCAAACATGTCTCGTGTGTCATCTGGATGTCTGACCTTGTGGTTGTCAAGGAGACCAGAGGTCGTGACAGACAGGTGAGGAGACATTAACCCACTTTAACCTGCTCTACCTCTCTCTTTCAACCCATCTTCCTCTTCTTCTCTCTCTCGACCCCCCCCCCCACACACACACACACACACACACACACACCCACA
>CM030173.1:3956485-3961019 GCA_017639675.1 Aplochiton taeniatus | reverse complement strand
CCCCACACACACACACACACACACACACCCACACACACAAACACAGAACAACCCACACACACGCACAACATACACTCACACACACACACACACACACACAAACACACAACCCCCCCCCCACACACACACACACACACACACACACACAGGAAGTGTAAAGGCGCCAGGGGAAGCGACTCAGCCACTCTCCTTAGGACTGACCTTGTGTGTGTGTGTCGGGTAGGGGGGGTCACACTGGACACGACCTCTGGGTCTCTATGTCATCCATCTCTACAGCCAACTCTCCCATCCACAGCACAGAGTACCCACCAAAGTGTACTTTACATGTAGACATCCCCACCAGCAACATTAGACACTTAGCAGCCTTGTGGTATCACCAACATGAATGTACCACAAAGCCAGGAAGAATTAGCATGGAGGCTGTGTTAGTGTGTGTGTTTGTATATGTGTCTCTGTGTGTGTTTGTATGTGTTCCCGATCTTAATGTACACAGTGAAGCTGTGTGCTCAGCATTGTCGCCCCCCCCACCTCTCCTCTCTCTTTCTCTCTCTCTCTCACTTTCTCTCTCTCTCTCTCTCTCTCTCTCTCTCTGTCTCTCTCTCTGTCTCTCTCTTTGTCTCTCTCTCACTCACTCTCTCTCATTCTCTCTCCCAGAGGATAGGACGGCAGAAGTTTGTGACAGCTACTTCATGTCCGTCACCAAGACAACGTGTACATCCATAAGTGCTGTATCCACAAGTGTTTATTTATCAAGAAGACGGTTAAAAGTACATGAATAAATATCAACAATATCTTCTGAAGAGTTCAAATATGTGTTCCAGGCAGAAACGTTGCTCAATCAGACACAAAAATAATGTACACATTTACAGTGTCAGCAGAAAAAAAGGGTAGAGTAGGTTTGATCCCAGATCTCTTTATCCAAGTCTTTCTTTATGGGTATCTTCATAATTAGAGATTTGTATCTGCATAACATAATTAGAGATAAATTGTGAGTATTATCTGGCGGTAATGAGATCTGTTGGATGGGAATGGAGTGTATGATTCTTATAAGCCTGTAATAAAACATCTCTGTGGAGACGGATTGCAGCCATTGTTCGGATTTGATTGACAGGCCAGGCCAAACAAAAACCTCCATTGTCTGAAACAGGTAGACCTGACAGATCGTGTTCGCTTCTCTGAGCAGGCTATTGTTTGAAAATGCTCACTGTTGCCGTTGGTGTTGTTGTTGTTTTTTGAAAAGGGAGCTACTGTCTCGCCTCGCTCCATTGAAATGAACAGGAGGCAGAGTGTAATCGGCTCGGGACATAACCTGAGTATCTCCAGTCATGTTAGCGCCAGGCTAGCATTAATCAGGGCTGCCGTATTAATGAGAGTGGGGGGGGCGCGCTAATTATCCTCATAGATTCTGCAGCACCCCATTAAATATACAAATGACAGAATTAAAGAGCCCAGCCTCTGCTGATTAATCTTTAAATGGAGAAAAACTAATGATGTCTGTGCAAAGTTTTCCTCGACTTTCCCCCTCGCTGACGACGCCTGGCAATCAATCAAATTAATTAAGGAAAATTATTTGTATCATTTAACATTTCCCTTGCCTGCCACGCTGGCAATGGTACACGACTCCGGTTGAAATTCTCGCCCGCTTATTAAATTTTTTTTTCATTGTTTCATTTCATTTATCAGGGAAAATGTCTTTTGTCATATTTTTTTTCTTTTTACTTTTTTTTTTTAGGTCGGGGGGGGGGGGGGGGGGGGGGGGGGGCGCATTGATGGACTCAATCTAGTTTTGACTTTGAATAACAGAAATGGATTTCTGTTGATTCCGGTATTTACACAGAATCAAATTATTATAGATGAGGACCAAAGAGGTATGACGGGTGAAGTATTTATGGTAATATGCACTTAGAGAGGACTCATGCCAAGACACTGATTGCGCATGAAAAGCTCAAAAACAACCCTCTAATGATCTGGCCAGGGATTACCATAAAGGATACGTCTGACCCCTTCAAAGATAAGAGTCCTTAATTCCATGTTCAGGGAAACATTCGAGTACAAGAAATCATGTAAAAATTGAAAAATTATGTAAAGTCGAAACCTCACGTTATTAATATTCCGGAATGGTGCATTTATGTTGATGGAGAAAAATGATGATGTGTACCCTCGGACAGAAAGCCTATCGGCGGATCCCAGACCATCGACGATCCTGGCTGTCGGATCAATCCACAGCGCCGTCCTTACGTTTTTAATCCGATTTTTCCTTAGATTTGTTCGGTGCTGCGCGTGCGTCCGACGGATATAATTGGATGTAGCAAATTGTGTTAGCATTGACTCTGTAAAAAGGTATGGCCGGGGCTGGAAACAAGTGAATCTATCCGTTATGAGTCAATCATGAGATCCATTAGCCTTTATGTCTCTGGGACGTCTTTTAACACAGACAATATTGGTCGGTGAAAACGCTTGACTCTTCATTGCATCCTTCTGAAAGGGTGCGTGGATGGGTTATTCAATCAGACCTCAGTCCTATGACCTGATCACTGCCTTCAGCTGGTGGACACAATTAGGTTGTGTTTACTTTAGACTCTCTCTTTCACACACACACACACACTTACTCACCAAACACACATGCGCACGCAAACACACACACACACACACACACACACACACATACACACTTATTCATCAAACAAACACACACACACACACATACACACACACACTTGGAATGTTTTAACACACTCTAGAAACCTAGACGGTGATTCAGGAAGCAAGACAGAACCCACATATAAGCAGACCAATTACCAAACATTAGATCAGTGTGTGTGTGTGTGCGTGTGTACGTGTGTGTGTGTGTGTCCACTCCCACACATGTTGTGATCCAGGAGGAGGTGATTGTTCTAGTTTGTCCCTCTCCTTCCTTCATCAGAAAGGGGGGCCCCCAAGGACACATCTCCTCCTCCTCCTCCTCCTCCTCCTCCTCCTCCTCTCACGGACCACAGCCATTGATCAATTAGGCCCCCAGCAGCACTGGAGGCTGCGTCTGATTTATAAAGATTTATCCCTGTGTCATTATTTAAGGGAGAGAGAAGGAGATCACAGTGCTGGCTCTTAATGGAGGTACAGGGAGAGCTAGCTGGACCTCGGTGTGTGTGTGTGTGTGTGTGTGTGTGTGTGTGTGTGTGTGTGTGTGTGTGCGTGCGTCTTGCCAAGGTCACATGGGTCACTGGCTGCTAGTTTGGACCTGGCCGACCGGCATCCTACAACGGCAGCGGTTTACGGTTATTATTAATATATTATATACATTAACGGTCTCTACCAAAAGGCCCACGCCACGTTTTTATACACACATATAGTCCTAAGAATGTATACTTTTGAACAGCAGACTCTTTCTGCACAGACTTCATTTCAAGAGTATGAAATGAAATGTTTGTGTTGGTTTGTTTGTTTTCTCCAGTTTGCCTGTTTGTCTGTGTGTGTGTGTCTGTGTTCTACCTCTTGGCTAACGCCTCCGTATCAAATTAGCTCGTATGTCATCGACGAGGCACGAGAGAGAGAGCTTCGAAAGCAATTCCATCTAATTATTAGATCCAATTAAGAATGTATATCATTTAAAGAGAAGGCAGGGCGAGCGTTGTTTTTGGATCCGTTTGCAGATGAAGCAGAACATGTTTTGATTTGAGCTGAGTTCAGTAATGAAGGCAGTAAACAGACGACTGATTGTCCTTAGACGGAGTGTGGAAGTCAGTCATTTATGGTTCTGGTGGAAACAAAATAAATAAATACACACACACACAACCTCACACACACACACACACAGGCACGCACGCATACACGCACACACACATGCACGCACGCACAAACACACGCACGCACACGCACGCACACGCACACACACACACACACACACACACACACACACACACACACACACACACACACACACAGACTCAAACACACGCACACAAACACTCACACACACACTCAAAAGAAACATGCCCACACACACATAAAGTATATAAATATGTGAGCACAAACACACACACACAAACACAAACATATACACCTACACACACGCACAGACTCACACACATAGACACACACACAGCACACCCATGTCCAATCATTACAGCAAACCGTGCCCTCCAGGTGCGACTGATGGCGGACGTGTCTCGTCTCTGCCCACCTGTAAAGTCACTGTTGATCACCAGCGTGTCACTCGGAAACCGGTAGTAACCGTTGCCCGGGAACCTCGTTCCCCTGACGACCGGGTCACTTGGGTCGGAGAGTGAGAGGTCTGTTCGTTCCACCTACACGTCCACAAACAGCACAGGGAAGCAGACAGAAGACGCCATATTTAAAACACAGAGGTGGAAATGAGAAGGGTAGACACACAGACGGACAGGCTGATTGACCAACCGGCAGGCAGGAGGACAGGGGGTTAAACCCTTATAGACAGGCTGATAGCCAGCCAGACTGGCAGAGGGACAGGTAGGCAGACAGACAGGCAGATGGAGAGACAGACAGACAGACAGACAGA
>CM030173.1:3918985-3923985 GCA_017639675.1 Aplochiton taeniatus | reverse complement strand
GATAACTGACCCCTAGTGAAACGTGTGTTGGTACAAAGCTGCTCACCATCTCTCCCTGTCATCCTTATGTCAGATAGAAGTTTTTGGTCATGTGCTTCCTGTTCACCAGGGGGTAGTCATGCTCTGATTGAACAGTAGCCTCTCCTGACTCAGTGTGAGTGTGTGTGTGTGTGTGTGTGTGTGTGTGTGTGTGTGTGTGTGTGTGTGTGTGTGTGTGTGTGTGTGTGTGATCCTGTGTTTAAAGGCGTCCCAGAGAGGCTGGCGAGAGACTTTATGGAGCACGCCAAGCCCCCCTTCAGTCCCGCTCAGTGTCTCTGAAGAAGAGCCTGGAACACACAGCACGGACGCATGCCAACCTCCAGACACACACACACACACACACACACACACACACACTCTCTCTCTCTCTCTCTGTGGCTCCTGTTCTAATCTGTGTAGGCGCGGCAAGAGACCGGCTCCATCTTTGATAGCAACAGAGTCTTGTGGGATAGCGAGGTGCCAGGGAGCTCTGATTCTCCCAGCTTCATTTAGCAGAACTCCCTCGCTCTGTGTGTGCGTGTGTGTGTGTGTGTGTGTGTGTGTGTGTGTGTGTGTGTGTGTCTGCACTGGCACAGATTATAGAGCTGTAAGTGTGTGTTTTGTTGAGTGCGATTACCTAAACCAGGAGAGAGAGAGAGAAAGGGGTGGGGGATGAAATTACACTTGGGAGGGGAAGGAGGAGAGAGGGAGAAGTAGAGAAAGATAGAAAGAAGGAAGTGAAGAATGAAAGAAAGAAAAAAGAAAGAAAGAAAGAAAGAAAGAAAGAAAGAAAGAAAGAAAGAAAGAAAGAAAGAAAGAAAGAAAGAACAAAGAAAGAAAGAAAGAAAGAAAGAAAGAAAGAAAGAAAGAAAGAAAGAAAGAAAGAAAGAAAGAAAGAAAGAAAGGGGCGTCTCCATTTGTCAGACACTCAGACAGACAAACAGAGAGACAGGGGTACAGGCAGAGAGACAGACAGACAGACAGAAAGACAGGGGTACTGGCTGAGACAGACAGACAGACAGACAGACAGACAGACAGACAGACAGACAGACAGACAGACAGATGCGGCGCCAGGCCGGGGGTACCTGGGGAAGGTGAGACAGTTGACGCTGTCGGGCCTCTGCAGCGGGCCGTTGTCGGGCAGAGCGTACAGGCTGCAGCGCCGGGCCAGGTACTGCCAGTCCCTCCAGACTGGGTCCGACCCGCTCCGCCTCTGGATCCTCAGGCCCTCAGGCTGGGGGCCCACGAACTGGACTATCACATAGAAGACCTGGGAGGAGAGGGGCAAGTAAACCCCCATCAGTCAAACCAATCAATCAATCAATCAATCAACTTTACTACTGCTTAGCACTCTAGATAAGGAACCATCTGATCAACATTGGTATTCTAAGAATAAACCTGACATAAGACATAAGGGCAATGTTTATTCACGTCCGACAGCATATTTATATTAAAACATCTAACCAACAACAGGGCAATGTTAAAAAAAAACAACGTTATTCACGTCTGACGTCTTGAAATGAAAACCTCTGCTCAACTTTTAACTATAACTAACTAACACCAGAGAAACGTTATGAAAACCTTTATTCATGCCCGACAGCATATTTACATTAAAACCTCTGCTCAACTCTAACAAGAACTAACTAACACCAGAGCAACGTTAAGAGAACCTTTATTCATGTCCAAAAACGCCTTTGAATTGAACCCTCTGCTCAACTGTCTCCAGCGCAGAGATAGGTTGTATTGGAGGTGACAGGTTGATGTAGTGTGGAGTAGAAACTGTGGCTGGTAACACTTATAGCAACGTTGAGAAAACCTTTCTTTCGCTAGCTACAGTTTGACGTCTGCATGCACTGTATGAAGTCCATTGGGAGTTGGTGAGTGGATATCCAGGGGGATGATGGGTAATGTAGTCCAACAGTGGTAAAGTCATGTGAAGTGGAAACCCAGGGGGATGATGGGTAACGTAGTGGTGCTGTAGTAGAGTAATGGGGAGTGGAGACCCAGGGGGATGATGGGTAATGTAGTCGTGCTGTAGTACAGTAATGAGGAGTGGAGACCCAGGGGGATGTTGGGTAATGTAGTCCAATGGTAGATATGTGGAGTGGAGAGGCTGTAGCTAGTCGGGCCTTGACGCTTAGCCAGACAGCTACCAACTGGGACGACAGCCTACAAGCCTGATAAAGGAATCCCCTGGAGTTCTCTAGAGGTGTGAGTGTGCGTGTGTGTGTGTGTGTGTGTATGTGTGTGTGTGTCTGAATGGGCCTACGAGCGTGACAGTCCACACAGGGGGAATAAGCATTGCCACTAAAGAGTCCGGGATTATGTATCAGCACAGCAACAGTCTACGGCAAGCCGCAGGGACACACAGCATGAGGCCCTCGGCTTCACTGCTTTATTCTGCTGCAGCAGGCGCACACACACACACACACACACACACACACACACACACACAAACACACTTTGTCTTCAGAAGAGAGAGCTGTTCCTTTTATCTAGAGACCTGAGTTGAGAGACCATGTCGGGACAACCCCAAAGCCTGCATGGGCACACACACACACACACACACACACACACACACACACACACACACAACACACTAACACACACACACACACACACACACACCACACACACACACACACACACACACACACACACACACTAACACACACACACACACACACACACACACACACACATACACAGACAGAGCTTTGTAGTACTTAGACATGGCTGGGATGAATCTACTGTTTGGACTGCACCACCACTCTCTCAAGCAGGTGCAAGAAGAGAGATATTTGAACCATATTTAACATGTTAATGTTCTCATGCAACTCAATAGACACCGCCTTAAAATGGAGATTGGCCTTTACAATGTCCTGTCCCCTGGCTGTGAAATATTTACAATTAAATCATATCATTTAATTTAACTTTAGCAAAGTATTTCAAGAAATAGCAGTGAGACTCTAGAGATTGTAGGATTCCTATTTCAGACATATTTTAGGTCTTCAGTGTCCAGTTGTCAGGCAACAAAAGATAGTTCAATGTCACGTATGGTTCCTAAGACTACAAGAAACCATCGCTTGCTATTAAGTTGGCTCGCTAGTAACCTGATGTGGTAGTTGGAAGAGGCTTTACACAAGCAGGCAGAGTAAACGTGCCACCCAGGGGGATGATGGGTAATGTAGTCGCACTGTAGTATAGTAATGTGGAGTGGAGACCGAGGCGAATGATGGGTAATGTAGTCCAACGGTAGACATAAAAGACAAATAGGCCTAGCGCAGGTAATTAGCGAGTACTTCAGTTTCCAGGTGCTTCCGTTCCAACAAGCTGGCAAGAGCATTATATGTATGTATTAGAAAGGCCGAGTTTTGTTCCCTTTTTAATTATTATTATTGAATATTGGGTGGTGATTCTGAAGGTATTGAGGTTCACACATTGGCAATATTTCAGATTTAGATTTCAACCCATGAGTGGTGGCTTGGAGTTCAGCAAGTTGGGCCACTTCCCTTCTACTTCCGGTACGTAAGTCCGGTACGTAAATAGATTCGCTTAAAATAGTGGGCGATCCCTTCATGATCATTGTCCATATGATGTAAGCAGCATGTCATTTTGGTAGTCTTTCCCACACTTGACTTACTTGGTACTGTCCGTTGAGCAGGTCTATGGTGAGACTGAGGCCCCGGTGGAGCTGCTCTTCTCCCCCAGGGAGAGGGCTCTCCTCTGGGCCCGCCAGCGTGGCCGACACCCAGGCCGTCCCCATGTCCTGGTCGTTGACGTAGCTCAGGGGATGCGCGTCCAGGTTCAGCCGCAGGACGCGATTGTTGGTGGTGTCCTCCACCGCGTTGGGGATGCAGTACCTGAAAGGGCGGGGCCGTATTCACGGCGCAGTTCAGCTCCACAGACTTACAACAACGAGAAAACGTTTGGCGTATTATTCCCCGTGTGGTTACGCAGACTGTAATACCGTACCTCTCCACCAGGGGGTGCACTCTGGGATGGCTGGGCGGGCAGAGGCACTGGGTCTGGGTGTGGAGGTGGGGCAGGAGGCCAGAGAAGACCGCCACAACTTCCCTGGGAGGAGAGAGAGAGAGAGAGATGGATGGGTGTGATAGCGTGCCGCCCGGCTGCCTCCCTGGACAATGCACTTAATTAGCTGCTATTGGATTCCCTGGAAAATCCTCTCAGCTAGCACTGTGATCCTAAGACGCTGTGATCATCAACCTCCTTTCCCTCCCTCCCTCTGTCCCTTCCTTTCTTCCCTCCCCCTCCCTCCCTCCCTCCCTCCCTCCCATCTCACCTGTTTGTTAGCGTGCCGGGATAAAATCTCCAATCCTGCATTCTCCCGATGAATTGATTCGAGCCTGGTGAGGAGAGGAGAGATGAAGAGAGCCGTGCATGGCTGCCATTGAAAGCTGTGCTGTGGTGGCCGTGGCTAAGCAGTGGATTATCTTATCGGACTCTTTAAGAGACCTGTGTCTTTGACCCCCCCCCCCCCTCTGTGCATCACGGTCGGTCTGGGAGCCCGCTGAGAGGAGGCAAGGTCTTAAATAGTATGAAAGTGTGTTCAAAGGAACACATGAACACATGAACACATGAACACATGAACATACGGTGTGACGTGTCGCGGATCGCCCGAGGGGAAAAGGTCACGTGCAAAAAGGAAAATAATATCTAAATCTACGTTCGTGTTCGGTACTCCTGAAAATCGAATATCGAGAGAAAAGTGCCTTAGAAGGACATCGCACGCACAACATGCTTTGATGTTGACACCTACAGATCGTTTTGACACTACCCTGTGCCAAAGCACAGTCAAAACGCTGTGCGCGCAGATTTGAGGTTTGCAAATATCTTCGGGATCTGCACGTCTATTGCAGGTAGCTCGTGGCAGGGTAATTAGAGCAACAGGGAACCCCCGGGCTGCCATGGGTTATAAAAGCACCCCCCCTCCCAGACACCCTCCCTCTCTCCTTTTGCCC
>CM030173.1:3901635-3918785 GCA_017639675.1 Aplochiton taeniatus | reverse complement strand
CCTTTTGCCCGACCACAGGCTGGCTCCCACGCACTCACCACCGTTACACCCAGATGCCACTGATGGTCACAGTCTGGGAGGGGGGTGCTTTTATAACCCATGATGCCACTGATGGTCACAGTTATTGAAGTGAGGCTGTCAAATTGAGCTTGGTAAATGAAACCACCTGTTCTATACCCAACTGTGCATGTGTGACCATAGTTGCTATGGCCCTGAGAGCCAGGCTGTAACAAGAAGCTGTGTCCCTTCAAATAGAAGCTGTGTCCTTTCAATAAAGGCTGTGTGCCTTCTAATCGAAACTGTGTCCCTTCAATTGAGGTTGTGTCCATTCAAATAAAGGTTGTGCCCATTCACATAGAGGTTGAGTCCATTCAAATAGAGGCTGTGTCCCTTCAAAGGAGAAAATGTGTCCCTTCAAATAGAACCTGTGTCCCTTCAAAGGAGAACCTGTGTCCACGTGTGTTTTGGTGGTGTGTAACACAGCACAAGACGACTAAGTATGTTGGATCATTCCTCCGAGAGGCTTTTTGGTTTTCTGCCCAACAAACTTGTGACTAGTTTTATCTCTCCTTAGAACAGGGATGCTGTCTCCAGCAGTGAGTTGTCAGAACGGCTGCCATATCAGTCTCTCAGTGTGCGTGTGTGTGTGTGTGTGTGTGTGTGTGTGTGTGTGTGTGTGTGTGTGAGAGAGCGGGTAACGTGCGTTGGGAGAGATGTAGAGTAGCAGTCCACAAGGCTTTGGCTGGAGGTTTCTTTATCCTGTGGAAATGGGATTAGGCTCCGCTCAAAACACACACCAGCACTGTTGATGTGATGATGCAAGGTGGGCTTTGAGTTTCCACCAAACTCCCCTCTCTTTAGTTCCGTCCTTCTCCATGCCTGTCTCTCTCTCTGTCCCAGCTCTCCCTCCCTCCCGCTCGCTCTCTCTCTCTCTCTCTCTCTCTCTCTCTCTCTCTCTCTCTCTCTCTCTCTCTCTCTCTCTCTTCTCTCTCTCCTCTCTCTCTCTCTCTCTCTCTCTCTCTCTCTCTCTCTCTCTCTGTACCTTTCTATCCCTCTCTGTCTTTATCTCTGTACCTTTCTCTCTCTCTCTGTACCTTTCTCTCTCTCGCTCTCTCTCTCTCTCTCTCTCCATCTACCTATTCATCCATCCATCCATTTCTCGACTTCCCTCTGTGTCTTTGTATGGTCTCCTCCTTGCCAATCCCACTCTTTTTGGCCACACTTTGTGCGTGTGTGTGTGTGTGTGCGTGTGTGTGTGTGTGTGTGTGCGTGTGTGTGTGTGTGTGTGTGTGTGAGTGAGCCTTTCGTGTGTTCCACTCTGAAACAAAGACACCCAGCCGGTACACATGTATCATCCCTATCTCAGCATACAGCTTGCACGCACATGTCGAAACATACCTACACCATGACATGCAGTTTAACACACAATGGCCTCACTCTGGAAATGTGTTTCCAGAAAAACATACCTACACCATGACATGCAATTTAACACACAATGGCCTCACTCTGGAAATGTGTTTCCAGAAAAACATACCTACACTATGACATGCAATTTAACACACAATGGCCTCACTCGGAAATGTGTTTCCAGAAAAACATACCTACACCATGACATGCAATTTAACACACAATGGCCTCACTCGGAAATGTGTTTCCAGAAAAACATACCTACACCATGACATGCAATTTAACACACAATGGCCTCACTGGGAAATGTGTTTCCAGAAAAACATACCTTCACCATGACATGCAATTTAACACACAATGGCCTCACTGGGAAATGTGTTTCTAGAAAAACATACGTACACCATGACATGCAATTTAACACACAATGGCCTCACTCGGAAATGTGTTTCCAGAAAAACATACCTACACCATGACATGCAATTTAACACACAATGGCCTCACTCTGGAAATGTGTTTCCAGAAAAACATACGTATCCCATGACATGCAATTTAACACACAATGGCCTCACTCGGAAATGTGTTTCCAGAAAAACATACGTACACCATGACATGCTATACAACACAACCTCAGTGAGTGACCTCACTCAGAAAAGTGTTTTGATCCAAAAAAACAACAACAATCATACTCCCTGAAATGACATGATATGCAACACTACCATTGTTTTTTTTATCAAATGGCACAGCATGACTTTTAACGAAGACAACCTGTTTCCACGGCCACCGATGGTCCTCAATCAATCCCCCTGATCGGTAATCTTCTGATCAATGAAGTGATCAGCATTCCGGACACAGAGCGACGTGGGTGAGATTGTCGTATTGATCACCCTCCGCTGATCTGATCAGAGCCTGATCAAATGCTATTTTGCCGTAAACCACCGATCAATAAGTCGGAAGCAACAGGACTCTGATCACTTATCATTGCATTATGGAAAGATGGATTACATTTTCAATGTGTTTGTTAGTTGTTGTGTTTTGTTTTTTCAACCTTTGTCAATGAGGGCCTAACATATGGACTAGACAATGACCTGGCCCTGCTACATTTTGATTGTTTCATTCAAAATTATATATATATATATATATATATATATATATATATATATAAACAGCGCTCTGCAAAAGATTTAGGCAATTTATATCAATTGTGGGAAAAACTCTTTCTTTTTCTTTCAATCTTTGATTTTTATATTAAAACAGGATAAATCCTGTAATCGTTTGTGATTCTTACCATACAAGAATTTTACTAATATTCAGAATTGGTGGTAAAAAGTTATAATGACAGCAGACATCTTATGATGAAGTGCGTTGTCACTTTTTTTTTTTATGGTGGACATCTTATTGTGAAATGAAACTCTTAGTTTGGAAAATTATCATCAACTCCTTAGTGCTGTAGCGGGGTAGGCAAATTTTATCGTCAGACCTTTTTTGTGTGTGAACCTGAGGAACATAAAGAGCATAAACCAATCTGTACCGTTGGAGCTCAGACCGATCCACATGGCTCTGCTCGCTGGGACATCCGAGAGGTCAGAGGTCAGCCGCTGAGTGTCAAAGGGCGTACCGTCCTCCTCCAGGCCATCCAGGAACAGACTGCCGCTCCGGCCATGGACCTGCGTGGACCAATCAGAACGCACTGTCACCCTCGGTCCACCAATCGCAACAAACCTACATGATCCGTGTTGCCGCCCTTATCGCCAGTCTAGGAGTATGAGAGTGGAAATCCATAGGAAAAGGGTTATGAGTTAGACATAAACGGAATTATTAAGCATCACCTTGGTTAGCAGGTACGGTCCAAAGACCCAGTATGAACACACACACACACACACACCACACACACACACACACACACACACACACGAGGCTTGGTGAATTATACATAATCTTCCAGCTCATTTCCCCCTCACAGAAACAGCCTGGAGGTTCACGCCACACATTAGCTTGCTGTTGACCAAAAAGATCCAAGCCCCCCCCCCCCCCCCTCCTCCTCACCTCAGCCCCCAGCGTTCAGCACCAGCCCCCCCCCCCCCCCCCCAGTCCCCCCAGTCCCCCCAGTCCCCCCAGTCCTAACACCCAGTCCCACTCCCAGCAATGAATATTAAAACACACCGCAGCCGCTCAAGCAAAACTGCTTCCCTTCGGTTCAAACCTGCAGCCCCCACACGCTTACAGACGGACCCCTCCAAAAACTTCAATGATGAGCCCCCCCCCCCCTCCCCCACATCTCACTCCTTTTACTGAGTCAGGCTAGCGTACACTGGGCTAGCACTGATAAAACCATTCTTTCTTCCACTTACACTTACACACACACTTCAACCAGCATACTTGGCCATTCACACACACACACACACACACACCACGCAAACGCGCGCGCGCGACCACAATTGTGATTTCTATTCCCTCCTTGCCGGCTCTTTAGACGAGTTGAAAAGGTGTGAAGGGAAATAAGTCGTCCCAGAATGCCTTTGGGGAGGATGAAGGCAGCCATAGACAACTGTCTGCCGGGAGGATAGTTAAGCTGCACACTTTCATGACGGCTGATTGAAGACTGAGGAGATGGAGAGACGGGGGAAGAAAGAAAGAAAGAGAGAGAGGGAGAGAGAGAGAGAGAGAGAGAGAGAGAGAGAGAGAGAGAGAGAGAGAGAGAGAGAGAAGAAGGCCGCTTTCAGAATGTGAAACCAGCCAATGGTGCGAGGGGAGATCTGAGGCGTTGTCAGGGTGATGTAAATGAATTCTGAGGAGCTTCGTCCAACTTCGCCGCCACGCGTTTCTTTGAAAGGCCTCCGGCTTGCCTTTGTTAGTCTTCACAAATGCCTCCTTCCCCTCGTCTAAACCCTGCTTCTACCCCACCTACACCCCCTCCACTTTTCTTCCTCCAGCCATTGTAACTTCAGAAAGCCTGGAGGAAAGGAGAAGTGTGTGTGTGTGTGTTTTTTTTTATTTTATTGGACGTGAATAACTTCCTGCTTCGCTCCGTCGCTGTGACCACACGTTACCTTTCTACAACTTCCCGCTGACCGTCGTCGCTTTCTTCCCGACTTACTTTCACACTCCTCTCTCTTTCTGACTTACTTTCACACTCCTCTCTCTTTCTGACTTACTTTCACACTCCTCTCTCTTTCTGACTTACTTTCACACTCCTCTCTCTTTCTGACTTACTTTCACACTCCTCTCTCTTTCTGACTTACTTTCACACTCCTCTCTCTTTCTGACTTACTTTCACACTCCTCTCTCTTTCTGACTTACTTTCACACTCCTCTCTCTCTCTGACTTACTTTCACACTCCTCTCTCTTTCTGACTTACTTTCACACTCCTCTCTCTCTCTGACTTACTTTCACACTCCTCTCTCTTTCTGACTTACTTTCACACTCCTCTCTCTTTCTGACTTACTTTCACACTCCTCTCTCTTTCTGACTTACTTTCACACTCCTCTCTCTTTCTGACTTACTTTCACACTCCTCTCTCTCTCTGACTTACTTTCACACTCCTCTCTCTTTCTGACTTACTTTCACACTCCTCTCTCTTTCTGACTTACTTTCACACTCCTCTCTCTTTCTGACTTACTTTCACACTCCTCTCTCTTTCTGACTTACTTTCACACTCCTCTCTCTCTCTGACTTACTTTCACACTCCTCTCTCTTTCTGACTTACTTTCACACTCCTCTCTCTTTCTGACTTACTTTCACACTCCTCTCTCTTTCTGACTTACTTTCACACTCCTCTCTCTTTCTGACTTACTTTCACACTCCTCTCTCTTTCTGACTTACTTTCACACTCCTCTCTCTTTCTGACTTACTTTCACACTCCTCTCTCTTTCTGACTTACTTTCACACTCCTCTCTCTTTCTGACTTACTTTCACACTCCTCTCTCTTTCTGACTTACTTTCACACTCCTCTCTCTCTCTGACTTACTTTCACACTCCTCTCTCTTTCTGACTTACTTTCACACTCCTCTCTCTTTCTGACTTACTTTCACACTCCTCTCTCTTTCTGACTTACTTTCACACTCCTCTCTCTTTCTGACTTACTTTCACACTCCTCTCTCTTTCTGACTTACTTTCACACTCCTCTCTCTTTCTGACTTACTTTCACACTCCTCTCTCTTTCTGACTTACTTTCACACTCCTCTCTCTTTCTGACTTACTTTCACACTCCTCTCTCTTTCTGACTTACTTTCACACTCCTCTCACTTTCTGACTTACTTTCACACTCCTCTCTCTTTCTGACTTACTTTCACACTCCTCTCTCTTTCTGACTTACTTTACCCCCCTCCTCTCTCTCTTTCTTTCTGACTTACTTTACCCTCCTCTTTTCTCTTTCTTTCTGACTCACTTTCAAACTCTTTTTCTTTCCGTGTCTTCAGTTGTCCGTTAAAACTCGCCTCGACCTATACAGAAAACACACACACACACACACACACACACACACACACACACACACACACACACACACACACACACACGCATACCTACACCCACACACACGGCAGAGTGTCCCAGAGTGGTCTCGGCCTTAACGACTCCCTGAATGGTGTGAGGGTAGGTAGCTGAAGGAGAGGGCTGACCTTCTGTCTGAGTCCAAGGTCACTAATAGCGGCCAGCCCGCCTGGCTTTAGAGACTCCCTGATCACCATGGTGGCATTTACCCACAGACCCTCTCGCCTTTCACTGGGACAGGGCGGGGGCGGGCCCGGGGTGGGGGGGGGACGGGGGGGGGGGACGGCATGGAGAAGCAGCTAAGACACGGTGGTACAGAGATCTGGTACAATGACACGTCCTGTTCTCTCAGTCTTAAGTGTTTGTGTGTGTGTGTGTGTGTGCAGGTGTTGTGGGGAGGTAGTTTGTGGATCAGGTGTATTTTACAGAGTGTGCTACATCAGGCTGTTAGAACACATTACACAAACAGGTCTGGCATACAACCCCCCCCCTTGGAAACGACCTTGAGGGTACCTGTAGAGTATTCGAGTGTACCTGTACGAGTATTTAAGTGTTATTGTGAATGTGTATTCATAACAGTTCAGTTTTCTTTTTAGCGTATTTACTTGAAGGGTGTTCATGTCTTTGCAAAGTACATTATTTATATGTCCTTGATTACGTGAGGTGTGTTCTTAACCGGGAGAGCTCTGTGAAAAAGCACTCTTTGTGTCGAATATTTGACAAATATAATATATTTATCATCATCCTTTAGCTGGGAAAGCTCTGTTTGTGTAGTACATTTGTCAAGAGTGTTGCCGTTCCCACAGCGACAGGAGTGGAAGTGTATAGGAGCTTAGTGCATCTATTAGCAGATATTACAACTGTGGCAGAGATGCCCTTTCCTGCTGTCCTGCAGATGACACAGCAGACACACACGCACACGCACACGCACACACACACACACACACACACACACACACACACACACACACGGTGATTCTGACAACAAGCCCCAGTGATGCACACCATCGTCCCCTTTTGACCCGCCTCATAAAGAAGGGCACAATCTCTGCCCCCCCATCCCCACCCCCGCCCACCTCTACCCCACCCCCCCACTGTGACTGACAAACCACTCTCTGATAACAAACCTCTCATTCCCGGCCCAGCCAAGTGGGGAAGGGAATGAGGGAGGGAGGGAGGGAGGGGAGGGGGAGGGAGGGAGGGAGGGAGGGAGGATGGAGGATACAGGATGGAGATATCAGAGGCTGGGATCCCCTCTCACTGCTGATACCTGTATTAAGCTGCTGAATGGCAAACACACACTCACGTCCCTGCCTGGATTGAGCGAGAGGCACACACACACACACACACACACACACACACACACACACACACACACACACACACACACACACACACACACACACACACACGCGCGCGCAGGGCAACAACAGCAGCATGTATTATTTATGACCTGTCCTGTCCTGCCCTGGTTTGGTGACTGACTCTTATCATTTAAATGAAGCAGAAATGTTCTGCCGTTTGTAATGTGTTACACACTATCACATGTTCTACAACGCAGGCCGAGCAGACCAGGGGCAGGAGAGGAGAGGAGGGAGAAATATCACTGTCTGCTTAGACAGGGAGGGTGGGGGGTGGGGGGGGGGGGCAGGCAGGCAGGGGACAGGCAGGCAGCCCCCCCCCCCCCCCCCCCCCCCCCCGCCGTCTCCCATCTCACAGAGGGGTTCTGATGAACAGCCAATTTTACCTTTATCACATTAACACAGCCGTGGGAGAGACGCATTTGTTCTACTCAACTACACTAAAGATACAATTACCAGCCCCGGGGGTATATACATGTTTTATGCCATCTTGGGCCCGCGCACCGCCCGCTCTCACCGCCATATTTTAACACTCCCATGACAGTTTATTTAAGAAAAGAAAATTGTCTCTGGGGAGACGCGGGGAGCGGCACATATATAAGGTGACATGTCAGCGCTTTAATAAAGGCCATAACTCTAGCTGGACCTTTTTCCTCCTGTGCAGAGCATGGCCGCCACGCTTCTTCTGCTGGGCTATGACAAGACGGACCGAGAAATCAAGCCCCTTAACAAGCCCTGATAGGCCGGATCGTAGGCTGCTTTGAGCCCTGATAGGCCGGATCGTAGGCTGCTTTGAGCCCTGATAGGCCGGAGTGTAGGCTGCTTTGAGCCCTGATAGGCCGGATCGTAGGCTGCTTTGAGCCCTGATAGGCAGATCGTAGGCTGCTTTGAGCCCTGATAGGCGGATCGTAGGCTGCTTTGAGCCCTGATAGGCCGGATCGTAGGATGCTTTGAGCCCTGATAGGCCGGATCGTAGGCTGCTTTGAGCCCTGATAGGCCGGATCGTAGGCTGCTTTGAGGCCTGATGGGCCGGAGTGTACGCTGCTTTGAGCCCTGATAGGCCATATCGTAGGCTGCTTTGAGCCCTGATAGGCCAGAGTGTAGGCTACTTTAAGCTGTGATAGGCCGGAGTGTAGGCTGCTTTGAGCTGTGATAGGCTGGAATGTGGGCTGCATCTACCGTCTTTGAGCCATGATAGGCTGGAGGGTAGACTACTTTAAGCTGTGATAGGCGGGAGTGTGGGCTGCTTTGAGTTGTGATAGGCTGGAGCATAGTTTTCTAGGTGACGTCTCTCCACCAATCGTGTTGATGCAGTTTGTTTCTCTCTGGTGTTGTACAGAGACTCAACCATTTGAAAAGTAAGACCCAACACAATCTATAAACGTAAAAACAGACACAGCCAGTCTGGACCCCAGATTTTCATAGAAATAGACATTTCCATATTATTATGGTCACTAATTCTCACCATCTCTATACCAGCCTTTCTCTCTTTCTCTCTCTTTTTTTTCTACGTCCTTCTCTCTCTCTCTCTCTCTCTCTCACTCTCACTCACTCTCTGTCTCTCTCTCTCTCTCTCTTTCTCTCTCTCTCTCTCTCCCTCTACCTCTCTCTCTATCTCCATGTCTCTCTCTCTCTCTCTCTCTCTCTCTCTCTCTCTCTCTCTCTCTCTCTCTCTCTCTCTCTCCATGTCTCCCTCTCTCTCTCTGTCTGTGTTAGAGATGCTGCTGACCCCTATTACTGTGTGTCTCCCACCAGCCGTCCATTCCCCCAGCAGGCAGGGTCTATAGTGAGGAGCTCTGGCCAGACAGACAGACAGGAAAGTAGGCAGACAGAAAGGCAGGCAGACAGAAAGGCCGTCAGACAGACAGACAGGAAAGTAGGCAGACAGAAAGGCCGTCAGACAGAAAGGCCGTCAGACAGACAGACAGACAGACAGACAGACAGACAGACAGACAGACAGACAGACAGACAGACAGACAGGCAGGCAGACTTACAGGCAGCAGACAGAAAGGCAGAGAGGCAGACAGAGAGGCAGACAGACAGGCAGGCAGGCAGGCAGGCAGGCAGGCAGGCAGGCAGGCAGGCAGGCAGCCAGGCAGGCAGGCAGGCAGACAGACAGAAAGGCAGAGAGGCAGACAGGAAGACAGACAGGCAGGCAGGCAGGCAGGCAGGCAGACAGACAGATAGACAGACAGATAGACAGGCAGGTAGGCTGTCAGGGGCATGGGGGGGGGGTTCCATGATTAAAACATGTTAAAGTGAGGGGGCTACACGTGCTCATGGATTTAATTAGCATGGCTGTCATTAATCAGACAGACGCCGAGAAAACGACCAGCACTTGACATGAGACACACACAGCAACAAGACTATGTGGACCACCTCACACTGAACCAAATAATAATAATAATAATAATAATAAACATATAGACCACCCCCCACTGAACCATCCAGACCACCTCACACTGAACCAAATAATAATAATAATAATAATAAACATATAGACCACCCCCCACTGAACCATCCAGACCACCTAACACTGAACCATCCAGACCACCTCACACTGAACCATCCAGACCACCTCACACTGAACCATCCAGACCACCTCACACTGAACCATCCAGACCACCTAACACTGAACCATCCAGACCACCTCACACTGAACCATCCAGACCACCTCACACTGAACCATCCAGACCACCTCACACTGAACCATCCAGACCACCTCACACTGAACCATCCAGACCACCTCACACTGAACCATCCAGACCACCTAACACTGAACCATCCAGACCACCTCACACTGAACCATCCAGACCACCTCACACTGAACCATCCAGACCACCTAACACTGAACCATCCAGACCACCTCACACTGAACCATCCACCCCCCCCCCCACACACACTGAACCATCCAGACCATCTAACACTGAACCATCCAGACCACCTAACACTGAACCATCCAGACCACCTCACACTGAACCATCCAGACCACCTCACACTGAACCATCCAGACCACCTAACACTGAACCATCCAGACCACCTCACACTGAACCATCCAGACCACCTCACACTGAACCATCCAGACCACCTCACACTGAACCATCCAGACCACCTCACACTGAACCATCCAGACCACCCCACACTGAACCAGTCATCTAGAGTCTAGATGAAGCAGCCACAACTAAATAGACTACACCAGTAAACATGGCTACAGCCAACACTTAAACAGACCAACACACTGTAACCTAGCTACACCTTAAAGAGACCACCTCACAGTAACCATGGCTACAGCCAACACTTAAACAGACCGACACACTGTAACAAAGCTACACCTTAAAGAGACCACCTCACAGTAACCATGGCTACAGCCAACACTTAAACAGACCAACACACTAACAAAGCTACACCTTAAAGAGAGCACCTCACAGTAACCATGGCTACACCTATAAAGACCAGCTTTAAGACACACAGCACACACGCACAGACAGCGTACCTTCTTAACGCATTGCTTTTATGCTTTTATTTAAAAGAACTAACACTAATATTAGTTTTAAACAGGTCAAAATCCAATGAACTTGTTTTTGCTGTTGGCCCATCATCTCACTGTCTATCTCTCTATTACAGTAATAAAGTCAATTGCATTAAAAAGTCCCTGTCTGTTTATCCATCTATCCATCTGTCCATCCGTCCGTGCGTCCATCTCTCCAGCTCTCCCAGAGGGTACAGGGTGTAATTTATGCCAGGCCAATGACCCCTCGCCTCTGCCAGTGGACGGAGGGCTGGCGTGTAAGGTGCCCGCATCCCTCGCCCATAACAACCTTGGCTCACCTTCACACACACACACACACACACACACACACACACACACACACACACACACACACACTACACACTCACACACTATCGCACATACCCCCCCCCCCCCCACACACACACACACACACTCACACGCAGCTCACCTTCATTCTGTCTGACAATCCGTCTCTGTCACCCTGGGTAGCACAGGGCGCAAGCGGGGATGGGGGGGGTATGGGGTTGGAGAGAGGAACGGGGGGGGGGGGGGGGGGGGGGGGGGGGGGGGGGTGCAGGTGTGAGGGATGTGTTGAGGGTTGACCCTGGACCAGGTAAACACACACACACACACACACACACACACACACACACACAGTCTTACGCCAACCCGCCTTCTTGCCAACTATCAGAATTCGATGGACATTGGCATGAAGCAGACGTCCCAAGTCGTGGAGGCAGAGCCACTGGCCTGATATAGATATCAGTGTGTTTTCAATGTTGCTAATGTGGCTATGACTGGAGCATTCTAATGTTCTTATGACAGGAGCATTCTAATATTGTTATGATAGAGTCTTTGTATTCCACAGGAGTATTCTAATATTGTTGTGACAGGAGCATTCTAATGTTGCTATGATAGGAGCATTCTAATATTGTTATGACAGGAGTATTCTAATATTGTTGTGACAGGAGCATTCTAATATTGTTGTGACAGGAGCATTCTAATATTGATATGACAGGAGCATTCTACTATCGTTATGACAGGAGCAGTCTAATATTGTTATGATAGTCTTTGTACTCCACAGGAGCATTTTAATATTGTTATGACAGGAGCAGTCCGATATTGTTCTGATAGTGTCTTTGTAGTCCAGAGCATTCTAATATTGTAATGACAGTGTCTTTGTATTCTGGTGCATTCTAATGTTTGGCCTCACGGAAGGTTGCACTTCGGAAGTCAAGCTAAATGCCACTGAATGTATGTATGAATGAATTGCTGTGTGTGTGTGTGTGTGTGTGTGTGTGTGTGTGTGTGTGTGTTTGCCCCTCTCCCCGTCCCTCCAGTCTAGACGTTGCTGTAGTTTGGGCCGGGGGCCACATCACCATTCGCCCCGGGGGCCACATCACCATTCGCCCCTGACCCTCCTGCATTTGTCCATCCTTGTGTTTTTTTTCCTTAACAAATCCCCCTCTTGCTGCCACCAGCTTGAATGAGTGACAGAGGGCTGGAGGGAGGGAGGAGGGAGGGAGGGAGGGAGGGGGAGGGAGGAGGGAGGGAGGGTGTTGAGAGGGGAAGGCCGGGGTTGCAGGGCAGACATGGGGGTGCGGAGGTCCACAGTGCGGGGCAATGAGGCATACACACATCAGGCCCAGAGACTCAGTGTACTCTGTATAGCCAACAAACAACCTCAGGAGACAGAGAGAGAGAGAGAGAGAGAGAGAGAGAGAGAGAGAGAGAGAGAGAGAGAGAGAGAGAGTGAGAGAAGAAAAAGATGGCTGTAGCCGGGCCAGGCACCCAGAGCAGAGCAGAGCAGAGGAGGGCAGATCAGGGCAGAGCTGGGGCTTCCAGGTCTAATTGTGCGTGAAAACGTTCATTAAGGTTGTGGTGGAGGTTCCTCGGCCAAAGATACTGTGGAGGAGCTGGAGCGGAAGAGCCTCTAGCTCCCCCAGGAAGACAGACAACAGCACGGAATAAGGAGGAGGAGGAGGAAGAGGAGGAGGAGAAGAAAGAAGAAGAGGAAGAGATGTGGCAGGAAGAGGCTCGTTGCACCCGGCATTTAAGTCAAGTCCATTTAGATCTTATTCAACACGTCAGAAGTAATATTAAAGGGAGTTTCCAGCGTTTTGTGCATTGAAGGAATATTACTTTTGATATAATGGATCGGATCTAAATGGACTTGACTTTAATTGAGAGTGCAAAGAGCCCCTTCCAGTCTCGTCCTAGTATGGTCAACATTTCCTCCTTCCATGGTTGTAATACATATTAAAATGTTAAAGCCCTTCAGAAGAGTTAAACAGTCATTTTGTTGTTTACACAGCACAGCTAGTAGATCTATCGCTCTGTGTCCTGTCTGTGGATGCACTCCAGAGAACATATCCTTTCAAAATGACATATCCACCATTTTATAAAATGGACGCCTACTTTCCTGAGATGATGGGCCAAAATGGGCTGGAATTTAAACTCCCTAGGGCACTTTTCAAAATACACTAACAACGAACCTATCCAACACGGATACAACTTCAGACAAAATAACAACATTTCTAGTTTTGAGGAGCTAAGATATTCAGATCATATTTTATAGCCAGAATGTGGGTATATATTTGTTTATTTATATATATATATATATAAATAAATATATGATATATATTATATATGGAGGAGAGGTTAGCAAGCAGTGGTGGTGTGTCCGGCCAGTCTGAAATGCCACGGAGGACAAAACCTTTCTCTATGTCTGTCTGTAGGCCGGTGAGTCAGCCAATCAGCTAATCCCTCTCTCAGGACACATGTCCTGAGGTCACCTGGTAACCCGACACCATGAGGTCCCAAACCTTACCCCCTCTCTCTCTCTTTCTCTCTCTCTCCCTCTCTCCATCTCTGTCTCTCTCTCTCTCTCTCTCTCTCTTTCTCTCTCTCTCTCTCTCTCTCTCTCCTCTCTCTCTCTCTCTCTCCTCTCTCTCTCTCTCTCTCTCTCTCTCTCTCTCTCTCTCCATCTCTGTCTCTCTCTCTCCCTCTCTCTCTCTCGGTGCATGTCAGTGGGGGAAAAGGCCCTCTCTCAGCGACCCAGTGGAGCGGTGAAGGAGGCTGCACATGTCTACATGAAAGGCCCGTCGTCGCCCCGTGCGTTTAAACATTCATGCGGCCGTGTTTGGCGGCGGCCGGGGGGGGGGGGGGGGGGGGGGGGGGGGGGGGGGGGGGGGGGGGGGGGGGGGGGGGGGGAGGGGGGGGGGGGGGGGGGGGGGGGGGGGGGCGGAGCGTGACGGCTGCCTCTGACAAACACGGCCATGATCCCGCTGATTTAGACGGGCACGCAGAGGGACAGCCGCTGGGGTCCTCGGGGCTCAGTCAATCACCATGCCGACGCGCCACTCGCAAGGAATTTACATCTCGGAACTTGTACACCCCCCCCCCCCTCACCCCTCTCCCTCCATCTTCCCTTTCCTTTCTTTCACTCCCCCCCCCCCCCCCCCCCCCCCCCCCCTTTCTTGAGTGCCTCTCTCCTTTCTAACTTTCTTCTGCTTTGTGTTTGTCCATTCCGATTGCATCCTGTGGCCGCTGGTGCCTTCTCCTTTAGAAACCGGCCTGTCTGTCTGTCTGTCTGTCTCTCTCCTCCTGCTGGAGGACGGCCGTGAGCAGACAGACAGGTTCCGACAGAAGATAGACAGAGAGTTTCCAAATGAAGAGAAAGACAGACAGACAGACAGGTTCCAACTGAAGACACAGACAGACAGACAGACAGACAGACAGACAGACAGACAGACAGACAGACAGACAGACAGACAGACAGACAGACAGACAGGTTTCAACTGAAGACACAGACAGACAGAAAGGTTCCGACGGAAGATAGACAGACAGTTTCTAACTGAAGACACAGACAGACAGACAGGTTTCAACCGAAGAAACAGACAGACAGACAGACAGACAGACAGACAAGAGAAAAAAAGAAGGGAAACACCACCTACATCCCTCTTATACTGTCTCTCTCACTCTCTTTCTTTCTCTCTCTCTCTCTCTCTCTCTCTCTCTCTCTCTCTCTCTCTCTCTCTCTCTCTCTCTCTCTCTCTCTCTCTCTCTCTCTCTCTTTCTCTCTCTCTCTCTCTCTCTCTCTCTCTCTCCCTCTCTTTCTCTCCTCTTCTCTTCCCCCTCTCCTCTCGTCTCCACAGTCCTGCGATCCCCCTCAACTTTCTTGATCTCCATTGCAGCGTCTCCCTGTCCCACGGACAAATTAGCAACAATAAGGCCTGTCCCTGGCAGTAAGGGGGCGGGGTGCTGTCACTCACAGGGTCTGTCTAGACCCCCCCCCCCCCCCCCCATCCCCACTAACACGCCTCACAGGCTCCCCCTTCACTCTCCCCCCTCCTCTCTCCCCCCCCGCTACGCCTCACTCCCTCCTCCCCCCGGGGGGCCTCCTCCTCCTCTCCTCTCTTCTCGCCCTCGTTATCATAATCAGGTCGGACAAGCACCTAGGGAAGGCAGCCCCCCCCCCCGCCCCCAGCACCTTGCTCCTAGCGCTGTAATGTTGTATCCATGTATGACCGACTTTTGTCATCTTTTCAAGCCGTCACACAGTGGATGAGGTATTCATGTGTGTGTGTGTGTGTGTGCGTGTGTGTGTGTGTGTGTGTATGTGTGTGAGAGAGAGAGAGAGAGAGAGAGAGAGAGAGAGAGAGAGAGAGAGAGAGAGAGCGCGCGCAGAGGGAGAAATGCCTTCAAGGTAGCTCAATTACACACCTCCTTCATAGGTTAAAGTGTGTATTGTAGTCGACACAGAGCTACAAATGACCTCATAACTGACAGTGCGCTGGTGGGGCGTGCTAGCGCTGGGATTTGTCAGCGGTAATAAGCCAAAATGTTATCCCCCCCCCCTTTCTCTGTTTTTGTCGAAAACGGTTTAAATCACGCTGCCGTTTCCCCGACGATCGCACACAAAAGGCAGGAGAAGGAGGGAGGAGGTGAAGGCCAGAGAAGGAGGGAGGAGGTGAAGGCCAGAGGCTATCACTCTGTTGCCTCTACACAGGAGCACTGGGAGGAGGTGCAGGAGGTGACATACTCTCAAATAAATAAATAATACAAAAATAATAATAAAACAATAACAATGATTATAAATGCCCATGCCCTAGAATAGAAATACATGTTGGAAGACATAACGTGATATACTTCAAGTTGAATAAATGATTAATAGTACTGAAATACTATCATATCATAGTTTGGCATTTTCCTAAATATCCAACATAATAACAGGAATGGAGAAGGGAAAAATAGATGACATAGTGAGGAAAATGAGGACCACCGCTCATATTAGGCGATACCCATATTAGCCGATGCCCATATTAGGGTAGAAAGAGGGGTCAGGCCGCCGGCCTATCAGAGGTGTCTCCGGGTGAAGCGGGGCAGGCAGAGTGGTAGGGAGAGGCTGAGTGATTGTGGTTGTGTATCGGAGCGATGGAGGACTGGCCGTAAGACGATCTGGGCGCCCAGGACAGACGGCCTCTCTGTCTCCCCGGCGACACTCCACCAGGCAACAGGCCCCATATTAACGCGCTGAAATTATCGCTGTAATGGATGACTGGTAAAAAAAAAATAATAAAGCCTCTGTGTGTAAAGCAAAACTATGGATCCAAGAAATCTAGTTAAGGAGCCTTCAATTCATTCACTTAGAACTGACAACCAGATGTCCTGCCAGGAGATGAATCACTGCTAATGTGGGAAAATTCAATGATACGTATTAAGAGCAGGCAAACCTCCATTTTCAAGAACCAGCGTATCGTGTTATTGGAAACTACGCTGTGTGTTCCAATTACAACAACAGAACCAAAATGATTTTAGACCAGCAAGCATCAAAGTAAAAACAATTAGCAGTTAGCCTCAAAATAAAAACAATTTTAAAACAGTTAACAGTTAGTTAGCACACCACCAGAGTACAGAGACCTTAGCAACAACAGATCACCAGAGTACAGAGACCTTAGCAACACTAGACCACCAGAGTACAGAGACCTTAGCAACAACAGACCACCAGAGTACAGAGACCTTAGCAACAACAGATCACCAGAGTACAGAGACCTTAGCAACACCAGACCACCAGAGTACAGAGACCTTAGCAACAACAGACCACCAGAGTACAGAGACCTTAGCAACAACAGACCACCAGACTAAAGAGACCTTAGCAACAACAGACCACCAGACTACAGATACCTTAGCAACAGCAGACCACCAGACTACAGAGACCTTAGCAACAGCAGACCACCAGACTACAGAGACCTTAGCAACAGCAGACCACCAGCACCCAAAGGCTATGTGGCATTTGAGGGCTAAAGAGAGGTGTGCATCATTGACCCTGCATCGTTTACTGGACGTGTGATTGTGTGTGTGTCTATCAGTGTGTGTGTGTG
>CM030173.1:3884135-3894135 GCA_017639675.1 Aplochiton taeniatus | reverse complement strand
ATAACAGTCCACGAACCTATAGGCCCATGCTTCACATTTTCAAGAAATCCGTTCATAAAAGACCCTTTCAATCACGAAAACATATGAGAAAGAAAATTAAATAGCTGTTGAGTTTACTTATCCATAGAAAAAGGTTTGTAAACAAACCGGGGACATGCATTTCATCGAGACATTTTCTTAATCCTCACAGGCAGCAATAGGCTGCGTGTGCACACAGCAAAACAATGTATTGGTACCAAAAGCAAAGCTGACGACACAGGCAAGGCACTCTGAATTTAAATTATGTAAACACGTTTAAAAAAAAAGGCCTCTTATATTTTGAGACAAGTTTGTTATCAGCTAATCGCGTTTGAACAGCTGCAATTGCTTTGGTGAACAAAGGCAGTCTAACTACGTTTTAATTAAGTACTCCTAATGACCTTAAGAAGATTACTGCACTTGCCTAATAATCGATTCAATGCAGGGTAGGGCAGAGAGGCGCGAGGAGGGGGGCCAGGGGCCCAGATAGGGGGAGCGAGAGACAGAGAACCCCCATCCACCCCCCACTGCCGTTAGTCTTAGACTTCGTCTATAGGCCTATCCATTCTTTTTTTATTTTTTTTTTCATTTTCGCCTGTCTTCAGTTTCACTGTTAGTTTGTTTTCCCAACGAATGCACATTCAATGGATTGAGGTGAAACCGTTTTTCCCGACCACGAGTAATACCTAATAACATTTCATTCCCCAGTTTCATTGGGTTCATCAATCAAGTTTTTATCAAAGGACATCCCACACGATCCTTAATTCAAGCAAGACCCACCACGCCACAGAAAAAAAAAACATAAAACGCTTTTAACAATGCAACACTTTTATTTTAACTATAATAATAAAAAATACACAATGCAAAATATCAAATATGGACATGAGAATCAGATGGATATAACCTTGATGTGATATTTCAACATGACTAAAGTTTGTCAGTATAGTGAAGATCATCGTTCAGTCTTTATAGTTATCATAAATTGACAACATTTGTCCATGTATTTTTTCCACCACACTGGATAAAAGGCCTCTTTTACTAATTCATTTAGACGTTTCCTATTCTTAGAGGCTTTAGCGTGCTTTTTATTTTACATGAAGGAAATCAGACAATTAACATGGAATTCATTTCCTAAATGACTTATGTACGACTTATGTGTCACTAAATTGTGTTTGCTTGTGTAATAACATTAGGGTAATATTATAATGTACCCTATCCGTTTTGCTCCTTACAAGACAAGCATGAATATGTATGAACATCATTTGCTGTATGCTGATTAAGAAAAGTGGAATAAATTGATGGCCTCGTTTTTTCTCTAACCAAACACACTATTGGGTGTATGGAAATGTTCTATGTTCCGCGCAGCCATTTTTATCTATAGTGCCTGATGGAGCCACGGAATTAGGCTTCAGGTTCGGATTTCGCTGCCATTGATTTTTGAAGCAACCCCCTCTCTCTCTCTGTTTCACTCTCTGTTTCTCTCTCTCTTTCTCTTTCTCTCTCTCTCTCATTCTCTCTGTGTTTCTTTCTCTCTTTACCTATCCTCTCTCTCTCCTCTCTCCTCTCTATTTCTGTTTCTCTCTCTCTCTCTCTCTCCCTCTCTCCCTCTCTCTCTCTCTCTCTCTCTCTATTTCTGTTTCTCTCTCTCTCTCTCTCTCTCCCTCTCTCTCTCTCTCTCTCTCTCTCTCTCTCTCTCTCTCTCTCTCTCTCTCTCTCTCTCCCTCTCTCTCTCTCCTTCCCCCTCTCTCTCTGTCAGGCAGGCAGGCAAGCAGCATCCCCAATAGCACGTGGATGCTGAGAGCATGAAAAGGAAGCATTAACATCATATTCTCTATAGTCCATTCAGATAGCAGGGGCACCAGGCCTGTGTTATAGTCCATTCAGATAGCAGGGGCACCAGGTCTGTGTTATAGTCCATTCAGATAGCAGGGGCACCAGGCCTGTGTTATAGTCCATTCAGATAGCAGGGGCACCAGGCCTGTGTTATAGTCCATTCAGATAGCAGGGGCACCAGGCCTGTGTTATAGTCCATTCAGATAGCAGGGGCACCAGGCCTGTGTTATAGTCCATTCAGATAGCAGGGGCACCAGGCCTGTGTTTGCATTACCTACGCCACCTCCTCCCTCTCCTCTGCTGCCCCTTTCTCCTCCCCCTCTCTCCTCCTCTCTCCTGCCTCTCCTCTTCTCCCCCTCTCTCCCCCTTTCTCCTCCCTCTCCTCCCCCTTTCTCCTCCTTTCTCCTCCCCCTTTCTCCTCCCTCTCCTCTTCTCACCCTTTCTCCTCCCGCTCGCTCCTCCTTCTCCTCCTCTCCCCCTCGCCCCCTTTCTCCTCCCTCTCCTCTTCTCCCCATTTCTCCTCCTTCTTCTCCGCTCACTCCTCCTCCCTCTCTCGTTCCTTCATCATTTCTCACTCCATTTTTCTCCCATATGTTCATCTTTCTCCTGCCGTTATGTCCGGGGTCACGGTTCTCTCTTCTTCCCTTCTCTGGTGATTTGGGTCTTTTCTTTCATCCTCCCTCCCTCATCTTCCTCTCCACCCTCCCTCTCTCTCATCCCTCTCTCGTCTCTCCTTCTCCTCCCTCCCTCACCTCCCTCCCTCATCTTCCTCCCCCACCTCCCTTCCTCATTTCCCTCCCCCACCTCCCTCCCTCTCCTCCCTCCCTCACCACCCCACCTCCCTCCCTCACCCCCCTCCCCTCTACCCTTTCCTCCCTCATATCCTTCTTCTTATGAAGTCATCTCTTTGTTCACTACTCGTTATTGATTTGGGCTATATGAAACTCAGTCGTGTCAAACTATAACATAAATCGCCACCTAAAATGACAAAAACAATGAGGAAAAAAAAAAGCCGAGCACTGCGACTTCTTCCTTTCTCATGGTGATTTCATGTCCCCCGTTCCCATTGGTTGGTGTCCAGACCTGCAGCCCCTCAGGCCGGCGCAGTGCAATCCCTCTCCTGCTGAGTTTCCATAGCATTGAATTAACCTCCTGCCTCCGAACGCAGCCCACACAATCTACGCCAGGCTGAGAGGCCAAGAAGGCCTCCCCCCTTTCCCATCCTTCCTCCTACTCAGCTTCTATCCAGCCCGCTGTCAGCGTTTCACTCAAATTACAATTAGGCTCTTTTTCCTGTGTGAATCGCAGTCGCTGTTTTAGCCCATTTTAAGATGACGTATCCGTTGCCTCCCCCCCGCCCCCCCCCCCCCCCCCCCCCCCCCCACCCCCCCCCCCCCCCCCCCCCCCCCGAAACGAAACGGTGTCATAAAAATAAAATAAATAATGACGACGGCCGCTCGGCAACCGTTGGTAATTGAGTCGTTGAGCAGATGCTTCCGTTTGGCGGGATGCGGCGTGCGTAAGTGACTCCTCAGACAAAGCGTTGGTAAGGGCTGGATCTCATCAGCGCTTATTTAGCGCAGCGCCTGCCGCTATACGGGACCCCCCCCCCCTCCCTCCCCCCCCCCCCCCTTCCTGGTGACACTCCCTAAAGTGCCACTAATTCACTTCGGAATGACACACCAAACTATTTATAAAAGTGCACTAACTAAATTAATGGGCCATCGGTTGGAGAGTAAAACAGTTAAGTGCAAATAAACGCCGGCGGGTGACCCTCTTATGCACGCGCTATCTCTGCCCCGCGGCCATCTTTTCCACTTTAAAGCCAGAGAGAAAGAGGGAGGGAGATAGTTTGAGAGACAGGAAAAGAGAGAGAGAGAGAGAGAGAGAGAGAGAGAGAAAGTGAGAAGGATAAAAAGAGTGAGAGAGGGATGAAGGGAGAGAGAGAGAGAGAGAGAGAGAGAAGGGATAGACGGATGGATATGGCAATAAAGGAGCAGGTCTCCATTCATTGTGCAGAGTGATCCACTGGTTAACATTTCAGAGCTAAGTAGCGCTCCAAATTACAGGAGGCTTTTTTCTTGAGTGAGGGCAAACCATTAGGAGCCTTCAGAAAAGGACAGTCATGGAGAGAGAGAGGGAGTGAGAGAGTAACGAAAGCAGAGAGAGAGGGAGGGAGTGAGAGAGTGATGAAAGAAGAAAGAGAAAGAAGAAAGAAGAAAGAGAGAGGGAGGGAGTGAGAGAGTAACGAAAGAAGAGAGCAAGAGTGAGAGAGTGAGAGAGTGATGAAAGAAGAAAGAGAGAGTGAGGGAGTGAACAGTAAAAAAGGAAGATAAGTTGGATTGAGGCTGGAGAATAACAGGAAGAAATGAAAGAACAAATGAAAGAGGGATGTATGAACAAACACACACCACACACACACACACACACACACACACACACACACACACACCACACACATACATACCTACGTGCACACAAACACACACACACACACACACACACACACACACACACACACACACACAAACACACCACACACTTACACATACATACAAACACACACACACACATACACACATACATACATACATACGCACACACAAACACACACACACAACAAACGTAAGATTTCCCACTAACGCATACTTACTTAACCATGTATACACACAGCATCCTGAAGGTATTTTTTGATTCCCTTTGAATGTGTGTACACGTGTGTGTGTAAAATGTGTGTGTGAGAGAGAGTGTGTGTGTGTGAGAGAGAGAGAGAGAGAGAGTGTGTGTGTCCTGGGAGTGTGGTGGCGAGGCTGTGAAAGAGGCCATTACCAAGGCGGGCCTGTGTCACCGAGCCTGCGAATCCCAGGAGGGCGGCCACAGTGATACTTGGGGATAAAATGTCCAAAACCCTCGGCCACAAAACGCCATCAGTGCGAAGCCGCGCACATTAGCACTTTACTGGTCACAGTGCCCAAAACAGATATGGCACCCGTGGAACTTGACCCCCCTTTCCCAGTCACACTAGAAAGAGCTGAAATCTCATACCTACTGGCCCAGTCCAAATACTCACATCAAACCAACGAGATGAACAAACTGTTCCTTCATGTCATTGCATTTGTGAGATTCTCTTTTTAATTTGTTTTAACTAACTGTAACCTTGGTCGTGTCATTTTCTTTAAAGGGAGCAGCCACAATGGAGAGTGGGGTTCTGGTTGAAACGTTTCCTCTTTGCTGCCCGTCTTTTTCTGCTGCTCCTGGACAGTGTTGTGTGTCCATGCATGGGGCAAGAAAATAGAAGAGAGAGAGAGAGAGAGAACAAGACTGTTTGTGTGTGTGTGTGTGTGTGTGTGTGTGTGTGTGCGCGCGTGTGTGTGTAGGCAGGACGTAAGGAGCTGGAGCGTCCATTAGGAATGCTGAGAAGCACTCATGGCGTTCCACAAGGTTAACGATAATGGTTCTCAGCAGCTGAAATGCTCAAGTAGTTTTTATTATATCATAGTAATGAATCAATGGTATAAAGATAAAATAAAATAAATGAACTCCGAAGTCGGGGTGTAAAACGTATGTGCACCGCACTCACAAAGAAGAAGAAAAAAAAACGAACCCAAAAATAAATCCACTCCGCCATTGGGCTCCGTTGAGCTAATATCTTCTGATGTCATCGTCTTGAAAAATATTTGCCTGCAGGTCAGCGATCCCTGTTTCAGAGGCTTAAACGTTTCTGCTCCAGAACATTAAATATCGGCCCGTGTTAACGCTTCATATTAGTGCGCCCGTAGAGGAGGACCGCCTCTCTATCGCTCTCTCTCTCCCTCTCTCTCTCTCTCTCTCTCTCTCTCTCTCTCTCTCTCTCTCTCTCTCTATCTATCTTTCTTTCTCTATCTCTCCATCTTTATCTCTCTCTATCTCTTTCTCTCTCCATTTAACTCTCCATCTGTGTATTTCTCTTCAGGGCATCTCTCCTTTGCAGAGAGGAGGGAGAGATAGATGTTGCCATTCCCACGTTTGCCACCATGTTTTTGAAATGTTCTGCGACAACATTCCAGTTAGCGTTTGCGTGTGGGTTTACACGTGCATGCGTGTGTGGTTACAAATGAGAGGAAAAGCAGAGTGTGGGTGTACCTGACATGAAGTAGACCTAGCCTGTGTGTGTGTGTTTTTTTTTTTTTTGCAAAGCCCATTTCCCTTTGATCGGACTGACTGACATCAGCCATAATTTTCTGTGTGTTTCTCTCTGTGTGAGTGTGTGTGTGTGTGTGTGTGTGTGTGTGTGTGTGTGTGTGTGTGTGTGTGTGTGTGCGTGCTGCCTCAAGTGTTCCCCTTCTCAAGGATCAGAATCGGGCTTGGGCCTCTGAAAACTCGACAAAAATTACAAAAATTAAACTAGACAGACGATCCTCACTGTTCTGTCAAAACGAAAGCGTGTTCATTTATAAACCATTTGATTTGTTTTAGAATAAATGCTCCAAACATTAGCACTCTTGGTTCCAGGGACCAGCTGCTTGTGATGGTTCCAAACCACATCCACATTTCATCCTTTTCCCTATTAGATGACGTTTTAAAACAGGGGAAATGTTTCAGAAACGAGGTGGAGGGGAACAGCTCTGCTGCTGAAGGGGAGTGTAACCATTTTAGTTTGTTAATTAGTTGAAAAATGACTAGTTACTAATACAGCTGTGTTTACATGTGTATGTGTTTTTTTGTGTGTGTATGTGTGTGTGTGTGTGTGTGTGTGTGTGTAAGGCCGCGGTCAGTGGGGGACAACAGGTAACGTTGTCGTAGGCCCAGGCCCATTGAGGGCCAAGGAAGGCCATGAGGTAGGACCATCGTGTTATCACAGTAATGTTAGGCTGTCTTTGCACAATTGTCAGTGTGTGTGTGTGTGTGTGTGCACGCGTACGTTTGCATTTGTGTGTGTGTGTGTGTGTGTGTGTGTTTGTGTGTGCATGTGCGCGTTTGCATTTGCGTGTGTTTGTGTGTGTGTGTTAAAGAAGGGGCCACATCAGACAGAGAAAGGTCAAAACTGGAAGCCTGTTTTAATATTGCTCTACCGTAATCCTGAAAGGCATAGTTGGAATAACACATCTGAACTGATCCTCCTTACAGAATCATATCATCATCATCTCTCTCTCTCTCTTTTGCATTGAACAATATATACAATGTAAAATAAATACATTTACACAAATGGACATATTGCAGGAGCACACTGTTATGATACACGTCACAAAAATATACAGGAATTTTTTTTCTTTTTTTTTTACAGATGTGAGGAAGCACATCTACACCTACGGACATGGTTACCACTACTGGGCCCCCACAGTGACTTTCTCAATCAAGTTTCCTCTTCTTCTTTTTCTTTCTTTTTTTTTATATTTTTGGTCACCCCAGAGTGTTTCTTGACTTTCTTTTCCATTTGACTTTCAATGTTACAATTTCAAACTGTCAGGTTCACCCTTCAGCGAACGTGGCAGATACATTTTTCTGCATAAATACGTTCCTGACTGTAACACCCATTTCTCCTTCGCTGCTTTATAGAGAGAAATATCCTACAAGAGCTGCTTTATATAAAAAAGCAGTTGGTTTGCACGTTTTACATTTTTGTTATTCCTACGTTTTGATTGACAAAATGCTGCCAATAGAGCTACACGGCATATTTATTCAAACAGAACAGCGTTCAACCCATTCTCTGTTACGACGCCATATTGCTTTAAATAACAAAATTGCTTTGAGGTGAAAAACCTCCTTGTCGTCTACGAGTAAATAAGTCGTTTTAAATAAGGTGTTCATCTTTCCCAAGCCTGCTCTTGATTTAAGCTGATAGAATTCTACTTGTCTTTCTCCACTAAACTCAGACCGCAGTGAGCTCTAACACTTTTTATGAGAAAAATGCAGTGTATGTCACGTTGTTAATGTAATATTTTAACTTTTGTAAAGAATATAAATAGCTTATTAAGTTAGCTATATGTGTATGTCAGGATCGACATCTAATAATTCTGTAGTGTAAGTATAATTCCTTATAAAAGGTTATATTTTGTCCCCTTTTGAAAATATCACAATTGTCCAATTCAGCTCAGCTTAAATCAACTCCATGAGACTTGTAACATCGTTCACGTCCTTGGCCAGTATATTAAATATCGGTGTAAGAATTTCTGATACGGTTAGAGAGAGAGAGAAAAAAAAAATAAGAAAACATATAAACTGATTGGAAATAAATAGCGAGTAAGAAACACAGCACCTTCTATGAGTGAATGTTAGTGGCGGGAAGCGTAGATGTATTTCGCTGCAGAGAAATCACTATGGCGCTCAGTGACGTGTCCTCTGCCGGCCACACTGACGGACAGCGTATCTCCCTTGTTTAGCGGATTACGTTTACTGTACATCGTGGTCAACACTGAAAACAACACATTAACCCCTCAGTAGTCTTATATATATAAAAAAGATTATTTTAGTGTTGATTTTTTTTTCACTGTTATTATTAAGCACACAAAATTAAAGCAAGGATTTTTTTTTTCTGTTTATTTGGGTGGGGTGGGGGAGGGTGGGCGGGGCAAACGTTATATTAATATTGAATAAGTTTCCCTTTGCCACCTCAAAAGAGATACAGTTTATGTTACATCATGGAGGGCAGTATGTACAGCGAGTTATCAAAAAAGTCTATTGTTCTCAAATACTCAAATGCCTTTTCATTTATTAATTTTAACCTAAGATATACATTGTTTATTCTACAAGAAATAGTTACACAAATTATCCCTTTTTAAATATGTATGCTGTTTCGTCCTCTAGATAATTGTTATTCACTTATAGGCGGGTAATAGATGAGGATTATTATTGTTGTTGGTGTGGGATCCGTGGATCCCGGAGGTCTAGGTTGGAGCCTAGTTTGGTACGGTTAGTGAGACGTCACTCCTGTCTCCTGAGAGGAAACTACATCCAGTAAGGTCTCTACATCTAAGCTGTGTCTAGAAAAAGAAAGAAAAGAAAAGAACAAGGGGACGGGCACAAGAACTGGAACCAGCACGAAAAAAGTACACGACGGCGCCTTGGAAACGCACACATAGAGGGACGGGAGGGACGGGAGGGACGGGAGGGACGGGAGGGGGGGGGGGGTAAAATAAATAAAGATAATAGGAAGGTCAAAAGAAACTGAAGATAAAAAATTTGAAGTTTAGCCAACGGAAATCTTCCTCTGAAAAAAGCACAGCAAACAGGAAACACAGAGAGACTGTTCTACTATTTTTTCTTAATTTTTTTTTTGTTTTGTTTTGTTTTTGTTCCAATAAAATGTCTTAGGTTAGAATTATAATCTGTTATTTTACAATATACAATGTTTAAGAAGGTTCTGAAAATACCCCTTACTAATAATAATACTGACATTTGATACAGAGAGTGACGCAGATTACTGGATTTACTGTAGAAGTCCTCAGCGCGCGGGGGAGGGGCGGGGTTTGTATTAGATTATACCATAATCTAGATTACACATTTTGGCATTGTTTTTCTGCTTTAAAAAACAAACAAACGAACATAAAAGAAGAAGGAAAAAAAGACGTTTGGACCAAATTCTACTGCAAATCCATTCCGTGATAAATCCTCCACAGTCTGTGTTCCGTTCCCCCCTTAGAGCTAGCTCACGAGATTTCCTGTTCGGAGATTCAAACTGGACCGACGTGTCGATTCATTCCCTCTGGCAGAATTGCATGAGTAACCTCGCCTATCTAGACAATCCACTGGCCATTCCCCTACAGCCATGTTCGTTTTGACTCTAAGGTTTTTTTCATCTACCGGTCCATCAGCAAGCTCAGAACGAGATCCTAGACCTCGAACGTTGTAACACCCCCTTTCACAAAAGACTGGCACCAAATATCGTTTATATGCATTCTTTTTTTTCCCAATGAATATTGCTCGCAGAAGATAAACCTTGATTCCTAATATATTGATATATAATCGCTGAAAGTATTGCAAAGCTGATCAAAAAAGAAACACAAAAAAAAGCATATCATTGATTAATTCAATATTCTTGTAACACAATAATAACAGAAGTCCCGTCACAGGTGTCAGTGACAGTAATCATATGTACATCCTTATCATTGCTATTTTCCAGTTTAAAAACACAAAATAATAATAATAATAATAATAATAATAATCAAGAGTC
>CM030173.1:3876635-3879135 GCA_017639675.1 Aplochiton taeniatus | reverse complement strand
TATAAAACGCATTTCCCTAACGCACCGCCTCTTCTCTAGGGTGCACATTGTGGCAGAAGGGACTCCGGTTTGCGGCCCCGCTCGCCAAATAGTGAGCGGTCGCCGTCGACGACAAGCCAGCAGAACCAATCTGCCTTTTAATTTTTCAGCGTCCGGCTGATGGCCATGTGGCCTCCGGAATATAAACTGTCAATACTGGGAGAGGAGCACAGGGAGAATGAGAACAAATAGAGCACCCCTCCCTCCCTCTCTCCCTCTCCCTCCCTCCCCCTCTCTCTCTCTCCCTCCCACTCCCTCCCCCTCTTTCTCTCTCTCTCTCTCTCTCTCTCTCTCTCTGCCCCCTCTCCCTCCCTCTCTCTCTCTCTTTTTCTCTCCCTCTCTCCCTCTCTCTCTCCCTCCTTCCCCACCTCCCTCCCTCCCTCTCACGTCCTGTTTAACACATTCTATTGACAGCTTCCTTCTTGTAATTAAAGAGAAAAGCACTGGCCAGCCACCAAGATAAAGTTCAAAGACGGGGTCACGAGAGGGAGGGGGGAGTTCTAGGGTGGAGGGAGGGGGGCGGTCAGGAGGCGGGGGGGTGGGGGGGTGGGGGGGGGGGGTCGTTGGCTGGAGAGGCTACTCTGCTGTCGATCCCGGGACAACATCAGAGGCCATTATTGACACAAGGGGTCCTAATGATTGCACCTTATTTAACAGGCATCTAAGCAGACCACTATGCTAATTAGAAGGCCGGCTGCCGCCGTGCTTTAGGCTGATTTAGGGAGGAGGAGGAGGAGGAGGAGGAGGTGAATGATTAGGCCTGTACACGACTGTGTGAACGTGTTCAGATCGAAGTGTTTTGTTGAAGGTATTCTCTTGGTGACATGACGGGGAACACTATTTTTGTATCGCCTGTGTGTGTGAGTGTGTGTGTGTGTGTGTGTGTGTGTGTGTGTGTGCGTGTGTGTGTGTGCGTGTGTGTGTGTGTGTGTGTGTGTGAGTGTGTGTGTGTGTGTGTGTGTGTGTGTGTGTGTGTGTGTGCGTGTGTGTGTGTCCATAGGAACAGATTTATTTAAATCAACCCTTTGATGACACTCCTCAAATGAGTCCCGCGAGAGACTCTAAGGGATTAACCCTTCCTTTGCTGACACACTGAAAACGCATGGATACACACACCCCCACACCTCTTTTTCTCTCTCTCTCTATCTCTTACTTCTCTATCTCTCTCTATATCTGTCTATATCTCTCTCTATCTCTCTCTCTCTCTCTCTCTCTCTCACTCTCTCTCTCTCTCTCTCTCACACACACACACACACCCACACACACAGAGTGAAAGTGTGTGTGGGGGGGGGGGGTGGTTTTGTTTGTCCAGACGTTGCATGTTAAAGCTGCAGACCTCACGGTCTGAAAGGCAGAGACCATTAACCTTGGTGGACATGGAGGAGCTTTCCGGACATTCATAAACTTTACGTGGCTTTTTCTTTCTAGAAAACCTCTTTGTTTGTGTTTTTGGGAGTGTGTGTGTGGGGGGGGGGGGGGGGGGGGGGGGGGAATGAAACGGTCCTATGAAATTTGATGGTGATGAAATGGCTGGATGGAATTTAACGAGACCGGGGGAAACCATGGAAACGAGAAGGGAAGAATTGACCAATGGAATGGATGCCATACGGGTGCCCCAATTAAGAGAAACTCACAGCTATCAGATTAAAACACACACACACACACACACACACACACACATCCTCACACACTCTCTCTCCATAGGGCTCAATGTAAGAGTAACACAATCTATCAGACTAAAATACACACACACACACTCTCTCCATAGGGCTCAATGTAAGAGTAACACACAGCGAACAGACTAAAATAGAAAACTGCCATTTCAAACAGTTAAGGAAGATGCAATCAAAAAACATATAAATAAAAATATCACCAAAAAGGCAGCCCAACAATTTCTCCTTTCATCTGAATTGAACCAGGAAGGTATGACAGATAGAATAGAATAGAAAATAGAATAGAAAAATAGAAAGCTAATGATAGCTATGTAATCCCTGTTTAAATAGCTAAAACATATACAGTGCATGGGGAAAACAATAGAAACTAAATGTATTTCTTTTTCTATCCACTTAATGTGCGTTTAGAACTATAAATGAAAGAATGCTGGGTGAGTTCTGTTTTCTGCTCTCACCTGAGTTAGCCAGCGCGATGGCCTTGAGGGTGACAAACTCCTCCTTCTCCAGTTTCATGGTCTTGTACTTCTTGACCAGCTGCAAGATGGCGTTGTTGAGGTCCAGCAGGCCAGCCAGCTTGGACTGCTCCTCGTCCATGATGTAGTCCTCGGCGTACACCAGCTTGTCCTCGAAGGACAGCGAGCGGTACACCACGCGCAGGATCAGGATCTCCATCCAGGCGCTCTGCAGTAGACTCATCTGGTCTGCCAGGGACAAGGTGGAGAAACCTGGTGGTGTAAGAGAGAGAGGCAGAGAAGAAAAGAGGGGAGAGAGAGGGAGGGAGGGAGGGA
>CM030173.1:3851635-3861635 GCA_017639675.1 Aplochiton taeniatus | reverse complement strand
TTGGAATGAGAGAGTGTGTGTAACGTGTCTTCAGTCAAACGGTGTGTGTTGGAATGAGAGAGTGTGTGTAACGTGTCTTCAGTCAAACGGTGTGTGTTGGAATGAGAGAGTGTGTGTAACGTGTCTTCAGTCAAACGGTGTGTGTTGGAATGAGAGAGTGTGTGTAACGTGTCTTCAGTCAAACGGTGTGTGTTGGACGGGAGAGTGTGTCTAACGTGTCTTCAGTCAAACGGTGTGTGTTGGAATGAGAGAGTGTGTGTAACGTGTCTTCAGTCAAACGGTGTGTGTTGGACGGGAGAGTGTGTCTAACGTGTCTTCAGTCAAACGGTGTGTGTTGGAATGAGAGAGTGTGTGTAACGTGTCTTCAGTCAAACGGTGTGTGTTGGAATGAGAGAGTGTGTGTAACGTGTCTTCAGTCAAACGGTGTGTGTTGGAATGAGAGAGTGTGTGTAACGTGTCTTCAGTCAAACGGTGTGTGTTGGACGGGAGAGTGTGTCTAACGTGTCTTCAGTCAAACGGTGTGTGTTGGAATGAGAGAGTGTGTGTAACGTGTCTTCAGCCAAACGGTGTGTGTTGGAATGAGAGAGTGTGTGTAACGTGTCTTCAGTCAAACGGTGTGTGTTGGACGGGAGAGTGTGTCTAACGTGTCTTCAGTCAAACGGTGTGTGTTGGAATGAGAGAGTGTGTGTAACGTGTCTTCAGTCAAACGGTGTGTGTTGGAATGAGAGAGTGTGTGTAACGTGTCTTCAGTCAAACGGTGTGTATGGACGGGAGAGTGTGTAACACAGTAATTTGGACATGGTTGTTAAAAGAAAGAAAGAGAGATTCACACTTCATTAAGAAACATTGAGGATATACAAGACCACGATCAAAGCCAGGAGATAGAAGGATGAAAAAGAAAGGCAAACGAAAAGGAGAGAGAGAGAGAAAACAGTGACGTAGAATAGAAGAATCTAGATATTTACAAGAGATGTTTCTGTGAAAAACAGTGACGTATAAAGAAGAATCTAGATATTTACACGAGATGTTTCTGTGAAAAACAATGACGTAGAATAGAACAATCTAAATATTTACAAGCGATATTTCTGTGAAAAGCAGGAAGTAGAATAGAAGAATCTAGATATTTAGAAGAGATATTTCTGTGAAAAACAGGGATGGAGAATAGAAGAATCTAGATATTTAGAAGAGATATTTCTGTAATAAAACAGGGACAGAGAATAGAAGAATCTAGATATTTACAAGAGATATCTCTGTGAAAAAACAGGAACGTAGAATAGAAGAATCTACATATTTAGAAGAGATATTTCTATGAAAAACAGGAACGTAGAATAGAAGAAACTACATATTTACAAGAGCTATTTGTTTGAAGTATAGGAACGTAGAATAGAAGAATCTAGATATTTACAAGAGCTATTTGTTTTTCCGTGGGTCTCTCGTTTCATGGCGGACAGCTCTACAATGTATTCATCTTCATTCAATAAAGCATACAGACGTAGCCCAAACACCCGGTCGGCCTCCCATATCAAATATTCTTTTGATAATTTGATTCCATCAATATTTGTATTCATCTACAAACAGCTTGTGTTTGTTTGTGTGGGGCTGGCAGGGCGAGTGGAGAACAAGACATCCGTCAGTAAGTGTGTTATCTAGCTCCGGCTCGCTGGGAAAAAACACAGCTCCAATACCGCCAAGAGCTCCCAGGAAATCACCAGCAAGAGGATGAGGGGGGAGGAGGCTCACACACACACACACACACAGACACACACACACACTCACACAATCACAGACAATCACAGACAATATGCTATAATGTAATAATTATGGGGGGCGTAGCAATAAACAATCTGCACACAAACTCAATCCAGCTCTAACGTCTCCAAATGATATTTACAAACTGAATCCCAAACCAAAGATTTGACCAATTTATTTAATACGTATTCTTCAAGGCTACATCTGTTGAATGTGCGTGTGTGTTGGTGTGTGTGTGTGTGTGTGTGTGTGTGTGTGTGTGTGTGTGTGTGTGTGTTGGTGTGCGTGTGGGTGTGTGTGTGTGGGTGTGTGTTGGTGTGCGTGTATGTTGGTGTGCGTGCGTGTTGGTGTGTGTGGGTGTGTGTGTGTGGTTCTGTGTTTAAGAGACAAATAGTGGTGGCCCTCACTTTGAGGTGTTCTTGGGAGACAGAATGGGGACGGATCTAAAAGACCTGTGTTTGTGTGTGTGAGAGAGAGACAGAGAAAGAGGGAGGGAGAGAGAAAGAAAGAAAGAAAGAAAGAAAGAGAGAGGCAGAGAAAGAGAGAGAGAGAGATGTACCACCACGTGTGTCACCTGGACCCTTACAATCTACTTCCTGATTGATGACATCATCAACACACACAGAGCCACTGGAATGACGTTGCCATAATCTTACTGGATCTCTCCCTCTCTCTTTTCTCCCTCTTTCTTTTGGTTTGCTTTCACCGACTCTCTCCATCATAAAAAGGAGCAAACACTAAGCCCCCCCCCCGACCCCCCCCCCCCCCCCCCCCCCCCCCCCCCCCCCCCCCCCCCCCCCCCCTTCCGTTCCATCCCGTCCTCTACCACCCGCCCTACGGATCCAGTAAAGATCCATCACTCCCTCTCGACCTAACAGAAAACACAAGCTCTTTGCTCACGCACACAAACAAACACACACACACACACACGTCAACACATGCCCCCCCCCCCCCCCCCCCCCCCCGCGTTTCCATGTCTCTGCGGGGCGGTGGCGGGGGGTGTCAGAGTTAATTTAGTTACTCCTACTCCTGTGGGTGCTGAGAGGGGGCGGAGCTTAGGCGCTGCTAAAACAGCCCCCGTTTGATTTGCTAAAAGGAGCAGAGACTCTCCATGAATCAATATCTCCACTGTGTCAGGGCCTGCTGCTCCCATCGGCTGATTGGCTGGACTGGGAGGGGCGGGCGGGGGGTTGGGGGGCGGGGTGGTCCTCCAGGGGGACAGTGGGAGATTGGGAGGGCCGGTTAGGCATGGGGTCGGAGGGGACAGAGGATCTGAGATATGCTGCCGAGAGGAGAGGGGGGTGAGACAGAGGAGTGGGGGGTCGAGGAGGTGGGGGGGAGACAGAGGAGGTGGGTGAGGGGAGGAGGTGGAGGGGGAGACAGAGGAGGTGGGGGGGGGGGGGGAGGTGGAGGGGGAGACAGAGGAGACCGGGGTTGAGGAGGTGGAGGGGGAGACAGAGGAGGTGGGGGGGGAGACAGAGGAGACAGGGGTTGAGGAGGTGGAGGGGGAGACAGAGGAGGTGGGGGGGGGGGGTGGAGGGGGAGACAGAGGAGACCGGGGTTGAGGAGGTGGAGGGGGAGACAGAGGAGGTGGGGGGGAGACAGAGGAAGTGGAGAAAGAGGAGTCCCTTCTGCGGGGGAATTTAGTGAGTGTGGAATAATGGCATGACTCTATGTCACTTCCTGTCACACCCCCAGACATGGGTCACTTCTGGAGTGAGAATTTGATGAATTACAAATGCTATGTTCATTAGTTGGTGTACGAATTTGTATAATTATCAATACTGTTATTCTATGCTTGTAGCATTTTTATTGTATGCTTTGGCAATATTTACTTTGCAATTTCATGCAAATAAAGCACCATTGCGAGAGAGAGAGATGGAGAGAGGGAGAGAGGGAGAGGCAAGGGAGAAAAAGGAAGGGAAGGAGAGGGAGAGAGAGGAGTGAGAAACAGAGAACAAGGGGGAAACAGAGAGAGAGAGAGAGAGAGAGAGAGAGAGAGAGAGAGAGAGAGAGAGAGAGAGAGAGAGAGAGAGAGAGAGACAGAGAGAGACAAAGACAGACAGAGAGAGACAGAGAGACGGGGATAAGGAGTCCAAAAAAGAGAGAGCGAGAGGGAGAGAGAAGAGAGGAGGAAGGAGTAGAGCGGGAAGTGGAGGGGAGCGTATCTACATAAAAGAGATTAAAGTAGACAGCCGTCCATTTTACAGCTCAATCATATTGTGTTAGCACGCGCTTATCCTGCACCGCGGCAAATTGAAAGGGAAAGGGGAAAGAAAAGGAAAAGGTGGCCGCGCAGAGACGGAGAGAGAGAGAGAGAGAGAGAGAGAGAGAGAGAGAGAGAGAGAGAGAGAGAGAGAGGGCGGCGTGGCGGTGCTGGGAGATAGCGTGCAGAGAATGGAGGGAGAGAGGCCGAGCAATTTCCCCTTCCATAAAGGAGTCCTAATGGCAGGGGCCTCTGTCCTGCTAAGAAGGCGGTGCGTTAAGGTGTCCGTTCTCTAGCCCCCTCTCGCTCGTCAAGTCAAGTGGGTCCACGCACCCCCCCCCCCCCCCTCCCTCCCCCCCCGCCCCTCCCCTCTTTGGTGCGGGCAGATAGGAGACGAGTCAGCCCCCCCCCCCCCCCCTTTTTATTTCCTCCCTGGCCGTGGGAACGGACGTGAAAAAAGATTGAGAGGGAAAACGAATGAGAGAGGAGACGAAACACAGACTCATTCTCTCCAGAGATTAAACAAAACGAAAATATAAATCTATAATAAACAGTCAAAGGTCTTTCCTTTTCTTTTTAATTCTCTTTTCTTCAAGTATTCCTCCTCCCCCTCTCTCCACGCCAGATCCTAGACAGCCCCTCCCTCGGACAGAGTGACGAGCTGCTTAGCAGTCCACCGAAGTGACTCTGAATGCGCTAAGCTCCTAAATGAGATTCCTCATTCTAATCCATATTATGGAGAGCCGAGGCAATTCACATTAGATAATTCCTCTGTTCAATATCATATTTCTAAATCCGAAGAGGGCCTTATATGATGTCTGTGTGTGTGTGTGTGTGTGTGATTGTGTTTTTATTTTTTTGGGAGGACGGGCTAAGGGATTTGAGGACACTTCTAATAGCATATCAAATGTTTGCATAGACCATATCATTATGTAAATGATCGCTCACACACACACACACACACACGCACATACGCACACATGCACACACACACACACGCACAAGCACAAACACACTCACGCTCACACACACACACCCCTTTCATCCAGCCTCAGCGCATTAGAAAACAAATCAGAGGTGAGAGTGTGTGTGTTGTGGCATGTCGCGGTGGTTGGCGGGACGAGGAGGAGCCGAGTGCGGGTAAGTGCACACACACACACACACACACACACACACACACACTCACACACACACGCACACACACACACACACACACACAGAGGCCCTATAGCTTGGTTATCCTCTTCCCCTGTCTCGTCAGCAACCCCTGTAATACTGAGTGATGTTTAAATTAGTTTACAATTTGCCTCCTCGCCGCCGCAGACGGCTCTTAAGCGAGGGAGCTGGGAGATGTCAGGCGCGCTCCTAACCAGCGTAACAAATTGTTGCCCGTGCGGCAGACACCTAATGACTTCAAATTAGCTCCCGCACGCTAGCCTGACAGTTTGTTACGACTGTTAGCGACACAGCGCGCGTATCATGAGCGATAAATTGGTTTCGGCTCTCTCCGGGAGAGATGGCGCCTTCATCAATTTGATTAAAAAAATTACTGTAGCATAGAAAGGCCAGACGCAGACACACACACACACCCACACACACACACATACACCCACACACACACATGCAACGCACACGCACGCAACGCGCACACACACACACACACACACACACACACACACACACACACAATGCACACACACACACACGCAACGCACACGCATACGCATACTCACACACACACACACACACACACACACACACACACACACACACAAGGTGCCTAAATTGAGTGAGAGAGAGAGAGAGAGGAGAGGTTTGAATAGATTGGAGAGGTACAGGTCATAATGTGCATTGTTCAAAGCTTTTGTTTTCTGATGCAAGCAGATGTGTAGTCTGGATTAGATCTAACGTGCATGTTCAGGTTTGCTCTGTGTGTTATGGGAAAGTGTTTGTGTGTATGTGTGTGCATGTATGTCTCTGTGTGTGTGTGTGTGTGTGTGTGTGTGTGTGTGTGTGTGTGTGCGTACGTCAGCATTACATCGTTGCTCAGAGTTATACGTTTTTCATCAGTAAAGGGCGCCAACCTCTGCCTTCGATTCACGCACACCCGGACATGGACACACACAGACACACGCGGACACACACACACGCACATACGCGGACACACACACACACGCGTGAGGGGAGTGGGACTGGTGAGATGAAGAGCTCCATCGTCTTCCATCGGGCCTGAATTGCCTCGCCTCGTCTAATCATGACATCATCTCTCCTCTGCCGAGCAATCTCTCCACGCGCAGCGTACACGGGACAGGGCAATAAACACACACACACACACACACACACACACACACACACACACACACACACACACACACACACACACACACACACACACACACACACACACACACACACACGCTGAGCGACCTCCTTGGCCCGGCTCTGCCTTTCATTTCCGTCAAAGTGAAAACACCGAAGGAACACACAAGGAGTCAATTGAATAACAACGTACCGCATATACAATACAATACAATACAATCCAATACAATACAATACAATACAATACAATACAATACAATACAATACGAGCTCTCTGTTTATATATAACCACAGCTAAATAAATATGAGCTGAGAGTATGGGTGCAATGGAGAGGGGGATCTCTCTCTCTCTCTCTCTCTCTCTCTCTCTCTCTCTCTCTCTCTCTCTCTCTCTCTCTCTCTCTCTCTCTCTCTCTTTTCTCTCTCTCTTTTCTCTCTCTTTTCTCTCTCTCTCTCTTTTCTCTCTCTCTTTTCTCTCTCTTCTCTCTCTTTCTCTCTCTCTCTCTCTTTTCTCTCTCTCTCTCTCTCTCTATTTATCTCTCTCCCTCTCTCTTTCTGCCTGTCTTCCATTCAGGTTATTTCTATGCTTTATAGCGTAAGTCAAAACCCCTGGTAAATACGGCTGTGTAAATACACATTACCTGGCTGTATTAACTCCATATGTAGTACAGTACCTTATACTAAGCAGCTATAGCAGGTTTGCAGCTAGCGTTAGCGGCTTATATTTCATCTCAATGATGTTAATGATCATCTAATATTTTATGTTAATGATAACATTCATTATTTTACAGAAGTGAATCACTGTCTACATGCCGACTGGAACTTCGGTAATGAATTGTGTAAGTTTGAGTCTAGAATCTGTCGTGCGTGTCTGTGTGGGTGTATGTGTGTGTGTCCGTGGTAATCATACAGCCCTGCCCTGTGTCGTGATCCGCGGCGGGTGTGTATGTCAAAGGTGTGAGGTCAGAGGTCATTGATGGGACGTGGAGAGGTCACACAGGGATGCCCTGTCTAGAGGGGGGTCAACAGACTGCCTCTTACCTGGGGGAGATGGTTCAACGGCTATTAGGATCACTTCTAGTTGTGTTTGTCTCTGTGTGTGTGTGTGTGTGTGTGTGTGTGTGTGTGTGTGTGTGTGTGTGTGTGTGTGTGTGTGTGCGCACGCGCGAAAATGTCAAGAACGTATTCCAATTGTATCAACACAAGACAGGCAGACAGTTGTACAACTCATTGTGTGTGTTTTTGTGTCATTGTGTGTGTGTGTGTGTGTGTGTGTGTGTGTGTGTGTGTGTGTGTGTGTGTGTGTCATGCGTGCGTGCGTGTGTGTGTGTGTGTGTGTGGCATGGATTGTTTCTGAGTGTGTTTGTTTATTCATACCTGGCATTTGTGCATGTTAAGAACTAAAATCTCAGGCTGTGTGTGTGTGTTTGTGTTTTTAATGTCTGCCTCTCTGTATGTGTTTTGTTATGTGTGTGTGTGCACTTATGTGTGCCTGTGAGTGTGTGTATGTCTGAGTGTGTGTGTATGTCTAGTGTGTGTGTGTGTGGTGTGCCTCAGTGCGTGTGCACATTTCTACCTGGACGTGTGTGTGCGGTGTGTGTGCGTGTGTGTGTGCGTGTGCGGACCCCGGGGACTTTACCTGGGATGTGCTTGGCCCAGCCGATGTTGACCACCAGCTCGCGGTCGGCCAGGTCACACAGCGTGGTGAGGGCCTTGATGTCGCTGTCGGGCACAGTGGGGTCCGGCATGGCGTAGATCTTCTCTGGCTCTGCCACCAGCAGGTGGGACACGATCTTGTTATCTGCTAGGCAGCCAAAGGGAACTGGGCGACCGCAGGGGGAGAAACAGAGAGACACAGGGGTTTAAAGTCAGCGTGCTCACACACACATGCACACACACACACACACACACACAAATACATGCACATACATACACATACACACACACACACACACACACACACACACACACACACACTTCCCACCACGACAATGACAAGAAATATAACCAGCCGGCTGGAAATACACAAAGTTAGTCTTTTAGTTAAATACCCAAAGTTAGTATTTTAGTTAAATACCCAAAGTTAGTCTTTTAGTTAAATACCCAAAGTTAGTCTTTTAGTTAAATACCCAAAGTTAGTATTTTAGTTAAATACCCAAAGTTAGTCTTTTAGTTAAATACACAAAGTTAGTCTTTTAGTTAAATACACAAAGTGAGCTAATGTGCTCTAGTCTTTAGTTAGCGGAGGGGTCATGCTAAGTAGAGGCTCCCGTGTGTCATCGAACCCCTGATTAAGGCCCGCCCAAAAAATCCTGAACACAGAAATGGTAAAAAACTGTTTGACGGTCTGACTCCACAATTCAGTACTAAATAGTTCACAGTCTATTCACATATTGTCTGAGATAATATTTTCTAACATGTATGATGTGTTTAGAAAGAAATGTCTGGATTAGCTTTACTTCCCCTTTAATAGTGAGACAGAGAGACAGTGGGGTGTTTTCGTATCGATCCAGGCGGACCCACACTCCAGGGACAGAGGAGCCCAGACACAGAGCTCTATCTCTGGGTAAATCTTATTTAATGTTTCCCTAATTAGAATCAATGCAACCCCCATTTTCAAACCCAAGGCCATTGTGGAGCTCACATAATCAATGAGGACGGCCATGCTGGCTGACTGGCTGGCTGGCTGGCTGGCTGGCGGGCTGACTGGCTGGCTGGCTGACTGACTGACTGACTGGCTGCCTGATTGGCTGGCTGACTGACTGACTGACTGGCTGGCTGGCTGACTGACTGGCTAATTGGCTGATTGGCTGGCTGGCTGGCTGGCTGGCTGACTGACTTACTGACTGACTGACTGACTGACTGACTGGCTGGCTGATTGGCTGGCTGACTGACTGACTGACTGGCTGGCTGACTGACTGGCTAATTGGCTGATTGGCTGGCTGGCTGGCTGACTGACTGGCTCATTGACTGACTGATTGGTTTGCCTTTTGACCGACTGATTGGTTGGCAGGGATCACAGACAAATCCATTCAAACTAATAAATTCCATCATCCTCACTCAATATAAAGCCATAATTATTCTGATGAATTCTGTGACCATACAACAACAGTGCAGCACAGCATATTGTATTTCTTGATTGTGTATGCTAGTGCTAAATTCACTTTGTATTTCCTGAGTGTGTTTGTTAAATTGATCTTGTAGTTCCTGTGTGTGTGCGCTAGTGTTTGATAGATAGTGTTTTCCCTAAATGTATTTGCCAGCGTTAGCGGCGGATAGTGAGTGTATATGCTAGTGTTAGGCGGATAGTGAGTGTGTATGCTAGTGTTAGCGGCGGATAGTGAGTGTGTATGCTAGTGTTAGCGGCGGATAGTGAGTGTGTATGCTAGTGTTAGCGGCGGATAGTGAGTGTGTATGCTAGTGTTAGCGGCGGATAGTGAGTGTGTATGCTAGTGTTAGGCGGAGCGGGCTTTTGGAATGGAGCTTTGGGGTGGTGCAGCCACCAGCCCGTGTTTATGGCCCACTAACAGCAGCAGAAAGCTGGGCTGAGCGTTCACTCTGGTTTGATGTCTTTGCCAGATTGGATTTAATCCGGATTAGGCAGCGTGGCCCTTCTTTCTCACTCCCTCTTCTTCTTCTTCTTCTTCTTCTTCTCTCTTTCTCTCTCTCTCTCTCTCTCTCTCTCTCTCTCTCTCTCTCTCTCTCTCTCTCTCTCTCTCTCTCTCT
>CM030173.1:3826635-3831635 GCA_017639675.1 Aplochiton taeniatus | reverse complement strand
GAGAGAGAGACACACACACACACACACACACTAATGGGAAATTGCGTGGTAGTGAATAGGGAACTCTTTCCCTCTGGATTGTATGAAAAGTCCTGTTCAACCAATACTTTCTGCCCCCACTCACAACCATCAGGGTTTTACGTTTTACTGGCCACCCCCCTCCTCTCTCTCCTCTCCCTCTATCCATCCATCCATCTCCCTCCTTTTCTACCCTCCCCTCCCCCTCCACTTCTCCTTCTCTCCCTGAGGGTATGAAGTGAGCCCAGTTAATGGCAGCTGTAATTAATAGATATCTCTCCAAAGTCTCTATCTATCTCTCCATTATTCTCTCTCTCTCTCTCTCTCTCTCTCTCTCGCTCTCTCTCTCTCTCACTATGTGTCCGTCTCTCTCTCCCTCCTCATTTTGCCTGTCCTTCCTTCCTTCCTTCCTTCCTTTCTTTCTTTCTTTCTTTCTTTCTTTCTTTCTTTCTCTCTCTTTCTTCCTCTCCTGGCCTCTGAAAGGAGGTGAACAAAGGGCTATTTAATTAAGGAGGGATGGTCCTGAATGAGTGCTCTAAAATCCAGTCAGCTTGTAAAAGATCCCATTCTACCCATGCCTATAAAACCAGGTCGGACAGAGGGAGTGACAGGGAGAGAGAGAGGGAGAGAAAGAGGGAGAGAGAGAGAGAGAGAGAGAGAGAGAGAGAGAGAGAGAGAGAGAGAGAGAGAGAGAGAGAGAGAGAGAGAGAGAGAGAGAGAGAGAGTGGAAGAAAGACCGATATAGAGAGGTTACAATGGCTCCCTACAGCACTGACTCAAAACATTGTTTCACCTCAAGCTTATTGATCCTTAGGAAAACCTCACCCTTATGCATGGATATGGACTGGCACGCACACTAACACACACACACACACACACACACACACACACACACACACACACACACACACACACACACACACACACACACACACACACACACACACACACACACACACACACACACACACACACCCCTTTCTCTGAGTGTACTCCCAGCGTTTCTTAAACCCGAGAGTTCCTAAGTTGCCGGCCAGTGGCTCTCTCCATGACGACCACAGAAAGGTAATCATCTCTCCAGTCTTTCCCCCCCGTCCCTTCCCAACTCTTTCAAACTCTATGGCTCTATTAACGGCAGTCTGCAATATTCACAACTATCTATAAATTCAATTGTCAAGACGGTGGGTATTTTCCCCAGCTCCACTTGAATCTAAAATTAGAAGCAGTAAAATTCCCATTAGCAGCGAGAGGGATGGGCTTTGGAGGCCTATATTTTAGAAGAAAAGAAAGCCTTCCTGACAGAAAAGAGACCATTTGAGAGGTAATGATTTTATCTGTTTTCCGGCACGCGCTGCAGGGCCCCAGTCCCGGCGAGGGCCATTAAGACGAGACTTTAAGTGTGAATAGCGCTGAGATTGAGTCGCAGCTTATGAATGAGGAAAAGAAATGATTGTCAGGCAGGGGCCAATAAAAAAAAAAAAAAAAAGAAAGAAAGAAAGAAAGAGAGAGAAAGAATGAAAGAAAGGAAAGGGAGAGAAAGAGGAGATTAAGAAATCACAGCCAGAGAATTGTTGAACGCATACATTTATGATGTATGTTATCAGTAATTAGGTTTCCGTGGCGACCGCTCAGTGCTGGAAGCTATCTCAGTGTGTTTTTGTGAAAGCCTTGTTCATCCTGCTGCTACAAGAGGAATGGCAATTTTTATTTTTTTTCTTTCTTTTCTTTTTAATAATGATTATATATATATATAAAAAAAGTCTAAGCAATAATTCTGAACGTTGACTTGTTATGCAGAAAATAAAGCGTTATTGTAATCCAAGAATTCTCTCAGAAGAGCTTCTTCTCTTCACAATTCATTACACCTCATAATTCTGGTGTTGTTTCTAAAGCGCTGATCTGTCTGCTCGTGTGTGTGTGTGTGTGCGTTTGCGTGTGTGAGTGTGTGAGTGTGTGTGCGTGTGTGTGTGTGTGCCAGGTGCTGCGAGACAGACAAACATTAATCACAGCGTCGAAGACAAATTAACGTCAAATCCTGGCTGAAGAGGTTTTCCACAAAGGAGAGGAAGGGAACGTAGCGGAAGAGGAATATTACCTCGGAAAATAACAACATCTCAACTGCTGCCTAGTATTATTTTTGTATAAATAAAAAATGTCAAACTAATATTTGCAGGTGCCAATCGTTTTCAGTTTGTTTTGCTTCAGTTAAGTGTGATTTGTTAACCTTTATGTAATATGTAAAATGTTATATAGTATCATATGTTTTATTATATTATATATGTGTGTCATATAATAAATGATCCTATTTCTTCACATGCACACAGCACAAAAGCACTCGTCAGACGTGGACAGATAGACGGCCTCTCCACAGTGCGTGGCGTTTGATATGAAGCTACATCCCATCCTCACCCTGGACAGGAGAGGACAAAGCAGACCGCTAACCCCTCCCCTCCTCCCTCTCCCCCCCTCCCCGCATTGAGTATTCAACGCGCCCGTTGACCTGCTTCATCCTTTCATCCTGGCTTTAGAGAGTATCTCCTCCCTTTCTTCATTCCTTCCCTGTCCATGTCATTTTCTCCCTCCCTCCCTCCCTCCCTCCCTCCCTCCCTCCCTCCCTCCCTCCCTCCCTCGCTTCCAGAAGAAGCCGACCGCCGATCAACAGGAGGACCGCCATGGCGATGACCACGGCGACTGTAGCAGCGGTAGCGAGTGCAGTGTGTCAGTGTGTGCGCGTGTGTGTTTCGTTTTCTGTGTTTCAGTGTGCGTATGTGTGTGTGTGTGTGTGTGTGTGTGTGTGTGTCTGTGTGTGTGTGTGTGTGTGCGTGTGTGTTGGGGGGTTGAGCGAGGCCCACTGGGCTGTGACAAGGCTGTCATCAGAGCGAGCCTCTGATTCAGTGGCCAGACACACTACTGGGACAAACATACAATCATTGTGTTAGAGAGGAACTGGCTCTACTGCCTCCATTACCTTCACTTTACACCTCTCTCTTTACCTCTCCCTCTCTTTATACCTCTACCTCTTTTTATCTCATTAGCCATCTACCGCTCTCTTTACCTCTCCCTGTCTTTACCTCCCCTCTCTTTACCTCTCCCTCTCTTTACCTCCTCCTCTCTTTACCTCTCCCTCTCTTTACCTCTCCCTCTCTTTACCTCCCTCTCTCTTTATCTCTCTCTCTCTTTACCTCTCTTTCTCTCTGTCTCTCTGCCTCTCTTTCTCTCTCTCTCTATCTCTCTCTCTGTCTCTCTCCTTCTCTTTCTCTCTCTATCTCTCTCTCTCTTTACCTCTCTCCCTCTCTTTCTCTCTCTCTATCTCTCTCTCTTTACCTCTCTCCCTCTCTTTACCTCTCTTGCTCTCTGTCTCTCTCTCTCTCTCTTTCTCTCCTAACGTAAATCCTTTTATGTGAAATAGAAAGAAACGGCTTGAGATAGAGAGAGAGAGAGAGAGAGTGAGAGAGAGTGAAAGGGGGTGAAGAAGTGCTGACAGACAGTGCCAGGGTTAGTTCCTGCTCTGTGTCTGTGGCCAGATAAGACCACACAGTGCACAAAGCAGAAAGAGAAGACAGGGACCCTGGGCCACTCCTATCTAGATGAACAGGAGAAGCATTTACCTTTTTTAATGGTCAAATGAATACTGTGAATCAATTGCATTTTGTTATTTCCCCCTTCCACACCCACACACACACACACACACACACACACACACACACACACACACACACATCTTTATTCCTCCCCCCTGCCGTGGTGTGTGTTGGTGCGCTGCATCGATCCCCAAACCAGCAGTTTACCGTTGGAGAGGATTAGGGGAGGAAGCAGGCTTTCTGCGTTTGGTGAATTATAGGGGTTCTAACTGGAGGATGGGCCTGCCGAGTGCGTGTGTGTGTGTGTGTGTGCTTTGTGATTGGTGTGTGTGTGTGTGTGTGTTGGGTGTGTGTCATCCACAAGTGCGTTCTGTGTGAGTTGCAAGTGTGCGTTCTGCGAATGTGGTATGTGTGTGAGAGTGTGCTGTGTGTCATCCGTGAGTCCGTTATGTGTGTGTGTGTGTGTGTGTGTGTGTATGTGTGTGTGTGTGTGTGTGTGTGTGTGTGTGCGTGTGTGCGTGTGTGTGCGCGTGTGTGCGTGTGTGTGTTTGCGTGTGCGTGTGTGTGTGTGTGTGTGCGTGTATGGTGTTGCAGCAGAGGCCTGGGGCGGGGATGATTACAGTTGTCCCTGTCGGAGGAATGGAAATCATAAAAAGCAGTGGCAGTGAATCCAAACGCTCACCCAGAGCGCCCGCCAGATCAATTGTTCTCCCACTGCTCCCTGGGAAGGCCGTAATTCACCTCATCGCCTCCTGAATAAACCCTCTGATTACATGCAATCAATGGGATAATGGCCAAAACACATTTGGCCAATGGGCCAGTGGGTCATAAAGACATCTCTTAGCCGCTCACAGTAGACCAGGCTAGCTAACAGCGGGGACCATATTACGGCCGACACACACACACACACACACACACACACACACACACACACACACACACACACACACACACAACCACACACACACACACACACACACACAGACACACACACACGCTCGTCCATGTTAGATGCTTTCCTGTGTGGGGGACCATTAAAGACGCGACACACAGTGTTTGGAAAAGGGGGAGGAGGAGGATGGGGGACAGAAATGAGTGTGACACACACCCAGTGGTTTTCCAGCAGTTCATTGGATTGCACATAGATCTGCCAGGGTGCCGCGGCGGGAACCATTCCTAAGAAGTTAGCGTTTCCCCAAACACCATTGATTTCGATGGGGGGGATTTCCAAAACGTAGCACAGCCTGAGCCTGCTGTTAATGGATCTAGTCCCCCAGGAATATGATCAGGTTTTAAAAGACAAATATATAATAATAACTATATTCATCACAGGTCGTTTCTAACCATTTTGACTTCAGTTGACAAAACTACATTTTTACAATGATGTAACTCTGAAGGATT
>CM030173.1:3784135-3789135 GCA_017639675.1 Aplochiton taeniatus | reverse complement strand
ACACACACACACACACACACACACACACTCACAGATACTTTCTGCCCCAATGCTCCCGTGATGGCAAATAGAACGCTCCTGTCTCCTTCTCTCTGTCTCTCTCTGCGCTCGGGTTTTCCTTTTCCTTTTCTCTCTTTTCTCTTTTTCAATCTCTCTCTCTCTTTGTGAGGCTATCTATCGTTCTGTCTGTCTGTCTGTCTGTCTGTCTGTCTGTCTGTCTGTCTGTCTGTCTGTCTGTCTGTCTGTCTGTGTCTGTCTGTCTATCTATCTTTCTATCTATTTATCTATGTATCTATCTATCTTTCTATCTATCCATCCCTCCCTCATTCACTCCATCATGTGTAGATTAGGAGGCGATGGTGAGGTAATGATTACTACAGTGTGCTAACAGTGCCTGTCAGTCCGTGGATGACAAATATGGGGCGCACACACACACACACATATACGTAAACACACACACACACACACACACACACACAAACACAAACACACACACGTACACACACCCCATCTCCAGCTCAGCCATGCGGGGAGAGAACGCCATAGGACCCCCCCCCCCCGTCTCTCTCTCTCTCTCTCTCTCTCTCTCTCTCTCTCTCTCTCTCTCTCTCTCTCTCTCTCTCTCTCTCTCTCTCTCTCTCTCTCTTCTAATTATGATGCTGTCAGGTCCAGGATGTGGCAATCCATAAGGACAGTGTCTGAGACACACTCTCATCATTTACACACTGGGGGGCAGAGGATGGGGGGGTGGGGGGGGGGGGGGGGGGGGGGGGGGGGGGGGGGGGGGGGGCGGGGGGCGGGGGGGGGGGGGGGGGGGGGGGCAGAGGAATGGGGGGACGGGGACGGGGGGTGAGGGAGAATTGATTGATAAAGAGAAAAACATTGAGCGTGAACAACAGTTTCGGAATCCGTGTGTGTGTGTGTGTGTGTGTGTGTGTGTGTGTGTGTGTGTGTGTGTGTGTGCGCGCGCGTGTGTGTGTGTGTGTGTGTGTGTGTGTATGCATGGGACAGGGGAAACAGATAGAGAGTGTGTGTGTGTGTGTGTGAGTGTGTGTGTGTGTGTGTGTGTGTGTGTGTGTGTGTGTGTGTGTGTGTGTGTGTGTGTGTGTGTGTGCGTACGTGCGTGTGTGTGTGTGTGACGAGCAGGACATCTATATCTCTAGTGATGACACCTCCTGAGCCAGGGGAACCCATTAAAGTGAAAGGAATGGCCGACACAGTCCACCCCCCCCACCCCCCCCCCCCACCCCCCCACACACACACACACACACCCCTGCCAGCTGACCCCGGTACACTGCCTGTGTGTGTGTGTGTGTGTGTGTGTGTGTGTGTGTGTTTGTGTGTGTGTTTTTGTGTGTGACCCCCCACCCCGGCCCCAGAACACCTCACCCAAACCAAGGGGTCAGGTCCCCCTAGTTCCCCTGGAAAGATGACCCAGAGACCCCAAAGACACACATTAATCCACGCAGACACACAGACAGACACACAGAGAGACAGCCAGGCAGACAGACAGACAGACAGACAGACAGACACACAGTTTTAATTTCACTTTCGTACCAATATCTTAATTTAATAAGTCACAGGGAACACCTGTACAGTAAATATTCAGACAGAGTTCAGTCTTCCCATAACTGATCAGATTATGATATTTATGACATTATTGTTTGAAGGCCCTCTGCAAAACGACAGTTCAGTCTCAAACTCACTCGTCCGCTCTCCTTCCCTCTCTCTCTCTCAAAGAGTCAACACGGAATTTAACCCCTCGGTGACTTTCAACCCCACCTCCTCACCACACACACACACACGCACGCACACACACACACGCACGCACGCACGCACGCACGCACGCACACACACACACACACACACACACACACACACACACATTTACACAAACTCCCATCCTCCAACACAAACAGTGCTGACCCTAAATCCCCTTTGGAGAAGAGGGGGTGTGGAGAAAGGCACGTTTTGATATTCTGAATGGAGAGGGGGTGCTGGATTTATGACCCAGGGCAGTCCTGGGAGCTCAGTGGACAGGGCAGATCAAGACGGAAAATAGAATGCAGAATGAGAGAGAGAGACGCAGAAACAAAGAGAGAGAAAGAGTTATAGAAAGAGAGGGGGAGGAGAGAGAGGGAGAGACAGGGAGGGAGAGAGAGATACTGGGGAGAGAGAAGGGGATAGAGAGAGAGAGAAATATAGAGAGTGATAGAGAAAGAGAGAAAATGAGAGAGAGTGATAGAGAGAGAGAAATAATCAAACTATCTCTGCTTTTCTTTTGATATCATCATGAACTCTCACCCATTCTCTTTTTCACCCTCTCCCTCTCTCTCTCTCTCTCTCTCTCTCTCTCTCTCTCTCTCTCTTCCCCATAACTCCACCCACCCTCCCCTCACTCTAGTGTTCCGTCTCCCTCCCCTAATAGTCTCTCCCCCTCCCTAACTCCCCCCACCCCTCTCCCCCCTCCCTCCAAACGCGCTGAAGCAGGACTAAGTCTGTGTTTGGACCCCAATGAGAGCAGTTACAGCAATCAGAGCTCTTCACGCTCTCTGATGGTCTTAAAAGGTGCCGGGTTCAACCCCCTGCCCCCTCACACGTACACACACACACACACACACACACACACACCCAGAGGGACTTCCCTTCGCCCAGTCGAGGAAGACCCTCCATCGCCGTGCACAAAGCCAGGCGAGAACAGACTGCTAGCAGCACACAGCACACTTCAAGCAGCCATGGCTAGTGAAAAAAAACAGACGTTTAAAACTCCCTGTGTTTTTTCTCTACCATACAAACCCAAGGCCTTCTGTAAGACGTCATTTTGGTTTAGAGCATAATCGGTGGTGTTTGTCTTGGAAATAAGTCGTCCGGCTGGTCCCCGGCCCGTTGGCGTGGTTACGGGTGGCGGGCAGACGTCCTGACGCAGTCTCCCCAGCCCACAGGAAGTAGACGCGCTGCTCTTCTCTCAGTCTCCCCAGCCCACAGGAAGTAGACGCGCTGCTCTTCTCTCAGTCTCCCCAGCCCACAGGAAGTAGACGCGCTGCTCTTCTCTCTGTCGATACGGCAGACGCGCCGACCCTATCCATTTCAACGCCGCCGTCGCCGCGGTAACTTTGCGGCAAAGACAAAGGCGCACGTACGCGCGCGCATGATTCCCCGAGCTGATCAAGGTGGAGAGAGGGGCATGTATAATTAATAACCGAGATAATATAATAACATTACCTAACGTTCTAGATTTGAATATGACGGTCATCTAATACGACACAGTGCCGCTGCTCTGAGTGTGTGTGTGTGTGTGTGTGTGTGTGTGTGTGTGTGTGTGTGTGTGTGTGTGTGTGCGTGCGTCTGTGCGTGCGTGCGTGTGTACGTGTGTGTGTGTGAGCATATTAACAACCATGTTGAGATGATCGAAGGAGAACAAACTGGTGCCTGTTTCCTCCTGCAAACCGGCTGGGCCTGGTCAGCCCACACACTCTCAGCCACATTGCGGTCGGTCCGCTCACACAAACACACACACACACACACACACACACACACACGGGCACACACACACACGGGCACACACACACAGGCACACACACACGCGCGCTCGCGTGCACAGGGGTCGGCTCAACGGGGTTACGATGCACAAAGTCAGCCTTACATAATACGGCCTCCGCAGCCCGCATCACACCTGAATGATCCAATTAGAGGAGGGATCCTCCCCGGTCAGCGCTTAGCGACAGACAGGGGGGGGGGGAGGGGGTAGGGGATGGGGGTGGTGGTGGTGGTGGGTGGGGGGGGGGGGTTGGGAGGGAGGGGTGAGAGGGCGACCAATTTCCTAAGTGCTTTTACAGGATTACGGATGGGCAGAGTGGAAAACACCTCCCCTCCAGTGAAAACAGGGGGAGGAGGAGGAGGAGAGAAAGAAGAGGTGAAGAAAGGAAGGAAAACAAAAGGGTTGGTAACGCGGAGCAGGGGCCCGTGGAAACAGGTTCGACAGCCGTAACCATGGCGTCGTTACGGGGCGACCCCACAGATCACCAGCGTGTTGTCAGGGGCAACAAAATCAACAGCTTCCCTTCCTGTTTGTAATTGTGAAACTATAACACCACACATTGTCATTCGGGAAATGAAGTTGGGGGTATGCCCAGTCTATGTTCTACGACTCTATGAAGATAACCTGAACGCACACGTCCAGTCTATGTTCTACGGTTCTGTGAAGGTAGACGAAGTCGAACTGAACACGCACGCCCAGTCTATAGGGCTACAGTTCTACGTTAAGCGTAGATCTCTCAAGTAGAGCAGACTCTTCTTCCTCCAATCAAACGGCCGTCCACCAAATCAGATCCCTGAGCACACGTCAGGTAAGAGCCCCCGCAACCTGCCTGCCCTGTCTGTCCATGGACGTGCACACGCGTGTGACGGCGAAGCGTGTTGAGACGCGTATGACAGTAGAGTGTGTGTTTACCTGCGTAGGCCTGCCTGCGTGTATCGTGTGTGTTATCAATGGACAGGTAGGCTCTTATCGGTGGCGGCGCCATATTCTCTCCACAGAGTGCTACGTACTGTGTGCATATATGTCTCTGCACGTCTGTTGAATAACACATGTCTGTGTGTGCGTGTGTGTGTGTGTGTGTGTGTGTGTGTGTAATCAGAATGTGTGTGCTTATGTGTGTAATCGGGGCATGTGTGTTATCAGTATGTTTGTGTGTGTGTGCGCTATTGGCGCGTATGTGTGTTTTATCGTTGTGCGTGTGTGTGTGTGTGTGTGTTATCGTTGTGTGTGCGTGTGCGTGTGTGTGTGTGTGTGTGTGTGTGTCTGTGTGTTATCGTTGTGTGTGTGTGCGTGTGTGTGTAATCGGCGTGTGTGATCTCCCGGAGCATGATAAGGTCCAGACACCTGACTGCAGCCCGGGCCCGTTATCAGGACCCCTGAAAGGCAGGCCTACAGAGTGCCTGTATTAAACGTTCTGGACAAACCCTTTCCCTGTGCCGCGGTATCACAGGGCACACACACC
>CM030173.1:3751635-3754135 GCA_017639675.1 Aplochiton taeniatus | reverse complement strand
CCCACACACATCCACTGAAAACCGTGCTGACCCACGTACACAAAAGACTTTCAGCAGCTCCATATATCAGAACTTTAACTACTTTAAGTTTACCAATGAAGGCTGAGATTGAAAAAAAAGTGAATAAATAAATGCTAGATAATTATAAATAAATAAACAAGACAGCAGCAGAGGAGAGGAGGAACCCAAAACTGACAGGAACCAAAAAAAATCACAACAACCAATAACCAAAACACTGTACACAAGCCCCAATTTAATTTTCTGCAAGATTACACTCAATAATTAGTAGCTTTCTAAGAGCCATAACTAATGGCTTTCAATGAGGAGATCTATACCTATTGATCTGTGAGCCGTCTGACACGGAGTGTTAAACTCTCACTCTCAGAAGAGCGGAGAGAAGCAGAACAACGCCAAGAACTGTTTAGAGTTCAGTAAATACACAAAGTACCTCTAAACTATAGGTTACAAATGTACGATCCCCTCCTTCGAACATACGGGAATCTTCAAGTCCCTTTTCTGCGTAGCTGATCCTGTGTCCCTACCTTCGGATGTAATGCCTAATTAGGATTGTGGAAGGAGTTCACTTTGGTGGAAAATAAAAACTTGCGGAAGAATCGTCTTCCGCAAGTTTTTATTTTCCACCAAAGTGAACAGAGGATTTTGAATTTGGATTGCAGCGGAACCACCAGGCACCTTAAGGACTAAACCCTTTCTCAGCCTCCCTGTTAGCGTGTAGCATGTAGCGTGTAGCATGTAGCGTGTAGCATGCAGTGTGTTATACACAGATGGACAGCCAGCGGTACACACGCCATAACACCATAAGTTCATACTTTAGAATGGACCTTAACGATTGAAAGAGTGAAACGTATATACTTTACAATATACAATAACTCTAAGCATTAAGGACTAAACACTAAAGCCTCGATGTTATTATGTAGCATATACCGTGTAGCATGTTACGTGTAGCATGTAGTGTGTTATACACAGAGGCAGCCAGTAGTATACACACACACCACAACACAATTAGTAATACTTGAGAAATGTACCATAACCCTAACCCTTAAGGACTACACAATAGTTTCCCTGTTAGTGGGTAGCATGTAGCATGTAGTGTGTCATACATAGCAGCTTAGCCAGCGGTAAGCAAACACAACACAACACAATACCAAACAGCCACGGGAAGGCCAAGGGTAAAACACACTACCCTCACTATTAAACGTTCACTGTCCCACTGAACATCCAGTGGATTTCCATTGCAGTAATCCTACACTTCACGGCTTGTTAAATGCCTACTTGCGTTAATAACTAAAGGTGGCTGCCTCTGAGGGGGTGGAAAAATGAAAATCTTCCCTTGAAGCTCCATCCAGAGGAGCACTAATCTCACGGATTAGGCTTCTAAATACTTCTATTCCAGCCAATTAATTCTTGCATATCAGCACTGTCTTCTTGCGTGTATCATTTTGGGATGGCGGTCGGCTTCACGGGGAAGCAGAGAAGACGCTTGTATGAGGAGACTACATTAATGCACAGGCTTCTCCTGGCCATGGAGACAGGCCCACTGTGGTACCTCTCTCACACACACACACACACGCACACACACACGCACACACACACACACACACACACACTAACACACACACACACACTAACACACACTCACACTATGCAGAGGAATACATCGTGAGGAGAAGGACGTGGTGAAACTTGAGGGATCCATTATGGCAGTGGAATACTGATCAGGAGATCAACTCTGGGCTAAGTCTACAGCGTTTGGCTGGGGGAAGCAAAGCGTGGAACAGAAGTAAATATGGGTTTAGTGAGAACAGAGAGACGGCCTCACCAAACAGACAGATTGGAGAGAGCTGGAGATATAACCCCAGCAGTTACACTGCTTTAACTCCTTCCCAGCAGAAGGGAGGGAGGGAGGAAAGAGAGAAAGAAAGAAAGAAAGAAAGAAAGAAAGAAAGAAAGAAAGAAAGAAAGAAAGAAAGAAAGAAAATAATTCATACTTTTCATGTCATTAAAACAGGGTGTGTGTGTGTGTGTGTGTGTGTGTGTGTGTGTGTGTGTGTGTGTGTGTGTGTGTGTGTGTGTGTGTGTGTGTGTGTGTTTGTGTGTGTGTGTTTGTGTGTGTATGCATGCCATTTGGGATAGTCTAAAGATGGTTCCGGAAGCTCCTCTGATCTGAGCTCCTCATATCTGTCCTGGATCCTAACGTTAACCGTGAGAACGACTGATCCCGGATCAATCTAAAAAAAAGAAAAACTTTTAAACTGCCATCTGTCAAAAATAGCCTGCAAGTGTCAGGAAAAGACATTTGTTGAAGAGTGATTGCAGGAATGCAGAGGTTCAGTCGAGTCCGATTGAGGTTTGCCTTGGGCGACGCGACGATCACAACACCATGACACCATGACACCATAACACCATGACACTTAGCCGTTTTCACCTGGAACAGAAAGGAATCCCAAGCGCATGCTGGTGGCACGCCAGCACACTTGAC
>CM030173.1:3744135-3746635 GCA_017639675.1 Aplochiton taeniatus | reverse complement strand
GCAGCCACACTGAGATTAACCTTAAAATACAAAACTCTGAAAGTTTTTTTTTTCCTAAAGTAAGGATCCATTGCTAGCAGCAGAGAGAGAAAGGTAAGAACGGTTTTCAAAGCCTACTCTCTCACAGCACCACAGAAGTTAGGTGTGTGTAAACTAAAACTCGGCCCAGAGAAGTTTTGGCGGGTCACAGGAGCGCGTGTGTGTGTGTGTGTCCCTCCCCTCCCCCCGGTCCGCGGCACCAGACGGTTCTGTCTACCAGGGCCCGGTAGGGTGTCGGTTCCGCCTGGGAGAGGGAGGTGTAACCCACTCCGCCTTTCCAGCCCCAGACCCAGTCCTAATTTACCCAGAACAATCAATCAAGACTCAGACACGGATGGAGGATTCGCACACAACAGGATACACACACACACACACACACACACTCTCACACACACACACGCTGAAACGCACACACACACTTTTATGCTGACTAGGTGGAAAAAGCTCCTCATATCTGCGGTACGGCGACTCCCTAGACTTTCAACAACCCCCTGTCCTCGTCCAAAGTCAAAGTCTCCGGGGGTCGCGGCGGGCGGGCGGGCAGGCGGGGCGGGCGGGGCGGGCGGAGGGCCGCGGCTCGGGAGAGCTAGAACACCGGGGGGGAACGCCGAGGGAACAGGGGCAAGAGCAAGCAGAGGAGACGTGGGGAGAGAGGGGCCGCTGCTTCATATCAGTCACTGACACCCACCAGGGCTGTGCTGCTTCACCTGCTCTCTCCATCTCAAAGTGACTGCCTCTCTTCCTCCTCCCTCTCTCTCTCTCTCTCTCTCTCTCTCTCCTCATCCTCTCTCTCTCTCTCTCTTACCTGCCTATCGCACTTCCTCTTCCTCACTCTCTCTATCTCTCTCTTAGCTGCCTACTTCTCTTCTTCCTCTCTCTCTCACTCTCTCTCTCTCTCTCTCTCTCTCTCTTAGTGCCTGCCTCTCTGTCTCTCTCTCTCTCTCTCTTTCTCTCTCTCTCTCTCTCTCTCTCTCTCTCTCTCTCTCTCTCTCTCTCTCTCCTCTCTCTCTCTTCTCTCTCTCTCTCTCTCTTTCTCTCTCTCTCACTCACTTCCTCTCTTCCTCTTCCCCTCTCTATACACACTTCTCTTTCTCCCTTAAGGCCTACAGATCAAATTAGGGGGTGAAATCTTAGGGAGTCGAAATCCGCCGGTGTATAGATCAAAAAGTGTGAAAGTGTTACATTTTGGGCGTGTGTTTGGAGAATGGTACCTCAGATCCCAACGGTGTTGGTGTTGCTCCAACACAGATTACCCCTCGGAAATGTAACTCCACTCTGGTCCCACACACACACACAGACACACACACAAACACACACACACACACACACACACACACACACACACACACACACACACACACACACACACACACACACACACACTAAATCTGGGTTCCTGACTGAGTGATGGAATGATGAGGGAGCTGTGTGTGTGATGGTCACCTCAAGGAGGGGATAGTGCTGGCTGTGCCGGTTGTAGGATCTCTTAAACAATAAACCGAAAAAATTAAACCATGCATATGTTATTTTAAGAACATTTTAATCATAGTAATTAGCAAAGCTTATAGCACAAATACAAAATTCATAATCTGATCATTCATATCATTTGATCAAAAGTATAGTTGATCTAGCTAGCTAGAGGCACATTATTTTAATATCAAACACTTGACCTACTCTCTCGCTCTTTCACACCAGCTCTCTCTTTTGCTATATTGTTCTCTTTCTCTCATTCTCTTTTGCTATATCATTCTCTCTCTCTTTCTCTCTCACTCTCTTTTGCTATATCATTCCCTTTCTCTCTCTCTCTTTTCCTATATCGTTCTCTCTCTCTCTCTCTCTGTATCTTTTCAATTCTTTTGCTCTCTGCCGCTAAGTCTATCCATAACGACTCTGTTTTTATCTCTCTCTTTTTCTATATCTCTACCTTTTCTCTATCTCTCTTTTTCTATATCTCTACCTTTTCTCTATCTCTCTTTAACTATATCTCTACCTTTTCTCTATCTCTCTTTTTCTATATCTCTGTCTTTTCTCTATCTCTCCTTTACTATATCTCTGTCTTTTCTCTATCTCTCTTTTTCTATGTCTCTGTCTTCTATCTCTCTTAAAACTCTCTCTTTATTTCAGTATCATTCTCCATCCAACGTTTTTTCCCTCCTTGCTTTCTCCATACTTCTTCACTACATTATTATTTAATTTTTTCAAAAACATCCTGATCTGTTTTATTGTCTTGCTCAGGTCAATGTATAAAACACAAACATGCCAAAGTTGGAGAGAGAGCGAGAGATACACATACACACACCTTCCCCACACTACCCCCCCCCCCCCTCCTCTCCCCCCACATACACACACACACACATGAACACACACTCCAACCCCGACCCCCCACACACACACGCGCACACACACACACACACGTGCCCACACACACACTCGTTTCCGGCGGCCAGTGGCCTGTTTAGCA
>CM030173.1:3726635-3736635 GCA_017639675.1 Aplochiton taeniatus | reverse complement strand
CAGTGACAGGCGATCACAAGGACCTGAATGCATAATTGATTGGGGGACATAAATTAATGCGGTGATGATACTGCATGGACAGACGTGGAGAGAGAGAGAGAGAGGGGGGGGGCGAGAGAGAGAGAGAGAGGGAGAGAGAGAGAGAGAGAGAGAGAGAGAGAGAGAGAGAGAGAGAGAGAGAGAGAGAGAGAGAGAGAGAGATAGAGAGAGAGAGAGAGAGAGAGAGAGAGAGAGAAAGAGAAAGGAGGGGTGGAATCCGACATCCTTTTTTCCCTCCTTTTCTTAATCTATCTTTTCTGGTACCACCGTTTTTGCTAATCAAGGCCTCCAGCTCAGACTGCACCGATGTAGTCGCTGGATTCAAACATTATCTACCTTTAGCGGTTGCATTTACTTTTTATTTTCACTTGTCATTCCTTCTCATTTTTCATTTGATTTCAATGTGGACTATCTGTTTTTTCTTTCTCTGAGGCAAGATGGAGTGGCAAAGAGAGATTGGTTGCTGTTCTCGACCGCAGAGATTTTAGACGGAACGTTTTCCCTGCGGAGGCTGCATTGGAATTCAATCACTGAGGGAGAAACCTTCATGTAATTAAACTGCTTCCTGTAATTTCCCCTCCGTCTTCAAAGCAACTGACGGAAAATAATACACACACACACACACACACACACACACACACACACACACACACACACACACACACACACACACACATTCGCATACAATACACCAAAGATTCAGTCCTCAAAGCCAGACAGAAAAACAGGACAGTCAAGTACTGTATGTCTATAAATATACCTATAACAGTTCTTAAGCAGCAGTAGCTTCGACATGCGGCTCTACACGCTGCTGTTGCTGCCTCATTGGAGGCCATGCATACATTACCCAGAGTGCCGTTTGTTGACAATTAGACAGAACAGGGTGTACGGCGAAGCTAATTAGCATGTAGCGCTAGCTCAACAGGAAGCAGAAACGCTAAGGCTTTGAAGCAGACATGAAAACAACGCTTTTTCTCAACGGCCATGTGAGTTATTTCTCCAAACCTTACACATCTTCTTTGCCTTCTTTCCTCTGTCTTTTGGGGTAATGTAAATATTTATGCAAGAAGATGATGAATATGTATGGTGTACTTTTATAACATATGAGTTTCTTGCGATAACGATGGGCTCAAAAATAGACGCCTGGAGATGGGTAAGTAGAAGTATGTTTTCGGGGAAGTTTTACTATCTCTTGACTTTTGATTTTGAATTTGCATGGAGCGTGTATCTACCATAGAGTAACCTCTCTTGAATTGGTGAAAAATAACAGAAAACATTGATTTTAATATTTATGAAAACAAAACGTTATCATTATACCAGAGAGAATTCAAACTATTTCAATGCTGCGCTGGTCACAGACAAGTGTAAAGCTCTAATTTGTAAAAAAAAAATATATATATATATATATTAAAACAGTTTCCACTGGCTCAGTGTAAAAAGTGTGAGCACTGAACCCATCAACCCAGACTAGAAGAAACTAGCTTATTCAAGAGTTTTAAAGTTTAGTACACATCTGTTCCAAGACTTCTGGATTCCTTTCATTTGTCTGCGAGCAGCGTCATTTCTGTAGATGTTTTGAATGCTGAGTAACTATACCTCCAGAACAGATGGAGAGGACTCTCGCAGACGGAGGAAAGAAAATCATGGAAGGAAAAACAAACTAAAAGAGATAAGCTGGAAGAGAGGCGTAGAGGAGGAGGAAGAGAGGAAGGTGGAGGGGAGGAAGAGAGGAGGGTGGAGGGGAGGAAGAGAGGAAGAGAGGAGGAGAAAATGAAGGGCAGCAGGAGTGTGAGAAGGAGAGGATGAGTTGGCCTGGTTCCAGTGGTGATCCACTCCCACAGTGGTCCGTATGGATTCATGGATATTGACTGGAGGAGGGCAGAACCTTGTCTAGGCCTAGTCACCCTCACGTCCAATCACCTTCTGACCTGTAGGTCCACCCAGTCACCCTCACGTCCAATCACCTTGTGACCTGTGGCCTCACCCCGTCACCCTGGCGTCCAATCACCTTGTGACCTGTAGCCTCACCCTGTCACCCTGGTGTCCAATCACCTTCTGACCTGTAGACCACGTCTCAGTCCAGTCAGCCTTTCGTCCAATCACACACCCATCTCTGTCCAGCCTTCGGTCCAATCGCTCAGCTCTGTCTGGATCTGATCCTCACTGTCACGACAGAATATAAACATACACGAGACAACACAAACTCAAATTCTTTAACGAAATATAACATCCATAATTCAGGAATAATTTTCCATTTTTTTTCTTCTGTGATGATTCAAGCGTATAGAATCCTCCTGTGGTGCCTGTCTTGTTCCTGGGTAGCCAATCGAAAAGCCCCCACCTAGCCACCCGTCAATCTCCCGGGACGAAGGGAGGGAGGGAAGGAGGGGGGGGGGGTTGTTGGAAGATGTAAACAAGGCAGCGAAACCAATCCTCCAAAGAACAATCCCATCTATCCTCTGGGAAATCTCACCTTTGCCGGTTCCCTTTTGAAAGAGGCGGCCATGTTTGAAGCCTTATCGGCGAGTCTCTCTCCCTTCATCTCTGCCAGATGAAGGCTTTTAAGTTGGAGCAAAAGGTACGGGCTGAATAATTAGCGGTAGGGGGGCGCCAAGCTGTGCCTCGGTACCGTGCCACGCAGCAACAGATGTGCCCGCTCACTAGCTGTCTCACGGCACACAGCAGTGGATGTGGTGTGGACGTTGGAGTCTCTCTGTGGACTACATCTTCTTCTTCTTCTATTGATGTGAGGTTGAGTTTGGCACCTACTGTTGGCTGTGGTTTCAACAGCTCGGACTCACACTCTGTGTCCAGTTAGGTTACTCAGGTTTGAATTGTCCAGTGTCCACGGACCGGTGTCATGTCAAACTCTGTGTGCGCTTGGTTTGTGTGTGTGTGTGTGTTGTTTGATATTATTTTGCATGTGACAATTAACAAAACAAACAAAAAGAACACACAAGAACAAACATGATGCCTACACACACATACACACACACACACACACACACACACACACACACACATACACACACACATACACATACACACTACTGGGTTTTTGTCAGCCATTTAATTTACGAAAAGACATTTCAAACATTAGGCCACTTTGCTGTTCCAAGAGGCCAACAATCTAGCCAGCCTGCAGCCAAGAAGCCAGCTAACCATACAGAATAGTCAGCCAACCAGGAATCCAGCTAGCTAACCAGCTAACCAGCCATACAGCCAGCCAGCCAGCAAGCTAACAAGCTAACCAACCAGCCAGCCAGCTAGCTAATCAGCTAACCAACCAGCCAGCCAGCCAGCTAGCTAACCAGCTAACCAGCCAGCCAGCCAACCAACGATGGCCTAGCCAAGCCAAAAAGACACTGCTGCGTGTGTGCTGATTCTCTCTTTAATCAATGATTTTGATATGATAGACACATAGCATTGGGAAGCAGGGACACCAGGCCTACTTCTAACTAAAGAGGCGGCCCATCTCTCTCCCTTCATCCTCCCTCTCTCCTTCTCTTTTTATTTCCATTTCTTTCCGTCCCAATCCCTCCCTCTCTCCCTCTCTCTCTCTCCCTCTCTCTCACCCTCCTTCCCTCCCTCCCTCCCTCCCTCCCTCCCTCCCTCCCGTCCCCCCTCCCTCTCTCCCCCCTCTCCCTGCTTGTCTGGAGTCCCTTTGCTGTTGCCGTGCCAGAGCAGTTCAAGTAATGACTTGACGGCCCCCTCTTTAGAGACAGCCCTCCGCGTTGAAGACGTGTCGTTTTGATTGCATTGACGCGTGTCACAGAAGGTGGCCAGCTGTTGCAGTCATCAGCCGGAGAACACATTTAACCCAGCACAAGATGGAATGCGCACAACTCAAGTATCACCCCACCATTGATCAGTTCCCATTTTGTGTCCTGAAAACGTTTAATTGAAGCAGAAATTATTGTGGTTGGGGTTTTGAGTGAGCGTTCCAGCAGATAACTCTCACACATACACACACACACACCTTTTCTGCAGGTGAAGCTGTTGTTGATATGGGAGAGGTGGGAGTCCAAGGCCCATCTGACTCCCCACTGTGGTCTTATCTGCTGTGACACACACACACACACACACACACGGTGACATGGTAGTAGCGACCCTAGTAGAGGAGTGTGACTGGAACTCAACACCCCTATCAAAACTCCAAGGCCTACAGAAGAGCAGGTGCTCTTGTGTGTGTGTGTGTGTGTGTGTGTGTGTGTGTGTGTGTGTGTGTGCGAGTGTGTGTGAGAATGTGTGTGTGTGTGTGTGTGTGTGTGTGTGTGTGTGTGTGTGTGTGTGTGCGTGTATGTGTGCGTGCGTGCGTATGTGTGTGTGTGTGTGTGTGTGTGTGTGTGTGTGTGTGACAGTAGAGTCATGCCCTCAGGCCCCTGGAGGGAGCAGACCAGACATACTAACTCCAACTGCTCATCAACACACATATAAAAATCAATAAACAATCTGAAGTTCTCTCAAAACATTTTTTTCTTCTGTTTTTTTAATGAATGTACAAGGTGGTCAGATCTTCATGGAATGGGGGGGGGGCAGGGGGGGGGGGGGGGGGGGGGGTTTACCTGTCTCTGGGTGTGTGCTTTGGATAACAACTTCTTTGTGAAGTATATGAGAAAGAAGAGCCAGGGGGTGAGAGGTAAAAGAGAGGGAGGAGAAAGAGAGAGGAGAGGAGGGTGAAAGTTAAAAAAGAGGAATGGAAAGAGATTTGATTTTAAACACACTTTTATTGCCAAAATCCAAAACTGCCTCAAACCTGAGATTTCAATGACATACATGGAGGAAACCAGCTCTTCCTAAACATTTAAAAGCAACCCCCCATCCTCATCCACCACACAGAGGATCCCCCCAGCTCCTCAAACCTCCACAAATCCAACAACATTATTAACCATCAGCTAATATGCATGCTCTATCCGTAGCCTAGCAGCCACCAATCCCAGCATAATCTTTTTGGGGTCTGTTGATCCCACTCCTAGAATCTTCCCCTTCCTACTCTTGGAAAGAGAGGAGAGTGACAGTTAAAAGATGGGGATGGAAAGTGAGCCTACAGCCTCCGTGGGAGAGCCAGAGTGGTTTACTTAACGGAGCTATGAGGCTGGAGAAAAAGACATAGTGGGAAAGTAAAGACCAACGGATTCACCAACTCAGTCCAGTCCAGTGAAATCCAGTCCACATTATTCACTCGGCCCTTGTTGAAATAATCACATACTTACTTACATATTATGATTTGCCTGGATTTTGTTTATTGATTAGCCTATTAGTTATGACATTGGCATAATCATCGCATTCATATTTTTAGAGTGCACTGCCAAAGCTTTACCTTGTTAGCAAGTTAGCTTTCCAGTGCTAAGATAACTAGCTGTCCAGAGTCAAGTAAGCTAGCTTTCCAGAGCTATGCAAGCTAGCTTTCCAGAGCTATGCAAGCTAGCTTTCCAGAGTTAAGCTAACTAGCTTTCCAGAGTTAAGCTCCACTGATGCTATAAATCCATCTAACATACATTCATTAAATAACATAAAGATTTAACAGAAAAGGACACATTGGCCAGTTTATGAAACCAGAACCACCAGACTTGAGCCAGGTGTTCAACATCCGTCACCTCTGTACCAGCACCTTAGTAGCAATACTATCATCGAAAGATTTAGAAAATGGGTAACGGGGGCTACTTTTTCTTACCTAAGCGTACCATGGTAATGTCCGTGTGGACAGCTGGGACACAGTCAGGACATCCTAGCCTGTCCCAGTCTGACCCTTCTCATCATCTGTCCAAATCTCTGAGCTCAACATCCACACGTCCAGATGTCTGCCCTCGTTCGCCTCACACACACACACACACACACACACACACACACACACACACACACACACACAAAGACACGCACACACACACACACACACACACACACAAAGACTCACACACACACACACACACACACACACACACAAACGCACACACACGCACACACACACATCACTAATCTGTCTGTTTATTGACAACCAACAGTGTTGACGTCTAACTGTCTGTATGTCTGCTTCCCTGACTGTCTACTTGTCGGTCTCTCTGCTTGCCTGACTGTCTGTGTGTCTGACTGTCCGACTGTCTGCTTGCCTGTCTGTCTGTCTGTCTGTCTGTCTGTCTGCCTGCTGGCCTGTCTGCCTACCTGCCTGTCTGCCTGCCTGCCTGCCTGCCTGCCTGCCTGCCTGCCTGCCTGCCTGCCTGCCTGCCTGCCTGCCTGCCTGCCTGCCTGCCTGCCTGCCTGCTTGCCTGTCTGTCTGTGTGTATGTGTGTATGATTGTCTGTCTGCTTGCCTGTGTGAGTCTGTTTGTCACATTGCTATGATTGCAGGCCGGAGCACCTGAACATCCTGATGTCTATCTGTCTATCTTCCGTTTCCATGGCGCCACAATCCCGTTAGCTCCTGCCGCTGTCCTCTGTCACTCACATTCGTCTCAGACACAGAGAGATGGCTGAGGGGAAAAAAGACAAATAATACAATCAAGTATATATCATATCAAACAGACAAAAAAGAAAAGGAATGAGAGAAAGAAAATAGATAAAGAAAGAAAGAACGAGGGAAGGTAAATAAAAAAGAGAAAGAACGGATATGGACAGCAGAGGGATGGAAGAAGAATACACACATTAACACTCACAGATACATATTAACACACACACACACACGCACGCACACACATACACACACACGCACACACACACACACACACACACACACACACGCACGCATGCAGACACACACACACACGCAGGCATACACACACACACACACACACACACACAGACACACAAAACGCAGGAGGCCAGTGGTGACCTGACTAAGGGACGGGAGGAGGGGTGGGGGGGAGGAGGAGGAGGAGGAGGGGGTGAAAACCCCAATCTTTTCCAGAGCGCTCTGACCTCTAATTAGGCCTGATGGCAAAGTGGCCCTTCACAAGGTATTATAGCTAGACACTGCTCTGCCAGCAGCCTGCTCCGCCGCGTGGAGCTGGAGCACAGGGCCAGGGGACGCCGTGGACAAAAAGGCCCAGGGAGGAGGCCTCCGTCCTGGGCTCTGACCCCTGGCTGCACCGCCTGGGTCTGTGGTTCTCCGGTTGCTCTGGGTTTCCACCTCTCAGGGGCTGCTGCTGTCACATCCCATAATGACAAAGACCTCTCCACACACACACCACACCCTCACCATCCTTTTCTTTCATCCCTCTATTGAGCTACTTTGCAGCAAAACACACTTGAACGATAACAGTTCTTCTTTCTCTTTGCTCATTCAGGGTGTGTGTGTGTGTGTGTGTGTGTGTGTGTGTGTGGTGTGTGTTGTGTGTGTGTGTGTGTGGTGTGTGACAGACAGCCAACTAACATGTCAAACGGGGAGGTGCAGGGAGGTACGGGGGTGGCCGGGGGGCCATGTGACCTGCCAAAGGGGGTGTGCTCGGGGGCCAGGGTAACGGAGTGTGTGAGAGAGCGAGGGGGACAGACGGAGGGGCAGGGGGACTGTGTGTGTGTGTGTGTGTGTGTGTGTGTGTGTGTGTATGTGTGTGTGTATGTGTGTTACTGTGTGTGTATGTGTGTGTGTGTGTGTGTGTGTGTGTGTGGGGGGGGGGGGTACGGTAGAGGCATGCCAGGGCACTTGAGCCTGTCTGAAGTCATCAGAGAGTGCCGCCGGGGTGATGGGAAATGGTGTCTCTGGCATATAGACACTTTTCACAGCACGTATAGTACAGTCTATACATAGTCTATATGAGCTGTATATATAACAGAATGTATGCTGCATGCAGACTCTTTGTTTGATTAACTTGTCAAAATGAAATGATCAAATAGAACCTACAGTATTGCTGACATTTTCGTGGAATATGAATAAAATCGACGGTACTGGAATATAAATACATACACTCAACTGTACTGGATTATAAATACATAAACTCTACTGTCTTTCCAGAAGGGTGATACTCAGTGGTGAGCTTACTAATTATTTCTTAGCTTTCACATCAGCACTCCTGTCCATCTTTCCATGTCCCTTCCACTAAGACTCCTCTCTATCTTTCTCCCTTTCTCTCTTTTTACCTCCACTAATTCCTCTCTATTTCTCTGTCTGTCTGTCAGCGGAGGCAGTGTGTGTGTGTGTGTGTGTGTGTGTGTGTGTGTGTGTGTGTGTGTGTGTGTGTGTGTGTGTGTGTGTGTGTCGGGTTACCGCGAATGCCACGCTGCTAACGCGAAACATCCCAGAATAACCCAGCCTGCTGCAGCGTCACCGTGGCGATTTATGACTCCCTCTCTGAGTGCAATTGGGATATCAGCTCTGACACATCCACACACACACACACACACACACGCACATACACACACTCTCAGGCATACACACACGCACACTTCTGACAGACACACACACACATACACACACACACACTCTCACGCATACACGTACACGCACACGCACTCTCACAGACACACACACACACACACAACTGAAACACACACACTCTAAGGGTCAGGTGGTGCTGTAGTGCTATTGTCCTTAACATGTGTGTCCTTTTAACACTGTCTGAGTGTCAGGTAAGACCCGGAGGCATTGTTTTGTGTTTCCGTAAAATGGAGGTCCTCTGTCACTTTGAATCAAGTTGTGTCACAATGTAACTTCATGCAGATAGACTCACTGGCTAGGTAAATGCTGACTCCCTTCAACAGGCCATGGTACTATCTAGGCCTTGTCACCTTGTTTGTGTGTGTATGAAAGAGCGGTGTGTGTGTGTGTGTGTGTGTGTGTGTGTGTGTGTGTGACTGATGGAGTCGTGGAGAAACGTAATGACACACTCCACTGGTCCAGATAAAGGGAAGCAACACGACCCCATTGATAGCGGAGTAATTATGTACTCTGTCATCATCTTATTGTGTGTGTGTGTGTGTGTGTGTGTGTGTGTGTGTGTGTGTGTGTGTGTGTGTGTGTGTGTGTGTGTGTGTGTGTGTGTGTGTGCGTGTGCGTGTGACAGAGAGTGTGTTTGCTTTTCACTGCACCTTTGTACATGTTACAACTGAATATTATGTAGGCTTCCCCTCATTTTGTGTGTGTGTGTGTGTCTTTGCAAGGTAGTAAACAAAGATGCGAAATGTGTCTTGTTGTAATGGTCTGAATTGTACATACACTGGTAAGCTACATGCAGGCAGTGAGGACACCAGTTTACCTATAGCACCCCCCACCCCCTAACCGCCCCCCCACCCCCTAACCGCCCCCCCACCCTCCTCCTCCTCCTCCTCCTCCTCCTCCTCCTCTCCTCCTCCTCCTCCTCTCTTCTTCACACTGTCCTCCAAGGATCACCCCTCCATCCTTCACCCCCTCTATCTCCATCTTCCCCCGCTCGGCTGCCTTGAGTCAGCAGGCTCCTCCGCTGCATCTACACAAATCACACACACACGCGCGTACGTGCACGTGCACGCGCACACGCACACACACACACACACACACACACACACACACACACGCACACACACACAGACACACGCAGAGCCCATGCCACTATTGCCATAAGGTCAAGGCCCCACTGTGTCTGTTGCTCATGCTGAGGTGATTTGGAGATGCGCCCTTATTTGGTCCTCAGGTGGCCGGGCAATGAAGCCAGAGGGAGGCCACCTGATTGGAGGACAGCTAATCCCTTAAAGAGAGCTCAGGATGTGATTGGCCAACCCCCCAGCGGGCGGGATGGACTCAGTAGGAAACAGCAGATGATTGGAGGGGGAAAGAAAAGAGGGAAGACAAAATGATGGACAGAATAGCAACGGACGCAGTGACATTCTATAGGTGGAAGTTAACTTTTCAGAACAGAACAGAACGTACAGAAAATGTGACAATTTGAGAGAGAGAGGGTCAAAGAGGGAGAGAGAGAGAGAGAGACACAGTGAGCGAGAGAGAGAGAGAGAGAGAGAGAGAGAGAGAGGAGCGTGAGCGCGAGAGAGAGAGAGAG
>CM030173.1:3706635-3711635 GCA_017639675.1 Aplochiton taeniatus | reverse complement strand
GGACATGCTGACTTTGGTGCGGTTTTACATTAAAAAGACACAAAATAGCAGTCACGTTCCGATTTAAACTGAAGAGGTTTTCGCTGCAAAAGCACAATGTATAATTATTTCAAACACGGGGAACGAAATCACTTTACGACGCAGCTTTACATATGATTAACGGCATACAAAGGATGGATTACTCGCCGAGGAAGTAGACAGCTCTGCCCATTATAAACAGTCTCATCTTCTTCTCACAGATGAAAGTGTGGAAACATTTCTAATGAGCTGAAGACGGGATGAATTGTCCTCAAGAAAAAAGAAAGAAGGAAGCTCAAAGCACATGTGTTACCATGGTTATTCATATCCCCCATTCTCCTAAAGTAGACTTCCTACTGTTTAAACGTCCAGACTACTCAAGTAAAAAGGCAACACTATTACAGCGTTAAATAGTGCAGTGTTGCGCCAGTAAGTTCCACAGTCAAGACTTTAGCCGAGACGTTTCGCCAGGCCGTCGCGGTGAATAAGAATTTGTTCTTGATTGACCTGCCTGTTCAAACGAAGGTTACATCAAATAAACACACTAAATGAGGCCGTGAGTATTGGATCTACCAGCAGTCTGTTATTTATACTGCTGTATTAATATAGTGGAAACACTGACCTAAGAACTCAAAAGAAAACCTTGCTAGAATGGGTTTGCGCTCACTATAGATTCAGAAAGCTAGAATGGTTTAACGCTCACTGTAGATTCGGAAAGCTAGAATGGGTTTGCGCTCACTATAGATTCAGAAAGCTAGAATGGGTTGACGCTCACTCTAGATTCAGAAAGCTAGAATGTGTTAACACTCACTCTAGATTCGGAAAGCTAGATTGGGGTAACGCTTACTATAGATTCAGACAGCTAGAATGGGTTACCGCTTACTCTAGATTCAGAACGCTCAGATAGTCCTCTACCTTGTTGATAAGTACTGCTAAATTATACATCTTTATAATATCACCACCAATAACTGTTCTGAAAGTAAAAAGCAAGTTATAGAGAGAAACAGAGACAGAGAGAGAACGCAGTTTGGTATTACTTATCAAGAGAGAGTAGGTTTACGTTCAAGGTTTAGGTTATTTTTTAAGTTTCCACATAAAATAAAATGACACACAAATCAGGAGCCCTGCCCCATTTCACTGTGGAAAAAAGGCCAAAACAAGGGATAAGCATAAAAAGGATGATTAACGAAGGCAAGGATGAGAAAGAGGGAAAGAAGGCAAGAACGAAAGAAGGAGACAAAGTAATGGAGCAGAAGAAAAAAGACGAGTGAGAGAGAAATAAATGGAGAGAAAGACAAATAGAAAGAGAGAGAGAGAGAGATGGGAGGACGTTAATGTGTTGATTGTGGATGAGAGAGAGAGAGAGAAACAGATAGAGAGATAGAGATGGGGGAGGGGGGGGTTAATGTGTTGATTGTGGCCAATAATACGACCAGTCACCCTCAACACGCCTCAGCCCTCGCTCCCTGCCTGCCGCACGGCATTCTGGGAGAGGGAGAGCCGGGCGGCTTTGGGATTTAAAAGGCGTTCCGCTTGGGCGCCTCGTTGATTTGCATTCAACGATGGAGACGCATGCACACACACACACACACACACACACACATGCACACACACACACACACATACACACACACACACACACACACACACACCACACACACACACACACGTATACACACACACACACACACACACACATACAAACATAAACACACAGGCATCCAGAGACAGGATATGGTCAACACATCTCAACGCTAATTAAGACCCCTCTCAATCAAAATAACTGGGAGGAGGTAGAGGAGGTGGAGGAGGAGGTGGAGGAGGAGGAGGAGGAGGTGGAGGAGGAGGAGGAGGAAGAGGAGGAGGATGGAAGAGGAGGTGGAGGAGGAAGAGAGTTGGAGGAGGAGGTGGAGGTGAAGGAGTAGAGGAGGAAGAGGAGGAAGAGGAGAAGGAGGAGGAGGTGGAGGAAGAGGTGGAGAGGAGGAGGAAGAGGAGGAGGAAGAAGAGGTGGAGGAAGAGGTGGAGGACAAGGAGGAGGAAGAGGAGGTGAAGGAGAAAGAAAAAAGAAAGTGGAGGAGGAGAGGAGGATGAGAGAGGAGTGGAGCAGAAGATACGGGCTGGTGTGAGCGGCGCGTCACCTCCACCCGGTGTGTTGTGTTCCGCTTTACGATTCTCATAATTATGATATTAGAGTGAAGAGGAGGAGGAGGAGGGGAGAAGAATCCCGACGCCATTGTTCGTGCTCCCTGGGTTTTCCATTTTGATTTTTACGGCGGAGGCATCAGACACAGAGAGGGACTCGTCAATGAGTAATTTTCCTTTCTTTTACAGCGGCATAAATTTAACGGGGGGGGGGGGGGGGCATGAGGGGAAAAATCCTTTTAGAGTCTGATTTATGTACGTCTGATGGGGGAATCATAGATCACGGCGCTGATGGCAGACACTGATGGCCTGGCGGAGGCCTGCTAATGCCCAGCGAACAAAATGTAACCAATCTCCAAACGCCCTCAACCATGCAACGGGTCTAATGGAAACCCCCAAACTATACGCCTGTGACTGTCCTAGTCTAGAGGAAGGAGGGAGGGAGGGAGAGAGAGATAAAGAAGAGAGGAGAGAAACAGTAGAGGGAACTTATAAATTCACCTGTGGTGGAGTAAGAGATAGAGAGAGAGAGAGGAGAGAGAGGGAAAAGGAGAGAGGGGAGAGAGAGGAGAGAAAAGAGGGAGAGAGAGGGAGGAGAGCAGAGAGAGGAGGGAGAACGAGAGAGAGAGAAGGAGAGGAGAGAGAGATGGGCGATAGAGAGAGAGAGAGAGAGAAGAGAGAGAGAGAGAGAGAAGAGAAAGATGGGGATATAGAAGAGAAAAGAGAATGGAAAGATAAAGAGAGAGAGAGAGAGAGAGAGAGAGAGACATAGGTCGGCACTTGTCTGTGTGGCCATCTTTCCCATGGAAGAGGGGGGGGGGGGGGGGGGACCCTAAATGTCAGGGTGAAACCGAACAGGTAAACAGGTAAACAGGTAAACAAACAAACAGATCAACAATAAACCAGAAGGAGGAGTGAGGAGCGGGACGGAGCCCCAATCACCGGCCCGGCTTGTCCTCCTCCCTGCTCGGCTCGAGGGTGACACACAAAACACTCACCAATCATCTTTATATCAAAACATAATTATACTTCCTGACAGCTGCTGGGCGCCGCTGAGGCGGGGCTGTCGTAAATCCACGACGGCTCTCCAGCGCCACAAAAGAGGGGCTTTCAATTCCAGAATGGAAAATACCTCTCCGCCAGAGGTCTTTTAAAAAGATGTCTGTCTGTCTGTCTGGCATTGCTGAGTCAGGAGTGGTGGATCCCTCTGAAGGGGGGGCTTATGGTAGGAAGTAAAGATGCCTGTTTGTCATTGCTGAGTCAGGAGTGGTGGTTTCCTCTGAAGGGAGGGGCTTACGGCAGGAAGTGAAGATACCTGTTTGTCATTGCTGAGTCAGGAGTGGTGGTTTCCTCTGAAGGGGAGGGGCTTACGGCAGGAATGAAGATACCTGTTTGTCATTGCTGAGTCAGGAGTGGTGGTTTCCTCTGAAGGGGAGGGCTTACGGTAGAAAGTGAAGATGCCTGGAACCTTCAAAATGCAATGTCCCAATTTGTGGTTTGTTTATGTAATTTTCTGGACTGATTATGACATAATATCGACCACGTTATCCAATAGCACGTTTTGTTACAGACCACATCGTTCTATTTTGATATATTTTTTTGTGTGGTGGGAGAAACAGGACATTCACAAAAGGAATGAAAAGCATCAGACTACTTTGCTTAAATGTTGATTCTGAGGCCGTAAGGTGTCCTGTCACTGGCCATGTAAAAGGCAGGTGGAGACTTGCGCTGAGAACTTTGTGTTTTTTACCTTTCTTTTCTAAAGGCTATAACATGGAAAATACATTTTTATCTCAGGACTGTATCTCAAGGTGATTTAATCACTTACTGTGTTCTGAGGTGGGATGTCCATGCACACACACATGCAAGCACACACACACACACACACACACACACACACACACACACACACACACACTCTCTCTCTCTCTCTCTCTCTCTCTCTCTCTGTCTCTATCTCAGGAGTGCCCTCTGCTCAATAGAAAAGCTTTGCACACACCAATGTATTTATCATAAAACATGGGCCCCTTGGTTTTGAAAACCAAAACAGCTTGACCTCTCCTCCGTGCTCCCTCCCTCCCTCCGTCCTCTCCTCCCTCCCTCCCTCCCCCCTCCCTCCCTCCCTCCCCCGCTCCCGCTGGTGCAAGCGTGTAATTCTGGTTCCATTAAGGAGAATGCAGCGCTTCACTTTGGGGAGAGAGGAGGGCAGGAGTTCAGCCGTCTGCATTCAGAGTGGGAGCACTCGCTCCCTCCACTCATTTAACAGGGCGAGCGCCACACTCACCCTGCAGGTAAGGTTAAACACCTGAACCCCGACCCACTCTATATGGAGGGTGGGCGAGGGGGAGGAAGGAGGGGGGGAGGGGAGTCAAATAGATGCCGCTTCAACAGCCGAGGTCCAGATCATAGCCATGAGAGGGGCCTGATTGAATAGAAAGAAAAGGAAAGGGGGAAAGGGGGAAAGGGGTGAACGGAGAAAAAGACGAGAGGGCAGGACAGACAGAGGCGCGAGAGGAAGAAAGAGAAGGGAACGAGAGAGAGAAATAAAAGGAATAAAAAGAGAGGAAAGAGAAAGGAAGATGAAAAAAAAAAAATCAAGGAAGGACGGAAAAGAAAACGTAGAGAAGAAGAAAAGCAGGCTGGATGGAGAGAAGAGGAGAAAGGAGTGAGAGCTTTTTTGGCTCAAGTGACTGTAGGAGGTGGAGGAGCGGGGAGGTGAATATACCCACTGCCAGGGAAAGGGAAAACACTGGCCACACACCACACCTTCTCTCCTCATTTTTTCCACTTTGTTAACCTCTCGCTGTGAGCCAGATATAAATATAAACACCTAGACACTG
>CM030173.1:3666635-3684135 GCA_017639675.1 Aplochiton taeniatus | reverse complement strand
CTCTTCCTTCTCCTCCTCCTCCTCGTCCTTCTCCTCCTCCTCCTCTTCCTTCTCCTCCTCCTCCTCTTTCTTCTCCTCCTCCTCCTATTTCTTCTCCTCCTCCTCCTCCTCCTCCTCCTTCTCCTCCTCAATATTTCTCCTGCTCGCCTCCCATCTAATACTCCTCCTCCTCCTCCTCCTCTCTCTTTGGGTCTCTCCTCTCTCACACCCCAGTTCCTCCAGTTGGGGGTGAAGCGGCCAGTAAATATGGTGATTCTGAAGGAGAGGGGAAAAGGCGAGCTTCTCTCTAGTTAAAATGATAAACACTATCACACGCCCACACACACACATATACACACACACATATATAAAGAAACACACACATACAGGGGCCAAAACTCAAACCCCACTCATATCTATAAAAATTGTTGTGAATGTGTCCTGAAGGCTTTATGAAAAGACAACAGCAGTCCCAGGGGGCACACACACACACACGCACTCACGCACACACACACACACACACATTCCTCTCTTCACCCACCCACACAGATACATACACACAAACACACAATGTTCCTCTCTCCACCCACCCACACACACACACACACACACACACACACACACACACAAACACAACTATATTGCTGTCAGCCTCGCAGTTGGACGGGTTAATCACAAACGCGAGGGGAAAGGTGCTATCTACTCACCACACGACCACATTTATTGATCCTATTTAGACCAGCTCTAGCCATGACACTCCCTTAACTATTCAATTGGCCCAAAATAGATTTTTCCATTTTCCGCTGCACAGACAGGGCAAACATTAGAGCACAGCAGTGGTGATATAAATGTATCAAAAAAACAGAGACAAACATTGGGGAAGATTTATCACCGGGATTTTAATAAATCCGCGAGAGACAGATTGATTTTGGTTAGAGGAATAAGCAACACTTTATTGGGTGGGAAGATGCATTATTTTCCGATTGTTATCAAGCTATTGTAAAACTGATTTGTGATCCATTGCGTTTTATGGATAAAAAGGGGAGAGGGAACTTTCGATGATTTAGATGAAATGTATTAATCAAACCCGACCACTGTGAACAATAGATCCACAAATAACGAAGGCTTTTGACGTTTAATTCTGCCAGGCGTGTTCTGGCGGCCATCTTTCTCCCTCTCAATGGCTTTCCCTGCCACAGACCGTGGAACGCTCCTTTTTAATATTACGAGGCTCCGAGTAGCTTTTAACCATCCATGCGGCAAATAAGTGAGGCTTAGTGATATTTAGTGTTATCCTGAACCCTAACAGGCCTAATCCTTCACAGGCTTCCTCTGACCTCTGCTGCCTGAGGGAAACTGGAGCGCAGAGCGGCACCCACTCTCTCTCTCTCTCTCTCTCTCTCTCTCTCTCTCTCTCTCTCTCTCTCTCTCTCTCTCTCTCCCCCGCTGCACGTCATTAAGAACAGGATGCCCTCACAGACGGCATCATCAGAGTACAGGTCCAAGCCAGACGTTTAGGCGGGAATGGAAAGCCTGTAATAAAATATGTACGCTTTCGTGAACTAAATTATTATGTCATGCTCCATGTGAGATTCTGAAGGGAAAAACAAGTGTTTTGATCCTTCAATACATTTTGAAACCTTTTCTGAACATTTGGGGATTAGGTGCTGGGATGATCAAGGTCATGGGTGAAAAGTATTACACGAATAAAAAAAAAAGTTAAATCAAATATTTCCTAAAAATTACTCTTTCCCAAAACAATTACTTGGAGTATTCAGAGGACCTTGGCAATCCTACGGAGCTTTGATGATAATCTGCAGTTTGCAGTGAAACCACAGGACTCTTTCTACAACCCAACAGGCTTGGAACAGTTTGTTTGCCCAGCGCTTGTGTTGCTCTGACACGAATACTAAACGCAGGCGACCCGGTTCTGTTGATTTGATAGTTAGATTGGAGCGCTTGGATATGGCCTTCTGGAGTTTGCGGGCCCGAGCTGTGAGTTAGTTAGGGCGGCTGTGATTGGGGTTGAGAAAGCTCATCTGTCGCGGGTAATAGCTTATATAAAGGCCGGCAGGGCTGGAGCAAAGAGGGGCGCACAGGACTGGTCCACAAATCCTGGCCACACTCCGGCGAGCTGCAAACACACACACACACACACATACACACACACACACACACACACACACACACACACACACACACACACACACACACACACACGCAGACACAGAAATGGGATCAGGGTCTTGGTACCTCATGACTGAACCATAACCACAAGAGCCCACAGGGCCGCGGGTCAAGGTCTTTACGAGGGCCTCAAACTCTCTCTCCCACACACACACACACACACACACAGACACACACACTAACACACACACACACTCCTACGCCTGGGCACACACAACCACGCGCCGAACCAAACTCAACACCAGTCCCACTCTCTCTAAGATGGATTGCGCTGCTGACAGGGTAATGCCCAGATTAGGTCTCCCCTCCTCTCCTCCTCCCAGCTATTATGGGATGTTGGGAGAAGTCTTGAGTTTTTCATAGGGATTTGCTGCTGCTCCGGACCAAGACAATCTGGGATGATGGAATAAGACAGAGATAGGAAGTTAGCAGTATAGCTCATCACTGGGGAGGGATGATCTGTGTCACACATACACACGCACAAGCACATGCTCACACACACACACACACACACACACACACACACACACACACACACACACACACACACACACACACAAACATTAAGTACAACATAATTGGGTGTTAGAGTAAGGCTTACTAGTACCAGGTGGACTACAAGAGTGTTTGTGTGTGTGGATGTGTAAAAATGTGTGTGTTTGTGTGTGTGTGTGTGTGTGTGTGTGTGTGTGTGTGTGTGCGCACCCATGCCCGTGGGTCTTTGAGTGTGTGTCAACGTGTCTCTGTGTGTGTCTTTGTTTCACTGTTGATTGCTCTTGACTTCATTAATCTCTGCAATGTGGTTATGATTAGCTTTCCTTTGCTTGGTAGAAGGTGGCTGACCCCTCTTCTCACACACACACACACACACACACACACACACTCACACACTCACACACACTCACACACACACTCACACACACACACACACACACACTCACACACACACACACACACACACTACCACACACTCTCTCTGTCAGGTCTGGCCACCTCTCCCACCCGGCACCATTGCCACGATGGTCCAATTAGCCCTGGCAGAGAGGAATGGTTGTCTGGCGGGGGTGACAGGCCCAGCCCGGTAGAGCCAGCCTTTGTTAGCCAGCCAGCTAGCCAGTCAGCCAGCTAGCCAGTCAGTCAGTGAGTCAGCCAGCCAGCCAGTCAGCCAGTCAGCCAGCCAGCCAGTCAGTCAGCCAGCCAGTCAGCCAGCCAGCCAGCCAGCCAGCCAGCCAGCCAGTCAGTGAGCCAGCCAGCCAGCCAGCCAGCCAGCCAGCCAGCCCGTCAGTCAGCCAGCCAGTTAGCCATTCAGCCAGTCAGTCAGCCAGTCAGCCAGCCAGCCAGCCAGCCAGTCAGCCAGTCAGCCAGCCAGTCAGCCAGCCAGCCAGTCAGTCAGTCAGCCAGTCAGTCAGCCAGCCAGTCAGCCAGTCAGTCAGCCAGTCAGTCAGCCAGCCTCCGTGATTGAAGAACTACACAGAGGCGAGGTGTACCGACCGGGGGCTGCTGTTGATGACACGCTCACTACAAGGAACCCTTTGTCGCCATGGTCCCCGCGTTCGATGTGTTGTTGTCAACAACAACAACAGAGAGGCGAGGGAGAAAGTGGGAAAGAGACATCAAGATGGAGAGAGAGAAGGGGAGATGGAGAGAGAGAGAGAGGGGAGGAGAGGGTGGGGGGGGGGGGCACGGAGGGAGAGCAGGCGAAATAGGAAGCAAGAGAAAAAGATCAAAAGTACAATTGATCTCTGAATGGTAGAATGCTAGAGCGAGACACACTCTCTCAGATAGTGGCGGAGCCCTGCGATGATCAGAGCCACAGCAGACAACTTCTTTTCTCTTTTGCCTGCCAGGGAAAAATTGGGGCCGGCAAATATCTCTTTTCCATTAACCACAGAGGGTGTGATTTTGGTCACATGAAGGCAGCCTGTCTGTGATGGGGAAGGAGGGGAAGGAGGGATGGGAGGGATGGAGAGATGGAGAGATGGAGGGATGGAGGAGGAGAGGAGGAGGGTGAATGTGGATAAGGAAGCCGCTCCTCGTCTCATTTTGACCTCGCTGCTCCTCTCTTTGTTTTTAGGGAGGACCGCAAGTCGACCGAGGCTCTACCTCCAGGAGCTCCTAAACGAGGGTAACGCCAGAGAGATAAACATACTCCCCTGCTTGGCAAAAAGACACAATGAGATTACATTCAATATTAATGACGGATAATTGTGCCGCACAATTAGAAAGAGCAATCACACCAGATCACAAAGACCAAGACTGAACAGTTTAAGTTTGACATAATTTCAACTACGAATATTGTACAAAGTAAAAATCAAATTTCTAGACCAAATTCTAGAGTCCACCGAACATTAAAAGTGTCTATAAAAATATAAATGTTCTTATTTTCAGTGCATATGTAATGTTACAGTAAATAGAAAAATACATTTATGTTTACAGTCAGATTACTGTAAAAAAAACACAAGACATCTTCTGCCTAAAAGTGTTATTTCCGGTAACAGATAACTTCACTGTGATTTCCACGGTAACAGATAGCTTCACTGTTATTTCCACAGTAACAGATAACTTCACTGTTATTCCCACGGTAACAGATAACTTCACTGTTATTTCCACGGTAACAGATACGTTCACTGTTATTGCCACGGTAACAGATAAGTTCACTGTTATTTCCTCGGTAACAGATAACTTCACTGTTATTCCCACGGTAACAGATAACTTCACTGTAATTTCCTCAGTAGAGGATAACGTCACTGTTCCTTCCTCTCGTTCTGTTGACTGTGGCTGTGGGAGACGGAGAGGGCCACCAAGCCCAGAACAGAAGCAGAACCTCCGTCTCTGTCAGCCTGAACAGCAGAAAGACTAATAGTCGGGGAGAGGAATGAGAGAGTAATGATGAAACAATATGGCCGTGTGTATGTGTACTGTACCATGTGGACATCTTTTTTCAAATGTGTCTGTGTGTTTACTGTGTATGTGTGTGTGTGTGTGTGTGTGTGTGTGTGTGTGTGCGTACGCGGTGATGAATCTCTCAGTGTGACAGTGGGGCCGGCAGCAGCGAATGTCCTTCTAGGTGGGACACACACACACACACACACACACACACACACACACACACACACACACACACACGGAGAGGATCATCAGAGCCCTCATGGAGGCTAGCCTCCTAATGGATCACCGCTGTCCGCATGCAATCCGCCACAAATAATGATGAAACACCCCAACATTAAACTATTTTACACAATGCTCAATTCATAACCCCCCTCTCTATCGGTCTGCGCCTGTATAGGTGGGCTAATAAAGATATGATTTTCCTCGTCCTGGGGCACAATCACACTTTTTATCCATTAGCAAGATATTAGGATGAGGGTAGCGGTGAGGGGGGGGATTGGTTTAAAGTGGGCTTAAAAGCATTAGGGAAAGAATGGGAAACTAACGATAGAGGGAAAAAAGTCATTATGGATTTCAATTAAGTGATCCCTGGGCAGTAAAAGATGCGCTGGGTACATGGATTAATGTGCTATGGGCAGATGTTTAATAATGGCCAGACTGGGGCCAGAAGAGAGCACTTCATCCCCTGCACCCTGTGGCCCTGCAAAGACACACACACATGCACACACACAGACACACACACAACAGGGAGACAAAGCGTGTGTGTGTGTGTGTGTGTGTGTGTGTGTGTCAGGGTGTTGGCTGCAGCGCATATGGCCCTCATTTAGGCAGGATGGGCATGGCCAATGACAATTTGGACGAGCTTCCTGACTGTGAGAGGTGACCAGAGGCTTGTTAAATGGCGGCCCCCGTATGCACAATGAGCCGCCGGCCGACCGGAGCTGACCGCAGGACGATGCCGGAGAATGGAGGAGAGGCTCGATTGGGCTGTGGCCGGCTGGATCATCTTGGAGCAGACCTGGAGCAAGCTGGAGGAGGCGGAGGCAGGCTGGGGGAGGCCGGAGGAGTAGGGAGGGGGCCGGAGGAAAGGGTCGATCCGGCTGTGGCAGGTTCATCGTAGAGCGGACTGGAGATCTGCTGGAGGCCTGAGGAGAATGCGGGAAGAGAGAGCAGACTGGAGAAGGCTGGAGCGGACTGGGGGAGAGTGGAGGACGGATGAGGTCGCTTCCCTCTTCCGTCAGACGGAACACGGAGCCCGGACAGACTAACTCACGGAGCAGACAAGCCACAACAAAACAGATTTGGAACTACCACAAGAGCAGGTCTTACCTCAACGGGCAGGGGAGGTCATCACGTTTGGATGGAACCAAAGGAGAGAGAGAGACTGAGTGAGAAAGAGAGGCAGACAGACAGAGAGCGAGGGAGAGAAAGAGAGAGAAAGAGAGGAATTAATAGAGAGAAAGAGAGATGGAGGGCAAGGCAGAGAGAGAAAACAACGGAGGATGAGAGAGAGGGAGAGAGGAGCTGATGGTTGTGGTCGGGGCAGAAGTGGGTCACCTGCCTGCAAGTCAACAGCCTGTCTCTCTGCCGCGTCGCCAGGTGACACCTCATCAACGAGCGCCAGGAGTGATGGCTCACACCCCTCCGCCTTGTCAAAACAACACTTCCCTGGCAATTACCAGGCTGGCCAGCCCCACCACAGCCCCCGGATGGATGGGCTGGGCGGCCATGGGGTCACAGGGCTTCACATAACTCTAGCAGCTAGTCCCGCCTTGGCGGGACAGCAAATTGGCCTGCCCCCCCCCCCCCCCTCTCCAATCCCACCACCCCCTCCCTTCAGCCTCTCCACTCCTCAACCGTTATCTGTGTAGCGCGGAGGCGTGCGCGCCGCTGCCTCTCTCTATTGCCCAGCAGATATTTGACGTGTCGAGTCGGGATATGGTGGAAGACGGGGGAGAGGGAGAGGAGGAAGGATGGGAAAGGGGGAGAAATAAACTGATAACTCTGTGATGAGGGCCGATAACGTCAGAGGGGAAGCAGACTGAGAGCGGGCCAGAGCTGACAGATCAATCGTCAGGCAGACAATCTGCATCTTGGGATCTGTCAGCATTTAAAACTAGGGAGAGAGGCTTTACTGTAAAGTATTGCTTATGGGCTCTGCGGTTCAATACTTCCAGATGATAAAAAAAACTCTGAAATTGACAGGTTTGAATCTAATTATTTATTTGAAGCGACTGAGTAAAACGTCAACTTGGAAATAAGCCTGAGTAAGTTCTACTGAGTCAAAAAAAGGGGGAATAAACTGAAATAAATTAGATTTATACCAAGAAGTAGGAAAACAAATTAAGTGATTTATATTCAAACAAAAAAATTCGAAATTGTACTTCCTAAAACACCAAGTAAACCTTGTCACAAAGAACAGAGGTCGAAATTACGAAAGCAGGTTGCAGGGACAAAAAAAAAAGGAAACAGCTGCTGTTGTTGCCAAGGCAACATGTAAACGAAGCACTACCGGCTTCATGACACTACTAGCATGGCTAAGTTTGTGAAGTTACAGAGTGAAATTGAAGGAATTAAAAAGGAATACTTCTCTAGAAACAGGTAGGCCTAATGATAGGCAATGAACTGGCAATGTTGCAGGAGGACAGAGAATGTGACTACTAGACCTTATCTGATAGTGAATTAATAGTAATGTTATCTTGACAGCCCTATGCCCACGGAACAAAAAACGCATTACAGCTAGCATAACTAACTAGTAACATTAGCTAACAGCCAAGCTAGATAGCTAGATTGGATAACGTTAGCGTTGTTTGCTAACAACATTAGCTCACTTTTACCAAAGATACCAACAGTCGGAGCCAACTATATCTTTCTGATACTAATCAGATTCGTAATCTCTAGCAATACTAGCTTCACAGCTCAGTTATAACATTGAAGTTGGTATCTGAAAACGTACACCGGACCAACTACTTCCTCTGAGTCTTCCATACTGTTGTGTGTGTACCATTGCAGACTTGTGGAACAAAGCAGGCTTAAAGAACATGAAGCGGCGGTCGAGATCCAGAGTTGGTTCAGAGGATGTCAAGTGAGAGCCTATCTCAGGTATGCTGGAATAGTGTGTGTACTTACAGGTGATTACTAGCTAGCTAGTACAGCTGAGATAGACAGACTTGACAAAAAGACCAAAACAGGAGCTCAAATTGTGTGGAAGTTCACATTGAGAGCTTTAAATTTATGCTACATACACCATACTTGGCAAATAGTCGCTGGTCGTTCAAGGTAAACGACGGTAGGCTCAGTTTAAGGTTGTATCCAGGAAGAGGTTAAAGTCTGGACTGGTTAAATACAAAATGTGTGCCGCATTTCTTTCTGACCCTTGACCTTTCTAAATAAGGATTCTACACAGAATAAAATCTCCATAAAGCTCTGGTGTTATTTATTTATTTTTAAAGCAGTTAAAAATGAAAGCAGTTTTTTTAAAGAGTTCCTAATATCTTACTCTTATACTGTTACTCCTAGTTCCCTTTGACCTGCCTAATAATACTTAAAATATGTTCTGTTGGCTACTTTTATCAATATAATTAGAACATCTTAAAATTTGAAACATGTTAAAAACAAAACCTGAACCAGTTTCGGGATAGGTGCACTGGAATTTGATTTGCTAATACAGTTGCTAGGCTCCCAGTGGGCTTGTTCCACCCAAACTGCTGGAGGATAACCCCCGCCTCTGTCAGGCGGAAATAGATGTTCCTCTCACTCCCTGCACCCTGAGTGTGACCCTAACACCATTTCACAGGGTCAGCAGACAAAACTTCCAGACAGTAGGTTCATTCAGATTACTTTAGTTAATTGATCAATGTGTTAAGTGGTTAATTAGCAACAATTTGAGCTGCCTAAGTGCAACGGCCAGGGTTACCTTATTCCCCCTATAAGCATTGATTTTCTGGGCATATAAATGGCCTTTTGGAAATTGATGGCCTCGTCGGAGTAGGAATCGCAGTAGACTTGCATTAAGAGTATGTTTGACGGTGAATACAAATGGGTGCCGCCCGCCCGGGGCAGTGCTTACCGGACATGATGGAGATGCCGGCGGCGGCGTAAAAGGCCCCCCCCCCCCCCCCCCCCCCCCGCTGGGAGGTGTGTGAGGACACACCGGTGTGTGTGACCTCCCAACCGACGACAGCCTCAGGCCACGTACGGACAAAATGCATCCTTTTCGGGTGTGTGTGGGGTGGGGAGGGGGGGTCTTATTTCGAATAGAGCAATGCATGTTATGTTTCACCGTCGTCCCCTGTGTTTGCCTGTCTGCTTTCTCCCAGACACCTACACAGGAAGGCCACGGTTATTGAGAGAGCATGGCGTGGCATGGCAGGAAGGGCGCGCAGCAGACAAATGGCGCAGGTAAGTTAGCCGCAGAGCTGGAATGGCTATGGGCGTATTGATTATGTTATGATAGCATTCATTAAAATTCAATTGCTATATTCCTAAGCTGTGACTCTGACCTTAAGAAATATAATTCACCCATTACACATTTGGAAATTAGCACTTAGGAATATAGGATATCCTATGCTTATGGGATGGCATCTAGCTTAAATCGCTCCCGATAAGTGATGAGGAAGGGTGTTAGGGAGAGGAGCGCTTTAGCAAAATGAGACCCCCATTTTATTTTATTTTGGGGGCCGGTGGGGGGTAGCATATTGCATCCAACTGCTCCCTAATTGAACAGATTGTTGATACAAAATCCAATCCCCACTGCTCTCACAAATAATTTCCCCTGGATTGACTTTTGTAAACATATCACAACAGCTATTTATCACCCCTCCTAAATGTTGTGTGTGGGAGACCATAACTGCCAGGCACATTTGGTCGGCATTCAAGAAGCGGGATGGGGAGAAACCCACCAAATAAAGGATATGTCACCAGAGGCATATGGGCAAAGCAATTTATGAATAGAAGAAAATCGACTGGTTGCAAAAAGACATTAGGTATTCTGACACGTTCAAAATAACCTCAGCGAAATGTTAATTGACTTGTTGTATGTTAATATAAATCTGTATTTGTATTCATATATATAGTGGTATCATTATTTTTATGATTTCGTGAGACGCATTGTGATATATTTTTTTAAGTAACATTGCTTCTATGTATCAGGCAAAATGTACGGCCCCTCTCACTCACTCTCTATACCTCTCTCTCTGTCTCTCTGTCTGTTACTCTCTCCCTCGTCTCCCTCTCTCTCTCTCTCTCTCTCTCTCTCTCTCTCTCCCTCTCCCTCTCTCTCTCTTTGTCTTCCGTCTCTCCTATGTCATAATTAAAGAGGACAGGTTGAGATATGAAACACTTTTACGGTGCTCCCCAGCCTTGCTCCTGAAACGTGCCCCCGGTGGTTGCGGGCCGGGCTGGCCGCGGCGTGGTAGGCTGAATATTACCCCGGGCCTTTGTTAGTCCATCCTCGCAGGAGGCTCATTGATTATCAAACCCAGCGGAGAGCGTTTGGCCATCATACATCTCCATTAGCTCCCAGCTTGACTACCATAGATTTTCTTGGCCTTGTCTGCATTATGTATTAACTGAGGAGCTCCCTCCCTTCAATACAAAGTCGGACTCTGGCGTCGACGCCCCCCCCCCCCCCCCCACACACACACACACAGTCTCCCTTTTTGTCTCTCTAACTTTCTCTCTCTCCCTCTCTCTCTCTCCCTCTCTCTCTCTGTCTATGACCCTGTTTTGTTCTCTCTCTCTTTTTCTTCCTGTGACCCTGTTTTGTTCTCTCTCTCTCTCTCTCTCTCTCTCTCTCTCTCTCTCTCTCTCTCTCTCTCTCTCTCTCTCTTTCTCCCACCGTCCTTCCCCCTCCCCCCTCCCTCTCCTCCTTGTCTGTAACTCTCCGTGATCTCGTCTCTTATTATGTATAATGCATAAAGGTGGATTTATCTCCAGGTCGCTCTGGTGGGCTGATCAGAGACCAGTCGGGGGGGACAAGGTGACGGAGATGTAACGCTGTGTTTTTTTTCTTCGTTTTTTTTCTTCTCTCGTTCACAGAAGGTGTATTTTATCATGAAGATGAATTTCTACAACAAGATGGCCGTCAAGGTAAATATCCCGGCCGCCTGTTTTTAGCCAATGGAGTGTCCCCCCGCGCTCTGCATGTGATCCCCATTTATTTCAGAGGAAGAAGTATTTCATCACTGGCGCACTTAGAGGAGGTGGTGGGGTGTTAGCGGGAAATAGAGCCAAACAAGATGGCCGCTACACACCTTGTTAATACACACCGCTCTCTTTTTCAGGCGGAATGTCACACACAAAAAAACAACTTTACAAAACCGCTTCATTTGAGGGTGACGAATTACAAGCTGCCAATCCCATCATGCATCATTAGCTCGGTGATAGGTAACTAGGCGTAGTGTTTTTTTTGTGCGTTTTTTTTTCAGATACATTTTCTGCCGTGCCCTAACAGCGAAGGCCCCTGTTCTGCTCTACAGCGGTACAAGAACTCCTACCGCAGAACCTATAAATCAGAAGGCTTTGGACTTTGACTGATGCTTTGTCACATTTATCATGGGCCATCACAGAGAAACCTTATATTTTTACTATTCCATATAGCCACTCTTTTGGCGGAATATTCCACTCTGCTGGAATTGTTAACGATTTTTCACGAGCCAACAAAATTCCAGCATTTGTGGAAAAAAGCGTCTTAGGCTGTAAGATGGGGGGGGGGGGGGGGAAATTGTGGAAGAGGGTTTATAGGTGACAGTAATCCAAGCAAATAAAGCCTGCCACATGGATGTTTCGGTTAGGGTCTAGTTACAGGGCGCCGGCTACAGGCGTCCCTTCGTCTGAGGTCGCAGGGGAGAGGTCAAAGGTCGTGTCACCACTTAGAGGAGGACAGAAGCGTTGCAGCTGCAGTGTGGGCCGTTTCATTGGGCTTATAAAAACCTGAAGCGAGATGTAGAGGAAGCAGAGTGGGCTCCTAAACCGGATCATGAGCAAAGTAAATAAATAAAAATGACAAATCTCGTTGTTTATTGGGAAATAGGATCTTGTAAAATAAATGTGTATTAGAAGGTTCGTGTTTGGAATTTGAATTGGTGTCACCATAACCCTAACAACTTAATTATTTAAAATTACCTTATATTCATTTTGTTTTTCTAATATATCTATTTTATATTTGATCAAAAGCGCTTAAATATTCAGACATATTTTAGTTGTGTCCTTCTACAGCTAGCCTGTGTTGTGTTTGATCTCTCTCATGTAACTAACAGTCACCACAATCGACTGAGAAAGAGCACTTTATTAGTGTGTGTGTGTGTGTGTGTGTGTGTGTGGGGGGGGGGGGCGGCATGTAATTGAAGGACATCTTCATCCCGCAACACTCGTTCAACAGAAAAAGAGATGGCAAAAAGAAAAAAAAAATCTTTATGAAAACAATCCCGTAGGCTCCAGTGGCAGTTCTTTAAAAAAAAAAAAAAAAATGTATCCGTGTGTGTGTGTGTGTGTCTGTCAATGTCTTTATCATAGTCTGTCTAACAAAAGCCAATGTATTAGGGTTAGGGTTAGGGTTAGGGTTAGGGTTAGTCCATGTGTGTGTGTGTGTCTGTCAATGTCTTTATCATAGTCTGTCTAACAAAAGCCAATGTATTAGCCCGCTGATAGAAAGCATCGTTTACAATGGCTCCCAGATTTGATTATTAGATTTAACTCAGCAATGTGCATCATTGATTTCACTAGTCAAAAGAGGTCAAAAAGAACTTTGGTTTCCAGCCGGCAATTACTTTATTTAAAATGATCTATTGACTGTGGATCAATGGTAATTCTCATCCCCGTGTGTGATGCTGTTGTGTCTTCTCTCTACCCTCTTCATCTGATTATTCTTTTACCTGCTATTGTTTAATCTCCTAATTAGAGTGAAGGACATCCGCTCCCACGCTTTATAATGGTCTGCTAGCCTTTAGTGTGTGTGTGTGTGTGTGTGTGTGTGTGAGGGGGGGGGGGGGGGTGTTAATCTGCGGCCCACACAATCTGTGTAAAAATGATCCACACATTCAGCTCTGCGGCTACTTGCTGTTTGATACCACCTTGGCTCGTCCCTGGTCAATTGAAGTCAAAAAAAGAAAATACCCATTGAATGTTATTTAATATGAAATAACTGAATTGAGTTTGAAGTGTTTGGTGTTTTTTTATGTTTCGTTTTTTTGTCCCGCAGATTCAACAAAGATGGAAAGGCTATTATGTGAGGAAATATGTCCACAACTACCACGCACGCAAGCGCTATTTAGAGGGCCTGGTCAGGATGAATGAAGAAGTCCGGTAAATACAAGAATAAATAATAACTCCCGACTGTATAGGTCTGTTAATGGAGAGGCTGCTTGTCATTACAGCACAGCTTTATAAAATATATTATGCGTACCAGAAATTCATTTTGCTTGGTTGGCTTAAGATGAATGCATGTGATTAATACTCTCGCTGCGTTGAGGACGCGGGTGCTTGTGTACCCGTAACCTCTGAAAGGAATGGAGGGGGGGGAAAACAGTCCTCCTACGGCGCCTGAGGTACAGGGGAAGTGAGCGATGTGTAGAAATTCAAAATTAGCCTGCGATTTCAAAAACTGCTCTCGCATTAATGAAACATAGCATGCTCGAGGGGTCCTCCTGAAACATGCCGTCTTTTATTTTTGACCCCCAAAAAAATACTTTGTTAAGTCATATTTTTAATGCCGCTAATATATTTTGTCGGGGAAATATCTTAAGGCCTCAGCTAAAATTAAATGTAAATTTGTTGAGTGCTCCGTGGATCACTGACTCCCCCTCCTCCTCCTCCTCTTCCTCCCCCTCTTCCTCTTCCTCCCCCTCCTCCTCTTCCTCTTCCTCCCCCTCCTCCTCTTCCCCCTCATCCTCCTCCTCTTCCTCCCCCCCTCCTCTTCCTCCCCCTCCCCCTCCTCCTCCGCCTCTTCCTCTCCTCCCTCCCTGCAGAGGTACGTCACGTTGCTCCTAAAGCCGTTCTGCAGGTTTGTCCCCTCGGTGTAACCTCATGGAGGACACCCCCCGTCCCCCGTCTCTGTGGAAGTCAACATGCACCGGCAGGCGACAAAAAATGGCCGCCGATGCAAACACCTCACATTCCCCTCTCCTCTCTCACTGTCTGTAGCAGAGAAATACGGCTCTGCTTTATAGAAAACGAAAATAGGTTTCGATGTGTTGCGTGTTGATGTGGAGAGAGGGGGGAGGCTGTCGACTGTGGGGGGTAGTGAACAGGAAGTGCTTGCCTTGTTGCCGTTGTTAAACATGGCGGTCCGAGTCACCGTATGGAGAGAGAGACAGGAAGCAGGATGAAAGGGCTCTGTTAAGGAGACCAGAGGAGGATGTTGCCATGTTCACCGTTCTCTTTTCTCAGTGACATCCCCCGTTCTCTCTCCCCCCCCCCCCCCCACACACACACACACACAGCGAGCCCCTCCACATGGCGTGGCTGTGTTTCCATGTCGAGGTCATCCTCTCGCCAGTTAATCACTTGTTTATTTAGTGCTTCTGGGGTCGCGATCAATTAACGCAGCGCCTCATTTATTTAAGATATCCTCTCTGTGTTAGCCGGGGCCCCGCGGATCACTCGCTGCCCGATCACTCACCCTGCAAAGGTCCGCTTTTTAATCCGCCACTCGGCCCCCCCCCCCCCCCTCTCTCTCTTTGTGGGTCCGCCCGTCTGTCCGCTGCATAATTTATTTAAAGTTCTGCTAATGGTTCCCATTTAGCGCGGGCGGACTGGTCGTGCATGCCAATGATGGAAGTCGGACGGCCGGGTGGACGAGAGAGGGTTCCTAGAAACACCGCTCCACACTACACACTCTCTCTCTCTCTCTCTCTCTCTCTCTCTCTCTCTCTCTCTCTCTCCCCCCCCCCATCTCTCTCTCTCTCCCCCACCTCTCTCTCTCCCCCCTCCATCCCCCCTCCTCGCTCTCCCCCCTCGCTCTCATCCGCCTGCCAGAGTTCCCCGCGTGACCGTGTCCGTCTCTGTGGGCCCGTCCCATCGATGCGTAACCCAACGGTGTCACGGCCTCTCCTGCGTTTCCACCTGCAGAGTTTGCAGCGCGCCGTGACCTCGTTCATCACTTGGCGAGGAGACACTCCGAGTTCCGCCGCTTACTAAGGGCATCCTGCGGGCCGAGCAATTAGGCGCCGGCGCTTTGCATATTTACTGAATTCGGAGTGTCACTGGCACCACGGCCTGTTGCCTGCATGAATTATTTCTCTATCTGCAATAAACAGCTGGGTAATAATTACTGCCATAATCAGATAAATTCTCTCTGTAATGTTCTAACGTGGCGAAATCTTTTAACTCATCGCGAGCTGAGCGGAATTTATGGAGTCGGGAGTGGTTAGGCAGAGTTTTTTCTCTCTCTCTCTCTCTCTCTCTCTCTCTCTCTCTCTCTCTCTCTCTCTCTCTCTCTCTCTCTCTCTCTCTCTCTCTCTCTCTCTCTCTCTCTCTCCGCCGATGTCCCTCTCAAGGACATCCATGAAAGTGAGCGGGGGAAGAGGGTGGCCCCTCTGCGTGTGTTCCAGCAGGCCTCCTCAGCGCACACCAAGGGTGGAGAGGAGTTCACACACGCGCCTCCTTTGATTGGATTTCTCTCTGTGAAATATCTGGGGCCCCTCGCCGTCCGCCAGTCTTTAGGAGATTCCTCTGTTAGAGGGAGACGGGGAGAGAAACAATGGGAATGGGGCTTGAAAGATATTCAAGCAGGCAATGTTTTTCTGTTTGATGCGTGTGTGGCCTCATTCTCGCTCCTACAGAACGCGCGCTCGCGTGTGTGTGCTTGTGTGTGTGTGTGTGTGGGGGCTTGTTCTCGCTCCTACAGAACGTGTGTGTGTGTGTGTGTGTTTGGGCTGGTTTTGGACTGGTTCACGTTCCTACACGACGTGTGTGTTTGTGTGTGTGTGGGGGCTTGTTCGCGTTCCTACACTATGTGTGTGTGTGTGTGTGTGGCCTCGTTTTCTTTTCAGAGAATGTGTGTGTGTGTGTGTGTGTGTGTGTGTGTGTGTGTGTCTCTCACCGTCTCTTGATCTTCGGTACCTCTGTGAAGCTGACCCTGGCGGTGTGGCGGTCTCTGGTTGTCCCACGCTGATCCCTGCTCCCTGGGTCTGATAGATTAGTGGTCGATATATCGAGGAGTCGGACACCTCCGTTTAATAGACTGCTGAATATTCCCTCCTCGCCAGATATTGAATTATTTAATTGGAACAATTAAAACAGCCAATCAGGTCAGGGCGTCATTAAATATTTAGGACCCGGCCAATTAGCTGCCGCGATGTTGGCCTGGAGGACCAGAGAGGTGACCCGCTGTCCCACAATGCCACAGTCTCTAATTTCCTGTCACACTCCACTCCACTTTTAGTTTGCCCCTGCGCCCCAGGAAATGAAACATTCATACGGTACCTCTATGCATTTCTTCATACTTTAATGCTCATACTTTAATAATCTCTTTGACTAAAGCCATGTGCTTTTAGCTTGTCCGTATCTAAACAGTTAGAATAGAAAAAACATAATATGTTGCCATTGCATAAATAATTACAAAAGCAGCCCACGTCTGAGAATATGGAATTATATTTGTTAAGCTTCTTTTTTCTTATATTTCTTTTGCAGTGATAATTTAACTTTTGTTTTGCTTTAATGGAATTATTGACCCAAATTTTGTTAATAAGAAAAATATCGTTGTGATTTTGATGAAGTCTGAAAATGATTTAACTTGTATAAAGCTTATTTAAAAAATATCTATATTTTTACAACTTAGCTTTAAAAAATAAAAATATCATTTTTTATTCAGACAATCTTTTGTCAAACCTTTTTGCGAATGCAATGATAAGGACATTAAAAGGTCAAAGCATTAAAGCACCGTTTGACCAACTATGTGACTCTCTTTCTCTCACACACATACACACACTTTACACACCCACATTGCACACACACTTCACACACACACACACACACACGCACACACACACACATGCCGATCAGACCTAATGAGAGCTGTATGTTCTCCTGCCTGCTCTGCGACACAGATCGAGGTGCCTTCAGCCGTTACAAATCTGTTTGGCTTTTGTCCACTACACCGCAATTAATAATAAGAGCTGGGTACAAAGAAGCAAAGGTCACCGGCAGCACACACACACACACACGCGCACTCACACTTACACACACTCACACACTCACACACACAGAGAGAACACTCACTCACTTCCACAGACACATACACACACACACACTCTCAACTAGGAGACCCACTCACTCACTTCCACGCATACGCACACACATACACACACACATACACACACACACACACACACACACATGCAACCAGCAGCACATACTCTCTCTCACACACTTCCATGGACACGCACACACACACACACACAGAGTCCGTAAACAACCTGGTCTCGTAGTTGGTTGGAACTGAAAG
>CM030173.1:3641635-3651635 GCA_017639675.1 Aplochiton taeniatus | reverse complement strand
TAGAGGAGAGTCTGAACGGCTCCGCGCACTGCTGGTTCCCCAGCGACAGACATTTGGGGGGGTGGGTGGGGGGGTGGGGGGGGGGGTGGGGAGGCTCCCTTACACCTCAAATGAGTTTTAGGTTTCTACTGTTAAAAAGTGCCTGAGCTCCACGGGTTGATTGTCATGTCGAGCTCACAGCGTCTAAGGACACTTCTGTTCTTTGGGGTGCGGGGGACTGCTAGCGGGGGCGGGGGGGGGGGGGTGGCGCGCGTCGAAGTTTAGAGGTGACTTGAGTGGAGTTGGAGGCCGCTTGGTTTGTTGGCTTGTTCCTCCCGGGTGTGAAGGCTGTGTTCTGAGCCCATGGCTTCCTCTGATCACATCTAGCACCGCCGCCACGCTAGCACCCCGCCGCTAATTACCGCGTGCTAACACGCAGCATGGAGGAGCCTCAAGAGCGTTTGACTGGATTACCCTGTGTGTGTGTGTGCGTGCGTGCGTGTGTGTGTGTGCGTGTGCGTGCGTGCGTGTGCGTGCGCGCCCCTGCCTGTTGTTGTCAGTGTAATCCAAACAAACTCTGCGTCACAGGCAAGTCGAACCAACAGGGCTCTCAGACTCCTCCGTGTATGGACGCTACCGGGGCTGTTTACAAACCAGGAAGTAGATTTACACAGCTCCTCTTCTTCCCCCCCCCCCCCCCCCCCCCCCCGGGCAACGCTGGCTGGCTGGGGAAACATCAATTGATTGTAAAGAGAGAATGAGCTGGTACTTATTGCGTGGTGAGGCTGGTGTGTCAGTCGCTCTCAGCCAAGATGAATGTCTTGCTTTTAGCCTACCTCGCCCGCTTACCAATGAGAGCCATTTCCGAAGAGCGCGATCACTCTCTCTTACACACACACACACACACACACACACACACACACACACACACACACCTACCTGACTGTCTAATGATTCTCCATTGCCCTGTGCTCCTCACCCATTGACTGGGGAGAAGATCATGATGGATATGGTGATTTTCGAGTGAATTTCTGATTAAATTACACACATTTCCTTCCCCCCTTTCTTACCTCGCCGTCCCATTCTCGGCTCCTTTCTGCGCGTGTGTGTGTGTGTGTGTGTGCGTGTGTGCGTGCGTGTGTGTCTGTGTGTGTGTGTGTGTGTGTGCACCATCCTTCTCCAAGATCTCAAACCATGCGTTGGCAACTAGTTAGTCCAAAGTCCAACGTTATCGACCATAGTTAGTGTGTATCTTTCAGAATAACTGTTGTTGTTGTTGTTGTTGTTGTTGTTGTTGTTCTGATCTTGGCGTAACTTGAACCCACCGCTGATTAGAGAAGTTTAAAGCAGGTGGACAGCCTCCCACTCCCTCAGTGGGCCCTGGCTGTGTGCCATGTGTCCGTACCGTGCCACCCTGTGCCACCCTGTGCCAGGGCGACCCCTCTCTCCTAGGAGCGCGCGACGGACTCAACCCCCCCTCGCCCGCCTCGCCCGACGCCATTTCGTCTGCCACAACTGCCGAGGAAGAGGAGGAGGAGGAGGACGAGGAAACTGACTGTGACGTTCTGCCATCGTGGTTGAATCTCTCCGGCCCCAGCCTGGTCAGCCCCCTGTCAGGGGGACGAGATGAGGGGGGACAGGGAGACGCTGGTTAGCAGACCTCAGATGCCCACCCTTACCCCCCCCCCCTCCCCCGCCTGTTCCCCGGTCTGGTAATTAGTGTGTGTTAGCCTACCGCGGGTGTCAGCCACAGCTAGCAGCTAGCAGAACCTCTTGTCAAGCTCAAAGGGAACAGCGGAGTAGACAGCTCCAGCCCCTGCCTCCCTCCCCCCCCCCCCCCACCCCCACCACCCCCCAGTCAGCGTTCGTCCGCCAGGGCCAGGGCTGTAGCCCCTGCGCCAGCCCCCAAACTGCCACCTCCACCCCGTTCACCCGAGCCTGCTAGCGTGTGTTACCCAGCCAGCCATCCCCACCACCACTAAGTGCCCTAGTCCAGGTTCAGTCTCCATCCCCCCACCCCAGCCCTCTTAGCTTTGCTTCCTGGGCTTTGTAGGGTTTCAGACCAGCACCGGTGCCCTTGCCCTAACCCCTGTATGCCCCCCCCGCGCCCACAGCCCAGCCTGGCGTCGCCACCAGGGGACTACACCCCCTAAACAGCCCCCCCTCCGTGTGCTGTGTGTTGTCGGGGGCTGTGTTGCTAGCGTTCTCACCACTGCTAGCGAACGGCGGGGCATGGCTAATGACGGCCGGCTAATGAAGTGGACACAGTGGACGCCTCTGGACCCAGAGCCTGTCCTTCCGCTCGCGTTAGGCCGCCGTCCGTCAGCCCGGCCACACACACACATACACACACAGAGACACACACACACACACACACAGAGACACACACACACACACACACAGACACACGTACGTTGTCTAGCACCACACGGCACACCGTAAGCTAACATACAGTAGCACACACTTTGTAATGCAGCCTCAGTAATTGCTTTTTCTACCCCCGCATTCTTCCCTCTCCAATCCCCCCCCCCCTCACCCTACCAGCACTCGTCCCCAAACACCCCCACACACACACTCCACCCCTCAAGCGCCCCCGCCCCCCCGCTACGTAGCTACGGCAGAGGCCTTGTATTATTATCATTATCATGGCGCAAGGCCCAAGGCTGAAGGCAACGTGGGAGAGAGAGACGTCGTGGCCGACTGGAGGAGCCCACTGTAGCCTTCCCTCTGTTAATTATGGCTGCCGTAATGCATCAAAATGAAACGTGTGATGTACGAGCCACGTTTAAACGCCACCGATATTCATTATGAGCAATTAATATGTAAAATTAAGTAGGCCACGCTGGTGGGGCAAGGTCTATATGGCGGAGGGGGTGGGAGGGTGGGGGGTGGAAGTGAGAGTGAGAGAGAGAGAGAGAGAGAGAGAGAGAGAGAGAGAGAGAGAGAGAGAGAGAGAGAGAGAGAGAGAGAGAGAGAGAGAGAGAGAGAGCATGCGTGCGTGTGCGCACGCGCGAGAGAGAGACAGGAGAGATGAAGGCAGAGAGACCGGCGGTCGGCGAGCGTCACCTTACCCCAGTCTCTCCCTCCGCCGCCTGCATTAGCCAGGCCAGCGGACGAGCAGCTCTAATTCACCATAACCGCTTTAACAGCCGTGTAAAACTCCCTGGCTCCTTCATTTGCAGAGTCATAAAGCATTTCCCTTTTGTACTGCTCTTACCTTCCTCATATGTATCAATTAACCCCACACCTTCCTCTCTCTCCGCCTGGGGGGGTGAGGGAGGGGGGGGGGGGGCGTACCTCGGCCGTGGCACGCCGGCTAACAGCGGAGTGGAGGTAAAGATGAAGCTGTGAAGTTGGTGTGTGTGCGTGCTTGTGCGTGTGTGTGTGTGTGTGTGTGTGTGTGTGTGTGTATGTGTGTGTGTGTGTGTGTGCGTGTGTGCGTGCGTGCGTGCGTGTGCGTGTGTGTGTGTTTTAAGTGCTTCCCCACCGACGTAAGAAGCTGTCGTTTTTTTTTTTACACACGGCGTGATTCGCCATCAGGCACACATGAACAGATTTCATTTGAGTTTTTATTATTTTTAACTGTCGTATTAAAAATACCCGGCCTCCAGTCCTGTATGCAGGGAAGGGGTTGTGAACGCGCTCGTGGTGTGTGCATTTGTTGCTAGTGAAGAACCCAAACTAAGGGTCATTTTCACTGAATTTCAAAAAGTATACGTGGGATTTATTGTTAATTTCTATTAATAAATTGTGAGGGAAAGTGAGAACAATATAATATATATATATATATATATATATATATACATATGTGTGTGTGTGTGTGTGTGTGTGTATATTATGAAATATATTTATATTATATGTATATATATTCATATTTATACCTTGAAATATCCCAGTGTATTAGCCAAAAGACCTTCTGAGATATTGCTAAGACACACCCCCTCTCCTCCCTGTGACTGATTGAGAGTCGCTTTTCACCCCCCCCCCCCAGTGCCATTCCAAGCCATTCTATTTCTTAACATTTCAAGTTATGTCGATTTCACATTCAGATCGAGGCTGGCTGTGTAATAAAATAAAAGTCTCACGGTCACAACCCTTTGTGTTGAGGTGGCTATTCCGCCTCGGATTCCGGGAGTAAGTCAGGCTGGTTCCACTATATTTACATGTTGTTGTTGTTGTTGTCGTTTTTATTTTTATTTTTGTATGCATGTAAATAAGAGGCGTCTCCATGAGAGCGTCTGTAGTTGAACGGACTCCTTTTCCCAGAGAGGCTGTGCTCCACTGAAGCATGCACTCCGTCCTCTCTCCTCTTCTCCTGTCCTCCCTCTCTCCTCTTCTCCTGTCCTCCCTCTCTCCTCTTCTCCTCTTCTCCTCGCCTCCTCGCTTGGAGAAACATGACAGCTCTCATAGCAGAAAGATGTTCGCACCAAAGCCGACGGTGAAATGCAGATGAAGGGTTGTTATTTTATTTTTGGATGGTTGTTAGTTGTCTGTGAACACGTTGTGTGTGTAGACACAGTGGACCGACAGTTGGACACAAACAAGCTCTTCTCCAACAGGAGGAAGAAGCACACCCAAACACCTCCCTTTGGGGAGCGCTAGGTCCGTCTCACTTGTGCGTTATCCCTGGTTCTGTATCTTCAAATCCCATGTGGGATGATTATGAAAGTGTTATAATATGAGGCAGAGGTGGTGTGGTGTGTTGGTCACCTTGGTGAGCTGGTTATGAGATATTATAAGATAACTTTCTACGTCGAGTTGACCCTTTTTCTGTTGTTGACACACACAGGCACGCGCACACACACACACACACACATGCTCACACACTCACATTCACACACACAAGGTGTTGGTGTGGGGTTTAAGTGTCTTTTTCCTCTGGCTGAGCAGATTGAGATCCGAGCCTAGCATAGGGACACGGGTGAGAAAGAGGAGGAGGAGGAGGAGGAGGAGGAGGAGGAGGAGGAAGAGTAGCAGAGGGGGTCGGGAGATGAAGCTATCACAAACACTTAAACCAGCAAATGGTCTTCATGTCTTCTGCTGAGGCGGGGGGGTCCTTTGACGAATGAGAGAGCTAACCCTGGCTGAAACAGGGCGAGCTGTGGGATTAGAACAGAGGCTGCTCGCCCCCCCCACACGCCCCCCCCCCCCCCCCCCCCCCCCCCCCCCCCCCACACACACGCCCCCCCCGTCCTGTTTTGCATGGGAATTGTGCATATTTAATCTAGGGTGTTGGCGGCGGCCCCCCCCTTCTCTGTTTTTCTCATTACAGACGTAATACCTCTGTCGTTGTGTCCTTAATGCCTGCTTTGCACAGCCCGGGAGCAGGCATTACGGCTACGGGACCCCCTCCCTCACTCCCTCCCTCACCCCCTCCCTCACTCCCTCCCTCACTCCCTCCCTCACTCCCTCCCTCACTCCCTCCCTTCCTTCCCTCCCTCCTTCCCTCCCCTGCCATCCAGCTAGTCTTCAGACTCAAAGCTATGGAGGGAGAGTCCTGGTCCACAGGTCACAGTGTTTTCTTCCCCAGCCTGAAGCCCTTCCTGGGTCTGCTCTCTCTCTCTCTCTCTCTCTCTCTCTCTCTCTCTCTCTCTCTCTCTCTCTCTTTCTCCCTCCCTCTCTCTCTCTCTCTCTCTCTCTCTGTCTCTCTCTCTCTCTCTCTCTCTCTCCCTCTCGACACCACCTCAGGCTGGGTGGCTGGTCCAGAGGGCTTCATGATCAGTCGTCTGTGATACCCGTGGAGAGGGGCGGTGGGCTGGGCAGTGTTGGTGTGACGTATTCCCTAAGGAGAAGAGCCTTTTGAGATTTCATCAGGCCTCATGATTTGGGATGATTATTAGCATTTTTTGGGGGTGATTGCTGACATATGTGTTCCTCTGTCGTGAAAGGTAGAGCGTGTCATCGACCGGAGCATAGCATGTCACGTTTCACAACCCGAGGGTGTGTGTTCTCGCCACGCTCTAAACAGCACAGTCTTAACGCTGCGTGGTCAAACATGTTCAAGAGAACCCCCCCTCCCTCCCTCCCTCCCAGGGGAGTCAATTAGCTCTTAATTTGTCTGTCTGTTTGTGTGTGTATGGAAGCCGATTTTGTTTTGGGGTTTTCGTACGTCGTTGCCATAGTTTCAAAATTCTGTGTCCGTATTCCCTGTTAACGTAATCAGGTATCAACAAACGGAGCCCACCGTTTCATCAACCCCCCCCCCCCCCCCCCCCCCCCCCCCCTCCTCTCCCTCACCCCCCCGTCCTATCCAGCTTACACTTCTGTGAGGGAAATTACAATTAATGTTTTCCTCTCTCTTCTTTCTCCCCTCCTCTCTTCTCCTCCTTTCTTTCTTCCTCATCTTCTTCTTCTTCAGAGGACTTTGTGCTTTTTTTTTTCTCATGCAACTCATTATTACTGAATAAGAAAAAAAAAAGGTGTGTGTGTGTGTGTGTGTGTGTGTGTGTGTGTGTTTAGGGAGGCCCCTTGCTGGGCCTGTAATTCCCTGTTTGTGTGTGGCTCTGTCATCTCCCCCCTCTTGTCTGAGGCTAAGCCATCTCATGTGCGGAGGAGAGAGAGAGAGAGAGAGAGAGAGAGAGAGAGAGAGAGAGAGAGAGAGAGAGAGAGAGAGAGAGAGAGAGAGAGAGAGAGAGAGAGAGAGAGAGAGAGAGAGAGAGAGAGAGAGAGAGAGAGAGAGAGAGAAACAGGATGATAACAAAAGCAGCTCAGATTTCACAAACGCATATTTCATCAATCATGTGAATAAGTCTGAGTGATTATGCATTGCACTGGCAGGGTTAGACCTGATTACCATAGACCATAAAGGCAGCTTTCTTATCTCGCACACACTGATTAGTTTCTGTCTGGAGATAGCCTCTCTCTCTCTCACACACACACACACACACACACATACACACACTTACAATTGCAAACACACGCACACACCAAAGCCCCGAAACATCCTTATTTCACTGAAATGATGTGGCGATCCACACAGCCCTAGGTGAGATCGATCCAGGAAAGAGCGCTAACTGGTTTAGTTAATCAAGGAGTGGAAGGAGGGCTATGATGAACATAGATTAACCTTGGATTGAGCACACCTAGCTGGGCTTTTGGGAGAGCCACACAGGGCGCGGGTAAGCGTTAGCCGTAATGAACAATGCGCTCTACTTGGAAAACTACGAACCAGAGGGAGTCAGACGTCTGATCAGTGGGGGCGGGGCGGGGGGGTCAGACAGACTTCCTTCTACTTTGCCTCTGCGGTTCTCCATTCGCTAGGTCTAGTTGTAGTTTTAAGTTTGGTAAAAAATGATCCATGCAGTATTATCACCGGCTGATATGTTTGGTTAGTGTCAGTGATGATACTGGTTATATTGTGAGTTTACAAACGGATGTCTGACGTTCGTTTGGGAGTGAGGTGTGAGCTGTGAGGTGCTTTGGTGTCCTGAGCTCATAAAGGCAGCCTTTGAAATGCTGTGAAGTTGTTTCTGGTAAGATTGTGTTAGTATGCTAAGTTTCATATTGGGAAAGAAGGACAGGCAGAGAGAGAGAGAGAGATGGAGATGGAGGGAGGGAGAGATAGGATTGTTTAAACTAGCTGTGTGTGAAAGGCCTTGGTTACAAATTCCACCAAGAAATTACAAACAACTGTCAGGGTTTTAACTCTCCCCCTCTCTTTACCTTTCTATTTCTCTCTCTCTCTCTCCTTCTCACTCTCTCTCACACTCTCTCTCCTTCTCTCTCTCTCCCCTTGTCGGTCTCTCTCTCTCTCTCTCTCTCTCTCTCTCTCTCTCTCTCCAGCTCTCTCCATCCCTCCCTCCCTGACTCTTTCTCTCTCTCCCCCTCCCTCCCTCTCTCCCTCTCCCCCCTCGTCCTCCCTCTTTGAGTGGCTGAAATAATGTAAACTCATTTTCCTGGCTGGGCCCGGCGGGTCCCGGTGTCACCAGAGGCTGAGTGTGGAGAGAGTGCTCGGGCGCATTAGGACCTGACAGGGCCCGTCGTGAAATAAGTGGAATTAATGGAGCCCTATTCGTGTTGGACAAGGCCGCGGTACCTCTCGCACTGCTTACAGTCGCCGAAAAGTCAATACTTTTTTATTACTCCTCGCTGCCCTACATTCCCCGCTACAAGTGATACACTCGCTAATTGGTTTCACTTTGCAGAGAGAGGGGGAGGGAGGGAGGGAGAGGGAGGGAGAGAAAGAAAATACTTCATCCCAAAGAACACTGAGGCAAATAAATCAATCTCATATTTTTTCCCCGTCTTTTTTCATCGAGTGGCGCTGCTTAGCGACTGGGAGAGAGAGGGGAGGGAGAGAGAGTGAACGCGTGGTTAGAGTGGGAGAAAGAGAGGAGCGAGAGAGTGACTGTCTGGGTAGAGACTGGGAGAGAGAGAGGAGAGAGAGAGTGACTGTCTGGGTAGAGACTGGGAGAGAGAGGGGAGGGAGAGAGAGTGAACGCGTGGTTAGAGTGGGAGAAAGAGAGGAGCGAGAGAGTGACTGTCTGGGTAGAGACTGGGAGAGAGAGAGGAGAGAGAGAGTGACTGTCTGGGTAGAGACTGGGAGAGAGAGGGGAGGGAGAGAGAGTGAACGCGTGGTTAGAGTGGGAGAAAGAGAGGAGCGAGAGAGTGACTGTCTGGGTAGAGACTGGGAGAGAGAGGGGAGGGAGAGAGAGTGAACGCGTGGTTAGAGTGGGAGAAAGAGAGGAGCGAGAGAGTGACTGTCTGGGTAGAGACTGGGAGAGAGAGAGGAGAGAGAGAGTGACTGTCTGGGTAGAGACTGGGAGAGAGAGGGGAGGGAGAGAGAGTGAACGCGTGGTTAGAGTGGGAGAAAGAGAGGAGCGAGAGAGTGACTGTCTGGGTAGAGACTGGGAGAGAGAGAGGAGAGAGAGGGGAGGGAGAGAGAGTGAACGCGTGGTTAGAGTGGGAGAAAGAGAGGAGCGAGAGAGTGACTGTCTGGGTAGAGACTGGGAGAGAGAGGGGAGGGAGAGAGAGTGAACGCGTGGTTAGAGTGGGAGAAAGAGAGGAGCGAGAGAGTGACTGTCTGGGTAGAGACTGGGAGAGAGAGAGGAGAGAGAGGGGAGGGAGAGAGAGTGAACGCGTGGTTAGAGTGGGAGAAAGAGAGGAGCGAGAGAGTGACTGTCTGGGTAGAGACTGGGAGAGAGAGGGGAGGGAGAGAGAGTGAACGCGTGGTTAGAGTGGGAGAAAGAGAGGAGCGAGAGAGTGACTGTCTGGGTAGAGACTGGGAGAGAGAGGGGAGGGAGAGAGAGTGAACGCGTGGTTAGAGTGGGAGAAAGAGAGGAGCAAGAGAGTGACTGTCTGGGTAGAGACTGGGAGAGAGAGAGGAGAGAGAGAGTGACTGTCTGGGTAGAGACTGGGAGAGAGAGAGGAGAGAGAGAGTGACTGTCTGGGTAGAGACTGGGAGAGAGAGAGGAGAGAGAGAGTGACTGTCTGGGTAGAGGCTGAGAGAGAGAGAGGAGAGAGAGAGTGACTGTCTGGGTAGAGACTGAGAGAGAGAGAGGAGAGAGAGAGTGACTGTCTGGGTAGAGACTGGGAGAGAGAGAGGAGAGAGAGAGTGACTGTCTGGGTAGAGGCTGAGAGAGAGAGAGGAGAGAGAGAGTGACTGTCTGGGTAGAGACTGGGAGAGAGAGAGTGACTGTCTGGGTAGAGACTGGGAGAAAGAGAGGAGAGAGAGAGTGACTGTCTGGGTAGAGACTGGGAGAGAGAGAGGAGAGAGAGAGTGACTGTCTGGGTAGAGACTTGGAGAAAGAGAGGAGAGTGAGAGTGACTGTCTGGGTAGAGACTGGGAGAGAGAGGGGAGAGAGAGAGTGACTGTCTGGGTAGAGACTGGGAGAGAGAGAGAGAGAGAGAGGGGGGGGGGGGGGGGGGGGAGAGGGGGGGAGAGGGAGGGAAAGTGCTAGGTTGATCCCATGGGGCAATAAGAACACTCGTTCTAATGGAGAGGGTTTGCTTTAAGTGGTCTGGACCCGTCCAGGTCACCCTGGGGGTTTCTGACCCGCAACCCCAACGCTCAAAGGAACAA
>CM030173.1:3626635-3636635 GCA_017639675.1 Aplochiton taeniatus | reverse complement strand
CTAGTCCACCCCTTCTCCGTGATTTAGATCGCGCTGGCTGTGTGTGTGTGTGTGTGTGTTGTGCCAAGCTAGTCTAGAGATATGGTAGGTGTACTGATTGCAGGCCCTTTTCCTTATTGGAGGCCCTGTGTTTGTCTGCTCCTCACCCTCAGAGAGCTGTCCTGATTGGTCTGGGACACACACTCCTCTCCTGAGACAGGACAGGGTGGACCTCCGCAGACTGTAAACACACACACTTAAGCCTGCATACACACATGCCGAGTTGACACACTCCTTTATTGAGACAGGACAGGTTGGAGGGGTTTGGTGGACCTCTGTAAACTGCAAACAAACAAAGACACACACACACACACATGAGCCTTCATACACACATCCCGAGTTGACACACTCCTCTACTGAGACAGGAGACAGGCTGAAGAGCTGTGGGTTCACTGATGAAGAGGTTAGTACACACACACACATACACAGAGTGGACACAGCTACAGGTATAGCCATGTGCACAGTAGTGTGTCCTCCCATACTGTGTGTGTGTGTGTGAGGGGAGGGAGTGGGTGACCCTGTGGAACCAGCCTAACCTGCTGTTTTAGTGCTCACATCACCTGTCAAGCACACCAAGAAACCCCTGTGTGTGTGTGTGTGTGTGTGTGTGTGTGTGCGCGCGCCGGCTGGTGGAGGCTCTATTTTCTCTGTCTTTTGTATCAGGTTGGGGGTGGAGGGATACAGGGTCAGAGGTGTGACAGGGGAGTGACGAGCTGTCTCAGCACACCGTCACAGCAGGGGATGCCACGGGAACTCACACCTGGCACACACACACCTGACACACACACACACACACCTGGCACACACACACACACACCTGGCACACACACACACACACCTGACACACACACACACACACCTGGCACACACACACACACACCTGACACACACACCTGACACACACACACACACACCTGGCACACACACACACACACCTGGCACACACACACACACACCTGACACACACACACACACACCTGGCACACACACACACACACCTGACACACACACACACACACACCTTATAGTTTAACACACACACATTGATGTTGGCCATTGGCCTGTTAGTTAATTCACTTGATACTGATATATTATCTAAATCCACTGATATGTAGGAAAAGTTGTTTAATAGATTGATTTTCTAAGGGTGGGGTGGGATGGGGGGGGGGGGGGGGGGCATTATTTATTTTGCTAAGCTAAATACTTTTGAAGAGTATGTATCTGGTTTTGCAGAAATAATATTCATTCTATTTTGAACTATTGGCATTGCTGGTGTTGTTCAAAGTTTTTCAAAGCGGTATTCATATTTTTAGATTCAAACAATTTCAAACAGTTTGATGATTAATCAAAGCAACTCACCTGACTATCCAAACTGTTTGAATGTATTTACAAATCCATTCAGACAAATGGAATGGTTTTATTTGTTTGAATCTAATTGTTTGTTTGGATCGCTAACAATGCTATAACTAATGGGCCAGGTGGAAAGGAATCCCAGGAAATGAATAAAACAACAGCATACCGTATTAAAAATCACAAACTCGTCAGAAATATTAGTAACCGGGGAGCCAGGGTTGCACCGTGTGTGTGTGTGTGTGTGTGTGTGAGAAGGCTAGAGGGTGCTAGAGTGAATCAAAGAGCTGGAGGTGGGGGTAAGGACTTGCGTGGTGGGTTGAGATGATTGTCAGTGTGGATAATTTACATGGCCTCCCCTGATCTCCATCACGCTGTCAGTAACAGCTGTCAGACCTGGCAGGGGGAGAACACAGCACGTCACCTTCGCTCTGCACAAACACACACATACTCCAACACACACACACACACACTCAAACAAACACACACACAGACACACACACACAATCAGACACATAAACACACACTCAAACCCACACACACTCACACTCAAACACACACACACTCACACTCTAACACACACACACACACTGACATCCTGACACAAGCTCATATCTTATCATCTATCAGTGAACAGCCTCCACATCCATTCTGCTCTCCTGTTGGCTTGGAGTCTCCTCCTGTCAGAGATCAGCTTCATACTGGCACACCATTGAGGGGAACCCCACATACACACTACTACACGATACTACACTACTACACTACACAATACTACACTATGCAATACTGACCAATATTACACTACACAATACTGCACTACACAATACTACACAACTCATCGCTTCATACTGGCAAGCCATTGAAGCCCTACTGCTAACCACACACAACCAATAGTACACTACATTACACAGTATTACACAATTTGACACAATACTACACTACAAAATATTACACAATTTTACACAATACTACACTACACAATATTATACAATTTTACACTATACTACACTACACAATATTACACAATTTTACACAATACTACACTACACAATATTACACAATTTTACACAATACTACACTACACAATATTACACAATACCACACTACACAATATTACACATGGCTTTTATACTGCCAGCTCATTGAAGCCATACTGGAGCCACACACACACGTGCAGCGCTACGCTATACAATACCACACTGTACAACACAATAGTGTAGCACACTACAGTGCACAGTGTCACTAAGCCCTGCTAAGGACCACATAGACAGTACCAGTTAAGGACACCATTAAGGTGCCATGCACCAACTCCTCCTTTTCCCTCTCCCTCCTTTTCACTTGTCCTTTACTTTCTTCCCCCTCTCTGTTTCCGTCCCCCCTCTCCTCCCCCTTTCTTCACCCATCTCTCTCTCCTCTCTTCCCCCTCTCTTTCCCCATCTCTCTCCCCTCTCCTCCCCCTCCCTTCCTCCTCTCTTCACCCATCTCTTTCTCCTCTCTTCCCCCCCTCTTCACCCATCTCTCTCCTCTCTTCCCCCTCTCTTCACCCATCTCTTTCTCCTCTCTTCCCGCTCTCTTCACCCATCTCTCTCTCTCCTCCCCCTCTCTTCACCCACCTCTCTCTCCTCTCTTCCCCCTCTCTTTCCCCATCTCTCTCCCCCCCCCCCCCCTCTTCGTCCCCCGGGCGGTGGGCGGTGTGTGCGCGGGGATGTAGTGCTTTGTAATCTCTTCTTAATGTGCCTGTAGACGGGTGGCATTAGAGCGGGCTCCGCTCTGGAAACGAGCTGGCAGCCAGATGCCAGGACCAGATGTGACTCCAACGCCGCCACCGTGCCTCGCTCACGCTCGCCACTCTAATCACATTCCTCTCCCTCCCTCCCTCCTCCTGCCTTTCTCCAGCCCTCCCTCCCTCCTTCACTCTCACTTCCTCCCTTGGCTCTCGCCCGTCCCTCCCTCCGTCCTCTCCTCCCTCTCTGCTATCACTCCATCCCTCCCCTTGTGTCTGTGTTCCTCCTTCTTTCCCACCCGCGCGCTCTCGATCTCGCTCTGTCTCGTCCTCCCCTTCTCTCATCCCTCCCTCCCTCCCTCCGTCCGTAGCTGTCTTCATCCCTCTTTCCGTTCTCTCTCCCTCCGTTCCTTCCCTCCATCTGTAGCACCTGTTCCTCCTCTACCTGAAGTCACTCAGTGTTTGTCTTCCTCCCTAGTTACCTTCTTCTTCCTCATATCCTCTCCATCCATCCATCCATCTATCCATCCATCCATCCATCCATCCATCCATCCGTCTGTCTGTCTGTCTGTCTGTCTGTCTGTCTGTCTGTCTGTCTGTCTATCCATCCATCCATCCATCCATCCATTCATCTAGCTATTCATCCACCATCCATCCTTCCATTCATCTATCCATCCATCCATTCATCCATTCGTCTATCCATCCATCCATCCATCCATTCATCTATCTATTCATCCACCATCCACCCATGCATCCATTCATCTATCCATCCATCCATCCATCCATTCATCCATTCATCTATCCATCCATCCATTCATCTATCCATCCATTCATCCATCCATTCATCCATTCATCTATCCATTCATCCATCCGCCGATCCATCCCTCTAAAAACTAGCGCCATGGTGGGAGGTTTAGTTTAAATTCCTGTGAGCAAAATATTTACTTGAAGAATCATCGTTAGGTTTATCTTCCACGTGGTTTAATTGTGTGTTACCGTAAATATACCAGTGATCTGAATTGGTCATCAGTGTGCACTGGACCTCATATATAACAGTTTAACAACAGTGTTATCAGTCATAATATCACCTACGACAGCAGAGGACCAGCTCCCACAGCCAAGTGGACAGTGGGGAAGGGGGGGGGGGGGGTGGCAGTGAGTTGTGGCCTAGGAAAGGGACAGCCCAGTCCAGCCTGTAGACTCCCAGAGAACATCCCAGATGTTGATACAGAGGGATCCAGGTTGACAGCTCTGAGGTGGGCCGTACACCAGTAAATAGTGACGTTCACAGTTTGAGAGGTGAATTCCACAGGGACAGTGTTTTGCGATGTGATGACTGAGGTTATAATTCTGTCTTTAACTTCATCCTCCATCCTGAGCACCTCCTCCACATTCGGCCTCTCAGGTTGACGACCACACAGATCGGAGTGGTATGACAAAATGGTGCCCCAGGTCCCCAGTAGGAGGCGCTGTTTCACACCTTCCTCACCCCCGTAAGGCGGTTGTGTGTGTGTGTGTGTGTGTGTGTATTTGTGGGTGTGTGTGTTTGTGTGTGTGTGCTCTTGTGTGTACGCACACAGATGCCTAGGTGTGCATTTTCACCACACACTATCAAAAGGACTTCTTTGTCTTCCCTCTGATCACAAGCCAATCAAAAGCCTATAAGCCACACACACACACACACAGAGCGAGAGAGAGCTGTGTCCTCTGACAAAATCCTCCTTCGTCAGCGATGATGAGCCCTGATGAGGCCGTGCGGAGCTATTGGCAGGTGATTGTGGTGGGGCAAAAGCAGGTGTCCGTCTGTATCAGGGGTATTGACAGGTGCGGGGGGGGGGGGGCGGTGCCAATTGTCCTGAGGGCTGACTGACAGGGCGGTGGGTGGGGGTGGGGTGGGGGGATAGGGGGGCAGTTATTGATGGACAGGATACGCTGACAGTTTGAGAGACAATAGGAAATTCCTCCCAAGGTCCTAGAGGAGAGGGAGGTCACCAGAACTATTTAGGGGAGAGAGAGAGGTCACGGGAAGTGTTTAGAGTAGAGAGAGAGGTCACAGGAAGTGTTTAGAGGGGGGAGAGAGGTCACAGGAAGTGTTTAGAGGAGAGAGAGAGGTCACAGGAAGTGTTTAGAGGAGAGAGAGGTAACAGGAAGTGTTTAGAGGAGAGAGATGGTCCCAAAAGGAATTTAAAATTATACCACACAGTGTTGAGAAAATAGAGAGAGAGAGAGAGAGAGAGAGAGAGATAGAGAGAGAGCGAGAAGCTACCCTGGTCACAAACAGATTAGTACTGTGTAACGGAGTCACTGTCTTAACACTGTTGTTAAAATGAAGCTAGCCTGTGTCCCCCTCTAAGACACTGATGCTGTGACCCTATGACCTCTCCAACCAGCACTGACACTCAGAGACACACACACACCCTCACACACACACGCACACACACGCAGACGCACACCGTCACACACACACACCGTCACGTCACACTGTCACACACACACTGTCCCGGCCAAGACAAACTGCCAGGCGTTGTCTAGGCCTAGTTGTCTTTCATCACCTCAGGAAACTTGTGGCTAATTTCATTATTGTGGAAAGGGGGGGGGGGGGGGGGGGGGGGGGGGGGAGAAGGGGAGGGGGGGGATGCAAATGAGAGCAGACAGCTGGTGCTTTCCTGGTGGTGGAGGCTGATGGAGGGCCTAGGGGCTGCCGAAACACACACACACACACACACACGCGCGTGGCAAGACGGACACACACCCCTACGTACGAGACTGTGGTGCCCATCCATCGCCTCATACTCACATCCGTCTGGCACGCACACGCTAACGACCCCCCCCCCCCCCCAGCCCACCTCCACCCCTCTGCCTCTCAGACGGGCACCGCTGGGGACACAAGGGGGGGGGGGCGAGGGCCTCCAACTGGGGAACCAGATGGCCAGAGAGGAAAGATGGAGGGAACGAGGGAACAGAGGAGGGAGAGGAACGTGGGATTATCTTTGAGTTAGTGACGTTGACACACACACACACACACACACACACACACACACACACACAGATGCACACACACACACAGTACACACGCACACACACACACACACACATACTCACACACACAGACACACACACACACAGTACACACACACACACACACACGGACGCACACGCACACGCACACACACACACACACACACACACCCTTGCGCGGTGTTGGTCATAATCCGGTTGTGGGTTTACCAACGGCCACAGCAAACCATCTCCTCCTCTGAGTAATCACAACACACACACACACACACACACACACACATATATAAGCAATCCTGTCATTCCTACTGGTGGAACTTTCATTAGGAACCGTAGCGGCGGAAACTTTGGACCGACACAATCCTACATCGTCAGCCCCACACAGTCCTACATCATCAGCCCCACACAGTCCTACATCATCAGCCCCACACAATCCTACATCGTCAGCCCCACACAATCCTACATCGTCAGCCCCACACAATCCTACATCGTCAGCCCCACACAATCCTACATCGTCAGCCCCACACAATCCTACATCGTCAGCCCCACACAATCCTACATCGTCAGCCCCACACAATCCTACATCATCAGCCCCACACAGTCCTACATCGTACGCCCCACACAATCCTACATCGTCAGCCCCACACAATCCTACATCGTCAGTCAGCCTCAAACCCAGAGGCCCCGGCGCTTTGAGGCGTATAATAATAATAACATATCATAAAGTATCATAACGTATCATAACGTTTCATAAAGTATCATAAAGTATCATAACGTATATTAACGTATCATAAAGTATCATAACGTATCATAAAGTATCATAAAGTATCATAAAGTATCATAAAGTATATTAACGTATCATAAAGTATCATAACGTATCATAAAGTATCATAAAGTATCATAAAGTATCATAAAGTATATTAACGTATGATAAAGTATCATAACGTATCATAAAGTATCATAACGTATCATAACGTATCATAACGTATCATAAAGTATCATAAAGTATCATAAAGTATCATAAAGTATATTAACGTATCATAAAGTATATTAACGTATCATAAAGTATCATAACGTATCATAACGTATCATAACGTATCATAACGTCATAATGCAGCTGGGCTTCTTCTGTCATCCTCTCTGTGCAGTACATCATAATTGGAGTGGTATTAATAATAATGAATAATATTGATTAAGAAATGTTATTTATATTACATGGCTTCTAGTGTGATAAAGACTAAGTATTATAAGTAAGAGTTTCTTTTAAAATTACACAAATCCATTTTGAGGGAAAACTGTTATTTTGACAAATTCTGATTACTATAATTTAAAGCTGTTTGAGCCAATAAAAGTATAGTTCTACCTTGCTATCTGTTTAGAAAGTAGCAGTAGATAGTCGATTAAAGGTTTATTTCACCTTTATTTAAAGAGCGATACCATTTTTTAACTGGGCCCTTCCCACAAATATAACACCCAAACACCAATCCTAACAAAACACAAATATTGAACAGCAGATTGACGTAACAAATTAAAAAAATACAACCATCCAAGTTGTATAAACACACAAGCAATTTAAAGTTAAAACGAATATTTAGAATAAAACACCAAGTCAGAGGTCATCCAGGTTTCCCATGGCCACCGCAACCACGGCGACGGGGGGGTGTATTCATATACACCTTGATTGACAAGTAATGAAAAACTGAACAGGGCAGTCTGTCAGCTGGCTAATGTGATAGGGCAATGTCCCCGGGACACACACACACACACACACACACACACACTCGCACACACACACACACACCTTTGGCCAGGGCTTTGACTGTGGGTTAATAGTAAGGGGTGAGGTGGGTGACCCTGTCAGCAGTGAGGGCTTCCTGAACCCAGGAAGGTAGACAGGGGCCGAACCCGCGGGCCAGTGTGTGTGTGTGTGTGTGTGTGTGTGTGTGTGTGTGTGTGTGTGTGTGTGTGGTGCTATGTTGGGCCTCTGCCCATCGACTTCTCTCCCACAGACATAGGAAGTAATTTACATACTATTACCTTTCTAACAGGCATGGGGTCCTGCCATATAAACACACACACACACACACACACACACACACACACACACACACACACTGTCTTTAATCTACCCTGCCCCTGACCTGGAGTGATGGCATTGTCAGGTGTCAGGCTGCAGATGGGAGTGGAACAAGAGGTGTGGGTCATGTCTGTTACTCACTCACACACACACACGCACACACACACACGCACACACACGCACACACACGCACACACACAGACACACACACACACACACACACACTCTGTCACTCTCTCACACAAACACACATCTCCCCCAAGAGTGAGGCAGTATGGTGAGTTACTAAGAGAGTTGTCAACGAGTCCACGAGAGCCTTCAAACTGTTTGACATCTGCCAGCCCCCAATGGCCCCCAAACACACACACACACACACACACACACACACACACACACACACACACACACACGCACACACGCACACACACAGCTATCATGCTACCCCAATACAACTCCCTTGCCACTCTCCTTCAAAATAACAATGTGTCTCCCAGCCATCAACATTTAGATACAGTCATTATTTACTACCACACCTCACTGTCAACTAACATATGGGCCACCAGAGAGAGAAATAGAGAGGAGGAGAGGGAGGAGGAGGAGAGGGAGGAGGAGGAGAGGGAGGAGGAGGAGAGGGAGGAGAGGGAGGAGGAGGAGGAACGGAGAGATGGAAAGAAAAAGAGGAAGCAGGGAGAAGGGACAGGGGGATAGAGAGTGATAAAGATGAAGGGATGCTGGACTGTGTGGAAGAGATTCGATGAAAAGACCTGGAGGTAGAGAGAGAGTAAGGAGGGAGGAAAAGATGGAGAGACAGAGAGAAGAAGAGAGCGACAGTATAGTGTTATGTTTAACTTGTACTTGTATTTGATGTTTAGCATTTGTCAACATACGTATATGGTTATTATTATTGTTAATCCAGTTGTTTATGTTTTTGTCATTGTTTTCTTCAACCAATGCTTTGACAATAATTACGATACAGTATTTCATGTCAATTCGATTATGGAAATTGAAAATTGAGAGAGAGAGAGAGAGAGAGAGAGAGATGAGCTGTTTTCCAAAGAAGGGAAGATACTGGGTGAAAAAAAAGAAAGGAGAGCGACAGAGAGAGAGAGAGCGAGAGAGACAGGAGGGGGGTCTGTGTGCCGGAGTGGATTACCTCAGTGTCCTAAAGCTCTGTCTGGGTGGAAACCTGCGCCCGCCTGCTACCTCCGTCACAGCAGAGCACAGAGACACCCTTCACTTTGGCCCACTTTCATAAAAGATAATTGTGCTGTCAGTCCGGACCCATGGACAACTTCATTAGATTGGAAGTGGAACCGGGGATCGCGAAGGACACACACACACACACACACACACACAGACACACACACACCCACGCCAGCGCTGCAAGCTATTCCCTCCGCTAAGCATATGTCAAAAATATACATGTAAAGTGGGGTGGTGAGTCTAGGTCGGGGCGGTGGCGGCGGCGAGCTGTCTTACTGCTAAACGTCCCGGCCAACGGAACGTCGGAAAGGGGAACGCCGCTCCAGAACCACGATCCCGCGGAGAGGAAATCAACGGCCCGGAGTGACGTGGTGACCCCCCCCACACACACACACACCCCTCCCCCCCGCACCGCCCGCACCGCTCCGCCGGGGTCAGCCTCGTTTCCAGGACGACGGGACTGTACTCCAGGAGCTGTGGAGCAGGAAGCCGGAGGGATGGAGGGAGGGGATGGAAGAAAGAGAGAGAGAGGGAGAGTAGATATCTACTGTGTTATATTAGAGAGAGAGAGAGAGAGTAGTTATCTACTGTGT
>CM030173.1:3609135-3611635 GCA_017639675.1 Aplochiton taeniatus | reverse complement strand
TTATATATGCAATTTAGAATATGTTGTGTAATTACGTTATATTATTAAACAAACAATTTAGTGAATTGTATACAAATAAATGTAGAACATATCAAAATTATTTGTGAAGTATAAAATAACTGCACAATAGTCATATTACACGATCAATTTAGGAATTGTATATAGTTACGTTATATTACACATTCAATTTGGAATCACTGTTGATTTGTTCCCTGGTAACTTCAGGCATTTTAGTTGAAGATGTCAATGTAGAGGAAGTCACTGTTGAAGGAAACAAAAACCCTTGAAGATGATGACTTCATCTGTCAAAGCTGCACGCGCCCCCCCCCCCCCCCCCCCCCCCCCCCCCCCCCCCCCCCCCCCCCCCCCCCCCCCCCCCCCCCCCCCCCCCCCCCCCCCCCCCCCCCCCCCCCCCCCCCCCCCCCCCCCCCCCCCCCCCCCCCCCCCCCCCCCCCCCCCCCCCCCCCCCCCCCCCCCCCCCCCCCCCCCCCCCCCCCCCCCCCCCCCCCCCCCCCCCCCCCCCCCCCCCCCACACACTGTAAAAACGCCCCCCCCCCCCCCCCCCCCCCCCCCACACACACGCACACACTGTTAACTACACCCACACACACACACAAGCACACACACACACACACATACACTGTTAACCACACCACACACAGGACACCTACACACACACACACAGAATATGCTATTCACACACTCAGTTGTTTAGAGCGGCTACCAGCTTTTGCTCTCCACATAATTGAATCAAACTCAACTGTGCCCCGCCCTGCCCCCCCCCCCCCCTCCTCCCACTCAAAAAGCAGTGCGCATCTGCATCCACCTGCCCCCCGTAACACACACGCACACACACACACACACACACACACACACACACACACACACACACACACCCCTATCTCTTGCGTCCGCCACCCTTGTCGTACTCCGTGCAGTCGTAATGATAACGAGTCCAATTACACCAGGCCTGCTACTAATCACCCCCAAACCTTCACACACAGGGGGGGGGGGGGGGGGGGGGGGCAGGAGAACAGGTAACAAACAGGGGGGGGCAGGAGCACAGGTAACACACAGGGGGGGGGGGGGGGCAGGAGAACAGGAGGAGCTATAGTCACTTCTTTTTTTTCTTTCTATCTTTCATTTCTTTCTTTTTTGTCGTTTAGATTATTTTCTTCCCTTCTTTCTTTCTTTCTTTCTTTCTGTCTTTCTTTCTTTCTTTCTTTCTTTCTTTTTTCCCTTCTTTCTTTCTTTCTTTCTTTCTTTTGTTCTTTCTTTCTTTCTTTCTTTCTTCCCGTCTTTTGTTCTTTCTTTCTTTCTTTCTTTCTTCCCGTCTTTTGTTCTTTCTTTCTTTCTTTCTTTCCATCTCTTTCTTTCCCTCTTTCTCTCTGTTTCTCTCTCGTCCTCTTGGCTGCGTAGGAGTGATGTTGGTGCTATCCCTGTGCTGGGCCAGATGAGCGGTGTGTGGACTGAGGGGGCTCAGGTCCATTCATTGGGATGATAATGGATTCAGTGTTGTTGGCTCTAGGGGTCACAGGGTCAACATAAGCTCCTTAATGGACTGTGAAATAACTCTAACTGCATTACGCTCCTGGATAGCACGGGCCTGCTCTCTCTCTCTCTCTCTCTCTCTCACGCACACACACACGTACCGCTATATGCATGCACTAACGCACACACACCTCTGAGATCACACCCCCTTCCAGGAGACGCCGGGATTGGATTGGTCTGTAATTGCCGAGGCGCTCTCACCTGGGGGAGAGGAGGGGGGAGGAGGGGGGAGGAGGGGGTCTTTAATCAGGGGGAGTGACAGAGCAGTGTCACTGCTGGGGCCTCCGAGTTTGTCCTGCGACCGGTCACGACACACACACACACACACACACACAGAAACACACTCACACCACACACACATACACACACACACACACACACACACAAACACTCTCACACACTTACATAAACACACAACACACATGAGCTCCGGTCTACGATAATGCGTTGTGCAAAAAGCCGCAGGGTCTTCTGGAGTTTAATAGGGTAGAAGTCAGATGTGTGTGTGTGTGTGTGTGTGAGAGAGAGAGAAAGAGAGAGAGAGAGAGAGAAAGAGAGAGGGAGAGAGAGAGAGAGAGCAAGAGAGAGAAAGAAAGTGTGTGTGTGTGTGTGTGTGTTGTGCAGATACAGTGTACGGACTGTGTTGAAATGATATATTTCCATATTATGGTGGTATAAGTGTTATGTAATCACATCCTAGTCTCCTTAAACTTTGATAACATTATTTACCTGATGCAGCCACACACAAAAATAATATGCAAGGGCAATAAAAACAATACATCAAATAAATGCAACTTTTTCTTTTTAGTTTTGAAATGCAGTGATCAGGGGACTATATCAGTAATGAAGCACAGGGTCGGTGAGGGGCAGCCGCCATTATCAGTCCTAGCTGGTTATAGTTCAGATGAAAGCATTCATTATCAGTCCAAGCTGGTTATAGTTCAGATGA
>CM030173.1:3591635-3594135 GCA_017639675.1 Aplochiton taeniatus | reverse complement strand
GCTTGTTGTAATGAGTTTGTTTGGCTAATTAGTGTGGCTCACTGGTCTTTGTGAAAAGGAACTACTGTGGCAATGTGCAAAAAAAAGTGCTTCATGAAGTCGTTCTCGCTCTCTATCTTTCTCTCTCTATCTTTCTCTCTCTCTATCTGTCTCTCTATCTTCCTCTCTCTCTCTCTCTCTCTCTCTCTCTCTCTCTCTCTCCTTCACTCTCTCTCTCCAACCCCCCCTCTCTCTCCTCCCAGCAGGTCTAGGGGAGGCCACTCTTCTCAAGGGCAGGTCAAAGTCATTTGTGCAGCGGGGGCCGGGTGTCACAGGCACTATGTGTTGTGGCAGATCTGTGGGAAAGCCTGTGGCTCTGTTGCAGGAGAAAATAAAACAGATAGAAATAGAGGAGGGGGAAAATAGAAAGGGGAAGAGAGAACAGTGAGAGAAATAGGGAGAGAAAAAGGAGGAGAGAGAGAAAGAGAAAGGTAGGGAGAGGGAGGGAGAGAAAGAGAAAGAGAGAGAGTTCTTTTCCCAGATCTGTTTGTCCCTGGCTTTGGGAGAGGGAGGTGTAGGGATAGAGGGAGGAGTAGGGAGAGAGGGAGGTGTAGGGAGAGAAGGAGGTGTAGGGAGAGAGGGAGGTGTAGGGAGAGAGGGTGGTGTAGGGAGAGAGGGAGGAGTAGGGAGAGAGGGAGGTGTAGGGAGAGAGGGAGGTGTAGGGAGAGAGGGAGGATTAGGGAGAGAGGGAGGAGTAGGGAGAGAGGGAGGTGTAGGGAGAGAGGGAGGAGTAGGGAGAGAGGGAGGTGTAGGGAGAGAGGGAGGAGTAGGGAGAGAGGGAGGAGTAGGGAGAGAGGGAGGTGTAGGGAGAGAGGGAGGAGTAGGGAGAGAGGGAGGTGTAGGGAGAGAGGGAGGTGTAGGGAGAGAGGGAGGTGTAGGGAGAGAGGGAGGAGTAGGGAGAGAGGGAGGAGTAGGGAGAGAGGGAGGAGTAGGGAGAGAGGGAGGTGTAGGGAGAGAGGGAGGAGTAGGGAGAGAGGGAGGAGTAGGGAGAGAGGGAGGAGTAGGGAGAGAGGGAGGATATGGGAGAGAGGGAGGAGTAGGGAGAGAGGGAGGAGTAGGGAGAGGGAGGTGTAGGGAGAGAGGGAGGTGTAGGGAGAGAGGGAGGAGTAGGGAGAGAGGGAGGAGTAGGGAGAGAGGGAGGAGTAGGGAGAGAGGGAGGAGTAGGGAGAGAGGGAGGATGTCACACAGCGACCAGAGGCTGGTTGACCAACAAGCAGGAAGGCTTGACGCTGCGAGGGGCAAAAGAGCCATGGAAACACTCACTGGAGACGCTTCCTCCTGTTTGCCACTTTATTTTCCTTAACAGCCACACACACACACACTCACACACACACACACTCACACACACACACACACACTCACACACACACACACACACAGAACCCTCCACACCATGTTTTTCCATTTTGTCTGGAGAGACAGACACTTTCACACCTGTCCGTCCCGTCAGCCCACACACAACGTAACGCGCCACGCTCATTACAGCCACGGAAAAAAACATTCACACACGCTAAGCTACAACACCTCCTCCTCCTCCTCTACCTCTACCACCTCATCCACCTCCTTCACCTCCTCCTCCTCCTTCACCTCCTCCTCCTCTACCACCTCCTCCTCCTCCTCCTCCTCTTCCACCTCCTCCTCCTCCAGCTCCTCCACCTCCTCCTCCTTCCCCTCCTCCTCCTCCTCCACCTCCTCCTCCTCCTCCTCCACCACCTCCACCTGTGTTTAACGCTTCCTGATCTCTGCCAATCACATCTCCTCTCTCTCTCTCTCTCTCTCTCTCTCTCTCTCTCTCTCTCTCTCTCTCTCTCTCTCTCTCTCTCTCTCTCACACACACACACACACACACTCACACACACACACACACACACACACGCCCCAGCTCCAGTTATAATAGTAGGGTTGACTCGTTGACCTCGCTTGGGGAGGCCTAACAGAGTTCAAATGGTGGCCTAATTAGGCTCTGCTCTGAGAAAGTGGAGCGCTGCTCCTCAGTCTGACGGCCTGCTTTGAGCACGGCCTGTTTCAGAAATAACTCCCCAGCTCCCGACACACACTCACACTCACACTCACACACACACACACACACACACACACACACACACACACACACACACACACCTTGACTGGTCCCCTGCTTCTTGGCCACCGATCTTGCTGTGTATGGTCCCTCATATTTCAATCACACACACACACACACACACATACACACAGGGCTCATACATATGCACAAATATGCACGTACATGTTCACACACACACACACACACACACACAACCACACACACAACCACACACACATGCATTTCCTGAGCCCAGGTCAACCCACGTTTCTCCCTGTGCTGGGACAAATGCAGTGAACCTTGGGGTTTGTAAAGTACATGGTAAGTTCTCTCCCACAGATGGGAAAGTGTCCAGAGAAACTTTGAGGCTTCAACAACCTGGAATGAAAAGTAAGGAAT
>CM030173.1:3590462-3591535 GCA_017639675.1 Aplochiton taeniatus | reverse complement strand
GAATGTTCTGGTAACACTCTAAACAATGTTAAATACGGTTATAGAAGCTGGAATTAGTAAGGAATGTTCTGGTAACACTCTAAACAATGTTAAATACGGTTATAGAAGCTGGAATTAGTAAGGAATGTTCTGGTAACACTCTAAACAATGTTAAATACGGTTATAGAAGCTGGAATAGTAAGGAATGTTCTGGTAACACTCTAAACAATGTTAAATACGGTTATAGAAGCTGGAATTAGTAAGGAATGTTCTGGTAACACTCTAAACAATGTTAAATACGGTTATAGAAGCTGGAATTAGTAAGGAATGTTCTGGTAACACTCTAAACAATGTTAAATACGGTTATAGAAGCTGGAATTAGTAAGGAATGTTCTGGTAACACTCTAAAACAATGTTAAATACGGTTATAGAAGCTGGAATTAGTAAGGAATGTTCTAATAAAATGCAACATAATGTTAAATACGGTTTAAAGAAGTTGGAATGACTATTAAGCAATGTTTTAGTAACACTAAACTAATAATGTTAAATCCAGTCGAAAGAATCTGAAATCAGATAAGTAGTAGTAGTGTTAAGTATTAGTAGTAAGGAATATTCTAGTGACACTCTAAATCAGCGGTCCCCAACCTTTTTTGCGCCACGGACCGGTTTAATGTCAGACAATATTTTCACGGACCGGCCTTTTCCCCTTCGCAAAGAAACTTTCCAAAGATGTTTGTTTTTTACTCATTTTGCTAGCTTGTGGGTTTAATTTTAGCGGCAACATATCACGTGACCGAGACAAGCGTCAAGAGTGAGACATAGACGGATGTAACAGAGGGAATCCGGTCATTTTTCAAAATAAAACATCGTTCAGACTCAGATAATAAATAAAACGGAAATAATGTAAGTTATTTATCTTTCTCCGCGGCCCGGTACCAAATGACACACGGACCGGTACCGGTCCGCGGCCCGGGGGTTGGGGACCGCTGCTCTAAATAATGTTAAATCTGTTTTAAAGAAGAGCCTGGAATTATTTGGCATGTTCTAGTAACACTCGAAATATTGTTAAATATGGTTTAAAGAAGAGCCTGGAA
>CM030173.1:3575462-3585462 GCA_017639675.1 Aplochiton taeniatus | reverse complement strand
TCTCTCTCTCTCTCTCTCTCTCTCTCTCTCTCTCTCTCTCTCTCTCTCTCTCTCTCTCTCTCTCTGTCTCTCTCTCTCTCTGTCTCTTTCATTCTTTCTTTCCCTCTCTCTCTTTCTTTCTTTCTTTCCCTCTCCCTCTCTTTCTTTCTTTCTTTCTTTCCCTCTCTCTTTCTTTCTTTCTTTCTTTCCCTCTCTCGCTGAATCCATTTTTCCAACCCACTCGTTTATCCTGAGTGGCTAAATAAAATAAAAACAATCTTAGCTCAGAGAACAGAGTGTGTGTGTGTGTGTGTGTGTGAGAGAGAGAGAGAGAGAGAGAGAGAGAGAGAGAGAGAGAGGGGGGGGGGGGGGGGTCCGATACGTGGGGGGATGCTAACTGTAGCCTCAAGCAATGGAGAGCCCTTGACTCTTCCCATCCTTAACCTTTTCAATGAATCAGCAAAAACCAGTGGGCTAATTCCATCAGGGTAGGAACAATAATCAAACACTACCTCGGTGGACCACAATGTCAAAAATTAAATAAAGTTTTTAATTTAATTCCCACTATTTTGCGAAAATTACAAGTCACAATATAATTCAACATGAATATGTTTCTAACAATTAGAATGATTTACTACATAAGTATTTTGTGTTTGTTATTTTGTGTAAACAAATGTTGTTTGTTTATCTCATCAAAATCATATGCAGTTATTGTGTTCGTAAATGCATTAAAAATCCTCTGTGCCACTTATTTAGTAAAATAGTCATATATTAACATGTCTACAAATATTTGTTAAATATTTCAATTTTAAGCAGGTGTAACTGTTTTAACTTGAATACAGAATGTATCTGTATGACATAGTTTATAATTATTTAGGTTAAGACAAAGCAAACATGTCTAAATCCCAATGTCAATAAAGTGTAACAGCAAAGAGCTGAGATTTATTGTGTAGAACATAATATTATGGAACAGTGTGACTAAAATGAAAAGTCAATTCAAAAACGATCTGTTTCTGTTATTTAACATTATTTAATCATCAACCATTTTTTAAACAACAAAAAAATTGGTTCAAATGGGATCTATTGAGTGTTAATTCGTAATTAAACTAGGACCATTATTATAGTAAATATTGTGCTTGCTTAGTTTTGTGAAAGTGAGTAATTTGTTTTGTTGTAAGACTTGAAAGGTAATTTTATTATTTTAATCACTCTCTCCTTACATAAAGGAATAGGACTGTAATCACTTATTAATCTGAAACAAAATATTGGACGTCAAATCTTTTTTAACGTAGGTGAGAAAATAATCTATGAATAATAGATTTAAATATAATTTATTTACCACATCTTAATCTAAAGTGCCTAAAGAAAGATGGTCAACCCCTTTAGAACAATATCTTGAAAATGAAAAATACATTATGGAATCATGAAAAACTGTTGACAATCATACGTGTTTATCAGGACAGACCGACAGCTTGGTTGACGTTGGTCCTCTTTTCCTGTGTGATGTTTCCATGAGAGTCTGCAGACCTCTGATTTGGTTTAGATGCTCTCAGCTTCAGAATCCAGGTTTTTCTTGAATGAAAGGAACAATACACAATAAATGAACACATCTGATTTTATATTTTTAAGATTGGAGTGGGAAATAATTAGCATGACGCTTAAAGTAAAGTATTGCAGGACACAACAGGGACCACAAAAAAACGTGTTGTTTAACTCAAAGGAAAAGAAGGGTAAAATAACTTTACACTCACAGCGAGTTTCAGTGATGAAGTGCCGCTGTGGGCCTTTTGTTTATTAGGCCATATGCTTTGTTGTCTTCGCTTTTCATATTCAGCTAAACGAGTCTCGAGTTCAAAGGCAAAGCGGACAGACCTTATGTCACCGTACCTGAGAACATTCTCTCTCTCTCTCTCTCTCTCTCTCTCTCTCTCTCTCTCTCTCTCTCTCTCTCTCTCTCTCTCTCTCTCTCTTTCTTCTCTCTCTGGACTTGTCTGCCTTTGAACCGCCGCTATGCGGTAGATCTATCACAGACCGTCAATGCAGTTAGCGAGAACCAACGCTTGAATCCCGCAAGCCTTATTTCGTGGTAAAGGCTGCCCTCTGCTGGTCACATTCAAAACAGCATGTCTGGTCTGTGCCGCGTGGTCCTGGTCAACTCGTGTCACAAGGGGTACACACGCTCCAGCTCTACACTGGTCACTGGGTTTCAAACTGAAGGATGGGAGTACATACGTGTTTTGGCACCATTTCCAAGCTTGTAGATCTAAACATGACATAGGTCACACGCTTTACAACTGCAGTGTTAAAGACACAGAATCAGTACACAAATGGTTTGATCATCTTACCTGGATTCCAAACAATTAAACTATATAATGTTTCTCTATAAATGTTGATATTTATTTTAAATGTAGATATTCTCTAGTTATATAAAATTACATCTTCTCTTATGAGGCTGTCAAGAAATAAAAACCGCTTCATGAAAATCATCTTTGAGTCTTGTTTTGAAATATTTTGTAATGAACACATTTTTTTTTCAAATGTTTGAAATTAGATTATTTAATACTACATGGGCATGGACCGTATTTCTCACATGTATGTAAATTCACACCGCCAGACTGAAAAATGCCTATACACTTAAACAGGCATACATTTTCAAAAATATGTATGACTAATGGTTGTAGTTAGCAGCCACTGCGTGTGCTGTGTTTGAATGGGAGGGGCTTGTTTGTTAGCGTGAGAGCGGGCGCGTGTCACACAGAATGCAGGCCTGTAGGCCTGAGCTCACAAATGCTTTTGTCTCCCTTCTCCATTTTGTGAGAGGCCAACAATAGGCTGTTATATTTGCTGAGGTGATGAATGAGTTTGGCCATTCTATTCTTCACCAAGAGAGGTGTGTGTGTGTGTGTGTGTGTGTGTGTGTGTGTGTTTTTTCCTGTGCTAATGTGTGTGCAGTGCGCGTATATGCACACACACACACACACACGCACACACACAAGCACACGCACGCGCACGCGCGTGCGTGTGTGTGTGCATATACGCGCTCGAAGCCAAGCTGTGCTCCAGCATTCTCAAAGTCATTGTTTCCCCAGAGAGGGGTCAGTGTGCTGGTCAAAGCTTTCTGCCACCCTCACCTCCCACCAGCCCGCTCGCTCACCCCTCCCTCACCCCTCCCTCACCCCTCCCTCCCCCTTACACTGATTTGCACTGGGTTGGTCTTGCAGGAGGGGCATGGTGGGGCTGGAGACAACAAAAGAGAGAGACAGGCATCAGCCAGCAATGCAAACACATCCTAATCTTGATTGATTGTGAAGTGAATAGATTGGTGACCCTGTGGTGGGGTAACTTCACTGAGTGTGGCCTGGGTTAGGCCATAAGGTGCAGGCACACGCACGCACACACACACACACACACACACACACACACAGTGACTCTTTCTTCTGACTGTCCCTGGATCCACTATTTAAAAAAAATACACTTTTATTTGTATTATTCACTAAAGAGAATGATGCTTTATGCAATGACGTGTGTAATTATCCAACAAGAGAAATGAAAGGGGGCGCGGCGTAGGCATGCGACAAAGTTTTAGATACAATTTCTAGCAATATATTATTATTATCATTTATTTATACAGGGTAACCGAGGTATAGATGGTATATATGTATACCTTTGAATTACCCAGCCAAGTTGAAAGCAAATATCTGAATATGAGGAGGATTGGTAGTCAAAGACGTGGCGGCCCCAACACGGTCCCCAGCCACTTCGGTGAACAGGACCGCACCCTCAGGAGCACAGCACCTTATTAAAAAACGGGCTGATAGGGTCAGGCTCTCCCTTTCCCTCGCTCACAGCCCTAGAACAATTTCAATTTTAATAGCTTTTACTATGTATTTCAAGCGTTCGCAGAAGCGCCCCCTCCTCCTCCTCCCCCACATAACCCTCCTTCTCTTCTCCCCATTGAAATAGAGCCATCAAAAAGGGGGGCAGTCGGCAGTCAGATTGCAGCCCCGGAGCAGCGTGTAATTATCCCCGTGGACGAGGCAACTGTAGCCGGCTCAACCTCGTTCATCATCCGCGCCAGCCCCCGCTACCACGGCTGCTAATTTCATCCCGAGGATTAGCCCCGCGCACTTGTCTATCTTGTTATATTTCTGGGGGGTGAAATATCGCCTCCTTCCACTTTTAATAAGGCTGAGCTGTGTGGGCCACGCACCGGTGCTTGTGCCTCCCGCTAGTTTCAGAGAGAGAGAGAGAGAGAGGGAGAGCGAGAGAGAGAGAGAGAGAGAGAGAGAGAGAGAGAGAGAGAGAGAGAGAGAGAGAGAGAGAGGGAGAGAGCATAATAGAGAAGTGGGGGAGTGGGGGTTTGGCAGGGGGGGGGGGGGGGGGGGGAGGGGGGGGGGGGGGGTTGAAGCCCGGAGCCGCTGTTGCGGCGCATGCTCTACCGGGAAGTGACCGGGAAGAAGGAGTGAAGGTGAAACTGGTGCGGTGGTAGCGGCGGCTCTTTACCTGCAGGGCAATGCAAGCTGTTTTCTTTATGCATAAAAGAGGAAGAAAGAGATCTGTAGAGTGTGTGATGGGTGGAAGGAGGAGGGAATTGGGGGAGAGAAAGAGGGGACCACCTGACGTTTCATAGCGCACGTTTCCTTGCTTCTGTCTGGATCTCTGTCTGAAATTAGCAGCTCCGGTAAGACGAGGTCAATCTGCCGCGAGCCGTCTGTGGCGTCCATGGTGTCAAAATAATAGATATGTCTCTAGATGTCTTTTCCCAGCAGAAGCTATGTCTGTGAGAGAAAAAAAAAGATCGTAAGGTTGAAAAGATCCGTTGAAAAAGCTGAGAGAGTAAATCTATTTTTCTCGCAGCTAAATGGGTAATTTGAGGAAGTATAGTTTTGGATAATGAGCCATCACTAATCACACTCGGCCGTATAGGCCAGTTCCACGGGACTAATGGTACTTACACAAATCAAAAAGGTGCTATTCAGCAAAAAAAAAGACAAGCCAGTTGCACGACCGTCAGTCTATGGAACAGCGGTCACCCGCACGCCGTATAGGCCCACCGTTTAGCGCGTGCTTGCTGTCCAAAGACAGCTTGAGTCTTTCTTTGTCTCGTAATCTCGGTGGAGAACAAAATCATTATCTGGTAAAAATGCCTCTAATGCCGAGCTTTTTAAAGCTCAGCGTTTTTGCCATCGACTCACACCGACCCATAGTTTCGAGTACAGGTCTATCCTTTGCGATTCAAACCTGATTTTGTTTTGTTTAGGCCTACTACTTTTTTTTTTTTACAAACCCATAATGACCTGTTTAACCCTGTCCTCCTCCGCTCCATCACTTCAACTTCTCATAAGAGGCGTAGATGGCCACGTGCAGCCGAACCTGCCACGTAATTAAAGACAAAGTTATAAATGACCGGCCAGGCAAAAGCCATCTTTCACAGGTGGCGATGTATTTATTTATCATGTTCACAACCTTTAAATGCGTTTCTTATGCAAATGAAGTCACGACACTTTTCAATTAACTTTGAGGGCCATTCCCTCAGAACGAACTGTGAGCGCAAAAACTTGTTATTGAAAATAGAACATTTTTGTTATTGGCCATAAATTATTTGCGTGTGTCACAAGAGTGAAAGGCATAATATATGGAACAATTTTCAACGTTACAAGAAAGTGCCTCACGTAGTTCTCTCCCCAAAGGACTCTGGGGGTCGATTTTTTTCCCCCTCACTGGCTCATACAAGCTAACCAACCGACGACACCTGCCCCTTCGCAGATTCTCCACACACAAACACATACACGCACACACTCACACACAGGTAGTTTAACAGTATATGAACGGTATCGCTCCTTTATGGTGACAGACTGAGTGTGTCTCTCTCCTCTCAGGCCCCTTGCTCATTTTCTGGTTAATTGACCCAGAGAGAGCAACACCGGAGCGGCCCGCTGTAGTGGCCCTGGTGAACATCCTGCGCGAGAGAACACGCCCGAGGGGGAGGGTTGGTGGAGGGTGGAGGATGGTGTTAGTATATATCTATCTTTCCCTTTTCCGCCTCACTGTCCCGTCAGAAGTCGCACACGCCGTACGTTAAGACGCGTGTGCATCCGCGCGCCCTCTCCTTGACGCGTAAAGATGGCCATTAATTGAATCACCTAATTTTCCGCCCCGCTCGCAAAAAAAAAAAAAAAAGAGGCGACGCTCGCGACACTTCAGGTGTGGGATACATAATGGAGGGTGACATCCTGTCCTGCAATGCCGCGAGGCAGACTGTGATACATCGGTTTCTTTCTGAAGGTTAAACGTGAATAACCTGCCTATGGCATTTCATTAGCAACTTGTTAAATACTCTTTTGGTAATAAAATGATTACATTTTTTATTGCTCCTCAAATGAGGCTCTTTTTTAAAGAGATTGAATGACTTGGGAGGGGATCTCGCTCTCAGAGCGCATCTCTGTGTTATGCCGGCCGGAACAGTGTGTTAGAGCCTAATGATAATGATATGCTTTACAGCTTGCAAAACCGCAATCATTTCATTCAAATGACTTTGGCCATCATTATGTTTAAATTAGAAATACCTTTTTTCGCTTGAGAATCAAGAATCAAGCCGACCGCAGTTCACTGACTTTTGTGTTGGGTTAGTCAGTGGATTTTGAGTCTTGATGTTTAATGATGAGTTTTTGTATTACATCATAAAGTTTTAGAAATTCTACAAATGGTCGTTACAAATAATCAAAGGCCAAAAGTATTTCAAAGAGGAATGTAAGAAAATATACAGCGAAGCTCAAACTCTGACTCATACAAAACACACCTCTCTTGTTGAATTTATTTTACAGTGAAACATTAATTTAAATGCATGCTTAGACTGATACTATCCTGGAAGCTGTAATGAAATGAATCCACTTCCCAGTCCATTTTTGGAAAGGGTTGAAAAAAAAAGGACCAGAAGCCAAAAAACAACGAAGATAACTTTTTTTCTTGGCACCGGACCACCAAGCTGCAGAGGGAGATCTCCTAATGTCTTCATGTACCCTCACGGTGTACTCGCTGTCTACGCTGCCCTTCCAGGCCCCGGCGCATGCGCCCTATCCTCGGGGCTGACAACCTTTATAAATGGCTTTATTATCCTCCTTCGGGCCGGGAGAACCGGGTCCGGCTCTAGCCAATGAATCAACCGGGCCTCGCTCCCCGCTCCGTTGGAGCCCGTCCAACACCTGTTCTCCCATCAGGGGCCGGTGGTATGGCCGGTTGGGTCCGCCCCTCCCCGACTATAACTCACCTGGATTAGGCCACAGGCCCCATCCACGGCCGGTTGTGGCAGTTCATTCTGGGCCCAAAGAGTTTTGGAGGGAGCTGAGTAGGTGTGGAGAAAGAGAGAGAGAAATATAAATATATAATATATATATATATATATATATATATAATATATATATATATATATATATATATAGAGAGAGAGAGAGAGAAGAGAGAGAGAGAGAGAGAGAGGAGAGAGAGAGAGAGAGAGAGAGAGAGAGAGAGAGAGAGAAAAGCGAGAGAGAAATGAGTTTTGGTTCGAAGGGTGTGTTTGTGTGCGGTGTGTGTGTGTGTGTGTGGGGGGGGGGGGGGGTATTTTAATTTACCTTAGGTGGGACTCGGTAACAGTCTAGTGGTGCGAAGTGAGGTGGCTCATCATGGCGCGTGAGGAGTCAGATGAAGATGAATCCACTCTGCCTCCCCGTCTATACGGCGGGGAACTTCGGTATTAGCGCGTGACAACCCCGGAGCGCTCCCGTCACCAACGGCTGTCTGTCGCGCCCGTAGGCACTTAGCGGGGCGACTGGAGGCCGTCAGCGTGACAGATTGCCTGAGAAAAAAGGGGGCACTCTGGAGAGAAAATGAGAAATGAACGTTTGCGCTGCGTCGCCATCCCACCGCGTGACAGCGTGTGATGTGCTCGTATCATTTTCATAATTCTGTGTACCAGAAGACGTGAGAGAGAAATTGATGTGCTCTTTTTTTATTCTTGAGAATGATGTTGCATTGAGGACGTTGTCATACACCTATATGACCCCCCCCCTCGCCCCCCCTGCCCCCCTCCCCACACACACGCTTACAGCACACACATGTACTGTTCGTGCAGAAGCACGCACGCAGGCAGACACACACACACACACACACACACACACACACACACACACACACACATAAGTCCATGTTGTTTGAACAGTAGTTCATTGATTGTATCAGTTTAATTTCTGAATAAAAAATAAATAATAAAAAATAAAAAATAAATATAGGCCTATTGGGTCAAAAACTGCGTAAAAAGGGACTCGGCGGCCCATAACGGAATAAATAATCACCCGCGTAATTAAGGCCAAAACATCAGGAGGGACAACAATTAATACCGTACTAATTGAAGGGATTAAAGATAATCAGCGAGTAGATACACATCTTTTTTATTGTGAATTAAGTAGGGTTTTTCTTCTCAGAAGGCGCAGCAAGCGCAGTTGGAAGAAGCATACCGGCGCTTGGCCTTAAACAATATGATAGCGCGAGGAGCTTTAAGCCTTCTGTTTGCTATCACACAAATATGAACTTAAGGCAGGTACTGAAACGATACATTATAAACTATTTTATATGATTTTGTTTATTGCATATGATAACCGTAATCGTTGATAATCTTTCCATTTTAAGGGCAAATAGATTACAATTTATCAAAGAAAGACTTTCATTTACACGTATTTAGAGAAGCTATTTCACATATGGTGTTTTTTAATTTTTACTATCTAGTATTTAGTTGGTTTTAAGCAATGTATAGCAAAGTCTCTAAAGCAGTATTAGTATTAAGTATTAGATTTAGCCATAATTTAGGCCATATAGGCCTACATCTTTCTGCAGTAAATATCCGCATTACCTCTCTGCTCAAGTAAAACAAATGATTATATCTGAATAAATAGACTATACCTGTCGGTCAAAGGTTTCTTACAGATTACATTTATACAAGCGGAATAGGCTCCGGGAAATTGATTATTGGAATCAACAAGTACTCTACCTCCCAAAAACCTTAGCTGACAGGCTGTAGTTCACTCAAATGTCCAGGAGAGTGCGACATGTACTCAAAAACTACACATTGATGAACTGAAATACGAGTTCTGCTTTTTTGTCAAGCGTTGTCCCTTCATCGTACAATAGGCCCTGCATGCACTCAACTGGTAACTTTCAATTCACCAGTGAATCATTGATTAAATAGTGTGGTAACCAGTTGATAAGATGGACCACAAAGCCACATGACTGTGTGTGTTACGTTAGGTCTGTTCTCTTGTTTTAGAAATGGTCATTCTCTGTCTCTCGTGCGCTGTTCAGGACGATACCATTGTAGTTTGCCCAGGGGGAGGGACATAGGTCTTAGAGTCTGAATATGATGAGACGCGCGACTATTCGTGCCTGAAGTTTTTCCCGGATTACATTTGGCAGAATGATTCATTAAGATTTCGAACAAATTTTCCAGGATAAACAGGCGTAGCTACTTTTTAAGTGCCTGTATTTTAAGGTAAGTAATAATTCTTGCAATGTTCACTTTTAGATGTATAAAGGTCTGCTCTGTAAACAACCGTATTCACCGGTCGGCTGAAAGGTACATCTCAAAGTTGTAAATTATCTTTTTACACATTCAAAAACTTAAGTCAATCTTACGATTTAATGGGACTAAATCGTTAACATTAAGGAAGGAGAGCTTTCCGATCGGCTTATTTTGGTGTCGGCTCTTTCTCTCATAAAAGTGGTCAGTTTCTCCATTCACCAACAGGCCACGACATGCATGATAAATAATGCAAGCTCTGATGTCCATATATGATATATGGCCAGATATGTATCTTCCTTCCTGCTAAAACAGATCAATGGGGGTTGTTGGAATTGTGTAACTTGTTGATTGAAACGGGAGTAGGTCCACTTCTGCAGACACAACCTTCCGCCGGTGATTATCTCAACTGTAACCCAAGGACGAGATGCACTTGTTATCAAGACAGTCAGAAGAAAATAATTGGTGCTATAG
>CM030173.1:3550462-3562962 GCA_017639675.1 Aplochiton taeniatus | reverse complement strand
TCTGCTCCAGAGCTGCTACCTGAGCTCCCAGTGTCTTCCCCGGGTCTACCAGCACTATGGACCCTCCCCCATCCAGCCCCTCTCCACTGAGATGCAGATCCTGCTCACCATCTACTACCTGGTCCAACTGGGTGAGGAGAGGGGAGGGGAGGAGAGGAGAGGGAGAGAGGGAGAGAGGGAGGGGGAGAGAGAGAGAGAGAGAGAGAGAGAGAGAGAGAGAGAGAGAGAGAGGGGGGGGGGGGGGATTAGGGGGGGACGAAGAGGTTTGAAATAGGTAAGAGAGAGACGAGGAACGTAAACTTTAAAATTGTCTGTCTGTCTGTCTGTCTGTCTGTCTGTCTGTCTCTCTGTCTCTCTGTCTCTCTGTCTGTCTGTCTGTCTGTCTGTCTGTCTGTCTGTCTGTCTGTCTGTCTGTCTGTCTGGCTGTCTGGCTGTCTGTCTGTCGGTCTGTCTGTCTGCCCATCCCTCCACTAGTTAACTCTGTATCTGTTTGTCTGTCCATTAGTTAACTCTGTGTCTATCTGTCTGTCTGTCTGTCTGTCTGTCTGTCTGTCTGTCTGTCTGTCTGTCTGTCTGTCCATTAGTTACTCTCTGTCTCTCTGTCTGTCTGTCTGTCTGTCTTTCTGTCTGTCTGTCCATTAGTTACCCTCTGTCTGTCTGTCTGTCTGTCTGTCTGTCCATTAGTTACTCTCTGTCTGTCTGTCTGTCTGTCTGTCTGTCTGTCTGTCTGTCTGTCTGTCTGTCTGTCCCTCCACTACTTAACTGTCTGTCTGTCTGCGTCCCCTCCCAGCTCCAGACCAGGCCCCCCTCATCGAGGACCTGGAGCAGATCTTCATGCGTTCCTGGCGGGAGTCCCACCTCAGCGAGATCCGCCAGTACCAGCAGCCCCTGGCTCCGACGGCCCCCTCAGCCCACCCCCAGGCCCCCCCAGCCTTCCTGGGGCTGCCCCCCCCGTCTGACCCTCCCCCCGGCCCAGGCCCTCACCCCCGCACAGCTGCCCTGGCTGGCCCAGCTGGCTGCCTCGTCTTGCGGGGAGGGAGTGCTGGTTCTGGGGGAGCAGGCCTCCCTGGGCCTGGGGCTGACGGAGGCCTTCGTCAGGCTGATGGACGGCCGCCTGGCCCACACCAACTACGTGGTCATCATCTGTGTGGCCGTGGGGAAGGAGACACAGTCCTGTGTGGTGGTCACAGGTATTATCATATCTATAAACACAGTCCTGTGTGGTGGTCACAGGTATTATCATATCTATAAACACAGTCCTGTGTGGTGGTCACAGGTATTATCATATCTATAAACACAGTCCTGTGTGGTGGTCACAGGTATTATCATATCTATAAACACAGTCCTGTGTGGTGGTCACAGGTATTATCATATCTATAAACACAGTCCTGTGTGGTGGTCACAGGTATTATCATATCTATAAACACAGTCCTGTGTGGTGGTCACAGGTATTATCATATCTATAAACACAGTCCTGTGTGGTGGTCACAGGTATTATCATATCTATAAACACAGTCCTGTGCGGTGGTCACAGGTATTATCATATCTATAAACACAGTCCTGTGCGGTGGTCACAGGTATTTGTATCATATCTATATAAATATATACACACAGTCCTGTGTCACAGGTCACAGGTATTATCATATCTATATAAATATATAAACACAGTCCTGTGTTGTGGTCATCTATCCATGTATTTATAAATGCCTATCTATAGTACAGTAAGTTTATTCGGTGTGTGTGTGTGTGTGTGTGTGTGTGTGTGTGTCTGTGTGCGTGCACGTGTGCGTGCGTGCGTGTGTTTGTGTGTGCGTGTGTGTGTGTGTGTGGTAGGTAAACACCAGTGTCGAGCACTCACTGAAAGCATGTGTTCCCCCGCTGAGGGTCTGGCTGAGATCCAGCAGCAGCTGTCGTCTGGTCTGGCCCAGGAGCTCACAGACTACTGCAACTCCCTGGGACCAGGTAACACATAGAATCATAATAATAATAACCGTAATAACACTAATAATCATAATAATAATAACCCTAATAACACTAATAATCATAATAATAATAACCATCATCTCACAGATAATCATAAAAATAACCATAATAACACTAATAATCATAATAATAACCATAATCTCACTAATAATCATACTAATAATAACACATTATGTTTATGTAGTGCAAACACAAAGGACTTTGACAACCACAACACAAAGCACTAGCTAGTCAGTCACTTCACTACAGAGGATTATTTATTGGTAACAATGCTGGAGTAACTCTGTCTTCCACTAGCTTGAGGAACATTTGATATTTATAGTAAGTCATAATAGTAAGTGTTTTATTATGTCATTTTATTGGCTTTTGTTTTTTTTTGTACGTACATTTTCATTATTGTATCCATGGTTACTCATTTTTATTTCATGCACTATGTTGCTTTATTTATATTTGTCAGTTGATGTTTTGGATTTGGTTAAAAAGCACTTTGTATCATGGTTAAGAAGACTGCTCAACCGAGAAACCGTGTGTGTGTGTGTGTGTGTGTGTGTGTGTGTGTGTGTGTGTGTGTGTGTGTGTGTGTGTGTACAGAGGGGGATGTGGATAGCCTGCTGGACAGTGCTGCTTCCGACAGTAACCAGGCGTCTCCCCTACCCAGCAGCCAAGATTCAACAGGAGATGACAGTCCTAAAAACACACACACACCCAGTCCCAAAGACACACACACACCCAGTGCCAAAAATACACACACACCCAGTTCCAAAGACTCACACACACCCAGTACCAAAGATACACACACACCCAGTCCCAAAGAATCACACACACCCAGTACCAAAGATACACACACACTCAGTGCCAAAGATACACACACACTCAGTGCCAAAGATACACACACACTCAGTGCCAAAGATACACACGCGCACAGTCCCAAAGACGGACACACATCAAGTGCCAAAGATACACACACACCCAGTCCCAAAGACGCACACACACTTAGTCCGAAGGACAGAGCGAAGGACTCCTGCACAGGTAAAACATGACACGTGACTATGAAACTATCTCTTCATAATGTGGACACGTTGAATCAAGTCAAAAAGACTTGAGAAAAATCAAATCTTTTGTGTGTGTGTGTGTGTGTGTGTGTGTGTGTGTGTGTGTGTACGTGTACGTGTGCGTGTACGTGTGTGTGTGTGTATGTGTGTGTGTGTGTTTGTGTGTGTGTGTGTGTGTGTGTGTGTGTGTGTGTGTGTGTGTGTACGTGTACGTGTGCGTGTACGTGTGTGTGTGTACGTGTGTGTGTGTGTGCGTCACACACTTGCAGAGTACCGCGTGGACTGGCAAGAGGTGCGTCCCATCCAGCTGGCGGTTGCTAGGAAACTGCTGTCCCACGTGTGTGCCATTGCCGACTCCAGCACCCAGAACCTGGACCTGGGCTCCTTCCACCGCGTCCACTTCCTCATCTGTGTCCCTCCCTCCGAGGTCACCTTCCAGCAGACCGTCCTGCACCTCTGGAACTCTGGTAGGACGCAAGACTAACCCTAACCCTAACTCGAACCCTCTATAACCCTCTCTAAGACTAGCCCTAACCCTAACCCTGCACCTCTGGAACTCTGGTAGTACGCAAGACTAACCCTAACTCTAACTCTAACCCTCTATAACCCTCTCTAAGACTAGCCCTAACCCTAACCCTGCACCTCTGGAACTCTGGTAGGACGCAAGACTAACTCTAACCCTCTATAACCCTAACCCTCTCCAAGACTAACCCTAACTCTAACCCTCTATAACCCTAACCGTAACTCTAACCCTCTATAACCCTAACCCTCTCTAAGACTAGCCCTAACTTTAACCCTGCACCTCTGGAACTCTGGTAGGACGGAAGGCCCCTATCTAACCTTAACCCTAACCCTCTATAACCCTAACACTAGCCCTAACCCTCTCTAAGACTAGCCCTAACCCTCTATTACCCTATCATTAGCCCTAACACTCTCTAAGACTAACTCTAACCCTGACCCTCTGGAACTCTGGTAGGATGCAATATATACTATAACCCTAACGCTAGCCCTTACCCTCTCTAAGAGTAGCCCTAACTCTCTATAACCCTAACCCTAGTCCAAACCCTCTATAAGACTAGCCCTAACCCTAACCCTCTATAAGACTAGCCCTAACCCTGTCTAGCCCTAATCTGTCTGTCCATCTAAGAAAACTTTGAATGCTACAATGTTTATGCTACATTTTTCTTAATGCATAGCATTTATTATTCATTGTTCAAATGTAGAAAAAGAAAAAGTACACTGTTAAAAAACAATCATATTATTGAAAGCTGTTAAAACAAAAACAAAATCCTATCAACCAAAGGAAGGTCTTATCAACTCCTTTGACTGATATCACCTTGGTAAATAGCACCTGACACAACGCCGGCTGGCCCGAAAGGCAGACATAACTTTCTCCATCATATCTGCTTCCTCTTCTTCCCTCTACCTTCAATTCTTACAAGAACTTTAGCAAATAAAAAAAAAAATGTTTCTGTCTCTAATTTCTTTGTCATCAATAAGCATTCTTCCCCTTTGTCTGCTATACTCAATCTGATTGGTCAGTCCAGTCATGCTTGACCTTAGTTGCTGTCATGACCTCATGTCACCTAGCTGGGTTTGGACTCAAGGTGCTAGCAACCCCTAGTGGTGAATGTAGGCACTGCTATTAAAGGATTCATGTGTTTGGAACTCAATTCATTAATTCGATTCAAGTGATGAACGTTAAGTTAAAAAGCGAAAAATACACTTACAAGTAAATGCACTCATGCACTTCTGGGTTTATTGAATTTAAATAAAATGTATAGTGTAGTGAACCGTCACTTGTGTGTTATTCATGTTAATATCTGTGTGTGTACGTATGCGTGTGTGTGTGTGTGTCCGTGTGTGTGTCCGTGTTTGTGTGTATGTCCGTGTGTGTGTCCGTGTGTGTGTGTGTGTGTGTGTGTGTGTGTGTGTGTCCGTGTGTGTGTGTGTCCTAGGCGTGCTGCAGGAGCTAGGCCTGGACCAGGGCTGTTTGTCCCCGAGGGAGGCCGAGCGATACGTAGTCAAGATGGACCAGAACGCCAGGGCGCACATTGATGACCTCATCCAGGAAGCCCACAGGAACACCTACACTCTCTACATCCTGGTACACGACCACGCCCACTGGGACACCAGCAGGTGTGTGCCTCTGTGTGTGTGTGCGTGCGTGTGTGTGTGTGCGTGTGTGTCACATATTCATTCATAGCACTAGACCCTCGACGCCATCTTTAATGTATTACCGTGTAAGCGTAATAAACTGTTAAATATATATGGGTGGTTTGTCCGTTCTGAATTCATATTCCTCTCCACAGTGGTGCCTTCACTGCTGGAGACTGCGGCTTGGGACTGGTGGACATCTTGCTCAACTCTCGACCAATCAGAGAGGCGTCCAACATCTTGATTCTCCATGTTACCTCGTTCCCCTTCGCCCTGCAGACTCAAAACACACGCATCAGCCCTTACAACGAGATCCACTGGCCCTCAGCCTTCAACAACGTACGTCTCACACACACACACACACACACACACGCATCAGCCCATACAACGAGATCCACTGGCCCTCAGCCTTCAACAACGTACGTCACACACACACACACACACACACACACACACACACACGCATCAGCCCTTACAACGAGATCCACTGGCCCTCAGCCTTCAACAACGTACGTCACACACACACACACACACACACATGCATTAGCCCTTACAACGAGATCCACTGGCCCTCAGCCTTCAACAACGTACGTCACACACACACACACACACGCATCAGCCCTTACAAGGAGATCCACTGGCCCTTCAGCCTTCAAGTGCACACTCCTAGTACAAAGTTATGGATCCTCTTTTTGTTGGTTTAACTGTTTTATATAAGTTTTCATATTTTGCTTATTATGTGTAGTTTTTATATGTTCATATTTCTTTTGAATGTAAATACATTGAACATTGCATTACTTGACATTGTCTGTATAGCAGCATGACACATTTGTTAGTATAATTGTTTATGTGTGGGTCACAGAAAGTCATGACCTGACCTCATTGGTGTGTGCGTATTAACCTGTACGTGGTCGGTTTGTTTGTGTGTTTGTCTGTTCTATGTTCTCTATTTATATATCTATGGTTGTGTGTGTGTGTGTGTGTGTGTGTGTGTGTGTGTGTGTGTGTGTGTGTGAGTGTGTGTGAGTGTGTGTGCGTGTGCGTGTGTGTGTGTGTGCGTGCCCTTCCAGGACGTGGACCTCTACCATGAGAGGAGCCGTTACTTTGGGGTGTCGGAGCTGTTAGACTCCACCCACTCTGGCAGCAGTCTGCCTCTGCTCCGCTGTGACAGCTCCTTTGAGAGCATGGCCTCGGCCCTGGAGGAGAGGTACACACACACACACACACACACACTGCAACACACACACACACACTTAGCTCATTCAATCAATCAGTCAGTCACTTACTCACAAACTCACAAACACAGATGCTCAGACACTTAGTTATTCACACAAACACACACACACACACACACACACACTCCCACACACACACACACCCACGCTCTGAATCTCCCCAACAAGTCTGCGTCCCGCCCCCAGGTTCCCCGGGCTGCACAGCGCGGTGATCCGGACCCAGGTTCTGATCCAGCAGTACTGCGTGGCGCTGACAGCGGTGTGGGACCGGCAGGCTGGCGGCTCCAGGGAGCCGGCCCTCCACAAGCACACCTCGGTGGAAACCCTGGAGATCGTCCAGAGCCTGCTCACCGCGCCGCAGCGCTGCCCGGCCCAGCACGGCCACATGGTGCTGCTCAGGATCCCCTCGCTGGCGCTGGCCCGCTGGGCTCACGAGACGCTGAGCGCCGCACGCCGCCGCCTGGAGCTCCAGGAGCGCTTCGAGATCATCCTGGGGGTGCCCAGTCAGGGCCCGAAGATCAGCCAGAGCTTCACCAACCGCATCAAGGTGCGCCGGGAGCAGGGCTAGGCCGAGACGTGTTATTCATCGCAGGGTCGGCCTTTAAAATGTGTGTCCATACTGTCTGTTCTGTACAGGTGTCTGCCCTGTACAGGTGTGTCCATAATGTCTGTTCTGTACAGGTGTATCCATACTGTCTGTTCTGTACAGGTGTGTCCATACTGTCTGTTCTGTACAGGTGTGTTTAGACTGTCTGTTCGGCACAGGTGTGTTCATACTGTCTGTTCTGTACAGGTGTGTCCATGCTGTGTGTTCTGTACAGGTGTGTTCATACTGTCTCTTCTGTACAGTTGTGTTCATACTGTGTGTTCTGTACAGGTGTGTCCATACTGTCTGTTCTGTACAGGTGTGTTCATGCTGTGTGTTCTGTACAGGTGTGGCTGAAGGTGGAGGATGTGGGCTGGATCCCGCGGACTTACCTGGAGCTGGAGGCCCTGCCCTGCATCCTCATTCTGTCTGGGGCTGAACCTCTGGGGGAGTCCCTGCCCAGGTACACACACACACACACACACACTCTCACAAACAAACACACACACTCACACACATACACATAGATACATACAGATACACATATAGACATACATACATACTGTACATACATACATACATACATATATAAGCTCATAAGCTAAGCCCTTTTTCTGTTAGGTTTGATTTGTTGATTGATAGCTACACGGATCAATAGTATTTTTGTTCTGTCCCCAGGTCATTGAAGTACTGTGACCTGCGGGTAATATGCTCCTCCTACCTGCAACGCACCACCCTGGAGCAGGAGCTAGGATTGGCTGCCTACCTGGTGAGGATGGAGAACCAGGGGTCGCAACCTCCTCACGACCCCGGCCCAGGCAGTGACTTGCTAGAGAGCGACCCGGACAAACTCAGCAGCACCGATAACGAGGAAGAGGAAGGCGATAGCGGTAAACCCAAAGCTAAGCTAAGCTGAAACCAGCCACACTAAGCTAAACTATGCTTACCTAAACTAGATTTAGCTCAACTGAATCAAGCTAAGCGAAGCTAACTAAACTGAATGAAGTTAAGCTATGCTATGCTAAACTTAGCTAAAAAACAAACTAACGCAAAGTAATAGCTTAAGAAAGCTAAGCTAAGATAAACAAAACACAACGTCCTACACTTCTAATACTTAAGTTAATTATATTCTTGAATTTGTATTTTAAATGTTATTACTTTACTCAAGAAAAGAGAACCAAGTCATACTCATCACAGACACCTTCTTTCTTTATTGTGTCTCCACCAGCCTCCAAACCAGATCAGCCTGCTGACTCTCCTCCCTCCACTACCCAGCACCCCCCCCAGCCCTCCCAACCCCCCCAGCCCGGCCCAGAGGGTGGACCCTCCTCCTCTGCCCCAGGCCCGGCTCACACCACTCCCCCTAACCCCCAGAGACCTCCCCTCCAGACCCAGTCCCAGCCCAGGCTGCAGGGCCAGCCCCAGTGCCACCGCCGCCCCTCCAGGTCCACCTCCTCGGACGCCTCCTCCCCCCGCGCCCCCTCCCCCCAGCAGAGCTGCTCCTGGGCCAGGGGGGTCAGCCGCCCCCCCTCTGTGCTCCTCCCCAAATCGCTGTATGACATCATCACGGCCAGTGATGGCAGCGGGCTGCCTCGCTGCACTTCCTTCCTGCCTCACCTGTCTGTGGCCTGGGCCAGCAGCTTCAGGTAGACAGACACACACACACACACATGCACACACATACACACACACACACACTACAAGTGTTGTTTACGTTGTTGTTGTTGTCGTTGTGGACCAGACCCTTGCTGAGTAAGATGATGACGTGTACAGAGCAGTCTCTGTATTACCGCCAGTGGACGGTGCCTCGCCCCGACCACATGGACAACAGCAACCGCACAGAGGGACGCAGTGACAACTACCACCCCCGCCGGCTGCTGCTGAGCGGGCCCCCGCAGGTACACACACACACACACACACACACACACACACACACACACACACACACATTACCCACGCAGGCTGCTGCTGAGCGGGCCCTCACAGGTACACACACACACACACACACACACACACACACACACAGACATTCCGGTCATGGAGTCAACACACATACACACACGTCTATGTTGTGTCAGTCTAAGATTTTTGTTGTGGTCAGTCTATATTGTGTAAGTCTAAAAGCTGTGTTGTGGTCAGTCTATGTTGTGTAAGTCTAAAAGCTGTGTTGTGGTCAGTCTATGTTGTGTAAGTCTAAAAGCTGTGTTGTGGTCAGTCTATGTTGTGTAAGTCTAAAAGCTGTGTTGTGGTCAGTCTATGTTGTGTTCAGTCTAATGGCTGCGGTTGTGTTTCCGGTTGTCAGGTGGGGAAGACAGGGGCCTACCTTCACTTCCTGGGTATCCTGTCCCGTATGCTGATCAGACTGATGGAAGTGGACATCTATGACGAGGCAGACATCCACCAGAGTCAGTCCACAACCATCACACACACCTAACCCAACCACAACACACACCACACACACCTAACCCAACCACAACACACACCTAACCCAACCACAACCACCCCACACACCTAACCCAACCATAACACACCACACACACCTAACCCAACCACCACACACACCTAACCCAACCACAACACACACCTAACCCAACCACCCCACACACCTAACCCAACCACAACATACACCACACACACCTAACCCAACCACCCCACACACCTAACCCAACCACAACCACAACACACACCACACACCTAACCCAAACACCCCACACACCTAACCCAACCACAACACACACCTAACCCAACCACAACACACCACACACACCTAACCCTAACCTTAACACACCTAACACACCTAACCCAACCACCACACACACCTAACCCAACCACCACACACACCACACACACCTAACCCAACCACAACAAACACCACACACACCTAACCCAACCATAACACACCACACACACCTAACCCTAACCTTAACACACCTAACACACCTAACCCAACCACAACACACACCACACACACCTAACCCAACCACAACACACACCTAACCCAACCACAACCACCACACACACCTAACCCAACCACAACACACACCTAACCCAACCACAACACACACCTAACCCAACCACAACCACCACACACACCTAACCCAACCACAACACACACCTAACCCAACCACAACCACCCCACACACCTAACCCAACCATAACACACACCTAACCCAACCACCCCACACACCTAACCCAACCACAACACACACCACACACCTAACCCAACCACCACACACACCTAACCCAACCACCACACACACCTAACCCAACCACAACAAACACCACACACACCTAACCCAACCACCCCACACACCACACACACCTAACCCAACCACAACCACAACACACACCACACACCTAACCCAAACACCCCACACACCTAACCCAACCACAACACACACCTAACCCAACCACAACAAACACCACACACACCTAACCCAACCACAACACACCACACACACCTAACCCTAACCTTAACACACCTAACACACCTAACCCTAACCTTAACACACCTAACACACCTAACCCTAACCTTAACACACCTAACACACCTAACCCAACCACCACACACACCTAACCCTAACCTTAACACACCACACACACCTAACCCTATCCCAACCACCACACACACCTAACCCAACCACCACACACACCTAACCCAACCACCACACAAACCTAACCCTAACCCAACCACCACACAAACCTAACCCTAACCCAACCACCACACAAACCTAACCCTAACCCAACCACCACACAAACCTAACCCTAACCCAACCACCACACAAACCTAACCCTAACCCAACATGTGCGTGTGTGTCTAGGTTCCCTAGTAGACAGCGTTCAGTATCATCCTGCTGGTGCCACTTGGCCCAACCCAGACATCATGAGGACCATGGCCTTTGACTACACGATCCACGACCCCAAATATGATGACATCAGCCCCCTCTACTCACCCCTGTACACCCCCATCTCTGATGGTAGGACACATATCGGGAATCATATGAGAATAGAAATCCTTTTTTTAAAGTCACTCCAACTCTATAAGATCAATGTTGGTGAATATGATATTAATCTGACGAAATATTAAGTGATAATGTTTATACAAAAAATGTTGTTATTATATAAATATATATAATAATATATATTTATATATTATATAAATACATATAATATATAAAATAATAGATTTATATCTTTTTTAAATAAACTTGTTTGTCGTTCTTGTTTTGAAAAATATACACGTTTTAATCGAATGATAAATGTTTAATTATGTGAGATATTTAGCGTTGTACTTTTGCAATTGAGCCCCTGCTGTTTTCTCTAAGAAACCCCTAAGCGTCAGGAGGATGTTTTCTTGCGGAGACGGACGTCTAGGATCAAGCTGTCCAAGTTTGCAGCTTACAACACGTACCACCACTGTGAACAATGCCAGCAGTACATAGGCTTCAACCCCAGATATCAGGTCAGCAGACACACACACACACACACACACACACACACACACACACACACACACACATACGCACACACACACACACGCACTCACACTAATACACACACACACACACACTCACACTAATACACACACACACTTGCACTCAAATTCACACACACACACACACACAAAGGCATGTAGGCGTCGCACACTTGCTCGCACTCTCACTCAAACTACTTAGCTATTTGAGATGTACAGTTGTCTGAAGCCGGTTTCCAGAGGACTAGCCTCGGTTCCCGCTTTCTACGCTTACGGATGGCCATGTGAGACTACACACACACACACACACACACTCTAAAGTGTTGCCTTGCTGCGTTCAGATGTACGAGTCGACCCTCCACGCGTTCACCTTCACCCACCTGCGTCTGGGAGAAGACATCCAGATCTACTTCATCATCCCCAAGTCTAAAGAGCACTACTTCAGCTTCAGCCAATCAGGAGGCCAGCTGGAGAGCATGAGACTGCCCCTCTCCTCTGATTGGGTAAAAAGGATTTAGACTGAACTGAATGTTTTTCTAGAGAGCAGTATTTATTTACTTCCACTAATAGAGCTCCATGTTGAAATATTATTATTAGGTTTGAGCAATATTCACCTACACTCGTAAATTTGACTTTTTCATGATTCATAGTATTAATTCATGTAATTAATAATCGACTTTTAAATGACTGTGTTGCCTCTAGTGTGGGTATATTCGTATTAATCCCTTAGTCCTTCATTAAAAACGAACGTAGATAAACATTTTCTCCGCCCCCCAGAGCTCTGACTGCATCAAGAGCCCCATCTTCATGGCCACAACGGGCCGACACGAGCACGGCCTGTTCAACCTGTACCACGCCCTGGACGGAGCCGCCCATCTCCACATCCTGGTGGTCAAGGAGTACGAGATGGCCGTCTACAAGAAGTACTGGCCCAACCACATCATGCTGATCCTGCCCACCGTCTTCAACGGAGCGGGCATCGGTAGGCTGCCACCCAAATAATGTGCCACTCA
>CM030173.1:3537962-3545462 GCA_017639675.1 Aplochiton taeniatus | reverse complement strand
CAGTGTATTTTCACACAATATGTACTGTATTAATCATGTTTGATCGATCATGTACTTTGTATAAATTTACATATTTTGAAAGTCTGTTCCGTTGCTGCTGCTTAATTTATTTTATAGGGTAATATCCAACATAATACATTAGTATAATATTTTATCATCATCAACCACAAAGCGGTTTAGATCAAGGGAATGGCTTTGTTTTTAGATGTAGTTCATTTATTTATATAGGTTTGACACAACTGCAGTTCGCCTTTCTCACCGCTAGATGCCACTGGTGTCCATGTTATTTCTTTTAACTGTCTGGTCTCGGCGTAACCTGTACCTTCTCACGGAGGTCAGTCAATGAGTGAGCGTGATAACGTTGGTATAAGGCATCATCTTGAGAAAAGGCCTAACCCGATTAGTTCCTGTATTTTTCATTAATCTAACAGTCCAAGTTTTAGACACTATATTGCAAATATCAGACTACCGAAGGTGATGTCAATGTGCATGGTCTGTTAACACACATTAAGAATCAATCTCACCTGTTCCTAAACAGTAAAAGTCAGCTTCTCTCTCGCACCTCTGACTGACTGAACCCCTCAAGAGCCGAAGCAGAGTAGAGGGTTCTAGAGAGGCCTACATGAAGATACTCGCCAGTTTTATGCAACAAGTCAAATGTCAAATCTCGCCGCGCCGACTTCAGATCGCCACCAGGTTGCCGTGGAGATGTCACATGGGCATGGTGTCCAGTAGCAAACATGGCCTTTGATTCCGCCAAGCAACTGCCCGCAGACAGCCCTGCTATCACCAGAAGACAGCCCTGCTATGAGCACGTGTCCCGGCACAAAAGTGCACGCGCGCGCGTACGTGTGTGTTGTATCGCATAAGCACCCCCCCCCCCCCCACACACACACACACACACACACACACCACCAACAACAACCTTGTCAATGCATTTTATGGTTTTATGAGTATCTGGTTTGCCATGCGATATGCGTTACTGTGTTTATAGCCTGTGCGCATTTTTGATTGAGTGCTTGTTTTGGTTGTATAATTAAGCCCTGGGTGTCAAATCTGGGTGTCAGAGGAGCGGAACGGCTGATCCCATAGACCCGGCTCGGGTTTCGGGGCTGCGACTCCGTTCCAAGAACACGCTCAAGTAAAATTAGTCTTCGTACTCAAACTCCACTAACTCAATATAGAGAGTTAGCCCCCAGCACGGCTGCCCAGTCTCACAGTCTCATACACGTTTGGATAACGGAGGTTTAGAACTTTTATCGGAGTGTTCAGAGCAACGTCTATACAGCTATAGCACTGGTACAGGACCATAGTGCTGGTCTGTCCACATGTATATGAATCATGGAAGAAGAAACGACCCCAGAGGAACAACTCGATGAGCCCGTCCACTGTGAATATGACAGCACCAACGACACATGGACCTGGGTAAAGAATAGAGAGTAGTGTGTGTTTGTCATGTGTGTTGACAGGATTAGAGATGCAAGCCGGGAGGGTTAGATGGCACTTCGAGGCGACAGTGGGGTGGCTTTTAATTTGCTGGAGTGTTTTTATTTTTAATTTTTTGTTTAAAATCTGTCTTCAGGAGCAAAACATTTTTAATTCCAGTATTCGTTAAACGGACGAAAGTAAACGGATCAAAAAGTGTAGTCCTTCTTAGAAAATGGAGGGAAGGGGGACGGAGAGAGTGTAATGATACATGTGCCCGGACTGATTGTCTTGTCATTATGAGCCGTATGTTTGATTACTCATGGTTCATAAGGGACTCGGGTTGAGCAAACAGCTCCTGCTTGCTGGTCTAATATATGAGCTGTGAATCAAACGATGTGTTATTGGTTTACGAGCGCTGACAGGATGTGAATGTGGTATTGCATGAATCCATAACTAATAATAATAATATATCAAATGTGTGAAGCGCCTTTCCAATATTTCGAGGACGGTGTAGTAGGACACATCGAGAGCTAAGCAAGGATATTCTAAGGTGAAGAGGTGGGTTTTGAGTTCGGATTTTAAAGATGTGGATAAAGTTTGAGTTCCCTAATGTTTGCGGGAGCTAATTCCAGAGAATCCGGCTAGCGACGCTGAACTCTCGGTCTCCATAATGCGAAATCCAACGTTTGATGAGCTACGGTTAGGGAGGGGGAGCGGGAAAGAAGAAGTTCAGACTGAGGTAGGATGTCCCTGAACTATCGTTGTTGGTCATTTTCTCAGTGGAGGTGATATAAAAATTAAAACAAACTTGGCCGATTCTTTATTAATTAACTTTTTTTTTTACTGTTGCTTTTTGAGCGGGAAACGAGGCACTTCTGATGGCTTGTGAAGTTTTTATTGCCCACCCTTGGTGGAGTGGTGGGAAGAAGAAATCCGGTAAGCTCAATGGAACTCACCGATCAACGTCACCGGAGAGGGTCTTGGGTTGCAAATTTCTCTATAGGTTTCCCCGGGAACACACGCGCGAACATTCTCGCCAAACTAATTCTGGCCCCAACGTCAGAAGTCAACTGATTGACAACTTCCTGGAAAGCTCCACAGGGGGGCGCTGACTGACATTTGTTTTTTTATATCCTCAGTGTGTGAGGAACAAGCTAGCAATCCTTAGAGGGTCAAAGAGAAGTCACCCAGGAGAAGCATCCTAAATCTTCAGAAGAGGGCACATTATGTGGTCATGACTCTAGATAGATAGATAGATAGATAGATAGATAGATAGATAGATAGATAGATAGATAGATAGATAGATAGATAGATAGATAGATAGATAGATAGATAGATAGATAGATAGATAGATAGATAGATAGATAGATAGATAGATAGATAGATAGATAGATAGATAGACAGACAGACAGACAGACAGACAGACAGAGACAGACAGACAGACAGACAGACAGACAGACAGACAGACAGACAGACAGACAGACAGACAGATCATTATTCTAATAATTTGACAGACACACAGCACGTTAGATAGTTAAATAGCGACGTCATGGTTTATCAATGAAGTGACTGTGACATGATTCTAGATAGATAGATAGATAGATAGATAGATAGATAGATAGACAGACAGACAGACAGACAGACAGACAGACAGACAGACAGACAGACAGACAGACAGACAGACAGACAGACAGACAGACAGACAGACAGACAGACAGACAGACAGACAGACAGACAGACAGACAGACAGACCGACAGACAGACAGACAGACAGACATATTATTATTCTAATAATTTGACAGACACAGCACGTTAGATAGATAGTTAAATAGCGACGTCATGGTTTATCAATGAAGTGACTGTTTGTGCCTCAGGAGGAGTCATGTGCTTTGTGTGAGCGGCTCCTTGTTGTTGTCAGCGGTAACACATAACTGCTTCCACTGGAGGTCGTGCGGCCGCATGTCTGTGTAAGGGTCAGACTGTACCCGTCCGTGTTACATCACCAGGGAGCTGCACTGTAACCACACTCACCCGCGAGACCTCTCCCTATTGATTCATCAAGGCACCAGTTCCCCGGCAGCACAGTGGCTAATGCCCGACCCGTGCATTCCTCTCCAATCAGAGCTGATCAGTTTGATAAGAGGAAGCGAGTTTTCAACTTAAAGTTTGATAATAGATTCGATTAAGATAGGTGGACTTATCAATAAAACCGTTTAATCCATATGCAGACGTTTATTCTCAAAATGAAGTGCAATGCTTGTCCATGGACTAGTAGGTGTTACTATGGATACAGAGAAGCTCCTAGAGGAAGTGTTTCCCCGCAGAGAGAGCTGTTACGTAACAAACACAATCATGCCTGGTGGGAGAGGGAGAGAGAGAGAGAGAGAGAGAGAGAGGGAGAGGGAGTGTGTGTGTGTGTGTGTGTGTGTGTGTGTGTGTGTGTGTGTGTGTGTGTGTGTGTGTGTGTGAGAGAGAGAGAGAGGGAGAGAGAAGCGGGAGTGTGTGTGAGTGTGCCTATGTGTGTGTGAGTGTGTGACCTTTGTCTTTGGAACACCCTGTGAACTGGTATTCCAGGGTCTTTAGAAACCACGGCACAATGGTCGTAAACACGCTGTGGAATGCACTTGCTGCTACAACGAACGTTACGCTCTCTCTCCAGACCACACGCTGGGGGGAGGCGGCTACGAATCACTTACTATGGAGCCCTCAGCAGAGGGGCCCCGATTGGCCGAAAGGGCCCATCCCCATGCCGACTCCCCCTTCACCGTGGTGACCGAGGGAATGCATTCTTGACCCTCTGTTCCCTTGGAGAGATTAGGCTCACTTTCTGTCTCACAAGACCCCCCCCCCCCCCCTTCCTCCACCTCCTCCTCCCTTTCTCTCTCTTACTCTCTCTCTCTACCTCTATTCTTTACCTCCCATACATTTTTTTTGAAAATCCTCTCTTACCCCTCCCTTTTTTTGAAAATGGTTGTTGAGAAATCCAGAATTTGGACATCTTTCTCCCTCTCTCTCTTGGTCTCTCTCTCTCTCTCTCTCTCTCTCTCTCTCTCTCACTCTCTCTCTCTCTCTTTGACTATCTCTCTCTCTCTCTCTCTCTCTCTCTCTCTCTCTTTTCCCCTTTCTCCCCTTTGGCTGACACAAAAGGACTTCCTTGGTTCCTAGAAACCCAGCCCACCCCTCCCACCCTGCTGGGGGGTTTGGCCCAGGCGGCTGGATACATTACAAAAATAATGAGATCAGTATTCAGGACAGAGCCACCAGCTCTCTAGGACACAGTTGACCAACGGAAGAAGGAATCTTTGTCTGTGTCTGTGTCTGTGCGTGTGTCTGTTTGATTGTGTATAAGTGTATGAACGTGTGTGTGTTAAGCCTCTTTTCGTAATACCCTCCAAATCAGAATGTTAGTGACCTACCACAAAATTACACTGACTGCGACATGCCCCCCCCCCCCCACACACACACACTCACACTCACACAGAGACATGCACACACTCACACACACACACACACACACACACACACACACACACATACACACACACACATCAGGATTAGCTTTTCTCTTACCTTGTGCCTTGTCTGTAGCTACTCCTATAGAAACAACATTCCACCGCAAAACTTAGCATGCTGATACAGATAGAACTACAGTAACACTCACACACATACACACACGCACACACACTCAGAGAGAGAGAGAGAGAGAGAGAGAGAGAGAGAGAGAATGAGAGATACACACAGAGAGACATACACAGGCACAGACACATATCAGGAGTTCCTTTTCTTTACCTTGTTCCTCCACTCCTATAGAATATTCCACTGAAAAGCTTTACAAGCTGATACAGGTATAGCTACAGTAACACATCACACACACACACACACACACACACATTGCTGAATAAACGTATTAAATTAAACTTAAATATTATTGCTCTGGGAGTGGTCATGGGTTGCTTTGGGGCGCGGGAAAAACAGGATCACCAACTGAAAGTTCTGCATTTGGCCTTTTCTAGGAATTAGTGAGAATTATTGAGCAATAAAAAAGTAGAAAGTTAACAGCACAACGCCGCACCAAGCTCCTGTGGAAACAAATCGTTGTGTTTGTTTTGGCCGTAAGAAGGAACAGCATGTATTTATGAACGGTTGACATTATGTTTAAAGGCTACATGTGCACGCGCGCGCGTGTGTTTGTTTGTATTCCTATGTGTGTGCTCGTCTCTGAGTGTGTTTGTGTGTGCCCGAGCGCGTGCCTGAGTGTGTTTATGATCATATTATAGAAAAGCTGAGCTCATCCCCGTGTCTGGGTTTACCAGAAGCATGCCATTATTCCAGTTATGGTTTTATCTCGCAAATCTCTATAATCTCCGCCATGAGCTAGAGGGCTGTTCACCTCCTGATGTACTGTGTGGATCTGATCTTAGACAGCGCGTGTGCGTGTGCGTGTGCGTGAGAGAGAGAGAGAGAGAGAGAGAGAGAGAGAGAGAGAGAGAGAGAGAGAGAGAGAGAGAGAGAGAGAGAGCTTTTTAACTAAGTTTTATCAGTTTTACAACCTTTAGGCGCTTGCAAGTCATGCCCAGCCCCGCTACAGCCTCTGGAACAAAAATGAGCGACGCATTAGGCACAATCTGTATAGGATCTGCGATGGGAAAAACATTGTGGAAAACGCTCATTTGATAGCGAAAGTGTCCAGCTAGTTCCGTGGAGCTCAATCAAAGAGCTCTGGACAGCAACAAATGTTTGAAAATCATGCAGAATAGTTCCGAGAGGCCTACTTGAACTGAGAGACAAAGTTATTGTATTGTCGTGACAAAATGCAGGCATTGTTTAGCATTCGTGAACATCATGGACATACAGTATATTAGTGTATAAGGGACTATTAGCACATTCTGAATGTTATTTATCGATTGATTCCGCGCTATTATGATAGGGAACAGCACGTGTTTAGAGGGGTGTCGAAACGCCGGCTTCTGATTGGATCCTCACGTGGCGTGACGTAGCCAGCTGTTTAGTAGGGAGGTTTTTGGGAGGAATATTTCCACAGCGCTTCATAGGCTGCAGAAGCATCTAGCCGGTAAATAAAACATCAAGAAACGACTCCCATTATTGTTGTTACGGTTTTATACCATCGTTTTAATTGATAAATACAAGAGGATATTTGGATGGATGTAACTTACTGAAAAGACAGTTGTCTGCGCCGAACAATGTATGTATTTTGATTATAATGTCCTTGCATGTATTTTATACTGCTATAGAAGGTATGATATGATGGGATTTGTGTGTTGTTGCCTTTATATTGTATCTATGTGCAGCTAATGTGTTGGTTCTGTCAGTTGAATGGGCAGCATCAGAATGCAAAGAGCCTCACCCATGCTGTAGATTTTTACAAGATAAAACGAGCAAATATGGTTAACAAATATGTGAAATTGTAATATATTATCATTATTATTATTAGATTTAATTGAAATATTTTGATTGCAAAACATAATCGGCGTTATTCTCTGGTAAAACACTGGGCATACCGTTTATTTTTTATCGGAATATGCGGTCTAGATGATCTATTTCTGTGTTGTTTACGCCATCCTCAGCCGAAGTGCACAGAAATGACTTAACTGCGGTCAACGCTGTTCATTTTTAAAACAAGAATGACCAGTAACCAGTCCCTTTAACCGTTACAACCCATGCAAATTATTACCATTAGGTATGCGTGATGGTGTCTGGGTGTGTGCACTAGCGTCTGTGTTTGGGAAGAGGAGAAATACACCCTAAACGAGACTGACATTTTAATTTAGATTCAAAGTATACGTGCATTCCCTAACAACGCAATTAACCTGCTGTTGCTTGGTAGCGTTGCGTTACAAATACACACTATTGTACGTGGATGACGTTGCACATTAATAATGCGCCTTCTTCATAGCAATGGGTTCCAACGGTCCACAAAATAATATTCAATAACAACAATACATCTCAACAGTTAAGTGGTACAAGCTAGTATAATGTAGGCTACTGATTGCCCAGTGCAATGGCTCTGAGAGAATAAGATAATCGCGGATCCGATTGGTACGATAAAAGCCT
>CM030173.1:3525462-3527962 GCA_017639675.1 Aplochiton taeniatus | reverse complement strand
ATCTGAACACACTATTTACAATGCAAAGAGCAGTAGAGAATGGACATAACATATGCACCATATATTTTGTTTCAACTCGACACTAAGCAGGATGGATAAACGGCAGACAAAGAACTACATTACCCAGAAGCAACATGGACACAAATCGTAGTGTCTCCCCCCAAAAACATACATATAAACATAAAAGTCAAAAGAGATGTCAACACGCACATAGTTGGAGAGTACTCCATCTTGCCTGGATTTGGCAACCCACCTACTCACCACACCCCTTCACTGACCCAGAGTGTCCCTGTCTCCTAGCGACGGGGGCGGGGTTTCCGTAAGGGGCGGTACAGAGGCGGGCTCGCGGAGCGCCAACCAATCCCCACAGTCGGTGGGCAGCAGTGGGATGGACAGCGGTGTGGACAGCTTCTCGGAGCAGCTGGGGGACCTGCCCAACATCGCCATCTCCCTGTGTGGAGGACTCTCTGACAGCAGGGGCATCACCAAAGGTAACCCGGCAACAGTCACCACGACGATAGAGGAGTCTTACATCTCACCTCAGACAGCTGGGGAAGGTCAAACTGCTTGTGTAGATCAGTCGATCCTGATTAAATAAATACATAGAAGTAAATATGTTGAATATTTCGAAGTGAATTTAGTTACGTTGACTAATGCTTTCCGGTCTGTTTTGTCTTTCTGACCGGTGGTTCCGTCCACAGAACAGTTCCAGGAGAGAGCCATCTCCTACCAGCAGTTTTCTGAGAACCCCACCGTCATCGACGACCCCAACCTGGTGGTCAAGATAGGCTCTAAGTAGGTACCGGACACAACCCTGCCACCAGGGCCAGCGTTATAGGCCTGGCCATCCGACCCGGTCCGAGGCTACAGCCTCCAATGTTTTATGAATAGCCCCGGGTCTAAAAAATAAATGAATACATAAATAAATAGCCTATGTCATTCTGATCATGCATCAAAGCCCTCGAAAATGTTATGATGTTGTTGATCAAAAACGCAAGTCCGTTTTGGGAACTTTGGTGTGTCGTTCAAGCAGGAGATGTACTTCACACTACAAAGAAAAAATGGAGGAAAAACGAATTATATGCGTGTCGGAATTTCCGGAACTATATGACACTAGTTTACGAGTGTATCGCGACCTCGGGAGGAAGGCCCTATCGTGGAAACTTATTTCCAACAAAGTAGGCATATCAGATGTGTAATTTTAGGTGTCAGGTAGCTTGTAAGTAGACAATGTGTGTAGCCTATTAAACGTAGCAGTTTACGATGTGTGTCCCCTCAACAGCTGTAACCTAGCTGTTTACTTTCGCCAAAAGCAACAAAATGGCGTCGTCCCGCTTGAAGTTTTTTTTTCAAGCTCCGCCCATTTTTGCGCTGTCCTCCGCGACTTCCCCAAACACCAATCAGGTGTGCGCTGAACCCAGCGGCGAGCGCAGCGCACACCGCACTCTGCGCTCTGCGCTCTGCGCTCTGCGCTCTGCGCTCTGCACTCTGCACTCTGCACTCTGCACTCTGTGTGACAGCTCCGTTAGTCTTCTGAAGGGGGTGATAATCATGCCGGCTGTTTCCCTTCGCCATGTGCAGGTACTACAACTGGACCGCTGCAGCTCCTATCATGCTGGCCATGCAGGTCTACCAGAAGCCACTGCCAAAGGTAAGGCTACACACACACACACACACACGCGCGCACTCAATCATGTACACTCATATACACACACACAAATACACGCACACACACACACACACACACACACTCAATCATGCACACTCACATACACACACACAAATACATACACCCACACACACACACACACACACACACAATCATGTACACGCACAGATGCATGCACACAAACATACACACGCATGCAGACAAACGCAGACATACACACGGACACACGGACACACACACACACACACACACAGAAACACTCACACATAGGCAGACACACAAACATGCAATAATTGACACATACACAGATGCATGCACACAAACATACACACATTGGTGGGGATGCTGGTGAGTAATGGCAGTGCCAGTGCAACATATGGCTTTTGTGGTTGGCATTCTATTCACACAGTGGACATAAGTGTGCTCTCTGTCTAGTTTATTGACATAATACTAATATGTTAAAAATGATATCATGATAAAGTGCCACTCGCCTCTTGTTTGGTTTGCCTCAGATCTGTCCTCGTGAAACGTCCCGGTGTCCACTTCCTGCTTCAAATGTGTTTCCAAAAGCCTGAACTAAAATGTCCTCCTAACACACTCAAGTTAAATGTCTCTCTTCTCCTTCCTCCCTCCCTCCTCCCTCTCTGTTGTGTTCATCCCTCTCTCTCCTCTCCCTCCTCCCTCTCTGTTGTGTTCGTCCCTCTCTCACCTCTCCCTCCCTCCTCCCTCTCTGTTGTGTTCATCCCTCTCTCTCCTCTCCCTCTTCCCTCCCTGTTGTGTTCATCCCTCTCTCTTTCTCCGTGTGTCCTAAGTCATGTCTCGGCTATCTCT
>CM030173.1:3510462-3520462 GCA_017639675.1 Aplochiton taeniatus | reverse complement strand
TAAAATATACACACACTACACACACACACTCTACACACACTCTGCACACTCTAAATATACACACATTAAATACACACAGTCTAAACACACACACTACACATACACCCACACTACACACACACTCTAAATACAAACACTTTACACACAATCTAAATGCATACACACACATTCTAAATACACACATTACAAACACACACACACACACACACACACATTACATACACCCACTCTAAATACATACAACAACACAATACACTGACTTGTAACGTAACTAGCAATTAATTTGAATAAATACATCACTGCATTTACCCATACATTCTGTGTGATATGAAACAGTAACGTTATGTTATTAATGTTGTTATGAATGTTATTAATGTTGTTATGAATGTTATTAATATTGGACAGGGAGGTGATTGAGAAGAAACCGGAGAAGTTTAAGATTGCGTGTCTGACGGACATTAAGCACCTGTTCCACCCCAACACAGAGCCCTGCTACGCCGCCTTTGGTAACAGAGCAACGGTGAGGCCTACTGACACACACACACACACACACACACACACACACACACACACACACACACACACACACACACACACACACACACACACACACACACACCCCAACACAGAGCCCTTCTACGCCGCCTTTGTTAACAGAGCCATGGTGAGGCCTACTGACACACACACACACACACACACACACACACACACACACACACACACACACACACACACACACACACACACACACACCCCCCAACACAGAGACCTTCTACGCCGCCTTCGGCAATAGAGCCACGGTGAGGCCTACTGACACACACACACACACACACACACATCTCTCTGAACTGTGGTTGTGTTTTGTGTTGTCAGGACGTGTATCTCTGAGCTGTGGTTGTGTTTTGTGTTGTCAGGACGTGTATTCCTATAAGGAGGTGGGCGTTCCTCTGAACCGAATCTTCACCGTAAACCCTAAAGGAGAGCTGATCCAGGAACACGCCAAAACCAACATCTCCTCGTAAGAGACACACACAGCAGCACTCCTCTCTGGAACCTCCCATCACAGCCTCCAGGCTTATAACCATGAGTGTGTGTGTGTGTGTGTGTGTGTGTGTGTGTGTGTGTGTGTGAGTGTGTGTGTGTGTGTGTGTGTGTGTGTGTGTGTGTGTGTGTGTGTGTGTGTGTGTGTGTGTGTGCATGCCTGTTTGTGTCTGTGGCTGTCTGTGTGTGTGTGTGTGTGTGTGTGTGCTTGTGTGTGTGTGTGTGTGTGTGTGTGTGTGTGTGTGTGTGTGTGTGTCCTTCTCAGGTATGGACACCTGTGCGAGATGGTGGACCACGTGTTTCCTCTGCTGGTCCGAGGTCAGGGCCCTCACCTGGCTGGCACAGACACCTTCAGCCAGTTCACCTACTGGAGAGAGCAGCTGCCCGATGTCCACAGCCCCAAGGAAGAAGAGGAGGAGGAGGAGAAAGAGGAGCAGGAGGAGGAGGAGGAGGAGAAAGAGGAGGAGGTGGTGGGAGGACAGCCCCTGACAGCCAGCTGAGGAGACCCCGTGCGTTTGAAATAGGAAAACGAGACAGAGGAGAGATGGACGTACACACACACACACACACACACACACACACACACACACACACACACACACACACACACACACACAAGCTCACACTCTCACACATGCTCACACTCTCTCGCACACACACACACACATGCAGGCAGAAGAACACATACATACTTCAACAAAGAAAGCATCTTTTAGCACAAGTACTCCTCACACGTAAGCTTCAAATAGGATCTGTTGATTTATTTATACCGACAAAAAAGGTCCTTTGAGTATTTTGATTTAGAGGCAGCACTTTACCAGCCTTTGTTTTGAGTTATTCTGTTGGTGAAACTGAGAAAGCTCTGAGGGAGCCAGGGACCTCTAAAGTCATGATAAACGTCTTCTGGTACAGAAACCCATTGTGTTCGCCCAGTGGTCTCTGTAAGTCATGATAAAAGTCCTCTGGTCCAGAAACACATTCTGTAAGTCATGATAAAAGTCCTCTGGTCCAGAAACCCATTGTGTTTACCCAGTGGTCTGTAAGTCATGATAAACCAGTGGAGGAGGATGGGTGCTGCTGCTGTTAGCGTGTCTAACCCTGATCTCAGATCAGCTGCTCTACCTAGAAGTAACCTTAGACCCTCACGCTGTGACTGGTCCCAGATCCGCTGCCATTTGACCGGTAGTCTCCTCTGTGGCCGTGCCTAGTGTGCTAGCAGTGACTCTTGCACTCTCTCTCTCTCTTTCTCTTCTCTCTCTACTGACTGTGTGTGTGTGTGTGTGTGTGTGTGTGTGTGTGTGTGTGTGTGTGTGTGTGTGTGTGTTAGTGCGCAGTAACCTGACAGCAATACAACGAAAGGACTTGTCAGTCCAAATAAAATAGAAAGTAAAGCTCTGTTATCACATTAAGCATGACACGGTAGTATTTCTGCTTTGGCGGTGCTCACTTTGCCAAACTGACTTAAGAATAACAAACATGCTCTGTGAATGTTGCCGAGAAAATCATTTTTCCGCATTACTAGCAGTAGCATGATGTTTGTAATACTTACTGAAACCACAGTGGATTATAGTTTCTCAGGCAGAGGTTTTGAACATTAACTATTGCACTAGGATCACAAGCAACTGAAAGAAAATTCAGGTTGAAATAAAAAACGTTTTAATTTTTTTTGATTAACATTACTTAAGGAATTGTTGTGGGTACGTTGCCATGGTGCCGCCGTCCCTATTCTTACTTAAAAAGCACAGTTTCTTTCCAGACCAAATTACTATTGGATATTAATTTACTCATGAGATTGATTGATTGATTAGTCTGGCCTGATACAATGGTGATACAGTGTAACCAACAGTTACAGACTAAAAGTTCAAACCTCAGAACTCTAGACAGGCATAAGCAAACGATCAACGTACGATTGAGATCCAGATCTGCACTCTTTTTGTACTAGCAGTTCTCACTCAGACACTATGCAAAAACTAGAAACGTCACCATGACGATCTCTTCCGTGGTCTGTGAACATACAAACGTGTGTTGAGTAAAAACACACTGCTTACATTTCTATGCCATGTGTAATGCCATTATTACTTTTTGAGTATTCAGACCCATGAACAGTGTTACACCAAAACATTGTACTTTGTCCGAGAAAAGCCAACAATATTTTGCACTAACAAATAGCAGGTTTTGTCAAACGAATTGACCACTGGAGTGTATTTTGTTGTGTGATGAAAAATGCCATTATTTAATTGTTTTCTGACTGTCTTTGTGTGTGCTGCATAATCCCATTAGATCTATGCCAACTTTTCCTTTTAAACTTTTCTGAAAAGCATGAGATTCATCCATGGAAATGATCACACCTGTTCTAGTTTTTGTGATATTATTATTGTTGTTGTTGTTGTTATTACTGTAAACGGTTCATCCCTCAAACATGAGCACTTAACTCTGTCCAGTGAGACAATTGTATTTCGTTTGCAAGCAGTTTCTTGTGAGTGTGTAACTTATAGTGTATATATAGGAAATATGTGAACTGTATGTGTTGTGTTTTGGTCTGGAGCATTGATGTAGTAACTAGACTAACCTCTAGCACTGAAAGAACACGACAGTATGTTTTTACTTTATTTACAACCACTAAATCAGGTCAATGACCATACATTACTGTGAAATCAAGGTCCATGATCTGCAGGCTGTGAATGAAAAAAGAAATGTTTGAAAAAAGATGTTCATATACGTCTCTCAAATATATATATATGTGTGTGTATATATAAATATATACACTGTACCAGTCGAAAGTTTGGACACACTTTCTCATTCAAGTACATGGAAAAGTGTGTCCAAACATTTGACTTGCACTGAATATATTTACTGCTGGAAAGAGTTTTTTTTCCAAAGGAATTGCCTCAAAAAGTTAATGATCAAAGTTCATACATCATGTCTTTACTTTCCGTGTGACATTTTCCAAATGCAACCTCAAATACGGTCTTCAAGGTTATTATTTTCAGGGTATTAAATAATAGCTGATTGTGTACACAAAAAACTCTACAAATCCACAATCGATGTACTAACGTAGCAGGAAGATAACATGCTGGCTGGGAAATGTAGTTTATTTCTGTCTCGCCACAAAGTGTTCAGTTGCTGTGAACTACAGCTTCTTCCTGATTCTATTCTTTCTGTGAAAGATTCATTTAAGAGCAATTTGTCTCTACTGTCCTATTTAGAAATGTTTTCTTCAAGTAAGTGGTAGCCTATGAGCTGTGTGCAATGTAAGCTATTACTAACAATCCTGTTTGAGAAACAAAAAAGAAAAAAAATCTGTCTTGAAACAAATATTTCAAATAAATACAAAGTTGATTGCTACTGTGTGTCAATTCGTCTTTCTTATTTTATTTGTATTTATTTTTATTTAACCTTAATTTAACCAGGAAATTGTCCCATTAAGATTAATAATCAGTTTTTCAAGGGAGACCTGGCCAAGACAGGCAGCAGCATACATGTAAAAAGACAGACAGACAAAGCAAAAACAGGACAACACTACAAGAGCTATCGGAACAGGGTAACAGTAGCCCAGCTCAATGAGGAACGATCCAATGGCAGAAACCTAAAGCCTAAAGCAGTCGTTTGTTTGACTGTTTGACTGCTTGACTGAGCTAGGTAGTGAATCCCCTAAGGTCATTCCCGTAGATTACATTTGATGCACACGGTCTCATCGTAAATAAACAGTATTAAAAAAAAAAAAACTTAGATAAACGTGAACTGTGTAACTGCTGTGTCCTTGAATGTTATCTTTAGCATTGTGGTTGCTGTTGTTCTGAGTGACAGTTTCCATGTCCTCACATAGCACTGTGATGAAAAGTGGATCACTTCTTAATACTGTGTGTCCCTGTCTCGGCGACCCCAGGAAGAGGCAGGGAACAGCAGCAGTGGGGGTCAGAGGTCAGAGGTGAACGGGGCGTGACGGTCAGGACCAGACTCCGGAGCGTTCCCGTTTGCGGCGGACGATGGCGGCCACGTCTCGTTTGAGGGAGGAGACGCTCTCCTCCAGCTGCTCCCAGAAGCCCCTCAGCAGACAACTCTGCTCGTCAACGAAGAGACGCAGACCCAGGAGGTCCGAGTCCTCCTAAGCAGGGCGCGCCGACACACACACACACACAGACAGAGACACAGAGACACACGCACACACACACAGACAGAGACACAGAGACACACACACACAGAAACACACACACACACGCACAGAAACACACACACACGTACAGAAACACACACACGCACAGCGACACATACACACACACAGAGACACACACACACGCACGTGCACGTGCACACACACACACACACACACACACATACAGAGACACACATACACACATATAGACACAATTAGAATGACATTCAACGTGCAGCTTGACGTTAGTTCAGCTGGTTTCATGGCTTGGTTCAACGGTTCTCACGCTGGGTCGGTGTCGACGCAGCCGCTGGAGCTGACCCCTCACAGAGGTCATGCTGTGGTAGAAGACTTTGAGGGCGCGGGCGAACTCTGCATCACTGCTTGAACGCACACTCCCACACTGCTCACGACGACCCCGGACACACTCCACACCTACACAACGGACAGGGCACCAGGGGGTGTGGGGGTGTGTGTGTGAGAGAGAGAGAGATTGTGTGTGTGTGTGTGTGTGTGTGTGGTGTGTGTGTGAGAGAGTGGGTGGGTGCGTGTGTGTGTGAGAGAGAGAGAGAGAGAGAGAGAGAGAGAGAGAGAGAGAGAGAGAGAGAGAGAGAGAGATGTGTGGATGCTTGTGTGTGTGTGTGTGTGTGTGTGTGTGGTGTGTGTGTTACCGCTCCGGGCTGTGTTGAGCTGCTCTCTCAGAGTGTGATTCTCTTTCCTCAGGGCAGCATTGGAAACCCTCATCTCCTCCATATCCTGCTGAAGAGCCTGCAGAGAGACCGTGGGCTAACACACACACACACACACACACACACACACACACACACACACACACACACACACACGCAGAGACATACATCGTCACTCAAATGAACAATTAAAAACAAATGAAGACAGACTGGCATCTGGTACAGCCACAATATAACTACTCAAAAAGGGTCTAGAGCCAAATCAATGGCCCATATGACAAGCCGTGGCTAACACATACAAGCTCATCTCTGTGGTCAGCAGAATTGACTCTTATCGCACTCACAGCTATACCCACAGTTCTACTCACAGCTATACCCACAGTTCTACTCACAGCTATACCCACAGTTCTACTCACAGCTATACCCACAGTTCTACTCACAGCTATACCCACAGTTCTACTCACAGCTATACTCACAGCTATACTCACAGCTATAGTGTCAGCTATACTCACAGCTATACTCACAGCTATACTCACAGCTATAGTGTCAGCTATACTCACAGCTATACTCACAGTTCTACTCACAGCTATAGTATCAGCTATACTCACAGCTATACTCACAGCTATACTCACAGCTATAGTATCAGCTATACTCACAGCTATACTCACAGCTATACTCACAGCTATAGTGTCAGCTATACTCACAGCTATACTCACAGCTATACTCACAGTTCTACTCACAGCTATACTCACAGCTATACTCACAGCTATACTCACAGCTATACTCACAGCTATACTCACAGCTATAGTGTCTGCTGTTCCAGACTCGTCGATGATGAAGACTCCGTCTGCCGTCCTCCTCACTCCTTCCAGTGATGTCACTAAGTCTGTACATCCCTCTGCATCAGAACATATGTTCATAGACATACTGTTGGTTATTCCTGTACTGTGTGTGTGTGTGTGTGTGTGTGTGTGTGTGTGTGTGTGTGTCTGTGTACGCACATCACAGTAAGTTTTCCCTAAAGTGCAAGTCATTGTTAATAGTTGGGCTAAACAGTGATCCCAGGGGCCCGCACCAACTTACACACCCAGTGACAGGCCTCTGCCGCTGGGCTGTGGTGTTCAGGAAAGGCCCGGGCTTACCCTGCAGGCCCCAGAGCTCCAGCACCAGGGCGTTGGTCTGCAGGTGGTCCAGCAGTGCCTGGGAGGCGTGCAGGGAGGTGAAGTGGACCCTGTGGTCCAGGAGGGGGTTCACATTGTGCCAGACCGCGGGCGTGTACAGGGGCTGGGCACAGCCACACATCCTAAAACTGAGAGGGGGGGGGAGCAGAGGAGAGGAGAGGAGACTGAATCGATCCACCTCCATTCTATAACCATATCTTATTCCGCACTTATTGACCTCCAAACCATAACAAGGGCACCAGGCCTTCCTGCTCCTCTTACCCGATCTGCACCCCTCTGTTCCTGGCCTGCATGAGCCAGCGCAGGCCGCAGCACTGCTCCAGAACCAGCTGGAAGTCCATCCGCCTACCCAGCTGCTCCGAGGGGTCGATCAGGATGTCTTCCTCTCCTAGAGGGCTGGAGAGAGGAAGAGGAGGGTGAACGTTAGAGAGGAAGAATAAAGAGAGAGGGGGGGGGAGAAAGCGGGTTAAGAGGAGATGGAGGGATGAATGGACAGGATAATGGGGGGGGGGGGATCAATCTGCATGATTAGGACTAAGTCTGTGTGTGTGTGTGTGTGTGTGTGTGTGTGTACAGTGCTGCTCACAGTCCACTGGGGCTGCAGGGGACCAGGTGAGCCTGGAGTATAGCTTCCTCTGTGCCCTCTGAACTCAGCACCTGCTGGTCAGATGTCAGGTCAGAGGTCAGGATGGTCTGAGGAGGACCACGTTGAAAATAGTGTGTAATAAAGACCTTCAGGGCAGACTTTAATAGACTTAGAATAGGACTTATATCAGGCATCGCCAAGAGCGTAAATATCCCTCTCCTTTATAAAATAGTGTTATCGAATTGTAATAAATTGAATAAGAGGGTGGTATATTGGTAGAGTCTTCTGTTTCCTTCTGACATAAAACATTATTAATGCTTTATTGTCTTTATTGTTTTCATTTAGTTGAATAATGCTGTGGCTGATGATAAGCCTGTAATCATGGAACGGCTCCAATTTGACGAGCCGTTGAAAAAAAACAGGGTACCTTATTTTAAAAACTCAATATTGGCAGGTTTGGTATCGAGCACTGTTGATAATGCGCTGTCATGCACGAATGTGTGTTTTTCATTAGATTCAATATATGTGTGAGTGTGTGTGTGTGTGTGTGTGTGTGTGTGTGTGTGTGTGTGTGTGTGTGTGTTTCCATGACTATGCCCTTGCCTCCAGTTGCTCCTCCAGAGCTATGCGGAAGGCCAGAGACTGCAGCCAGAGATGGGCTCTCCCCAGGAGCAACGGCTCCAGCGGATCCCAGAACGGGTCTCTCTCTCTGGGCATGGGCGCCCCCGCCGGCCCCTCTCCACTGCGCTCCACGTGCTGCTGCTGGTACAGCTCCTCCATCAGGAACTTACGGTTGACAAACTTGGCTTTGGACCATAGCCAAACCTGAAGAGCAGGACAGCGGTACAGGAGACTAAAATGAACAAAGCATTGTGTTTGGAAAGCAATAGATAAAGAGTCAAACTGACCAAAAAACTCAAAATATAAGGTAAAACATTTTTTTACTAAATTGAACAGAAGAGATGAAAAAAATGTAAATAACATAAAACTTATTATGAACAACTGATGAGTTTTGAGAAGAGATTTTAAAGGTTTCACTACGCGTAGTTGAAGAAAAAGCGAGGTCTGGTCCAGTTTCATTCCCACCTGCTTGCTCTCCAGCGACGTGGCTCGGATAGCGATCTCCTTCTCAAGGTCGTGACCTTTGGAGTCCGACAGGGCAAGGTTCTTGATCTCCAGCTTAAACTCCACCCCCTGAAAACGCAATCGCCACGGATTGGAGAAGACCATGTGAACTGAAATGACACGTTCTATTACGATAACGATTGGATTATGAACACATAATAATGATGACCATGCAGAGATAGCATCCTGAGAGCGTTGTTACCATAGAGATAGAACACTGTGTTACCTTGTGTAGTTCCTGGCTCATCTGGTTGGCCTCGGCAACCATGGGCATGAGCTTGATGTAGTCATAGAAGACAGCCAGGAGACTGGGGTCAGTCTGTCCCCCAGTGGACTCTGCTCCTACAGGGGAACATGGAGGGTTACACACACACACACACACACACACACACACAGACACACACACAGAGAGAGAGAGAGAGACTGGGGTCAGTCTGTCCCCCAGTGGACTCTGCTCCTACAGGGGAACATGGAGGGTTACACACACACACACACAGAGAGAGAGAGAGAGACTGGGGTCAGTCTGTCCCCCAGTGGACTCTGCTCCTACAGGGGAACATGGAGGGTTACACACACACACACACGCACACACACAAACACGCCACACACACACAGCCACACACACACACACACAGCCACACGCACACACACACACACACGCACACACACAAACACACCACACACACACACACACACACACCACACACACACACACACACACACACACACACACACACACACACCCCCAATCTCTCTGTCCCTCTCTCTCTCACCCTGTCTCTGTTCTTCACACAGAGTGTGGAGGTGGATGCCCTCAGCGGCTGCCAGCTCGGACTGGAAGTAGTCGTAGTCATAGCAACTCCAGTCGTCCCCGCCCCTCTCAGAGGGGAAGCCAATGAACAGGTAGGTACTGTTGGACCCGAGGACGACACGGTCCTGGAGACAACAGAGGACCAAACTTAGTGTGTGGGAGTGTGAATGTGTGTGGGAGTATGAAAGTGTGTGTGAGTGTGGATGTGCGTGTGAGTGTGAATGTGTGTGTGTGTGTGTGTGTGTGTGTGTGTGTGTGTGTGAGTGAGTGTGGATGTATGTGGGAGAGACAGAGAGATAGAGTAAGAGAGAAAGAAAGAAAGAAAGAAAGAAAGAAAGAAAGAAAGAAAGAAAGAAAGAAAGAAAGAAAGAAAGAAAGAAAGAGTAAGAAGTTAAAAAAATTGAAGAAATCAAA
>CM030173.1:3490462-3507962 GCA_017639675.1 Aplochiton taeniatus | reverse complement strand
TCTCCATACTCCCAGTCTACCAGCCTCACTGGTCTCTCCACACTCCCAGTCTGCCAGCCTCACTGGTCTCTCCATACTCCCAGCCTCGCTGGTCTCTCCATACTCCCAGTCTGCCAGCCTCACTGGTCTCTCCATACTCCCAGCCTCACTGGTCTCTCCACACTCCCAGTCTACCAGCCTCACTGGTCTCTCCATACTTCCAGCCTCACTGGTCTCTCCATACTCCCAGTCTACCAGCCTCACTGGTCTCTCCATACTCCCAGCCTCACTGGTCTCTCCATACTCCCAGTCTACCAGCCTCACTGGTCTCGTCCTCGGCTCGGCGTCCCTCCTGGCCCAGTCGACTGAGACGTTGCTCCAGCCTGGCATTCTCCGCCTTCAGCTCCTTGACCAGGCGCTCCGTGGGGCTCTCGTTCACCACGGCTCGGTTCTGGATACGCTTGGCCCTACACGGGTCGAGGGAGGAGCGGAGACAGAGTCCAGAGATCAGCGGAGTCAAGATGATTTAGGATGAGAGTGACTCTGTGTTCATTGTGTGGGGATGGGGCGTACAAGATGTGATCTGATTTGAATGTTATATTCAGTGTACTTTTTGAATGTGTCTAATTTATTTGCAGAAGTGTCCAAAATAAAAGAAATGTGAAAGTGTGGGCGTGTGTGTTGCTGTTAGGGCTGAAGTAGTTCACATGTGTTGGCTCATAACAAATTCTGAGAACGAACCGTTCAGCATAGCGCAGAGTTGACAGTGACTCCTCATAGCAAATATCTGCCGGACTCAGAGTGGCAATCTGTAAAAACAGGGGTTGAATTTCAGTAAAAAAATGAATAAGAAGAAATACATTTCACCCTCATCCTCTTCCTCGCGGTGTGTTTGAGACGGTGGAGTAGAGTTGGTTACCATGACAGTACGGCTGTTGCCGCCCAACGCCGACTGAAGCAGTTTGGTGAGGGCGGAGTCTCTGTAGGGGATGTGGACCGCCTTCTTCCCCACGGCAACGTCAGCCAGAGCACTGCAGGAGAGGAGAGGACAGGAGCGGAGAGGAGAGGAGAGGAGAGGAGGGGAGGGGAGGGGAGAGGAGAGGAGCGGAGAGGAGAGGAGAGGAGAGGAGCGGGGAGGAGAGGAGAGGAGCGGAGAGGAGAGGAGCGGAGAGGAGAGGAGAGCTTCACGTTTCCAAACCCTTTCTTTAAACCCTGTCACCCGTGAACTTTGACCCCCCGGTGAGACCTGATGACGTTGCCCAGGGTGGTGAGGCTGAGGTTGATGGCGGTGCCTTCTTTGAGTCGGTCTCCCTCCGAGCCCGAAGCCCTCTGCCTCTCGCTACCAGCCAGGTCCACCAGGTTGACGTTGGACTGCTTGGTGATGCTCTCCTTCGAGAATATCTACACGGGGGGAACAAAAAACACAGAAGCACAGCCCCGCTACAGAACCAGGCAACCGGGCCGTGAGTCCAGTTCCAGAACGACACGGAGGCTTTGAAGGGAGGACCTGTTTGAGCTGGAGGATGATGAGCATGTGTGAGCGGCTGCTGTTGGCGTTCATGTGTGTGGCAGCAGTGGTTCTGGTGCGGGTGCCTTGGTCCATCAACTGTTCCACCTAGAAAAACAGAGGCAACATACATTGCATTTACTTTTCATTAAGGATGCCACTGTGGAAAAGATTGGTCTAACATTATTATATACACAGAACTCAACAAATATTATATCCAAAGCAGTCTAATATTGTATTCAAAGTCTAATGTTTTATATTTGGTGAAGCAATTTCGAACAATGCCTAATTGTTTTGTAAAATTCCGATCACAATCATTACGATTAATAATAAAATAATAACCATCAACATCATCATCATTATTAGTAGTAGTCGTTTTTACTGTATTTACTATAAAGCAGAACACAAACACACACACACGCACGCACAAATGTATAGTGTAACACAGAACACCTGCAGAGCGCTGTCACAGGGGACGGTGCGTAGACCCTCCACATAGAAGCCCCTCTGCTGCTCCTCACGCACACGCAGACCGCCAGGAGAACGAGGACCGCGGCACAGCAGGTCAACCACCTGGGGGTCCATAAACGCCCCCATTACCCATAAGTCTCCCCTTCTGCTTTGGGCTGGGGTTAGCAAATCCATACATGCTCTCTCGACTAATCAGAAAGATAACGGTTTCCATCTTTAGAATTTCACGAGATAGCAGGTCAACTAACTGGGGGTCCAGAAAGAATATTGCCGCGATTGCGGCCTGCAGGGGCATGATTCACGGGGGACATGTCCCCCACACTTTTTCAAAAGGTAGTATTGGACCCTGTCACTTTTTACGTTTACTTTTTGAGGATTGGTGCCTGTATTAACTGTCTATGTTAGGGATTTAAATCGCTGGGTAAATATATATTGTTTGTTCTGGTGGAAGGAGTTGAGAGGGAAGATAGATGTACCTGCTCATTGTAGATTTCCAGCATACTGAAAAACACCTAAATAACAGAGAAAAATACCCAAATATGCTTAAAAACGATTTAATCTATAAACAAATGAGAATAACATATATGAAATATCATATAAAAAATAGTACGTACAAAATACAAACAAAACACATACACATAACATCTGGACCCACCTGACACTGTCGGCTGTCCTGATTGGCCCGAATAGCTTGAAACAGCCTATCACAGAGCGTGGGCACCAGTCCCTTGTTTGGCCCGTGGCCCACCATGGAGTAACTCTTCCCCGATCCCGTCTGCCCGTAAGCCAGGAGAGTGGCGTTGTAGCCCTGCAGAGCGTTCTCTAGAATCCCCTCTCCCAAGTCCTGAAACACGCTGCTCTAAAAATACATACCGGAAGATTGTTTATTGCCCCATATAATCAGGTCAAACATAATTGTTTTCAGCAAGTAGGAGGCAGCATGCTTTGGTTGGTTTGATTTCCATCGTTTTTTTTATGGATCACAGCTTCATAGTGTCCAACATAAAGTCAACCCATATTTTAATTTCAGTGGTGGCTTCATATGTTATGAGTATGCGTGTCATTATCATTAGCTAGACTTTTGTCAATAAGTAGCCTAATGGATTTTAATTCCAGTTGCTAACCCGGAAAAACATGGCAAATGGGGTCAGGGCTAAGCCTAACCCTAGACTAGGGAGACTTCAGCAAGTCCTGCCCCAGAATCTAAATATTGCCGTATTACTTAATAGGGTGGTATATGGCTGCCTGTCTGTCTCCATTTAAAACCCTTGCTGAGAACGCTGACCTGGTCTGCATAGCGCCCCCCTGGCTCCTCAGCCTGAAACAGGCCACTGTGGTCGCGGGTGAAGCCACTATGGGACCAGTAGGCGTAGTCGAAGCTAAAGGAGCGTCGGTTGTGGGGGTTCCTTGGGTCCTGGATGGTGATGGAGCTCGAGGTCATGGAGATGATGCAAAGGCTGCCTGCATCTCTTTCTCTCTGGTGGTGAAGAGAGAGGTGCGGGCGCTTTAATTTCTGTGTCCGCATAGTAGAAAAAAGTTCGGCGGCAGCGAAAACTGAGAGACATTGTAACAACAGTAATGTTACCAGCTGATAGGCTGTCTGTAGGGGTGGGACATCTATCGAATATACTCAATGTATTGTGGCTTGTTCTACGTGGGATGTTAGTAAAGGACTATATCGCGGACATTAGAGTATAAACCTGTCATCATTTTTGAAGCCGCCGCCTCACACTCACAGACACAAAAAGAAAAAAAACTCCTACATTGAACAGGTGTTTAAAGCCTATGTGAGCAATCAGCCGGTTTGAATACATATTGTTTGGTTAAATTTCACTTCGTTGTGATATCTTTTTTTTGTATGTAAGTTTAAAATAGTTCCAAATAGAAACCACTAATGAATATAAACAATAATGTTTTAATGGAGACTTACATTGCAAGGACAACTAGAATCACCATACTGGTGTAATTGTAGGCTATGCATCAAGCGCATTTAGTAGGTGCTTTAGGGGAGATTTTAAAATATCGATATATATGTGTATATGTATATTGTGTATCACGATATTGCCTAAAATATCGTGATTTTATGTAGGCCATATCGCTCAGCCAGGTTTAACGAGGATATACTCTACTCATATTAATCTACTAACCAAATTAATATTATCAATTTTCATTTTCAGGAACAAGCTAAACCTAGCAGTAAAAACAACATAGCATGTTAAAGACACTGACCTGGTTAAACGGCCGGACTCGTACCGCCACTTTGACACAGTCCTTTCCGTGCATGTCTTCTCCTTTAGCCCTCATGATCCCATCGCCTAGGTTACTGGGAGACCTACCGCGCACTGCGTTTGAACAGGACTATTCAATCAACACAGCTGATATCCATGAACAATGGAAAGTCTGTGTTCATGTGTGAAGGCCTACAGCAATCCTAAGTGTATGTGTGCGCGCGTGCGAGCACTTGTAGTTAGCGACATATTAGCTTTAGAGTGGCCTACATAAGAGCGTTTGAGAGGCTGCAATTAAAAACGGCAACACTAGACGATGCTTGTTACCTGAGCCAGGAACAGGGGAGGCGATCGATTTCACTTTCAGATATCAATAATACAAGATGTTTTCACCTACACTCAGTGAGTGTAAACTCGTGCTAAACAACGCTTTATGAAATTACGAAACACAATCATTTGAAGAAATATGCGCACACGGCTTTTCATAAAGTGGTAACTACAGATACACGCACAAACACAAACACAATTTATCAAAGACAAGAAATTGAAAGTGACACCATTCTTAAAGAAAAACTTCAGCTTTAACTTTTGTAATAGAATTCAAACATACCACATTCTACATACATTCATCTGAACAAAGCCTTTGTCAATCAGAACTAGGGATATACAAAAAAGCAAGCTTAAAAACTAACTGTGGAATCCATGTGGCTTGTGCAGATTTTCTTCACATTCAAATAAACCACAACATAATAAAAAAATACAACCCAGTCCATCTGAATTAAGTGTACAAGCCCTCATATCTTTCACAAAAAAATATCAGAACTACAAATTTGTATTTGTCTTAAAACTAACATTGTTGACAGAGCTTGATTACATGAAAGCATTGAGACACAATTGACAAAATCAATCTATTTCAATTATTTATTACTTAACTTTATTGGGAACATAGCAAAAAATATTATTTACAAATCTACCAACAGGAACACAGTCGCCATTGGTTCCTTGTCTTTCTTCTTAAATAGAAAACCGCAGGCAACCCAAGTTAGTAAAAGCAAAAAAAAAAAAAAAAAAAGATTAAAAATACTTTTCTTCAAAAAAAGGCAAGTCCATTCAAGTACACAGGCCGCCCTGGCAGAGTCCGTGTTCCTTCCCTGGCTGCCTTAAACTCTTTGTTCTAATTAGCGTTAAGCTGTAGGCAAGGCAACAAGCAGGGAATGTACCTAAAGAGTTCAAAGCCTTTTAGAGTTTTTTAAAGATTTTTCGAGTGGCAGTTGGGATTTAAAAAAAAAAAAAAAAGAAACAGAAGGTTGCCTTCTACTCAGAGCTTCTTCCGGCGGGTGACAGGTTTGGGGAAGATGGCCTCCATGACTCTTTTTCGCCGTAGGTTCATGCGAGGGACGGGGACACTGTCCTCTACCCTCCTTTGGGCTCTAGGGGCTGGTTCTGCCGGGCTGGGCAAGGGGGACAGCAGGTCCACTGTCACTAGGGGACGGGGAGCTGGAGCCACTCTGGGTCTGCAAAGTATGGAAAAACAACGTTATTTGGAGTTGACCTTTTTTTTTTTTTTTTAAGTTAAATGTAATTCAAATTAAACAATATACATTAAAGTACAAACTTAAAACAAAATTTTTTTAAATCTGATAATTTTACATTCTAATCAGGCAACAAACCAATAGAGTTGAGTCAACCTGGCAGGTTCTAAAATATTAGAAAAACTTGAAATACTCTGAAAAGAGAACCGGCTGGATCTGCAGTGTTTACTGTGAACCCCTCTGAAGGGAAAGCTTACTTGGTGGTCATTCTCCTGGTGGTTTTGGGTTTAATCACAATCTCTTTTCCCACGTCACCACCAGACCCATTCTGGTCCTAAGTAAAAGACAAGCACCCAGACATCAGTGAACTGGTAAGAAACAAGGACGCCTTCCAAAAATGCCTGTTGTCTCGAGGGAAAATGTGTCGCGTTAGAAACTGTGCAGCCTAAATCAACCAAACGCACTGACCTCTGAAGCGACAGTGGAGGCGGCTGGTCGCCGGGTGCGCGTTACCGGGGCAACAAGCATTTCCCTCCCAACAGGAGACTCTGCTTTACGGCCTGTCATGGCAACCACAGGAAGAAATGAAAACAGGACACGGACACAGCGTTGCATAAAATAAAACCGTATAAATGTACGTTTGTGTAGGGCATGTATTCCCTGCTCCCGAATAAAGATTTAGTATTTCAGTATTTCAGTATTTCAGTACTTCAGGTATGTCGGCCCTGAGGGCAGTTTACCTCTGGTTCTCCTCCTGGCGGGGGTGTAGATGAAGGAGTCTCTGACAGGACTTCCCTGATCCGCCTCGGGCACCATGGAGTCTCCCATCGACTCGGGAGGGGGAGAGGGAGCACGCTGCACTGCCGCCTTGGCACCTCGCCGTTTGGCTCGCCCCGTCGTCTCCGTGGCGACGGCGGTCCCTTCCTCCTCCCTGGCCTCCTCTTCCCGGAGCCTCTGGATGAGGGCGTCGGCGACGGGCGTGGCTGAGTCCACCTCCAGGGGCGTATCCAGGAGGAGGAGCTCTTCTTCCTGGTGGCTCCACAGCTTGCTCCTGGTTGGTCGACGGGACGTGCTGAGGGGTGGGACCACGCCGCCGACGTCATCGTCGCTCTTCTTCTTCTTCGTCTTCTTCTCCGCGGTGCCGTCTACACTCGTCTTCCTCCGGCTCCGAGGTGGCGTCAGAGGGACGTCGTCTACTTCCTGGGGGTAAAGGTTAAGTGTCGCACCAGCTCGAGAGGACTTCCTGTTGGCCCGTCCAGGGCTGCTGGCGGGAGGTCGTTTCACCTCCTGCTGCTCCTCCTCCTCTTCTATTCCCTCCTCCGTCTCCTTCTCTGGTCGTGTTGCGGCCGTGACGAAGGTCCTGGCGCCGGCTCGGGTTTTCCTGGAGCTGCGAGTCACGGGGAGGAGAGCAGAGGTCTCCAGCATCGCCCTGTCCTCCTCCTCCTCCTCCTCAGTCTCCGCCATGGAGCTCCTGGTCCTCCTCGTCCCCTTCCTCGGGGTGGCGGTCTGGACGGTCCGTCGCCTGGACGGCGTGGCCTTCGACTTGACCAAGGTGCTGGCTGTGTTGGTGGTAGCTTCCTCCTCCTCCTCTTCCTCCTCCTCCTCCATCGCTACGGGAACGTCCGCTTGGACCTGAGGTGGGGGCTGGAGGCCAGCTTTCCGGGGGGTCCGGGTTCGCGGCGTGACGGGGACTCGGGAGTCGTTGCCGTGCCGACCGCTCCTGGTGACCCTGCTGGGCGTGGCTGGCACCCGGGAGTCCTCCTCCCCCGTGGATGGCCCCGTCTCGGGCTCCAGGAGCGGGGAGGGGAAGGTGACAGTCTTCCTCCCTCTGGTGGCCCTCCTGGTCTGGGTGGCGGGGGACTTCTTCACCTCCTCCTCCTCCTCCTCTTCCTCTTCCTCTACTTCCTGCGCGGGAAGTTGAGCCGCAGGCTGGGGTTCTTCTTCTGCCGGCTGGGTCTCTGAGGTGATCTCTGGCTGGGTGTCTGAGGTGATCTCTGGCTGGGTGTCTGAGGTGATCTCTGGCTGGGTGTCTGAGGTGATCTCTGGCTGGGTGTCTGAGGTGATCTCTGGTTGGGTGTCTCCAGTGATCTCTGGCTTGGTGTCTAAAGAGATCTCCTGATGGGTGTCTAAAGAGATCTCCTGATGGGTGTCTAAAGAGATCTCCTGATGGGTGTCTAAAGAGATCTCCTGATGGGTGTCTAAAGAGATTTCCTGATGGGTGTCTAATGTGATCTCCTGATGGGTGTCTAAAGTGATCTTTGGCTGGGTGTCTGAGGTGATCTCAGGCTGGGTGTCTCCAGTGTCTAAGGGGACAGGTTCTTGTCCCTCTGTCTCTTCGATGGGGACAGGTTCTTGTCCCTCTGTCTCTTCGATGGGGACAGGTTCTTGTCCCTCTGTCTCTTCGATGGGGACAGGTTCTTGTCCCTCTGTCTCTTCGATGGGGACAGGTTCTTGTCCCTCTGTCTCTTCGATGGGGACAGGTTCTTGTCCCTCTGTCTCTTCGATGGGGACAGGTTCTTGTCCCTCTGTCTCTTCGATGGGGACAGGTTCTTGTCCCTCTGTCTCTTCGATGGGGACAGGTTCTTGTCCCTCTGTCTCTTCGATGGGGACAGACCACGGCCCGTTCTGCTCCATCTCCGCAGCGTCTGTCGTCATGGTTTCCTCCATCGGGGTCTCCGCTGGCGTAGCCGGTTCCCTCTCCTCCTCCCTCTCTTCCTCCTTCTCCTCCTCCTCCTCCTCCTCCTCCTCCAGCTCTTCATCCTCATCCTTCTTTTCCTCATCCTCTCTCTCCTCAAGGTCTTCCTCCTCCTCCTCTTCCTCTTCTTCTTCCCCCTCCTCCTCTTCCACCTCCTCCTCCTCTTCTTCCACCTCCTCTGTCTCCATGGTCTCCTCACAGACTCCGCAGGCCAGCTCTTCCCCTCCCAGCGCTGGTGAAAGCTCTTCCTCCTGCCCGGGTTCAGAGTCTGGGATGACGTCAGGTCCGACTCCTCCCTCTTCCTGCAGAGGCCGAGTCTGACCGCCCTCCCCTGGCTCTACAGACGGCCTGTCGGTCAGCGCTCGGCCGGCCGTCTCCTTGGCAACGACGGGCACCACGTCAGGCATGAAGGCCGGGCCGCACTCCACCGTGTCGTCCAGTTGGATCCCATCCAAGGTGTCCGGTTCCAGGGCTTCCAGAGGCCCGTCGTGGTCCTCGGCGTCCAGGAGTATGACCTCTGGCTGGGCCCGGGCGGCCCCCACGGGCCCCTCGGCGGTCCGGTCCGGCGGAGGGGTGGCGGGGAGGTGGTTGGGGAGCTGGGGAGCGTCCTCTGAGGGCGCGCCGTCGCCGTCCCCGTCCTCGGCCTCCAGCATCAGAGAGAAGCCGCCGAGAGCTCCAGAGGAAGGGGCGTCCAGCTCCACGCCGTGCCCCACTTCGGAGAGCCCCGCGAGGGGTTCGTGGAGCAGAGCGTGCCCTTGTTCGTCCACCAGCTCCAGGGGGACCAGGAGGGGAGTGGAGGGCTTCAGTTCCCTGTAGCAAACCCCTTCTTCTTCTTCCGCCTCCTCCTCCTCCTCCTCCTCCTCCTCCTCCTCCTCCGTGCCGGTCTCTAGTGTCATCATGACCACTTCCTCCTCCATGTCGCCTTCCACCATCTGTTAATACATGAACCGAGGGTTATAGAAGAAAGCAAAGACCACGTGAACAGAGTCTTATAGAAGGAAATTGAACCAACATTTTTATCGCAAAAAAAATCGACCGATCTTTAATTTGTCCATTTGGTAAATAGATTGTGCATACAACAGGTCCCCTTGAATCAGTTTGATTAACGTCGGGGGACATACAGGAGTTAGTGTTATTGGATACCTTTAGGTCGGCTTCAGAAGTGACCAATGACAGCACGGCCGAGCTCTGCTCCGATAGGCCAGGCATGTAGCTTGTCTGGAGGGGCGGGAGCTCATCCAGGAAGTGGTGAGGGTCGGCGTGGAGACGTGGGAGTCCCCCGTTGCCCTGGACCTCCTCGATGATCTCCACCTCACTGCCAGAGTCCTCCTCTTCATCCTCCTCCTCCTCCTCCTCCTCGTTGTCATGACAAACTTCGTCCTCGTCCATCTCTTCTTCTTCCTCCTCCTCCTCGTCTTCCTCATCCTCCTCTCTCTCGTCAGAGCCAGCACTGGAGAGGTCCTCAGTGTCTCCAAGGCTGACAACAGCTTCGGGAACAAAACGTATGTGGTGATATACATAGACATCAGACTAGTATGTAAACTTCTGTGTGTTTATGGGTGTGTGTCTGTGAGAGAGAGTTAGCGAGAGAGTAAAAGAAGCACAGACAGAGAAAAATACATTAAAAGAGTAAAATAACCAGAGGTGGAGAGAGAGAAAATTTAAAAGAAAAGAACGATAGAGACAGAGGGATGGAAATCCACAGATACTCAGAGGGAGAGGGAAATGAAGACAGAAAAGGAAGAGACAGAGGGATGAAAACAGAGACAGAGACACGAATAGAGAAAAGGAAAAAGAAAGAGACAGAGAGAGATAGTGTGTGTGGATGCTTGTGTGTGTGTGTCTGTGTGTGAGAGAGAGAGAGGTCTCCCTTAGTGACTCACAGTGAGAGTCTGTGCCTGTGGGCTCCGAGGACGCGATGGAGGCCACAGAGCCCTGCGTGTTCAGGACTGGTGGAGGGTCAGGGCCAGGCTGATCCTCTCTGCTGTCACACCCAGCCTCAGGACCAGGCTGATCCTCTCTGCTGTCACACCCAGCCTCAGGACCAGGCTGATCCTCTCTGCTGTCACACCCAGCCTCAGGACCAGGCTGATCCTCTCTGCTGTCACACCCAGCCTCAGGACCAGGCTGATCCTCTCTGCTGTCACACCCAGCCTCAGGACCAGGCTGATCCTCTCTGCTGTCACACCCAGCCTCAGGACCAGGCTGATCCTCTCTGCTGTCACACCCTGGCTCACTGTACAGGAACCACACAGACATCTGATGTTACAATTCTACTCCCCTCCTGATCCCCGCAGCCCAAAGCGGCCTTTCGTTTTTTAGCCACAGCCTCCTCAAAGGTTTGACAGACGTTTATACTTTACCTGTTGAACGAAGTCCAGCTGTCCGACGCCTCATGGATTCCGGAGCGGGTGAGAGGTGGGGACAGGTCCTTACCGAACAAGTGCTTCTCCACAAACTCCGTCAGATCTGGAAGGGAGGAAAAGAAAGAAACCCTGATCATAACGAGGTCTTGACCGCCGCTCTACTTCTCTTGAGCAGAGTGTTCCAGCGTATCGGTCTGGCTGTGTTTGGGTTTGGACTGGAACCATCGGGCCCCTTACCCTCAGCCGGTTCCACTGGCCCTGGCCGCTCCAGTGACTCCACGGCCTCAGTCAATTCCTGGTTGTAGGTGGGTTCTTCATCCAGGCTATTGAAGCTGTAGTCCTGTTGGATGGGGGCCTCGTCCTTTGCTGCTTCGCTCAGATTGGCCTCTGGTTCAACACAAACCGCCGTCGCCACCTCCTCCTCCTTCTCCTCCACGGCCAGCAACTTCTCCTCCATCACCTCCTCCTCCTGCACGGCAAGCAGCTTCTCCTCTGGAGCCTCCTCCTGCTCCTCATCCGCCGGCTCTTCAGCGACGTGCTTACCCGCCTCCTCCTCGTTCTCTTCTTCCTCCTGCACAGTCAGTGGCTCTTCTACCTCTTTGCCCTCCTCCTGCTCCTCCTCCGGGTCTTCTTCTTGCGAGCAGGCTGGTTCTTCCAATTCCACTGGAAGAGGTGGGCGAGGACTCTGCTCATTGGTCGGTGTGGCCTCCCGCAGCTCAAGCGGAGGCGGGACTCCCTGTTCCTCCGGGGCCTTCGAGTCGACGCTGCCTCCCTCCTCCCCGTCACAGGCCGGCGGCCGGCGCTCCTGGGTCTCCGGGTCTTCCGGCTGAGGGGCGTCGTGGAACTCCAGGGAGACGTCGGCGGACTGCTCGGAGGCCCGACTGGTCTCCAAGGCGAGGCTGAGACGCCCCGGAGGAAACGCAGGCTGCTCGGGCCCCGCGGGGGCCTGGTGGACAGAGGAGCCCCTCTCCAGCCCGCGGCGATGGGGCGGCATCTCCACGGCCAACGGCAGGAACTTTCCGCGGGTCGGCTCGTCCTCTTCCTCTTCCTCCTCCTCGGGGGTGGGGGTGGGGGTGTTCCAGGAATGCAGGGCAGCCTTGGGCAGAGGGGAGCCGCGGGTCAGCAGGCTGATCTCGCTGTCGGCCGCGATCTGAGCAGAGAATAACACGGCGTAAGAAACCACTAAGACCGCCAAGAACACACACATCTGGGAAGATCAACGCGGAACGCTGAACGGACTATGAAGGGGGAATTCGTTGTAAACAAACGTTAAGGCCTATGAGGGTCAGTGTAGCAACAAAAAAGTACCAGTAAGCCTAATGCTATACGGTGATCAAAAGAAAACGTGACCCAAACAAACTGCAAATGTTACATTAAACTTACATTGCTTAGAGACATCATTTATAGAAAGAAAAGTAAAAAATATGAGGAAATATAAGGAAAGGGGATGTAAAAACAGTAGCGCTGTAATAACGAACCCCGCACAAGTGAGTAACAGGCTCGACGGTGAACTATGTGAGAATCTGAGAAACTTTTATTGATGTGTGAAACTTTAAAGGCTCAATCTGGGCCTTGGGGCGCCTCCGGTTGGGTTTGGGGATGACCGGTCCCGCTCTCGCCCTGCGCTGCGGGCCCCTGGCCCTGGGTGGGAGCTCTGGAGCGGGCCCTTACCCCGTTGCTCCACCGGACGGCGCTCTTCTCGGGCTGGGGCGGCTCGTCCTCCTCGACGAAGGTGATGCGGCTCTCCTTGGGGCGTGGCGGGGGGCTGACGGAGCGCCCCGGGGAGGCGGAGGGCGTGGCCACGGGGGTGGGGCGAAGGCTGCTCCTCAGGATGGACTGGGGCGTGAAGGAGGAGAAGACGGGGCCGGGGGCCGCCAGGGCTCGGGCCCGCTGGAGAGAGAGGGGGGGGGGGGGAGACACGTTTGAGGGACAGGGGGTGCAGTGACACAGTGACCCCCTCCCCCCCACCGACGACCTTCCACACGCTAAAACACCTGGGAATGAACTCGAGACGGGAGAACTTTCTGAACATATAGAGGGGGAAAAGTCTGCTTCCACCATACATAGGCCATCACGTGACCCCTGTTGACCCACCGAACAACCAAGCAGTCACTGGACTGTGGTTCCCCCTCTCACCTTGACCACCTGTGGAGTCTGGAGCAGGTTGAGCTCCGGGGCCCGGCTGATACTCTTGGGCGCGGCCCAGTTGATGGAGCGTCTGGGCGGGCTGAGGAAGGCCAGCGGGCTCTGGGGGAGATTGCTCTGCGACGAGGGGTACACCACCAAGTCTAACAACCTGGTGAGCCAGCAGGAAGGGGAAGAAATATACATTGCAGCCAAATGGATGATTAGGTGACTGGTTAAAAGAGTCACATATGAAAGAATGTTTGATTGGTTAAAATAGTCACATATGAAGGAGTGTTTGATTGGTTAAAATAGTCACGTATGAAGGAGTGTTTGATCGGATAGAATAGTCACATATTGGTTCACATCGCATACCTGGACTTCCTCTTGGTCGTCATGGTGATGGGCGTGCCCACGAATGCCTCCGTTGCCCTGGGGGTGGGGCTGTAACAGGAAGAGGAGGAGTTTAGCATCTCTATACGGACAAAGACTAGGGATGGAAGTGACTTAGTAGCCTAGCAGAGGCAGGGCCTCCACTATGAAAATGAACTAGCCCAAATGACAGCCCAATAAACTTTTTAGGCGAACTAGCCTCAATGAAAAAAAATTAAGATAAGCACAGTTACTGCCATTGGGCTGGAAAAATTACCACAGATACAGTATATTAGTTATGTGAAATAAATCTAATATGATCCCATGCCTGCTATTTTAAAGGTGCTGACAATAGGACGATTTGTAAATGTTTCAACGTTTAGCCTTATTGACTTTGAATTGGCAAAATGCCAATCAGCAGTTCAGATTCAGTAGCCTCCAACCCCTTATAGTATAATCCCCAAAACAGCAGAATAAACATTACATCATGAGAACATTGAAATAAATGTTTTAAATTCTTGCAGATTGCTTCCATTGAGCGAGGGACGGAAACAGAGCAGCCCAGATAGGGGTTTCTTCCAGCAGGGGCGGGTTCACCTTTTGACAGGGGAGCACTGCGGCGTGGACTCCCTGCCCACCCAAACCTCCTCGATCTTGGTCAGCACGTTGCTGATGAACGCCGCCCTCGTCAACACTTTCTCATTGGACGACCTCTTCACGATGGTGGACAGAGGCTGTGGTCGGGTCACTAGGAGAGGGAAAGGGGGGGAGAGAGTGAGGGGTAGGGGTCAGAGGTCAGGACAGGACGACAACCTTGTGAAACCTAACCTCTTATAAAATCAAATGAAACGTACAAAGACAAATCAAGAATGAAACCACGGGCAACACAGTGATCCATCCCCCGTGTCTGTCTGTCTGTCTGTCTGTCTGTCTGTCTGTGTGTGTGTTACCTTCTCTGTGTATTGTGGAGGGGTGCTGGTAAGGCTTGGCCCTCTCCATGGTCTGTCTGTCTGTCTGTCTGTGTGTGTGTGTTTTACCTTCTCTGTGTATTGTGGAGGGGTGCTGGAAAGGCTTGGCCCTCTCCATGGTCTGTCTGTGTGTGTGTGTGTGTGTGTGTGTGTGTGTGTGTGTGTGTGTGTGTGTGTGTGTGTGTTACCTTCTCTGTGTATTGTGGAGGGGTGCTGGTAAGGCTTGGCCCTCTCCATGGCCAGCTTGCGTTGTACTCGAGGGAGGACCTTGCCGTACTGCTCCAGGATGGAGTTCCTGGTCCTGGACCTTTCCTTCAGCTTTGGGTCCCTCTCGTTCTGGACAGCCAAAGGAGGAAATGACAATTAACAACAATAATAAATGAGTCTTACCATTTGGATGGTACATGTAACTTGGCTCTGTGTTTTCTATTGAATGTGACATATGTATATTTTTGGATAAGGAGGTGTGTGTGTGTGTGTGTGTGTGTGTGTGTGTGTGTGTGTGTGTGTGTTTGTACCACCACCACATTCAAGTTGATTGTTAGTGTGTGTGTGTGTGTGTGTGTGTATTTTTGTACTACCAGGTTCAAGTTGAGGGTGTGTGAGTTTTCATACAACCATGTATGAAATGGGGGTGGTTACAACCGTGTAATGGGGGTGGGGGACTCTGTGTTTGCGAGGGTGTGTTTGTACCACCAGGTTCACATTGAGTGTGTGTGTGTCCATTCATACCACCAGGTTCAAGTTGAGCGTGTGGTTGAGATGTAGGGCGGGGATGTAGTTAGCCTGCTGGAGGTAGTGCACCATCAGTAGCTCTCTGTTCAGGAGCCCGCCTGTACCCTGGAGGAACTTCACCAAACACTCCTGGGGGGGGGGGCAGAAAAAAAAACACACATCATAAAGGCATTCCATTTAGTTGTAGACCACCAGGGTTTCCATCCTGTCGAGGTGAAACAGCGCCCCCTACCTGCTCGGCCTGGCTCAGGGGCAGCTTGAGGAGGTCTGCCACCAGGCCCAGCTCCTGGCAGCTCTGGAACAGGAAGGCCCGCAGCTCCTCCACATTCAGCCTGTTGGAGTGCTGCCTCAGCATGGCCCACGCCTCCACCAGACACCTGGGGGGGAGAAAGAGAGAGAGACACACACACACACACGAGTGGAGAGGAAGGAGAAGAGGAAGAGAGATAGAGAAGATGACAGAATGAAGGAGAGCGCAGGAGTAGATAGAGTGAAGAGAGTGAAAGTGAAAAGGAGGAGAACGAGAAGAGAAAGATGGAGGGATGAAGAAAGAGAAGATGAGGAAAGAGTGAATAAGCAGAAGGAGAGGAATGGACAGACCAATGTGACAGACAGACAGAAGAGACAGAAAGGAAATTTAAAACGTTTTAAACTCAAAGAAACGTAACGCCTAAAAAGCACAGCCTTTCATGGAATAGTTCACCATTTCGGATCTCATTTGTGAACCTTCCGGCTAAGCAACCTCCATAGGTTTCCAGCCAAACAGTTAGCATTGGAGCTAAACCGTAAACGATCCAAAAACAGCCCAAATGGATGTCAAAACCATCAAGTCGAGTCGGGACAACTCAAGGAGACATGGAAACAGAGGCAAAACATCAGAAGTAGTGAACTACTCCTTTAAAGGAGGCGGCGAGCTCGTCCTGCGTACCGGTTGTGCAGCAGCACAGAGAGGCAGAGCGTGGCCTGGCCTGTGGTGGTGACAGGGGGCTTCATGGCGTGGAGGTACCGCAGGGCCACGGCGTGCTGGCCCTGGATCATCAGCGCCTGCAGGACCCGCTCGTGCTGCCAGCCCCACTGGGAGGACGGGGTGGCTGGGTGGAGGAGCAGCTCCAAGGAGCTCTGGTGACACACGAGAGGAGAATAGTGGAAGGACGGGCACTCAAAGCTGCCACGTTAGCACTGCACTCCCATCGGTCCAATCAGAGAGAGAGGAAGAGCGCAAGAGTGTGTGATGATTTGTTATTGGGTCGTTTGCAGTCAGAATTCTGGAACGTGTGACGGAGCAAGTGTGTATGTGTCTAAAAATGTAAAATCTAAAAACGTCTCTGAAATACAAATATCAATCTTAAAACACAGCATATGGCTCAGGCACCACCAGTGCTAGCCCTGTGAATGAGTAAGTGGGTGAGTGAGAGTGTGAATGAATGAGTGGGTGAGTGAGAGTGTGAATGAATGAGTGGGTGAGTGAGAGTGTGAATGAGTGAGTGGGTGAGTGAGAGTGTGAATGAGTGAGTGGGTGAGTGGGAGAGTGTGAATGAATGAGTGGGTGAGTGAGAGGGTGAATGAGTGAGTGTGTGAGTGAGAGGGTGACTGCGTAAGTGATTGAACGAGTGAGTAAGTGAGTTAATTTACTATTAGTGATTGGGTGAGCTTGAGTGTGAGAATGAACTAATTACTAATTGTGTGTTGTCCGAGAGAGATAGTGAGTAAACGTGTTTGAACGAGCGAACGAGAGAGAGAACGTGAGTGAGAAAGGATGAGTGACTAAGTGTGTACGTGTGTGTGTCCGGACTCGTACCTGGTGATCGTGGTGATCGAGCAGCCACAGGCCCTGCACCAGCTTGACCAGGCCGATGGGCACAGCGAAGGCCGTGGGGAAGGATTCCACGGAGGCGCCGCTCTTGTTGGGGAAAGAGTACATGACGTCTAGCAGCAGGTAGATGACCTGCAGGCGAGGGCCAGTTAAGGACATGACACCACCAGAGAGGAGCAAGGAGCACTGTGCTGAGGGCAGCAGCCATCTTGGTCAGTCGGAAGAATTTCCCCGCACAAACCGACATTTTGCCATGATTCCAAAAGTTTGTCGTCAGTACGGGTTAACAGACATATGACAGCTTGATAATAGTCTGGCTCATGGCTTGGACTGCTTCTGTAAAGTGTGTCTGGATACTAGAGGTAATGCAGGTAACTTAAACAACAGTGTAACCACACATACATTAAGTTTTGTTTTCTGATTACGTTTCCTTTGCTGGGTTACTTTTGGCACTGCTCGCTTGGCTATGGGATATTAACATAAACTGTGACTTCCCTCTGGTTAGAAAATATGTAAACATACAGTCTGATATTAGCAGCTGGAGGATAAATATGATATATGGATGTTGGATGGTTGGTAAGGATACGATGGCGTGCTTGGCTGATTCATCAATGTTCTCCAGGAGATATGTATCTAGCAGGGCCTGTGGATCACAAACACACACACCCTTTGTTTACGAACTAGGCAACTATTGTTAACGCACCAAAATC
>CM030173.1:3455462-3485462 GCA_017639675.1 Aplochiton taeniatus | reverse complement strand
GCACACACACACGCGCACACACACACGCGCACACACACACACACGCGCACACACACACACACACAGGAGTCAGGATAGGGACAAAACCCAACTCAGTCTAGACAGAAGCGGTCAGAGCGACCCAGCGAGCGACTCACTCTTTCTTCAGCGTCTTCATGTTCCAGAGCTGCAGGTAGCCGTCGGCGTAGCCCACGGCCAGCTGGTTGGTGCGGGGGACGTACTGCAGCGCCGTGGCCCCCGTCCCCGTGGGGCTGCTGAGCTGGAGACACAGGTGGCGGCCCTGACGGCTCTCCGTCTCCCGCAGACGAGGGATCTCGCCCGGGGACTTGCTGACCACCTCCAGGTCTGAGGAGGACAGAGACCCACGGTAGACACACTGCTCAGGACCAACCACCAACCTCTCTCTCTCTCTCTCTCTCTCTCTCTCTCTCTCTCTCTCTCTCTCTCTCTCTCTCTCTCTCTCTCTCTCTCTCTCTCTCTCTCTCTCTCTCTCTCTCTCTCTCTCTCTCTCTCTCTCTCTCTCTCTCTCTCTCTCTCTCTCTCTCTCTCTCTCTCTCTCTCTCTCTCTCTCTCTCTCTCGCTCTCTCTCTCTCTCTCTCTCTCTCGCTCTCTCTCTCTCTCTCTCTCTCTCTCTCTCTCTCTCTCTCTCTCTCTCTCTCTCTCTCTCTCTCTCTCACCTGAGGCCTCGAGCTCGCTCTGGCTGCATGCCAGGTCGTCCAGACAGAGGTCCACCAGCAGGACATGTCCCAGGTCGGTTACCACGGCGGCGACCCCAAAGAACCAGCGCAGGCTCTGGTGGAGGTGCTGGGTGTTGGCACTGGCCCCACCATAGCTCACCAGAGGCTCGATGGCTGTGATCTGAAAAGACCCAGGGACAAACAAAATCACTAAAGCTGCACAAGCAGGAAAAAAAAACCAAGCAATCAATGGCCTGATTTTTACTGCAGGGCCAAGCAGGGCAAATTGGTGTATATTACATTTTTTGCCGGTAATTCCATTTCCCAGAGAACCAAAACAATATTGTGTCCCTTTCTCAGATGATTTGTGGATAAGGGTGGGTTGGTGCTTTATAAAACCACATTGCTATCCAGTCCCTGTTAGCCGTGCTACAGGGCAAAGGAGTCTACAGTCCCAGAGTAATAATAATACATTTCTTTTATATAGCGCTTTTCTCAGACCCAAAGACACTTTACAGAATCAACAGCATGTCAACAGGTAAGGTCCGGGGGAAAGCCCCCCTCCCTCCCTCCCTCCCCCGCTCACTCACCCTCCCAGGGATGACCACGGCTTTGACCACTCGGGACACGGCCAGGTCGTAGAGACACAGCATGCTGCCCTCCCCCTCCTCCAGCCCCACCAGCAGGCCGGACCTCTTGAGCCAGCTGAAGGCCCGGGCAGCCAGCACGCTGGGCGGGTGGTGCCCCCCGCCGCTGAAGCAGTAGGCTGACAGACGCTCTCCCGTGACCGCGTGCACCACCTCCAGCTGGGGGCCACAGGCCAGCCAGGCCAGCCCGTTGACACCTGCACCCAGGGAGAGAGAGGCGTGTTAGCGGGGCAGGGAAGGAGGGATTTGGGGAGTAAATCAAAAAAAATCGGGGTCACATATGTTGGGTCAAAAGCTAAGCTGTACATTTCCTTTGTTGTAGGCGGTCATCAAAATGAAATAAATAGATGGTGTTTCTGGCACAAAGATTGAAAACATTATTTACTCTCATTTCTTTCAGTAAGGCCATAGGAAGGTGTGTGTGTGTGTGTGTGTGTGTGTGCACCAGCATGTGATCTTACCGACAGTAAATCTTCCGTGCAGCACTGAGTCCAGAGTGATTTCATCTTCCCCCAGAGCGTCTATGGTCACCTTGGGGAAACCCAGCAGGCTGCTGGTCACCTGGCACGTCAGGTCACGCATGTTTCACTAAACATGCAAACAGGAAAACAAGACACGCCTCAAATGAATAGCCAGCGGGGGCAAGCAAATCATATCGATGACAGTAACACAAAGTAATCTACGTCTCACCAGAGAGCTGAACAACGAATTTGCAGAAGAGGGGACAATATTCTGTGCATGGAATGTAGTTGCATCATAATAGCATGCATGGTGCAGTATCACTAAGTGTGTCACTGCATGACAGCTTGCATGCTGCAGTATCACTAAGTGTGTCACTGCATGACAGCATGCATGCTGCAGTATCACTAAGTGTGTCACTGCATGACAGCATGCGTGCTGCAGTATCACTAAGTGTGTCACTGCATGACAGCATGCGTGCTGCAGTATCAGACTACATGGCAGCATGCGTGCTGGAGTATTACTAACTGTGTCACTACATGGCAGCATGCATGCTGCAGTATCAGACTACATGGCAGCATGCGTGCTGGAATATTACTAACTGTGTCACTACATCACAGCTACAACGATAGCTGCAGGCTCCGAATAATTTTCCACCAAGGCATTGATTTAAAGGCTATTTAACCCTTAAACCTAGCTCTCAGTATCCAAAAGTACTGCTTATGGTCAATTTCCAACATGATTTTGTTGTGGATGTACAGTAGGCTACATAAACATTAAGCATGTACATGTACGCGTCAAAGATATGCGCACACACTAAGTGCTACAGTGTGAACCCTGTCTGTAGCCTGTCTAAGGCTTTGAGGGTTCAACACATGAGACAAAAGAGGTCTTTCTGTTCTTTGGACCAGCGGAGTCAGCATTTTTTGATGGATTTTGCTATGCCATTCAGTTAACTGAGCGTGGGACTTTGGCAAGGCTACCAGGGGGAGCAGTGTACTTGGCCTATATCATGCTGCTACCTATATGATACCATGTGTACATACAAGATAACACTGTCACATGTTACAGGGATGCATCAGTCATCAACAATATCGCCCTGCATAGGTTAGTAGACATTAAGAGAAAAAAGTCAGCGCCGCACCACACACACACACACATATATATATATATATATATTATACTAAATCACTGTAATTGAAACTGTACGGTACACCTATTAAATTGCAGCATGACGAGAAAATAAACAAATAGGTCAAAACTCGGTAGTTAGAGGGTTACTGATGAATAATGAAAATAGGAATTGCAGAAGATGGAAAACCATTCGGCAACGTCAACGACGTGGTCAATACTGCCCTCTAGACTATGGAAAGGAGAACACAACCATTAATTTTAAACCAACTCCCGCGTACTGCACTTGAAATCCGTAACATGACAACTTGCCAAAACCAACCACGTGCTTTGACATCAGACCCAAACGAAACATCTAAAATACAAAGATTATTACACTTATACATACAACCATGACCTACACTAATGAGTGTTTGGCTACCAGTTTGAATCTAGCTAGCAATCTACCGTTAGACTAACAGACAGTGATCCGTATAACGTCCGTCACATGGACCCGACCATGGCTGCCTGGTTTGACTGTTGTTGACTACAGCGTTGTTTACCAATTAGCGAGCAGACGTTACATGACAAGCACATTCTACTGCATAGATGCAAAGCATTGACTGTTGGTGGATAAATAGCAAATTATATGCCAACCCACTAACAGCGGTTAGCAGTAGCATGCAAGGTCAACACGGCAACCGAGGATCCCGGCTATTTCCTGCATTCGCAACAGTTAGCTGACCAGCTAGCTAAGTAACATTTGGTCGATATGCGCTCACATCAACGGCACTAGTTTGTGGAAACCTTAAATTGACCGAATGCTGCAAATGAGCGTTCGCTAACTTTGGTGAAGTTACTAGTATTAGTTGACATTTTGTTTACATGCCGTAACCCTACACGTTTTAACTAATGGTGACTAAGGCTAGCACTAGCCAACGTGTAATGCAGACACAGTACGTACGTTACCTGGGCTGAATCCGAGCCAGCGTTAACACAACTACATTTCTTAACAATGTGATAACTTCGCTTAAGCCAAAGGCTACTGTGTTGGTTTAAGTAATGTCTCATACGTGCCTTAATATCAAGACCAGCTTACCCATCCCTTTGCAACCAATGTTGCTTGAGTTGAATTGCACCGACTCACCAACAGGGAGGATAAAGTTAGCTTTGCTAGCTTAGCAACGTTACCGCTAAGCTACCGTTAGCTCGTTAGCGTAAAAACACCACTTTTTAGCCAGCACGGGGTACCTGTTGACAAGTTGTTTTTCACAGTTGTTTTGTGGTTAGTTGGATTGATATATACATATATGTGAAGCTAGTAACCTTGTTTGGCTGGTTGTGAGCCGTATGTTGACTGTCGGTGCGCAGAAGTAAGACTGCCGGGCGTAACGTTATTCGTAAGCTAACACTAGCTAGCGCAACGTAACGACCGAGCTAACGTTGACGTTAGCTAGATAAAGCTAACTAATTCACGTAGGTTTTCCTGTTCGATACCTGACATAATGAACCCTCCTAAAACCATCGAGTATGATAAAAATCCCTTTAATGCCGACAACAGTGGCTAGTAGTGACGTCCTCGTTAAATTCAAATGAACACGATCTTGCTAGCTAACTTAAGCTAGCTACTAACGCGGCGCCATTTCTAAGTAAGTGAGACAGACACTGCACATTTTTCAGCCAAGTAGTCGCCCCCCGACGGACGCAGGCTGTTCGGGGATTTTCGTGTCAATGTAACTTTTACATCCATGTATTTGTTACATTAATATTAACCATGAAACGGTTTAAATTCGATTTGCAAGAGTGAAATTTGAACGGGATTTTATTTTTCAAATTATGTTTTTATTTATTTATCTGTTTAATCAAAAATTAATCGGGTTTCCCGTTTGTTTAAACGTTGCTTTTTAAGTGACCAGCATAATAAATCAGTAGCTTACAATACAATTGTAATACTATATCTCTTTGTTGTTAATTCAATTCTTTAAAAATAATAAAAAATAGCAGTCTACAATTGTCACTGAATACAATGTCTCGTGAGTTCAAATTTCCACAGTTTTTTAAAACATGCCGGAATTCAATTATAGGTTAGACCTAGCTATAGCCTATTGGCCCACACAAACTTATTTGCATGAAAATTTGGGGAGCATTACGTGGCCTATAGTCTCGAGAACAGATCAGTTCGAGTTCAGCAGCTATACCGGCACAATCAAAATTGGCTTGGAAGTAGATAAGCAATAAACAGTTGTTCTAGATTGTCTGTGCATATGCCACTGTCTCCTTCATCACTCTCGTTTGTTCCAAACCAGAACACATCGTAGACTTACAGTAGCTTCCGTGCGAGCAACTTTTTTTGATGGCAGCTTCCATTGAAAAAGCAGTCTCCACTGAAAAAACAGTCAACAAATTATCTGAACTGAACACCCAAAACATGGTGTATAAATCGACCATGTCGATGTGCATACATGATGACCTTCATTTAACAAACATCAAATACGGTAGAGTCCTGAGGAAACCTTTAAACTAAGCAAAATAAAAAAAATACAGCGTCCAGCTGTTTTACGGTTCTCTCTATCCACTACTGTCCAAAACAGGGGCATTGGCTGGATGTTTATTCACCTGGCAGCCATAATGCAAACGAAAGCGAGGCTTGAATTGGAATAACATTTAGGATGCAGGTCTGTCTCTCCTGTAGAAAGCAAGATCTATTTTCCACTGCGTTCAATGGGATTAAGTCCATACCCCACAAATGCGGTAGAAAAAAAAAAAAATAAAGCCCAAAAGTAACCCGTCTCCCTCTCAAAAGGTGAAGAATGAGGGTATAGTCACTAGTCTGTAACCTTCACTGTCCAGTGGATCTGCCTTGACCTTGTGAGAATGTTTCACAACGCCTTAAAAATAATTAGCAATAGCAAAAATAGCAATTGGAAGCACATGCCAGATTCTATCATAGCGGAATTCTCCATATCATAAGCCACAATATGTGCAGTCACCTTATTTTTTTTAATTTTACTTGTATTTATACAGGGAAGCCCATTGAGACCAAGGTCTCATTTTCAATGGTGCCCTACAAAGCATAAACAATCATAAACATAAGAAAATACATACTGTCTTAAACGATCTTAAACTAAAATAAAAATCATCATATCTCAATACAATTTACACATTCAGTTGATTCACTGTTACGGCAACATTATTCAAAACATGCACAGACCTCAACTTCAAGTCTCCGTATCCTGTTTTTGAAATGGCCGAATGAGATGATGGAATTTAATTTGAAAGTCTCTTGAAACTCCTTCCATGCTCTAGGAACATAATAACTAAAAGCAGTTTTTCCCAGGTCAGTATTGACTCGAGGGACCTCAAGTACCAGCCAAACCTGAGACCTTGTATTGTAATTACTAGAGCGCCATGTAATGTGAGATGCCAGGTAATTGGGTAGCTTGTGTAGGATTGCTTTGTAGATAAACAGGAGGTAGTGCTGCATTCTCCTAACCGCCAGGGACGGCCAGCCTACTGCTTGATACAGAGTGCAATGATGTGTTCTGAAATGATCCCCAGGGATAAAGCAAAGTGCTGAGTGAGACTGCCAAGCTGTTGCAAGGTGGCAGGGGCAGAATGCAAATAGATGTCACCAGAATCAAGTACTGACATTAATGTAGACTGAATTTAGAGCTTCCTTTTATCACATGGAAAACATGACCTGTTTCTGTAAAATAACCCAATTTTCATTCTTAGCTTTTTATAGTGACGTTCCTTTAAGCAAACTGTGCTTATTCAGGAGGAAATTGACTATTACAATGGAATAGCAGTGACATTTGGAATCTCAACTCTTAAGAGAAAGAAACTGTGCAATGCAGTAGTAATCTCCGGCACGCCAAGCGAGCTCAACGCATTACCACTTCATCTTTCAAAAGGGTGTGTACATGAAAAGACAACTTTGACTGGTGGGCAGATCTTCAAAGAAACAAACCACTGGTGGATACAAAAGCTATGAGAAGGAACCTTTGGCTGCAGCTCAGTACACAGCTATTACTTTGAGACAAGTCCTTCCGTGCAGCTTTGTTGTCAACTCTGATGCTCCACGCTCAGGGGGTGACCCTAGACAGGGAAGCAGCGGACCAATCAGACGTTTACATGGGCTTTCAGAGAGTAAGTGTCCGGACAAGGGCACATGTGCAGACTGTGCTTACCTCATTCCACAAGCAGGTGGAACCATAGCTTTCAAAGAAAACCATACAGTACAAATATCAAGTAATGGGTCAGATGGGTATTACTGGACCAAAGTGGTGTGACTTCTTTGTGATGTCTAACAACGACTTTCACCTGGAGAGTGTGTTTTGATGCAGACATGTGGGAACCAATTAATGTAAATTGAACATCTTCGATTTTATGCATTTCTTGCCAGCAAAATTCAAATGAAATGACACTTGATAATAAATGAATTAACAATTGTTTGTCTTTATTGTATATAAACAATGCAAGTGTGTGTGTGTGTGTGTGTGTGTAAATAAACCTTAAATCATCCATCATCTTTGAGTATTTAGTTGATGTTGCAGCATTCTTAGATACACATATTTAAAGTCCAGTTTCTTGAGAAAGTGGTCCCTGGAAGTTGGTAAGGAGAGCACACACAGTCCACAGTTGATTTACAGAGCCAACAAGTGTCATGGGTAAAATCCTATCAAAAATACGGTATTCTTTTATCCTGCGTACTGCCCTTTCAACGTGATTTTGTAGACGTGCAATTTCTTGTGTTTGAAAAACCTCCTCTTGGCTAAACTGCCTATTTTGTCCCAAAAATGGTGGATTAACTAAAGACACCTGTACCTTTTTCAAAATGCCCTTAATAAGGAAGCCTTTATCAGCTATAACCTCATCTCCTTTATCTAACAAAGGAAGAATCCCTGAGAGTCTTGTCATTTCCTTGTCTGATACAGATCCTGTATAAAGGTCACTAACAAAGGTCACTAGACCGGATGGACTAATGCCTACTAGAGACTTAAAGGTGGTGGTTCCTGGATAATGGGAGCATGTCGCTGAATTAAGAACTTTAGAGCTAGGCCTTTGCACATGCAATTCTGCACAGTCCAATATCACTCTTGTTCGTGGGAAAGTGTTTTTGAAACAGAGAGGCATTAGCTTATTTACACTCTCTCTAGAGGGCCAAACCAGCAATGACCCCATCATGAAATATATGAAGTTTGTCCATGTTATACAAATCCTGCTTACGGTTGACTGGGACACATTAAAGCGAACAGCCAGATCCTGCTCTAAAAAACCCTGTCTTAAACAACAAAGTAACAAGAAAAACTGATTAATCAGAGTTAAACCTTGAACTTTAAATCCCTGGTCAACAATGTGCTCATCTGCTTGCTTGAATGGCTGTGCTTGACTCCCTCCTACCATATTTTCAGCCGTTGGCTGTAAAACCATAAACACAGCTTTAAGTGTAGCATAGTCTTTAAATCCTGTGTAAAACATAATGAGCTTGGCATCACACTGAAAGTGTTCAAGGAAAAAACGGTTGCCTTGTAGTCTGGATATTTCCTCTTGTTGAAAAGCAATAGTTTTCCGTAACTCATCTAGTTGCTCCTCCACTGGTAAAGCCTTCTGGGTGTAATCGTGAGGCAAGCTTTTCTCTTCTTGGCTGGAACTGCGGATAAAAAATCAAAAAACAAGGCACAAGAGAATGATTGATGTTTAATAAAAATCGAATATCTCTAAACTATGAAGAAATTGACTGCATTGAAACACTACGTTTGTGTTGTGAAGAGATGTGAAGAGATGAAACACAGATCAGACCTTGACGTGAAGACCGTCTTCTCTACTTGTAGGTCCTCCTTGTCCATTGAGTTGCTGCAGACATTACGTGAAAAGTCAAAACTACTACCTGATTGCACCACCATATTTAAAATGAGTGTTGATAGCATCATTACCATGATTCATTTGACATACAGCTAGCTTTCTGGCAAATGAAGAGGTTTTCAGTGATAGATAAACAATTGTGGTAAAGTTCAATTGGCCATATGTAGAAGTAATGTTACAAAAATAAACAACCTTGCATTACCTTTCTGTTGTATTATTGGTGATAGTTCTGTCAGGCTTGGCAGAGGACGTCCACGCAAACAAAGTTGGCAATGCCCCTTCCTTAAGCTTCGTAATGCCAGTTAATGTCTTTAAAAAACAGTCTTTGGTAAAATGATCGGAGCACACACGCGTGTTGTCGACGATCTGAAAAGTTACAGAGACATGCTTATTTTTGACGATTTACGCAAGACAGCGGGTGCATTACGTTAGCTTGATAGCATATTGAATAGTATTGTGATGTCTGCTATGCAGTTAATTATTCTGTTAAATTACCTGAAAATGCGTTCCAATGTCCCGTCTAATTTTTACCACCCATTTGCGACGGATGGTAAGGTCTTTTGGAAATCGATGAAAAGTTTTCAATTTACACGACTCTTTCTTTTTATAAGACTTGCACTGAGGGACACAACAGTAAGCCGACATAACCACGATTGTACTTGGTACTTCCGTGTTTTCATTGTCTTCTTCTTCTTCTTCTTCTTCCATTTCTCTGCTTTTTTGATTTTTGGCAGTTAGACGCACAGACCTATATACATATACTGTACATGTATACTATGGCTATGGTTGGACGCAACCAACTTGTAAACTTGCATACCGCCACCTACTGTACCGGAGTGTTTAATATCAGGGGTTTAGATACTTCAGGTTACACTGCAGAGTAAATATAATATATGTATATATATCTATATCTTCCAATCTAATCCTGATTCATTGGGGAAAATAAAGAGAGTCAGCCATCCCAAAGATCCCTTCTAACTTCCACTCTTGTCGGAGCTCACATATCCTATCACGTAAGATTCTCCTTTCTGAATTATATTTACTACACGTTGTATCCAATGTAGCCCTACACTTAGCCGTTACATATAGAGTTGCTTTTAATCCAGTGTGCCTAAATGTCCAAACCTTGAAAATATAACTTCCACTCTTATACTCTTCCCGTTGAAAGCCTTCACTGTAATTTAATTCTGTTTGTTGTAATAGTGTCTCCCTTGATTTCCTGTCCGTTTCCCACTTCTTCTCCCAGGACTTCCTTACTGCCTTTCTTGTCACCTTTTCCAAAGGGAACTTTCATTATTTCATGATCATTCAATTTCAAAGCTCTCTTTGCAATCTCATCTGTCTTCTCATTACCTTTCACACCAACATGAGCAGGGACCCAACAAAACTCAACATTCATTCCAACTCTTTGAATTCTCAATATTGTCGTGAATATTTCCATCATTAAGTCCTCTCTCATGGTTTCTTTTGACTTCAAACTGTTAAGAGCCTGAGCAAATGACAACTCTCTCTGGCCTTACCTCTTCTCTTCTACCCACTGTAGTCCTAGAATTATAGCGACTATTTCTAAAGTGAATAATGATAACCTATCATAATTTTCTTTTGCATATGACGATATCAATTTCAGCTATATACACTCCTGTCCCTACATGTCCATTCCCTGGATCTCTTTATATAGTTATAACTTTTTTCCACAAGTTTCTTGTAGGATTAGGATTATTGTAGGATTATTACATTGCTGTCTCTAACCGTCTTGAGAAAGTCCATCATACTTGCCAGGGTTCTGCATCTCATGAATCAAATCAGCCTTAGCTTCTTCAATCACTAATATCTCTGTGGCGGCTTCTACAACTGCAGTTAAGTTGTCTGTTAAAAAATATTTCATAGGACTGGTAACTGGTGTCCTAAATTGTGATAACAATCATAACCGTTTTATGCTTGATTCACAAGAACAAGCAGTAGCCCGACTTGCTTAACCTCACTGAAGCAAAAATGTAATACTGTACATTAAACTTGTGTGCTTTACTCCATTGTTGCGTCTACAGACGGGTTGACAATCAGGCGAAGCACCAAGAGTATAACAAGTCTAGGCAACGTCCCAACTGCCGAAGTAGGTCTGCAAGTCGCGACAGCAATTATTCAGTAAAGTGAGCCAACTGTTGGCTAAACCTTCGTTAGTACTTGCTATCACGTGACATAAAGAAGCCAATGCAAAAGTGCAGCCCCTTTTATTTTTCCAAGTAAAACCTCGCGACAATTCTGTGCTGTGCTTTACTGCGGAAGTAGCTGCCATTTAGTACATGCTGTCATTGTGCTGGCCCTTAATTCAAGCTTAACTTGTCTGTGCGCTTAGAAGTAGCACGTTCCTTACTAAACAATTTTCATCGGGTAACAAGCTGTAACGATGGCGGTAGTAGATACATCCTCTAGCAGACCCTATCACATTATCATTTTTGGAGCCTCAGGTTTCACTGGACAGTTCGTGATTGAAGAGCTCGCTCGTACCTCGTCTGAAGGTCCGAAGGGAACGTTGAAATGGGCCATCGCAGGAAGGAGTAGACCAAAGCTTGAAAAAGTTCTGGAACAGGCCGCTGGTGCTCTCCGTGAGTATCTCCGCTAGCCTAGTTATTTTGTCTCTAATGTTTGTAGCACTTGCATTTGGACATTAGCGTAAATTACTGCGCATTAAATTAAGTCCGTCATGTCCGTTTGTCACCTGTGTCATGCAAGGTAGGGCGCAGTGTTGGGTAGGGATAAGAAAGGATCTGGAACCGCGGATGTTTTAAACAAATTCTATTAAATGTGTGCAATTGAGGAACTGTGATGTCAATCCAACGTGGATTTAAGTCCAATTTTGCACGACTACAAATGGCTAAAGGGTTACTGGAATGCTAATACGACTTAAAAAGTATCTTAAGGTCCAGGTGGTAATTGGCTTGTCTTTACCAGATAGCCAGTAAGCCACTAGAGTTGTATTTTCTTATCCCTCAAGTTCTTTGTATTGTTCCCCCATCTCATGATGCACGCCAATCTCGTCTTACACTTACAATAGAGAGCCCAAGTAGCTCGAGTTCCACTACAAGACCGCCCAAAAAACGGTAACTAGTCCAAGGGAACTGCGACCTGTGAAAGCACGTGGAGTTTGCCACAGCTTAAGTTGTATTTTATCTCCATTCTTATATACAGGGTTAGGAGTGCTTGACATAACACAATTTGAAAAACAAAATACTGTTAGCCCTGTGAACTGAACGACCCGTTTTCTATAACATGGCATGCGAACGTGCACAGCACCACAGCAACCATTAAGAAGAAACATAATATCAACCTACAGTTCTTCTGTTTTAAAGGCGGCATCATGGTCAGTCTTGTGCCTTACAGAGTGGCATCTAATCTCTAGGGTAAGAATTGCACTGAGTATTCTTTAATGCTTCAACGTATTTTCTGCTGACTAGATAAGCCTGAACTGAGGGCAGAAGTGGACATCATCCTAGCTGATGTGGGCGAACCCGACTCCCTGGCAGCCATGTGCAAACAGGGCGTGATTGTTCTGAACTGTGTGGGACCAGTAAGTAACCTACACACACACTGTGTGTTCTCTGTAGAGACAATGAGCCTGATTGTAAGTATAGGAATAGATAACTCAGTTTTTTTTAAAACAGCTATGTTCTGAAGGTCTTAGATGGCTGGTGGGACTGTGCCCCGAGACAGCTGTGCTCTAGCAGGGCCAATAACATGGACCAGAGACAGGCCCTCATTATTTGGTCTAAATAGAGGTTCAATAAAGGGAGTCAAGTTATGAACAAAAAAATGTCATGTTCTTCCCCAGAGGGCTGACGAGAGCAAATTTAGATGAATAAAACATATTCATCTAATCTTATTTTATTATCTTCAAAGGTTGACTCAAGGGTTTAGATTTTGCACTAGATGATGCCACAGCTGAGTATTATATTGATTAGGCCTAATGTGGGAAGGTGACTGGAGAAAAGTTCACATGAGGATAGATGAAGGTTGGGGTGTCTATCTCTCAACTCATGCCATGCCACCAGTGAGCATGGTGTGATAACAAATTTGCACTTTGTACCGCAAGTCACCTCGGACGGACACACACCACACACACACACACACACACACACAGGATTAACCATTCTGTGTGGACATGAAAGAGCAGTGCTTTTATTTCACTTTTATGGTATTTTAAGTATGAATGTAGCACTTTGAGATTGTTTTTTGCAAGGTAAAGCGAATAAAATAAATAGTGAGCTGAGGTAAGAGGACCCCTTTTGGTGTTCCACGGCTGCACGCTCAGAAATCCGCCAAACTCCACGTAATAACTTCCAAAGGGCATCCACCATGTCTGACCAAATGATAACGCATTGCTGAGACCATGTGTGTGTGTGTGTGTGTGTGTGTGTGTGTGTGTGTGTGTGTGTTTGTGCACGTACAGTACAGGTTCTATGGAGAGCCAGTGGTGAAGGCTTGCGTTGAGAATGGAGCCCATTGCATTGACATCTGTGGAGAGCCCCAGGTATGTGTTCTACTGTGGCCTCTGTCTCTCAACGCTGCCCAGCACGACTGATGTGTTTACTGAGGGCAATGTGCCTGAGGCCTACACACCAAAGCAGGATTTGGGGTTAGTTGCTGGGTATGTTGAACTTGCTTCGTGGTAAAGGCCTCTGGTCTCACTCAGCAGCCAGCCTGGTCAGGGCACTGGGGCTGAAGGGCTCAGAGTAAATGAGAAGCCTGCTGAGTTCAATGCTGCCAATTAAAGTAGACCAGACTCATGAGTCGCGTCTTTCAGTCTCAGAGTTATATAAAATGTTTTGAAGTGGTTTCATACACAGCCCAATCTGTATACAAACAGACTGGAATGGTTTCCTTGTCTCCAGAAAAACACTGCATGATCTGCATGGAAACATGAGATGATTAAAAAAAATGTGTGCGTGTGTGTGTGTAGTTTCTGGAGAGCATGCAGCTGAACTACCATAACCAGGCGTCAGAGAGGGGAGTGTACATAGTGGGGTGCTGTGGCTTCGACTCTATCCCAGCAGACATGGGCGTACTCTACACCAGGGACCAGTTCAAAGGTCTGTAGACACACACACACACACACACACACACACACAACCTTAAAAACGAGGGCACTATGCACTAATCACACATGCATGCTTATTCAGGGTCTATTTTAGTGAGTTTGTTTCCACTAATACTTGCACGTCACATATCACACTGTCAATGGCCAGACTTGATGTTTGGAGAAAACATCACTCACTACTGTGTGTGTTCCTGTGTGTCTGTATGTTTGTCTGTCTGTCTGTTCTTCAGGTACACTCACAGCTGTGGAGAGCTTCTTGACAGCCAGCAGTGGGCCAGAGGTAAGGCTATGACTCCATTTCCCACAAACCCCCTTTCCTCGTGTCCCCTCTCCTTTATTTCCTGTCCCGTTCTCCCTCTCCTTGTCTTCAGGGTGGGTGTATCCATGACGGCACGTGGCAGTCGGCCATCTATGGCTTCGCCGACAGCGGCAAGCTCCGCAGCCTCCGGAAGAAGTTTGGCCACAAGCCCCTCCCCGTGGTGGGGTCAAAGATCAAACGCAGGTGGGCTACGGTTACCGTGTGCATGTGTGCTCCCCCCCCCCCCCCTTAATAAACTGTTTGGTATCATTGATGTTTCATAAATGTGTGTGTGTGTGTGTGTAGGAGTGCCCTGTTCTACAGTGACGAGGTGCAGCAGTACGCAGTGCCCTTCATGGGTGCTGACCCGTCGGTGGTGAAGAGAACCCAGCGCTTTCTCCTGGAGGAGCACCAGGAGACTCCAGTGAGGCCCTCATGGGGAGGTCTGGTCGGCCCCAGTGGGTTGATCAGAGTGTTAGCCTAACTTTAGGAGAGCTGGCTAGCCTAATGCCAGGATCAGACGACACGATTTCAGCCCGATTTGGACACTACTTTGTCGTCGCCGACCAACGTACAGAGTCGGGACCCAAACAAGGCAATCATTTATTGCATAATCTGACATGGTAGCCATCGTGAAAGACAAAAAATTGTGTATTCTGGTCCCGGCATAACTTTACATTAAGAGGGCGTTACCTGTGTTTGACTTGGTCTTGACCTTTGACCTGTGATCTCTTTTGACCTCAGGTTCAGTATGGCGCCTACGCCGGGGTTGGGGGTGTGGCCAACATTGTCAAGATGATGTTTGCAGGGATGATGTTTTGGTTCTTGGTGAAGTTCAGCTTTGGACAAAACCTCCTGATAAAGGTGATTTATATTTAGAAAATCCAGGCCAGATCTCTTAATTGGCTCTAAAGAGGGTATGAAAGAGCAGTGTTTTAATTGATTGGTTGATTGTCTTCTCTCTGTCCTTGTAGTATCCTGAATTCTTCACCTTCGGATTCTTCTCCAAGGCCGGACCAACTAGAAAGCAGGTAAACTCTTAAAGTAGAGTTGCACCCACATAACCTTTTTTTTTTTTTTGGTCCAATATCAAATTGTTTGTGTTGCTTCTTTAGCGAGTATAAATGAAGGAACAACTAAAAAATGAAGGAACACCTTTTATTAAGTATTCTTATAACTCGTACTGTGAGTGTCATAAATTTACCATAATGCTTATGGATAAAGGGGACTGGCACAATCCAGCCCATAATAAGCAATATTAGACCGATGGCTGACTGTGCCTTTTATGCCAAAACAAGCATATACCTACTGTTGGGCGTTAAGTGGTGCCTCCATTCATGAAAGTGAACCCTGTTAGCTCCATAATGGCTGCTTTCTAGCATGATGACTGGCACAAGGTGGCATCTGTCCAATAAACTAGCTCAATGATTGGCTTGTTGGTGCTACTTGGTCAGTAGACTAGCTCAATGATTGGCCTATTGGATAAATGGATTAATGGGTGCCAAAGAAAAACAACCACTCACGCAATACGAGAAATAACCCAATAAAGATAAATACTACATTTTCATAAAATAAATAAAATGGAAACATGCTACAAACAAAATTCCCTGATAATACATGGCTTGGCCCAACAAATTATGAAATCCCCCTGACTTTCCAGGCCTGGAATAAACTTTTTCAAATTCCATGATATTCCAGCCATTCCATGTCCCGTGGTAACACTGCCACCATTTATTATTCTGATTATTTTTTTGTTTTTCTTCTTCTATATAGATGGAGGGATCCTCTTTCCAGTTTGCCTTCTATGGAGAAGGCTACACTGAGGGCCAGGATCCGTCTCAGGGAAAACCCAACAGCAAGATCCGCACGCTGGTCCAGGGACCAGGTAATCCCTGGCTGTTGCTAAGGAGACGCATAAAACGACAATGTCTTGTAAACCGGAGATAGAATGTTACTATGTTAAACCAAGCTGTGGTAAGGCTTTTATATACTGGCCATTAAAACATCAAAGGACATGACATCGAACATTTGCTCTGTGAGTAGTACCAAAGTATTTAATTTCATTTATTTATCATCGGAACTAGGGGTGTCCCCGACCTAAGAATTTGCCTAGTCAAATTTGATTAGACCATTCTCGCCTAGTCAACTGATCGTCGAATGAGGTTTTTTTGGTTTGTTTTTTAAAGTCCTGCCAAGATGCTGCTCAGATGGTCATGCAAAATTGGATGGTGCAACTTAGTCTACCATAGTGATTTTTTCACGCACACTAAGGAGATTGATTACAAGCACATGAGTTATTTTCCAAGTTGTTAATAACAGTAGGCTGTTAATAACTGTAAATAATATGAGCGTGGTGTATGGCCAATTTAGTGCCGCTAACGTAATGAGCTCACGTAAGTCATGGGTATACATACACACTCAACGGAGAACGGAGATCAGCATTAGCTAGACTGAAAGGACCTTGCTGAAAGGTTCCCTGCGTAACTGCCACGAACAAAGAAAGTCACGAGGTGAGTTCTGAACAAATAGGCAGATATTTATACCAAAATAGGCTACATATCATGATTTATTGGGAAAAACTAAGCAATTATATGTATAATCAGACATTCGGCACCCCCCCCCATGTAGCCGTAATGGAATGATCCTTGTTTCATAACCACATTTTGCACGATTCAACTGAAATTGGCAGTCGGATCAGGCTTCTTCAATCGAATCGTCAAATAGTCGACTATTCGTGGTCACCTATAATCTCAACATTTAGAAAAACAGCTGGACACTTCAGGATGTTAGGGGTTCGCAAGGTGCAAGGGCAGCATTTGAGGGGCTTTGAATCTTAAACGGTTCACATAATCACCACCTAGCAGTTTCAATCTTCTCTACCAAAGCCAAACCAATACATTGCACTTTTTTCTCTCTCCAGAGGCTGGATACGTTGCCACACCCATAGCCATGGTCCAAGCAGCCATCACCATTCTGAATGAGCCAAACACTCTCCCTAAAAAGTGAGTTGTTGCACAAACCATGAACGAGTTAGACATGGCGGGGGGTGGGGGGTGTACAAACACTGACCTTTGTGGCCATTTTTCTGTCCAGGGGAGGCGTGTACACTCCAGGGGCAACCTTTGCCAAGACAAAGCTCATCGACCGCCTCAACAAACATGGCATCCAGTTTTCGGTCATCTGAAGTTTGTCACCTCCGTGACCCCGTACCACAGGTTACTTGCACTTGTTCGGCTTGACAGACGATGGGACTGCACGTTAATGGTGTCTCCTAACGCGACCGTGACATAGCTAGCTTTCAACAGGTCCCTTGGATTTAATCATTTGTGATCCAGTTTGCTACCTGTGCCATTATGGAGATTAGAGTAGAAAAGAAATGTCTGTATGATGCCTCTTGTGTGTGCGCGCACTTGTTTTTGAGTCTGTGCTGGCTTGTTCTCCTCAAATTGAACAGCTTGATTTCTGTACAAACTTTATTTTGTATTTTTCTCTTGTGCTAAATAATAGTATTTTTGTGTGTGCAATAACCGATCTGTTCAAGCCTGTTTCTAAAAGCTTGTTTTGAAGTTTAGATTGTGTTCCATCAACAGCATGTTGTATTACAGAAAACGTAATTCACACGTGATTTTTCTGGGCTAGTTGATATGTAAGTAATTTGCATTGTTGACATTAAAAAAACACTAACGCATTGTAAATGTAAAGGATTTATGTGACTTTGCTGTTGCCCATTGAGCATGCCTACTACCTAGCAGCGTGTGTGTGTGCAGGGTGCTCATAAACTGTCTGGATGTGGAAACTATTCTGATTGTATTGTAAACCTGGCAAAATAAAGGCACACATGGTACCAGTGAAAAACATTGAATGATTTGTATATATTTCCAAGTATTCTTAAATTCACAATGAAATAGTGTTGTGGAGGAGCCAGGGTTGGCTGATGAGCATGCAGGATTACACATTCTTTCACTTGCCCTTTTCTTTCAGGTACTCCCCTGGAAATAACATTTACATATGCAAGTAAACAAGCTATAATGTTCGACCGGAACTGCGAGTGGGTTTTAAACAGTACAGTAACAAACTGGCAATAAATTAAACTTACCAAGCTTTTCAACAGCTTCTACACACACACTGGGGTACATGGTGTCGTTGTAGGTTGCAACCAGGACGTACAACTGGGTCTTCACGAGTACCAAGCCGTGTGTACCCTATCAAAAAAGAGCGCCAGCGTAAATCCTCCGTTTTGAAATAAGTCATATTAAGATATACTGAAGTCATTGTTGCCAATCAATTAAAACGGGCAAAACAACGGAAATTCTCATCAAAGTGCTGTAACTTTAATTCATACTGACACATTTGCAATATATAGAGTTCCTATCTGCTCGCACACAAGTGTAGTTTTTCTCTTGGAAGTCAATCCCGTTTTCTCTCGTGGCTGCTAAGTGCTTGAAAGATTCAATTAACATCTGGGCTTGCTGTGGAGACACCTGCAGTCAGTGAAATTAAGATTCATGAATTCAGTTATAATTCTAACGTTTGCAACATTCATGTTACATTTACACACCTATCTGACTTATTCAGCCCAGCTATAGCCTTCGCTAAATAACGTTAGACCCGGTCTGAAACATTTTGTTCTGATCAGCATTGCAAATACTATTAATACTAGTGACGTATGCTAATGTGCGCAAAATTACCTGAAACCTTGAAGAAGCAGCTATAATTGTACCATTCTTGGCTGCAAATAATACAGCAGCTTCAACATGCTTTGTGTCAATAAGGCAGTCGTTAATCAAATTTTGATATTGGTTCATGATTTCATAACCTAGGGCGGTAGAAGCAAGGCTAGGACAATTTTTCTATCAGTAGGGCATTGTTATTTATGTTGATCGTTTCCTTGGAAACAGTGTTACATTTAACAGAAGTGGAGTACAACAACGTCTGCCACATTAGTTCCTTTCGATAGCAATTTTTCTATTTGTTATGATCCAATAAAATGCCACCTTTTGAAAACCATAAAGAACTGATCAGGTAAAATGTATTTACTTTATTTTTGTACAAATTACAGAAAAAATACTTGATGAGACGAAAACAACAATCATGATAGGTTAAGAGAGTCGAGAAGATCTTTGTAATGGTATTTCTCCACTATGGTAGTCACACTGTCCCAGGCTTTGATGCTTCCAAGAATACCCAGCACATCTCTCATAACAGCCCTTTAAGGGATAAAACGGCATTAGTTCATTCATTCATATAAAGCATTAGCATAATAAATGAATGGTCCTACCAAACTAAGTTTCATTCAGGGAGCGAGAGAGAAAAAAGCAAGTGGAAGTGATTCCGTGTGTGTGTGTGTGTGTGTGTGTCTGTGTGATTGAGGCTTATATAGCTACCTGGTGCTGGCTGCATCCGTCTCCTGGTGTTTGCAGATAGAGTGGGCAGTCTGAAGCAGGTGACTGCTGAGAGACTTCAGCTGACTGAGAGGGGAGCCACTAATGCTGCCATCTGCAAACCAGGACTTGGGGAAACACTCAGCTACCTGAAGAGAGAGAGGGAGGGAGAGCAAGACAGAAATTGAGAATAAAACTGAGAACAAAGATATAAATAAATAAATAAAAAATTAAAAAAATATTGGGAGTTTTTAGGCTCGAAGGTATCTCGGAATACACAAACCTTTTTGCATTTGTGGATGGAGATTTTTTCATCAGCCTCATTAAGCAAGGTCATCATCAGATAACGGTTGAGGAGTTTGTCCAGCATGAGCTCCTGGAGGACGGGCTCAGGAACCACCCCGTCCCAGAGCCTCATGTTGCCTAAAAGCTGAGACACACCAAACACCCAGCATGGCCGTCAAGAACTGAAGTTACAGGAGCACTTCACTCCATTGGCCCTTTGACTGACAAGGAACGAGTTCTTTTTTTAAGACATGTTTTTAAGATGTTTATAAGACTCGTTATGTAATATGCTGTTCTGTAATATGTTGAATGTGTGTTTTTTTATGATTCTTTTATCGTTTTATTTTAAGTTGATTTGTGCTGCTCTCTAGTGCTTAGGTATCACTTGGAAAATAGGATTTTAATCTCAAAGTGATTTCTCCTAGTAAAATAAAGGTGTAATGAAATGTTTAATTACAGCTGCACAGTACTGGAAAAAAACAAAGCGTTTTCATGTAATACGCTGTAATCCGTAGTATGTAGATACTGTACACTTTTCTTATGGGTGAAAATAACACTGTTCTGACAAACCTTTACTGCTGTCCAGAACTGCTGCTCTCTGAACTGACACTGAGGGGATGACCGGTCATCTAAAAACCTGTAATAAAAAAATACAAAGAACAAATTATTTCCCTTTAAAACAACGAAAGTTAAAAAGCTCACAAGAAACGCTTAGATCTTTAATAAAGTTACGTGCTTTGTGACGACTGATTATAGCTAAAAGAAAGAAATTGACATTTGGTTTCTAGCTGAGTCGACAGACTGACTTTTTGGGATAGAGGGGGATGAAGACGTCCTCGTCCACAGAGCTCCTGAGTCGACCGCTCACTGCTTCTATAAACGCCTGAAAGAAAACACAACACAGACTATCAGTCAATGTGAAAAGAAGTATGGGGGCTTTTGTAGTAACGCGTTAAAGAAAAGGTTGTGAATTTGTTAACATGTCTTCCTTTTATGTTCTGCTTGCCTTGTGTAAAGCACATTGAAATGCCTATGTGTATGAAATGTGCTACACAAACACAATGTATTTGATCTCATTTGAACCTTTAAGAGTGGGACCTACCTTGACAGGTTTGGTCTGCTCCCCCACAAACACAGAGTAGTCATCTTTCAGCCTGTGGCAGAGTTCAGCCAGACAGGCAGACTCACGGCTGGACAAAGGGTCCCACACTAACTCCACAAAGGCTTATGGATGGAGCAGAAGAACACACACACACATCAGATCATCAAAAACAACATGAAGGACACACACATCAGGGTATGTCCAGAGCGTTAAACAACAACAACAACATGTTCCTAGTATTGTTAGGCAGCGCTAATTCGTGCAGTTTGAACAAACCAAAACAAGAAAAAGACACCAGTATCATATAGACTGTATCTACCCTACACCATCTCTGACGTAGTAGGTGGAGTCATTATTCACATAAAACATGAAGAGAACTGTTTGTAACCCCGACCTTGTGTCTTGGGCAGCAGGGTCTTCTCTATGATGGCAGGGAGGGTCTTCTTGTCCGCGTTTTCAGACTCCTCGTAGCCCTGACCGTGACAGAACGTCTCCACGGCAGAGTACCATGGCAGGGCCTCAAAGTCTTCCCCTTCCTGCTGACGCACACACACACACACACACACACACACACACACACAACGCTACATTACACTGGAAACAAAACTAATACCTGATACCGCTACAATCATGAATAGATGGCAAAACTTGTATTGATAACAAACATACATGCACCCACACACGCGAGGGACTGAGAGAGAGAGAGAGCGACAAAGGGAAAGATCGAGGGAGAGAGAGAGAAAGTGTGTGTGTGTGTGTGTGTGTGTGTGTGTGTGTGTGTGTGTGTACCTTCAGGGGTGTCCATCCTAGCAGCTGGTGCCTGATGAGAGGGCTGAGTAGCTTGGGCAGGCAGAGGCTGATGTAGGCGCTGTGGTAGGACTCGGAGAAGGAGCCTCTCCACTCGTCGAAGCGGGACAGAACCTTCTTCACGTCCCAGAAGTCTTCCTGGACGTCGGAGAACACACCCTGGGCCCGGATCAGGATGTCCTCTGGTGAGCGGCACCACAACAGGAGGAGACGGAAAAGACAGGGGCTTAGAACATCGGAACGGGACATTTAGGATTTGTTTTCCAGGAGGACTTGTAGGGGAAAAAAACATGGTATGCTAGCCAATGTGATAGATAAGCGTAGCTACGACACCTTGACGTGAGCTACACTATAAAATCTTGAATACAAATACAAAATTGTATAAAATTAATAAAAATAAATATATAATAATAATGAAATCTAATTTGGGTGATATTTGTTAATAATTGTGAATATGGCGTGATGGTGGATATTCTTATCACCTCGTTTCTTCAGCAGTTCTTCCTCCTCTTCTGGGGAGGGCAGACAGTCCGCTGGGGGGCCACCAAAGTCTTCCTCATCACCAAGGGCACTGCACCGTGCAAAATAATGTTAATGTTAGTGTATTTAGAAAAATACCGTTGAAAAACGTATTTATTGACACAGTCATTAATATATTCCTAAGAATATTAATACAAAAAAAATCCTGATAAAATAAAACATCTCAATGTAATTGCCATCATAATCCTTTTTAAATATATTTGAAACACCTTTCAAACACTGTTTTGAGTAAGGAAACGAACTAGTCTTTCAACATGCTTGCACAGTGCCAACATCGCCGGTCCCTGCCCAAATCCATTCCTGACTAACCCATGCTATTGTTTAGCTACAGTGGCAATAAAAGAAAGAGGTTTATGAATGTGTTTGTGAAAAATAATAATAATAAGACAAAGTCTCACCTTCTGGTTTGGGTTCTAATCACATTCTCCGAGTCCTCATCCTGTTTAATATCAGTTGTATCTAAAGAATTGTAAAGACATTACAATGACACCATCAATAATAAAACAAAAAACATGCGTACAGCACATATACAATGATAGTGCCCTCATATACACACTCCCAATCTCACACAGTCCCCCTCCCCAAACGTCAGGTCCCCCACCTCAGGACCCTGGTAGGTGTACAGCGCCACGTACTCTGAACTCACACTCACACTCACACTCACACTCTCTCACACACACACACACACACACACACACACACACACACACACTCACAGCTAAGCTGCTGAAGCCGTGAGGACTCCTCCATCACAGCTTCCCGTCTGCGGGACAACAGCGCCTCCGCCTGGTCAGACAGTAGAGAGTGCATGTCCATCTCCAACGAGTTCACCTCTACAACCTTCAGGACAAAATGCAATATTAATAACACACTATTAATACCACTCATAAGAACATACGTCCTACACGCCAACAAACAAGTTAAGATGACGTAAATGATGGAACAGTTAAGTTAAATACTAAAGCCCTTCTTTTATTGGGACGAGCAGAGGAATTCTAATACATTGGTTTTCAGTGACGTGTCTTGACGTGAATATCGTTTTTTGTTTTTTTTGCGGTTCCTCTGGCCACCGAACGGACCTTCTCTCTCAGGCATTCCACCAGGTTCTGGACGTAAGCGTTTGTGGCTCGGTAGAAACGCAGCTGCCGGTCGGTGGAACCGTCCTCCAGACTCTCCAGGGCACTCCGGGCACTCTCCATGTCCGATTCCATCCTCCTGAGCTCGGCCTCGCGAGCCCGGTGCACCCCCCTCAGGGAATCCAGCCTGGAGCATTCGGGAAGGGAGGAAGGAAAAAGAGGGAAAGGGGAAGAAAAAAAGGAGAGGGGCAAAAAGGAAAAAAGTTTTTTTTATCACAAAGAGCCCACTTTATCAGGCTTCAATGCTCTGATGTATATAGCTATGTGTATCTACAATTTTTATTTAGCACTACATAAATATATATATAATATAATATATATAAAATGTATCCCAAAATACATGTATCAGTGAACTTTCAGTGGTATCTTTTTTAAATATCAGCCCAATATAAAAACAGACATTTATTATTATTATTATGGTGAAAGTCCACTGACTTCCCAGTGATCCTCTTCTTGACCATGCTGATCGTGACCGGAGGAAGAGACTCGGGGATAGCAGCTCTCTTCTTCAGTCTCCTCCTGCTGGAGTCACTGTGGTCACTGCCAGAGGGGCTCTTAAAGGAAGAACAGAGAGAGAGAGAGAGAGAGAGAGAGAGAGAGAGAGAGAGAGAGAGAGAGAGAGAGAGAGAGAGAGAGAGAGAGAGAGAGAGAACAATGCAATGACAAAGGTGGTGAGAGACTAGACCCCAATCAATACTGGACACGTCAATTATTTTAAACAGATAAAATAGATAAATCAATAGTTATAAACAAATAAAATGGATAAATCGATAGTTTTAAATGAATGAAATACGTAAATCGGACAGGCTCTACTAATTAGGGCTTATGGCGTTACCTGTTTGCCCGGGACTCTTTTGACCCCCTTCCCTATCTGTTGCTCCTCCCACAAGGTCTGGTCCTCTCTCTCCTGGGAGTCGGAGTCACTGTCCTCGCTCTCACTGCGACCTGGAACAACAAGGTGCTCATTTCCAGGTCTAATATTTCTGTTATTCCTTCTGTGTTTGTTTCTGCTTGCCCCGTGCAAAGCACATTAAATTGCCTATGCGTATGAGATGTGCTATACAAATACATTTGAATTGATTCATGTGCACACAGCAAACTAACCCCAAAAACAAGCACAGCATCTGCCCTTTGCCAGCAGAAACACACATCACAACTACAACTACGGTCACCGCCTCGTTTTCATGACCGTTTCCAGCGAGCTCCTCGTCTTGCCTGTGTTTCCCATCTCTCTTACCCATCTTTGCTGCTATCCTTTCTCTTATGGTTTTGGGGCGCGGGGCAAACTCAATCCTGCGCTGGTGGTCATCTGGCTCATCATCATCATCATCATCATCGCTCTGTTTCTCTCGGTCATGGCTGTTGGGTGTGCCAGGTGAGCCGTGGCCTTCCCTGCCCAGGGAGATGTAGTCTTTCTGGGATCGAGCCCGTTGACGTTGGCTTCTGGCTGCCTGGATCTTCCTTGCATCGGGTATTACCACTACATAAATAAAAAAACACATCCCACCATTCATTGTTCCGGGGGACTTTCAGTGGTATCTTTTTTAAATACAGATTGAATACATTCGTTTTTTAGAGCTGTGCATCTGTTTTTATCGTTTTTAATGTTGTTATTTATTTGTTTTGGATGGAAATCTGGTCACTAACCTCGTGTGGGAACAGAGGATGTTGATGACATGGAGGACAGGGAGGAGGCGGGGCTCGAAGCTGTGCACCTGGCATCCTCGCCGTCGTCATGGTTACTGTCCGGGGAGAGTTCCTCTCCTGAGCCGTCCGTGTCAGACTCCTCACGAGGAAACGCTGTCGCTGTCGCCGTCACCTCTCTCCCCACTTGGGAACCATAGAATTAGTGATGTCATTATGAGCGTGAGTGTGTGTGTGCGTGTGTGTGTGTGTGTGTGTGTGAGAGTCCTTTCTGCATGTGCAGTTTGTGTGTAAAGAACACAGGAGTACACCATCGCTTGAAATACGGTGGAGTTATCGACAGTGCCATCAACTGTTTAAACGACAATGATGTATCACCTACAATGGGAGGTATACAAAGTGTCTGTTACCTGTGGATTTAGGTCTCGAGGTCTTTGCCGGTGAACCCTCCTCTTTCGTACGGACTTGAAAAACCACAGCTCTGTCTGATGATTTCTTCAACTTGAATTCTGACACTCCACCTAAAAATAACAAAAACATGTTTTTAACCAATGCTGTCAATTAATGAATGGTTTACCTGGATGTTTCCAAAAGTGAGTCAATGAGAATGCATAGGAAAGTACTATCCCTAAACCAGCCAGGCTAAATAACATCTTAAAATGTTATAAATAACATCTTAACTGTACAGTCTGACAAGTCAATCAACTACTGACTATCGCAGTGTTAGAATTTGTATTCCCTAAATCGGAAGTGCTGGAGGCCACAAAAATATTGTAGGCCCACAAGCCCTAACGTAAGGTATACGTTGCCTGCTCGCCACAAGTAGAACGGATGAATCAGTCACACCCGTACTATACCTTCTTTGTCGTCCAAGAAGCTCAGCACTTTTCCTTTATCGCTCTTTGATATACTTATTTTCGTATCTGTAGTCGATCCCGCACTGTCTTCACCCGAATCCTCTCCATCATTAAAGTCCGATTTCGGAGGGGTTCCTTCCCGCGTAGAGCTGCAGATTCCACGGGGTCTGAGCAACTTCGATTTAGCTAACGACTTCCCTGAAGATACGTCTGGTTCGTTTCCCTCTGCATTCTCACTTTTCTGTTGATCTTCATCACTGGAGTCTCCTTTCCTCTGACGAAAGTTTCGGCGGGGCTTCTTGTTGAACATTTTGACAAAGTACAACCTTATGGCTGGTGTGACAACAACAACACAGGTCGTGGAAAGTTACGGCATATCGGAAATGAGTACGGTGTCGAAAACGTATGACAAGCCATCACTAGCAGTGCATTCTGGACCATGGAGTCATGGTGAATAATATGCCCTACTTTTATAACAATGTCTCTGCTGACATAGTTATGAAATATGGCAAATGTATTGTTAAATAGAGAATGTTTGATAAATAAATTCGACTCTATACACTCTGGTGCAGTAGGTGGCAGAATTCACTTAAGATATTTGGTTGCCTATCGCCAGTAAATCATAGAAGGAAAAGAAGAAGCAACAGCAAAGAAGAGGTCCCCATCCAATCCGGGCAAAAATCTGCCTTCCTCTCCTCCCATTCAGTGCCGCCCGAAGTTCGGTCAAACGTCACCGTGCCCAAGAGAAGTCGAGTCGACCCGTCAGCCATGTTGTCTGCGTAACATAGCTGACAGCAACAGGTCGAGAGTAATAAACTACACATTTCAGACAGACTTTTGTATTTTAACAATACCAGATTGGCTCAAGAAACTTTGGAAGTTTAGAATGATCGCTATTTTGAAAGTTCGGACGAAGAGGACTCTTTAAAATCCATGTTATTGTGCGCCCCTACAGAGAGGTAAGCTACCAGAAACTGCTCATCTCACAATGAGTGCAAGTTGTATGGTTATAGGAATTTATTCGCTTATAAAGTAACACTTTTGACAAAGACCTTGATCTTACTCCCACAGGCAAAGCTATCACATTAACAATGCAGGCAATCGAAGTGTTCTGCAGCGAAACAACTTCGCAGAAACATGTATTTGATGAAGCATACGTTAGTTGGGAATGGCGTTTTAAAAAACTTTATTTGTTATTACAAACAGAAACGATTCTAACAATTGAATAGCTTAATATATCAAAATATACATGCAGATATGTTTCGAAAATTCCTCAAACTTGTTCTGCGGGTTGCTGTTCTCGTCCCTCCTTGTGACAAGTGCTAAGAAAAATGCAACCATAGGTTCAAGTTTGCAAATGTTAGATGCTCTTTACCTCACTGTCCATGTATGCGGATTTATGTCATAGCTAAGACAGACCCATCCAATGCGATTTCAAAAGAACCACCTCTGCTTAAACGCGCTGGTTTCTGACAAATTAAAAACATTGTACAAACGGCACCTTAGGAGGGTAGAGAGGACGAGAGTGCGACCCTGGCACTGGCGCGTAGGTGGAAGTACGCAGGGTCCTAGGGTGCCTGGCAGACAAGTGTTGCAGGAAGTCTCATACTGGCTGCCGTGTATAACCTCATCTTTTGGTCGAAGCAGTGTAAATTTAGCTTCACCTGGCAACATCGTGCTTGTCCAATATTGTTGTTACTCCCAACTTAATAGTATGATAGACTGTTCTTAGTTGGCATTTACTTCAACATGATTTAGTACAAGGTTGTTGCTGATACATTCCAAAGTCACTGACCGTCTGTGTGTGTGTGTGTGTGTGTGTGTGTGTGTGTGTGTGTGTGTGTGTGTGTGTGTGTGTGTGTGTGTGTGTGTGTGTGTGTGTGTGTGTGTGTGTGTGTGTGTGTGTGTGTGTAAGTTTACACGTTTACATGTTTGAATGTGTCTTGTAACAGGTGTGAGGGTGAGAAAGAGAGAGAGAAATAGAGAGAGTGAGAGTGAGAAGCTCCACACCTGCTAAACAAGATTACTATAGTCTAGGGCAGGCCCTGACAATCAGCAGTAGGGACTCTGTGTAGAGGTGATTAGATTACCTGCTCATAATCCTCACTTTCTCTGCTGTGCAGGACCCCTGCTGTAGAGAGCTCCAGGATGAAGTACATTTCTTCGGGATTAGCCAGGGCCAGTATCTGGAGTGAGACAATAGCCTAATATCCACTGCAGGATAAAGCAAGGCTATCTAGGACCAGGACCGTCCAACCACGCTAACAACTCATAATATAAAGAGTTATTGTTTCATTTAACACCATCTGCTTGTTAGGAATTTGACTCTGAAGCAGCAGGATTTAGGTTCTTTAAAACGTACAGTATTTTATCGTCTTTTAGCGAAATAAAACAGACAGGGGAAAAATGGCAAACACCTACAAGACCTATTTGACATAGCGGTGGAAACATAGCGCTTGGTGTTGTGAGAAGTTTAGCCTGTTTGGCACCACGCCAGCCAGCTTCCTGGACTCTTGTTTAGGCTCCAGGCCAACCCCAGCCTCGGACTAATCAGCCCCCTTTCATGTTTTCCTTGTAGATAGCCTCTGTTTGTCTCTGTGCGGGACGCGTGTGTAGCCCATTTGACCTCGAGCCGGTCGGCGAGCCTCCTGACAAGGCCGCTCTGTCCTCTCTGTCCTCAGCGCCGGGCCCAGTGTACCAGGCCGGGCTCTGTCCTCAGCGCCGGGCCCAGTGTTCCAGCCCGGCTCTGACGAAGCCGGGGGAATTTGACGGGCAGGGCAGAGCGCCGAGGAGGAAAAAGGGAGAGGCAGGCCCAAGCCTCCCAAAACAAAAGCAAAGCAAACATCATTCATCAAACGCCGCCTCTTGATTCTGACGCGCTGCAAAATGGCCCTCTGTGGCCCTGCCTGAGAACGAGAGATTGCCTTTTTTTTACTTTTTACAGCAGGAGAAGGGGAAAGGACGAGATCTGACCTAACATCTCGTCTCTTCGCTCCTGTGGTTGGCCAGCTTTTTATGTCAGGAAGGCTATCCAGCCGTACGATCGCCCCAGTGTCCCTTGCTCTCTTTAAATCCCGCGCAGAGGCAACAGCGAGCAGGGTCACAAGGCTCCACTGGAGGTGTAGAAGAAGAGCGAGGGAGCTGTGAGTTGACGCACAAAAGGTGTGAAACCCGAAAGGGTGGGAGATGTGCGATAAGGCTATTGGTTTTGTCGCGGCCTTGTTTTTGTTCCAGGTCCTACGGCCTCTGTTGTTGTGGTGATGACAGCATGGGAATGGAAGCTCTGGGTCACCTTTCACCACAGGGCTGGCTCCCACAACAGATTAAACGCACCACATCATTCAAGAGGAATAGGCTGTCTAGTCAACTTCTCTGTTTATGTTACTTCGTACTGGTATCACTTTTATTTGATAAATGATGAATGTCTCTACAACGATCTTCTGTGTGTGTGCGCGTACATACTTTTCTCTGGACTGCATTCCACCGAGATGACAGACAGTTGACTCAGGTCTGACTAGGCGCTTTTAAAAGAAACCGATGGAAATAGACGTGTGTGTGTGTGTGTGTGTGTGTGTGTGTGTGTGTGTGTGTGTGTGTGTGTGTGTGTGTGTGTGTGTGTGTGTGTGTGTGTGTGTGTGTGTGTGTGTGTGTGTGTGTGTGTGTGTGTGTGTGTGTGTGTGTGTGTGTGTGGATGGGTGGGTGTGTGAAGAGAGAGAGGATGTTTTTGTAGGTAATCCCGTCTCGCTGTGTGTACTTGTGTGAGAGTCATGCCTGTGTGCTCATGGTGGTTTATCACAGGCAGTCAGGCGACCCCGCCCACGTTTCCTTACTTCCTGTTTGGTTTCTCTGAGTCCAGCCTCGGTTTCCGCCCTCCTCGGCTGCTCAGGGACCAATGTCTTACTCTGGGCATGGACAAAGAGGGCAGCTAGACCTAGAGGAGTCCATCTGGCCCCGGGTTTAAACACTATACATGGTATCAAATGCAAATGGGGCCTAGTCTCTCTTTCTTCTTTGATCTCTCTCTCTCTCTCTTTCTCTCTTTCTCCCTCTCTCTCTTTTTCCCTCTGTCTTTCTCTCTCGCTCTCTTCCTCTCTCTCTTG
>CM030173.1:3387962-3450462 GCA_017639675.1 Aplochiton taeniatus | reverse complement strand
TACGCCCCATAATGACTCAAAACAAAGTGTATTTATTACAAATATTTATTGATTCATTTAAAGTTTGATTTATTCTCACCGATGGGCTCCATATTATAATTGTCTATCAAGGATAATTATAATTTTGTGTTGGCAATTAAGGGTCACTTTTTGTTGAACATTTTTGAACCACAAAGCTGTCTACCAAGACTTTTTATAAACCTTTATAGACTTATATAAGCCTTTATAAACCTTTATAGACCTCTATACGCCTTTATGAACCTTTATAGACCTCTATAAGCCTTTATAAACCTTTATAGACCTCTATAAGCCTTTATAAACCTTTATAAACCTTTATAGAACTATATAAGCCTTTATAAACCTATATAGATCTAATCTATATAAGCCTTTATAAACCTTTATAGAACTATATAAGCCTTTATAAACCTTTATAGATCGAATTTATATATGCCTTTATAAACCTTTATAGAACTTTATAAACCTTTGTAGACTTATATAAGCCTTTATTAACCTTTATAGATCTAATCTATATAAGCCTTTATAAACCTTTATAGAACTAAATAAGCCTTTATAGACCTCTATAAGCCTTTTTAAACCTTTATAAAACTTTATGGAACTTTATAAACCTTTGTAGACCTATATTAGCCTTTATAAACCTTTGTAGACCTATATTAGCCTTTATAAACCTTTGTAGACCTATATTAGCCTTTATAAACCTTTATAAACCTTTATAAAGCTTTATAAACCCTCTACTTACCAAATGGGAGAGATTAGAGGACCGTGTGCCGAAGATGACCTCGCTAATCCCTCCTGTCTCTCCATGTCACCTCACCTCCTCCTCCTCCTTTCTCTTCTCCTCCATCTGCTCCTCTGCTTCTCCTCCCCCTTCTCATCTCTGCTCCCCCTCTTCCTCCTCCTCCTCCTCCTCCTCCTCCTCCCAGGGCCCTGGCTGATATGAATAAGGATGGGAAGATGGACCGTCTTGAGTTCTCCATCGCCATGAAGCTCATCAAGCTGAAGCTGCAGGGCACACAGCTGCCCACGGCCCTGCCAATCATCATGAAGCAGCCTCCTGTTCCCGCCCCCAGTCTGGCCCCAGCATCCATGATGAGCAACGCGCGCTACGGTAACCTGTGTGTGAGTGAGTGAGTGAGTGAGTGAGTGAGTGAGTGAGTGAGTGAGTGAGTGAGTGAGTGAGTGAGTGAGTGAGTGAGTGAGTGAGTGAGTGAGTGAGTGAGTGAGTGAGGGAGGGAGGGAGGGAGGGAGGGAGGGAGGGAGGGAGGGAGGGAGGGAGCGAGCGAGCGAGCGAGTAGCCGTTTAAAAACACACATTTCAGATTAGTCTCTTCTTGAGGGAAAATAAAAAGAGCAGTGCCTTTCTGCGCTTGCATTGATCTTAGCTGGTCTTTAGGAATGAACTTGTGTGACCAGCATACTTAAAAAAAATGTCTTAGTCTTTCTATTTCTTTGGATAAAGGTGTGCACTGTAATGCAATGTGATTATTGTGTGTACTGTAATGTAATAGAATTATGGGGTGTAATGTGATGTAATGTGATTATGTAATGTTATGTGATGTGATGTAATGTAATGTATTGGGATTATGTAATGTTATGTTATGTGATGTAATGTAATGGGATTATGTAATGTTATGTGATGTGATGTAATGTAATGTAATGGGATTATGTAATGTGATGTATTGTATTGTAATGTAATGTAATGTAATGGGATTATGACGTTGGTGTTTTCCAGGTATGGGTTCGATGCCAAACCTGTCCATGATGCCCGGAGGCATGCCCCTGCTGACCCCAATGCCAATGACCTCTCACCTCTCACCCATGGCCTCCATGTCTCCGCTCGCCACCCTGGTTCCCACGGCGACCAGCATGAGCCCTCTGGTTGGCGCATCCAGCCCGATGCCCCTGCTGCCCTCCCTGGGAAGCCCCGCCATGCCCAATGGCACCCTGGGTATGCTGCAGCCGTACCCGTCGGGGGCTATGGTACAAGGTATTAATTCCTCCTCCCCTCTCCTCCTTCTCCTCCTCCTCCCCCTCCCCTCCTCCCCCTCTCCTCCTCCTCCTCCCCTCCCCTCTCCTCCTCCCCTCGTGGAAGTTAGGCGACCTCCACACATAACTCTAACTACAAATATAAAACCAATACTGTGATGTGGACGCTAGTGGAACTATAAACCGTTATGGTTATGGGCCAGGATGTGGAGGCTGCCTTGTTCTGACTGTGGGGTCAGACGTTGGGGGAGGCTCTCTAGGACCAGGATACAAAAGGATGTGTGTTGGACAAGGAATGAGCAGATATCTGTAAATGGATGACAAGCTGTTTGTTGGGTAGATTTATCTACGGTGTTGTGTATATTTGCCGTGTGTGTGTGTGTGTGTGTGTGTGTCTGCGTGTGTGTGCGTACACACACTTTCCAGGCCTTCTCCCTGGAGCCTATGCTTCCCCCCAACTTGGGTTCTCCGCTCCTGGTTTAAACAAGACTTCATCGCTTCTGGACCTGGGCTCAAGCAGGTACACACACACACACACATGCTATCTGATTTAGTTTTTAGGTTAGCACTGTGTTGGCATACCCTCTGTCTTAACTTCCTTGTTTGGCCTACAAACACACACACACACACACGGCTGTTGCGTTAACCTTCTGACGGTTCATCCTGCAGCTCCAATTCGTCCTCCACCACCTCCCTGATGGGCAGCTCCCCTAAAATGGCCCCCTCTGACTGGGCCGTCCCGCAGGCCTCACGCCTCAAATACAGACAGCAGTTCAACAGCCTGGACAAGCAGATGACTGGATATCTCTCAGGTGAGTGTGAGTGTGAGTGTGAGTGTGAGTGTGAGTGTGAGTGTGAGTGTGAGTGTGAGTGTGAGTGTGAGTGTGAGTGTGAGTGTGAGTGTGAGTGTGAGTGTGAGTGTGAGTGTGTGTGAGCAAGCACAATGATCTGTTTGTCAGTGTGTCAGTTGTGCAGCAAACTCCACCTGACCTAAGCTATGTATGGAATGTAGGTGTGGACTCGGCGTTTTTTTGTCGAGTTATCGATTCTTTTGTCTTTAGTTGGCTTCTGGGGTTAGTTTGATTTGAACTCCTGTGTGTCCCTGCGCCTGCTGTCCTACCCATCTGATGGAACTCATCACACTCAGCCCGGGTCGGTCAGGGCGCTCCTGTAGTCACGGAGCGATGTTTTGAAACTGTCTCCAGATGTCTTCAGGCGCAGTCACTGACTTCTCCTTTCCGACCTGCCTGGCCACAGATATGACGTTTTTGCACAACTTGCCAGACCTGTTCTTGTGAAACTGTGACAAAGTGACACCACACCCCCCCCCCCCCCCCCCACACACACACACACACACACACACACACCCACACCCACACCCACACACACACACACACACACACACACACAGGCTTATGCACCGATGTGTAATGCGACCTGTTTGGAGTCCTTTCTTCATAATTCCTGAGAGGGTGCCATATTTCCCCCTTGCCCAGGGAAAACACACCCCCTAGCAGGGAGTCTCCTCGATCACAGAGTCACTCCGGGGAATACTGATCCAGTTCCTGGCTTTAGGTCGTAACGGGAACCCGTGTGTATTGTGCTCTCCCTCATGACTCCGTTTCCATGGTGTTTCCAGGTCAACAGGTGAGGAACGCCATGGCGACCACGAATCTCACTCAGACACAGCTGGCCACAATCTGGTGAGTGGATTGTATCCGTGTATACCTTGCTCTGTGCGTGCGTGTGCGTGTGCGTGTGCGTGTGCGTGTGCGTGTGTGTGTGTGTGTAAACTCTTGTTGTTCCGTGCCCTCAGGAACCTGTCTGACGTGGATAAGGATGGGAAGCTTAAAGGAGAGGAGTTCATTCTGGCCATGCATCTGGTGGACATGGTGAAGACAGGCCAGGCCTTACCCCTCACCCTGCCCCCTGAGATGGTGCCCCCGTCCAGCAGGTACACACACACACACACACACACACACACACACCGAAGAGACGCTGTCTGTAGAGGTGTACAACTGACCAGATATTACTCCTCTCTCTACACACACACACACACACACACACACACACACACACACACACACACACGTTAACACAAGGCCCAGTTGTGTCTGACCCTTCACTGTGTGTGTGTGTGTGTGTGTGTGTGTGTGTGTGTGTGTGTGTGTGTGTGTGTGTGTGTTGCTGATCAGGGGCTCTGTGAACGGTTCTGCGTCCAGCTCTTCTCTCTATTCCGCCATGTTGGATGACCTCGCCGAGATCGAACCCCCTCAGAAGGCCAAAAGCAACCGTAGGTCTACACACACACACACACACACACTCACTCACTCACTCACTCACTCACTCACTCATGCAAAGTCACCATTGCACATATGAATAACTTTGGCACGTGTAAGCGAGTTATAATTATTACCACTTGTGTTGTGAGATCGTGAACTAATTGTGGTATAAGCCCTTGACCCCTAGATGCTGGAGGGCTCAAAGGTCATTTGGGGCTGTCGAATGCTGTGAGGACTGAGCAGGCGTAATGTTTCTACCGTGTGTGTGTGTGTGTCCTTGCATTTCTCTCTCTCTCTCTCTCTCTCTCTCTCTCTCTCTCTCTCTCTCTCTCTCTCTCTCTCTCTCTCTCTCTCTCTCTCTCTCTCTCTCTCTCTCTCTCTCTCTCTCTCAGTGTCGTTCGAGGACAAGTTCAAAGCCAACCTGGAGCGAGGGAACGCTGAGCTAGAGAAGAGGAGGCAGGCGCTGCTGGAGGCGCAGAGGAGAGAGGAGGAGCGCCGTGCCCAGAAGGAGCGGGAGGAGCGCGAGAGGAGAGAGAAGGAGGCTCGCGAGCAGGAGAACCGGAGGCAGGCGCTGCTGGAGGCACAGAGGAGAGAGGAGGAGCGGCGCGCCCAGAGGGAGCGGGAGGAGCTCGAGCGGAGGGAGAAGGAGGCGCTCGAGCAGGAGGAGAAGAGGAGGCTGGAGGAGGAGAAGAGGCTGGAGCGACAGAGGGAGCTGGAGAGGCAGCAGGAGGAGGAGAGACTGAGGGAGATTGAGAGAAAGGAGGTGGGTGGGCTGGAGATGTTCACACTCAGAGAATTAGCTAAACGTTTGAGTGTCACATGGCCCTAGTCTAAGTGTGTGTGTGTGTGTGTGTGTGTGTGTGTGTGTGTGTGTGTGTGTGTGTGTGTGTGTCTGTCCCCAGGCGGCGCAGCGTGAGCTGGAGCGACAGAGGAAGGAGGAGTGGGAGAGGAGGAGGAGAGGGGAGCTGCAGGGCCAGAAGACCCAGGAGCAGGAGGACATCAGCCGGCTGAAGGCTAAGAAGAGAAGCCTGGAGATGGAGCTGGAGGCTGTGGTGAGAACACACACACCATTCTGACACACATGCACGCGCACACACACTCCTACACACAGAAGTGTTGTATTGTACAACAAATACACTGTCTGACTTTCTCTCTCTCTCTCTCTCTCTCTCTCTCTCTAACTGTCTCTGTGTCTCACTCTCTGTCTCTCCCCCCCTCTGTCACCCCCCCTCTCTGTGTCTGTCTCTGTGTCTCTCTACCAGGGGACCAAACACCGTCAGATCACCGACCGGCTGCGTGACTTCCAGAGCAAGAAGAAGGTTCAGAAGACTGAGCTGGATCTAACCAATCAGAGACGAGAGTCGCGCAGACAAGACATCGACACTCTGCAGAGACAGCTGGAGGTGTGTGTGTGTGTGTGTGTGTGTGTGTGTGTGTGTGTGCGCGTGTTATTCCCTGTAACCAGCTGTTTGCCACTAATTGTTTCCTTTTAGATTTCCCGTTTCCCACCATCTTCTGTTGTTCTGTGGCGTGCTCTTCTGATGATGCGTTTCCTTTTCCTGTCTCAGGAGCATCAGAGGAAGCTGTCCCAGCTGACCCCAGAGCAGCAAAAGCTGCGGGAAAAGCTCAGTCACATGACCGTCAACAACCTATCAGGTCAGACTAGGCACACCATGTTCCATACTGGTTTTATATTGTATGACGAGCCATTCAAATTATCTTTATTATTTATTAATAATATATATAATAATTATTGTCCATTATTTGTATGCTTGTTTTAAGTTATTATTTTTAGACATTATCTTGAGACCTTGTCAACTCATACTCATGTATTTAAAATATATATCCCAAGACTTATTACAAAATAACCTAAAAAAGAACAACAACCGCCTAAATAAATGTTTGTATATATCAAGAACAACTTAAACATCACTTTAATGACCAAAAATAAAAATATGATATTTTATATTTCCAGTCTAGTTAATATTCAGATCAAGTTAGTTAGAGTTGATATTATTCATATTATTAATTATTAATAGATATTGTGTTTTTCTCACCAGTATCCTCTACTGCCAGTGTGAAGCTGAGTTTGAGTGAGAAGGGTAGCTCCTGTCGTAAACTCAAAGACCAGCTGGACACTTTGGAGCAAGAGACCGCCACTAAACTGGCTGACATGGACCAGTACAACCGAGACATCGAGGTAAGACCAGTACTGTCACCAGTAAGACCAGTACAACCGAGACATCCAGGTAAAACCAGCAGTGATACCATACAAGACAAGTACTGTCACCAGTAAGACCAGTACAACCGAGACATCCAGGTAAGACCAGCAGTGATACCGTACAAGACCAGTACAGGAACCAGTAAGACCAGTAGTGAGACCGTACAAGACCAGTACAGGCACCAGTAAGACCAGTTCAACAGAGGCATCCAGGTAAGACCACCAGTGATAGCATGTGGAACCAGTACAGGCACCACTATGACCAGTACTACAGAGTCATCCAGGTAAGACCAGTCCTGCCACCAGTTCAACCTGTACTGCTATGGATAATGCCATGTTTGGTCTTCCTGGTAACCGTTGCTTTCGCTGTCTCTCTGGTAGACTAACACCTTAACACACTGTCTCCACCCTCTTGACTCTCCTCCACTCCAATTCACCCTCCTCGCCCATCTCTCTCTCTCTCTCTCTCTCTCTCTCTCTCTCTCTCTCTCTCTCTCTCTCTCTCTCTCTCTCTCTCTCTCTCTTTCTTTCCTCTCCCCCCACGATTCATCCCCTCATCTCTCTCGCTTTCTTTCTCACTCCTCCCACTCCCTGCACACACCCTTCCCCCTCTTTTAAGCTCCACACCCCCTCCTCCCCCCTCCTTTGGTTCCTTCCTCTGCCCCTCCCTCTCTGCTGCAGAGTGAGGACGTTGAGGAGGCCTCGCTCCAGGCTCTGCTTTCTCTCCTGGCCTGCCTTAGTAACCTCTTCTACCTGCTAAAGGTGCTAATGTCTCTCTCTCTCTCTCTCTCTCTCTCTCTCTCTCTCTCTCTCTCTCTCTCTCTCTCTCTCTCCTGTGACCACCCTTATTTGTGTATTGTCCTGTGTTTGTGCTTGTTTTGGAAGTGTGTTATTACATATCTCCGTTAATACCCCATTCTTAATGCCTCATTTTAGAAACACACTCATGGTATTTACTGTGTCTGTGTCTGTGTCTGTGTCTGTGTCTGTGTCTGTGTCTGTCTGTCTGTCTGTCTGTCTGTCTGTCTGTCTGTCTGTCTGTCTGTCTGTCTGTCTGTCTGTCTGCGTGTGTGTGCGTGCGTGCGTGTGTGTGTGTGTGTGTGTGTCCGTCAGGATCTGAGAGAGAGCCAGAGGAAGCAGCAGTACGCTCTGGACAAGCTACGGAGCATCAAAGAGGACAAACGCAGAGAGCTGAACAGACGGAGGGAGCGGGAGGAGGAGAGGAAAAGAAGGGAGGAGGAGGAGGAGAAGAGGAGAAAGGAGGAGGAAGAGCAGAGGAAGAGGAGAGAGGAGGAGGAGAACCAAAGGTGACCTGTTCCCCACAGCACCTGGGGTCCCCGTTTACAAAACGGTGCACAGGGTTCACTTCAAAAGGTTGCGTACGGACAAAACAAAGTGTTTACGTGCGCAAATATTCAGATTTATAACACAGTGTGCATGCACGTCTCACGCCGGGGTTGCCGGGGCGATTGGTAATATAGTGCACGTAAGCGGGCGTCCCCTCCCTTCCTTTTATGGCCCATCTTTGCCTCTAAATAATCAGTGAGCCTCCTACGATTAATATTCATCCATACCGACTGGCCAATTGCTTAACACCTTCGGGTGTGGTTGTTACCCTGATTGGAACTGATGACATAATGACATAACACGTTATCACGTTGACAGCTTGGCGTAATGAACGTGAGATAAGAATGTGTGAAACTATGCACTGTGTTATCGGCCGACCGAGGCATTGAAAACAGCATCCGTTTAAACGTAGTTTGTATTACTGTTCTCCTTATTATTTATGAGAATACATTTCACATCATGCAAGCTTTGTTTAATAAATGATTTGAACTCAATTGAATTCTGTCTGTCTGTCTGTCTGTCTGTCTGTCTGTCTGCAGACGAATCAAAGCGGAGAAGGATCGCCTGTGGCAGGAGAAGCTCCGTAAGGAGGAGGAGGAGAGACAGAAGAGGCTGCGTGAGGAGAGGGAGGCCAAACTCCGAGAGGAGGAGGAGAAGGAGGCGCAGGCCCGCATCCAGGCTGCCAAGGACCAGGCGGAGAGAGAGAGGCGAATTAAAGAGGAGGAGGAGAGGAGGAAGAGGGAGGAGGAGGAGCGGAGGGAGCAGGAGCGCCAGCGCCTAGAGGAGAGACGAAGACAGGAGGAGGAGAGGAAGAGATTGGAGGAGGAGAGGAGGGAGGAAGAGAGGAGGAGGCAGGAGGAGCGGAGGAGACAAGAGGAGGAAGATCAACGCCGGCGCGAGGAGGAGAGAAAGAAGGCAGAGGAGGAGCGCAGAGAAGAGGAGCAGAGGAAGGAGAAGGAGGAGCAGGAGAAGAGACGTCAGCGCGCCGCCGAAGCGGCTGTCAGAGACGCCGATGAGAGGAGGAGGGCCGAGGAGGAGAGGAGGCGGCAGGACGAGGAGGAGAAAGGGAGGCGTGAGGACGAGAGGAAGAGGGCGGAGGAGGAACGCAAACGGAAGGAGGAAGAGAGGAGGAGAGAAGAGGAGGAGGAGGAGGAGAGGAGGAGACAGGAGGACGCGTCTCGTCAGAGATCTAAAGATGGAGGAATAGTGAAGGCTGGAGGCATCCAGGAGAAACTGACCGCTCTGCTGAGAGGACTGGAGGAGAGGAAAGGTGAGACACAAACACACACACACACACACACTTAATGACCGCTCTGCTGAGAGGACTGGAGGAGAGGAAAGGTGAGACACAAACACACACACACACACACACTTAATGACCGCTCTGCTGAGAGGACTGGAGGAGAGGAAAGGTGAGACACAAACACACACACACACACACACACACACACACACACACACTTAATGACCGCTCTGCTGAGAGGACTGGAGGAGAGGAAAGGTGAGACACAAACACACACACACACACACACACACACACACACACACACACACACTTAATGACCACTCTGCTGAGAGGACTGGAGGAGAGGAAAGGTGAGACACACACACACACACACACACACACACACACTCTTAATGACCACTCTGCGGAGAGGAGAGGAAACGTGGGAGACACACACACACACACACACACACTTAATGACCGCTCTGCTGAGAGGACTAGAGGAGAGGAAAGGTTGGACACACACACACACACACACACACTGTTAATGACACACACACACTCACACACTCTTAATCACCGATATGCTGAGAGAACTGGAGGAGAGGAAAGGTGGGACACACACACACACACTCTTAATGACCGCTCTGCGGAGTGGACTGGAGGAGAGGAAAGGTGACACACACACACACACACACAATCTTAATGACACACTCTTATTGACACATACTCTCGTAATGACAGACACACGTACAAACACACACACACACACACACACACACAATGACACACACACACTCACACTCATTATGACACAGACAAACACTCTCATAATGACAGACCCTTGTACACACACTCATAAACACTGTCCTAAACAAACACACACACAAACTCATCGTTAACTTTAGTGCCATTAAAATCCACTGTGGAGACCAGAGGGTTTGCTACTTGTTTTTAATTAGTAGGTAATTTCCTTATATACTAATATACGCTGTTTATTTATAGGTTGTTACCTTATATACTAATATACGCTGTTTATTTATAGGTTGTTACCTTATATACTAATATACGTTGTTTGTTTATAGGTTGTTACCTTATAGACTAATATATGATAGATTATAATGTAAACAAAGTCTACTCCATTGGATTATAATGTAAACACAGTCTACTCCATAGGATCATAATGTAAACACAGTCTACTCCATAGGATTATAATGTAAACACAGTCTACTCCATAGGATTATATTGTAAACACAGTCTACTCCATAGGATTATATTGTAAACACAGTCTACTCCATAGGATTATAATGTAAAACACAGTCTACTCCATAGGATCATAATGTAAACACAGTCTACTCCATAGGATCATAATGTAAACACAGTCTACTCCATAGGATCATAATGTAAAACACAGTCTACTCCATAGGATTATAATGTAAACACAGTCTACTCCATAGGATCATAATGTAAACACAGTCTACTCCATAGGATCATAATGTAAACACAGTCTACTCCATAGGATCATAATGTAAACACAGTCTACTCCATAGGATTATAATGTAAAACACAGTCTACTCCATAGGATTATAATGTAAACACAGTCTACTCCATAGGATTATAATGTAAACACAGTCTACTCCATAGGATTATAATGTAAACACAGTCTACTCCATAGGATTATAATGTAAAACACAGTCTACTCCATAGGATTATAATGTAAACACAGTCTACTCCATAGGATCATAATGTAAACACAGTCTACTCCATAGGATTATATTGTAAAGCACAGTCTACTCCATAGGATTATAATGTAAAACACAGTCTACTCCATAGGATTATAATGTAAACACAGTCTACTCCATAGGATTATAATGTAAACACAGTCTACTCCATAGATATTATGCGCTAACCAATGTGATCATTTGGGGCTGTGTCACAGGCCTTAACGTTCTCTCATTGGTTGTTTCAGGCGGCCACCAGCCTCAAGCCACAAAGCACAGGAAGTCGGCGGCGCTCACTTCCTTCCGGGCGCTCTTCCCCTTCACCGCTCGTAACCAGGAAGAGCTCAGCTTCCAAGCTGATGATGTCATCGAGGTAAGGACGCTCTGACATCACACTCTGTCAGTATCCATCCTCGACTCTTACTAGTGTGTGCGTGTGTGCGTGTGTGCGTGTGTGCGCGTGTGCGCGTGTGCGCTGGTCTACCTGTGTGTGTTTATATCTGTGTGTGTGCGTGTGTGTGTTTCAGTCTACCTGTGTGTGTTTATAATACTGTGTGTGTGTGTGTGTGTGTGTGTTTCAGGTGGATGAGACCACAGAGAGAGAGCCAGGCTGGCTGTACGGTAGTCGTCAGGGGCAGATGGGCTGGTTCCCAGAGAGCTACGTGGAAAGACACACCCCTTCCAAACCCGACACCAACCACGTTACCATGGCCACAGCTTCACCCTCCTCCTCCGCCGTGGCCTCTGCCAAACAGGCACTCCGACCCCCGCCCTCCGTCCCTAACAACATGGAGGGCGCCGTAGCAACCGCTTCGGGACAGAAGTCGGCCTTCACGCCCACGCACACCCCTCCCAACCCTGCAGCGTCCGAGCAGGGACAGGTAAACCTCACCTGGCCTGTCTGCTTACAGGAAACGAAGATGGTGGGCCGGTTTATGGTGTAGCACACTGAATGTTGGTGGGGCGGTTTATGGTGTAGCACACTGAATGTTGGTGGGGCGGTTTATGGTGTAGCACACTGAATGTTGGTGGGGCGGTTTATGGTGTAGCACACTGAATGTTGGTGGGGCGGTTTATGGTGTAGCACACTGAATGTTGGTGGGGCGGTTTATGGTGTAGCACACTGAATGTTGGTGGGGCGGTTTATGGTGTAACACACTGATTATTGGTGGGATGGTTTATACTGTAACACACTGAATGTTGGTGGGGCGGTTTATGGTGTAGCACACTGATTATTGGTGGGATGGTTTATACTGTAACACACTGAATGTTGGTGGGGCAGTTAATGCTGCAACACACCAATACGACAATTTCCTCATTGCTTCTCTGATCACAACTTAAGCTACATCGCACGGACGCGCACACACACACACACACACACACACACACACACAGAGCAATTCCTCCTCCTCTTATTCTTCGTCTCCTCTCAGGTGGTGGGGAACCTGCTGGCCCAGGCGCTGTGCTCGTGGACGGCTAAGACAGAGAGCCACCTGAACTTCAGCAAGGATGACGTGATCCGTGTGCTGGAGCAGCAGGAGAGCTGGTGGCTGGGGGAACTGAGCGGCACGCAGGGCTGGTTCCCCAAGAGCTACGTCACACTGCTGGGGGAGGACGATGGCTCAGAGTAAACACACACACACACACACACACACACACACACACACAGATAGACACACAGACGGGGACATACATAAACACACACACGGACAGAGACACACACACACACACGGATGGAGACACACATAGACTCTCTGAATAAACATACACACTCTATTGGGTGTACGGTTATGTAAACCTAGGGTGACCGTTTGGAGTCACACACACACACACACACACACACACACACACACACACACACACACACACACACACAGACGCAGGAACAAGCTGTTACATAAGAGACTGGGAGAGAAGAATGAGGGCTAAACACACACGCACACACGCAGTATGGCTAAACACTCATACATGCAGGCACACACACACAGACACACACACACACACACACACACAGTGTTGCTAAACACTCATGCATGCAGGCTAACATGCAGACACACACTTGTCCCTTCCTGTTGGAGAAGACTTTGTTATTGCAGGAAGAGACTAGTCATGGGACCAATAGCAGGGCAAGGATAGGTTAGAGGGGTAGGGATGGAATTCCTTGGACAGCATACTCTACAATTCACTGTCAATTCAAATTCTATGTCAGTAATGTGTGTGTGTGTGTGTGTGTGTGTGTGTGTGTGTGTGTGTGTGTGTGTTTCTCCAGCCCCATGCAGCCACCTCATGATGGTTCTGACAACGCAGACGACCCACAACAAGAAGGTACAAACCGCTTTCATCCTGGTTTGGTTTTATGTTTGTTCTGGATCTCTAATGGGTGTGTGTGTGTGTGTGTGTGTGTGTGTGTGTGTGTGTGTGTGTGTGTGTGTGTGTGTGTGTGTTCAGAGTACGTGGCGCTGTACACCTACGAGAGTCCTGAGGTGGGGGACCTGACGTTTGGGGAGGGGGACGTGATCCTGGTCACCCAGAGGGAGGGGGAGTGGTGGAGGGGCTGCATTGGAGACCGCTCTGGACTGTTCCCCTCCAACTACGTCAAACCCAAAGAGCCCGACGTAAGGACACACAACCTCCCCCCATACATACACACACACACACACACACACACACACACACACACACCAACAAGCAGCAGCAGGTCTTTTCTGCTGGCTGGTAACACGTGTCTGTGGTTTGGTTCTCACTCCGTTCTTGTGTTTTGGCTTCAGGCGTCAGTCAGCGCCGGGAAACCTGCTCAGCCTGGGAAGAAACCAGGTAAACCCTGAGGACTCACTCTGTTCACTCTGACTATCTATACCCCTGAACCGCTAAGCAGATCTATATCATACATGTCTATAAATGTCTGTGTGTGTCTCAATGTGTCTGTGTCTGTGTCTGTGTCTGTGTCTGTGTCTGTGTCTGTGTCTGTGTCTGTGTCTGTGTCTGTGTCTGTGTCTGTGTCTGTGTCTGTGTCTGTGTCTGTGTCTGTGTCTGTGTCTGTGTCTGTGTGTGTGTGTGTGGGTTGCAGAGATTGCCCAGGTTACCACGGTGTACTCCGCCACGGGTGCGGACCAGCTTAGCTTGGCACCGGGCCAGCTCATCCGCGTCATCACCAAGAACGCCACCGGCTGGTGGCTGGGGGAACTGCAGGCCAGTGGACCCAATACTCCTCTATTCATGTCCTCATAGCATTGTCATGACACTTGCTGTTGTGGTATTTAGCTTGTTGGTTGGTTTCAAGTGCAAGGGTTGTGGGTAATGTAGTTGCTTCTTTTTGACACTAGGCTCGGGGAAAGAAGCGTCAGAAAGGCTGGTTTCCTGCTACTCACGTCAAAATGTTGGGTTCTAACAGCGGCAAGTCTACCCCCGCCCCGCTACCAGGTAACATACACACACACACACACACACACACACACACACACAGACACACATACCTCGCCTTGGGGTTAGGGTGAGGGTTACAAGCACAGACACATACACCTTACAGAGTTAGTCTTACATACACACACACACACACACACACACACACACACACACACAGACACACATACCTCGCCTTGGGGTTAGGGTGAGGGTTACAAACACAGACACATGCACAGGCTTACATACACACTCTCTCACACACACACACACACACACACACACACACACACACCCCTAACGGGTAAAGCTAACTCACTGTCTTGTCTTAGTGTGCCAGGTCATCGCCATGTACGACTACTCCGCAGCCAATGGGGACGAGATGAGCTTCTCCAAGGGTCAGCTGATCAGCGTGCTGGACAAGAACGACCCTGATTGGTGGAAAGGGGAGATCAACGGCGTCACTGGACTCTTCCCCACCAATTACGTTAAGATGACCACGGCTGACACGGACCCCAGCCAACAATGTGAGTGGAACCCTCTGAGTGGAACCCTCTGAGTGGAACCCTCTGAGTGGAACCCTCTGAGTGGAACCCTCTGAGTGGAACCCTCTGAGTGGAACCCTCTGGTTAGAACCACTAGTTCTGCTGAGTCATAAAGACCGTAGACCATAGAACCACTAGTTCTGCTGGGTCATAAAGACCATAGGACCACTAGTTCTGCTGAGTCATAAAGACCATAGAACCCCTAGTTCTGCTGAGTTATATAGACCATAGAACCACGAGTTCTGCTGAGTCATAAAGAGGTCCCAACCACTCCTATGGATCTTATCTTCTATTCATCCCTAGAACTCACCAGCCATACCTTTCACTCACACGTCTCCTCCTCTCTTTCTCCCTACCCCTTCTCTCTCTCTCCTTCCTCCTTCCATCCTATCCCTATCTCACTCTCTCTCTTCTTTCTCTCTGTCTTTTTAGGGTGGTAGAGAGTTCTCCTTCTCCTCCTCCTCCTCTCTTCCGCTCCTCCCCTTCGGCCGGAGAGAGACACACTATCCCTTTGATGCTGTCTGGACGCCCCCCTAGATCCGTTACCAACTCCTCCTCCTCCTCTTCCCCCCTCCTCCTCTCTGTCTCTCCCTAACACCTGGGTCAAATGTAATATAAAATAACCCAACAGCATTCCCATATGAAGGTGTGCTTGGTTTGTCTTCTTCTGATAAACCAGAAGAATCAGCCCTTAAACCAGTAACCCCACCCATCTGGCGCTCTTCACACACTGAATCAAATGCTTCAGAGTATTATTATTTAACACTAATTGCAATGTGCACAGGAGAAAATGTGGTAGAAGTCGATAGATACATAACTAAATCAATTAGTTGATAGATACATACCTAAATAATTCAGTGTATAGGTACATAATTAAATAAATATCCCCGATATTTCAAGTAATGTAATTCCAGAAGTGCATTTTCGTGGAACTGTTATTGAGTTGGAAAATGACTCTGTAGGGTTACTAGTGGCCTAAGGACAGGAGCATGACCACCAGGGACTCCATTATCAGCTCCACCCTGTCCCGCTGTTAGGGAACGAAGGGATACCAGGTTTCTCTGTGGCTCTCACCTCCATCTCCTCACCTGACTTCTCCTCGGCTTCCTCTCTCTTCTCTCTCTCTCTTTCTTCGCTCACTCTCTCTCTCTCTCTTTGGGATGGTTTTCAGATCGCTTAGTGTTCATGTACTTGTAGTCCTCTCCTTGCCAGAAGCTTAGCAGGCTACTACAGGAAGTAAGCGACCAGCTCTATAATCCAGCTTTCAGCAGCACCGCACTAAATGCAATAGATCAAGTGTAACTGAAATGCTTGGTCTACCGTTTGAAACACAGGCCTGAGGGGAGTCCATTACTTTACTCCCCGTTCAAAACTGGCCTTTTTTTGTAAGAATTGCTCGGTAATATTAATTTAGCTTAATAGTAATATTAATTTAGCTTAATAGTAATATTAATTGTCCCATGTGCCTTTAAAAAGAAACACAGTTGAACCTTAAACAAGCTATTTCTCTGCTGCTATTTAAATTGCTTATGTGTATGAAATGTGTGATACAAATATTTGCCTTGCCTTGCTGCTCTTTAAAGAATCGGTTCTTGAAGGAATCATATATATTTTTTTCATGCAGATGAAACCTAGTGCTGGAGTATTTATTTGAACGTGAAATAAGTGTTTTATTTGGTCTTAGACGAAGCTTAATCTATGTTTGACGAGAACAGCCCATACAGGAGTTTTACATTGCATGCTAGTCAAACTGGCAGAGGGTGATGTGAATGGAAAGTAACCTCCAACCAAAAGGTTTGCCAAGCGTTGATCATTTGGCACAAAAACGCAAATTGTGTGCGCTCAGAAAAATGACAAGGCTGTAAACTTACTGTTCTGGAGATGACATTACTTTTTTACTTCCTAAAAATGTCCCTAATTTATTTCACGCTTGAGAAAGTAGAAAGATACATTAAAGGTTGGTTTGAGACCGAAACGGTGTGTTTTTCTTAGGTGAGTTGTTGATAGTGTTTTCGTAAAGCTTAAAACCAGACAGCTTATCTGGCTGGAACCATGAGGGCTGGTGTGAACTATCAACAAACCACAAAGCCAAGTCAGGCAGATATGTGTTTGTGCAAGGAGGGAATCTGAAAGTTCACATTTGTGTTTGTGTGTCTGTATTGTGTGTGTGTGTGTGTGTGTGTGTGTGTGTGTGTGTGTGTGTGTGTGTGTGTGTGTGTGTGTGTGTGTGTGTGTGTGTGTGCGTGCGTGCGTGCGTGCGTGCGTGCGTGCGTGCGTGCGTGCGTGCGTGCGTGCGTGCGTGCGTGCGTGCGTGCGTGCGTGCGTGCGTGCGTGCGTGCGTGCGTGCGTGCGTGCGTGCGTGCGTGCGTGCGTGCGTGCGTGCGTGCGTGCGTGCGTGCGTGCGTGCGTGCGTGCGTGCGTGCGTGCGTGCGTGCGTGCGTGCGTGCGTGCGTGCGTGCGTGCGTGCGTGCGTGCGTGCGTGCGTGCGTGCGTGCGTGCGTGCGTGCGTGCGTGCGTGCGTGCGTGCGTGCGTGCGTGCGTGCGTGCGTGCGCGCGCGCGCCATTGAAGGGAATAATTATAATGTTTCCCACAAATGTGCCGCTGCAGATTGAATCAAATCCCTATCTCCTTTCACACACAGACGTCATTCCAATATTTTGGTCCCAAACAATGAGTTAGTGCTTCGCCTCTGAATGGACTTAGTGCAGGGTTAGAGTGTCTACCAAAGGGTTAGTCCTGTGGCTCTGAACAGCAGGCCGGCCAGGATGAGTGTCCTCCGCAGGGACAGACAGCTACACTTCCTCAGACTCTGGGTAGATGAGGGCGAGGATGAGGGGAAACCTGGAGTAAAGGAGATGGGGGGAGGTTTAGGAGAACAAGAGACTGCTAGTGTGGGACTGCAGGAATTTCCTAACAGGCACGTTCTCCAAGGTAAGAGAGACAGTGTGTGTGTGTGTGTGTGTGTGTGTGTGTGTGTGTGTGTGTGTGTGTGTGTGTGTGTGTGTGTGTGTGTGTGTGTGTGTGTGTGTGTGTGACAACAATACAGACTTGTTCCAGCTAAGTTGAAGGTGGGTTTTGTTTACGTTTATTTGAAACTCTTCAGCTGTCGCAAAATGATGTTTTAAATGAAAGGTAGAGCCATGCCACACACACACACACACACACACACACACTGTGAGGTTTTGTTTGTTTGAAAGATTTGCTGTGTATTCATGGGTTACCTTTCCTTCCTGGTGAGTGTTTTGATTGGTTACTTGATAGTCTATCATAGATTGGTTGTAAAATGATGTTGTTTTGAATGGCAACGGATTCATATATTTACAATATCTCTCTTTCCTGTCTCTCTGTCTGTCTGTCCTGTGATGTTTGTCTGTCTGTCTGTCCGTCCTGTGGTCTCTGTCTGTCTGTCTGTCTGTATTTCAGGGTGTGCTGACCTTAACAGTCTGGACTCTCTGAGTCCCCAGGAGAGGAAGAGACAGGGCTACATCCACGAGCTCATCCAGACCGAGGAGAGATACGTGGAAGATCTGCAGATAGTCCTAGACGTAAGACCACCACACACACACACACACACACACACACACAGAGAAACACACACACACACACACAGAGACACACACACACACACACACACACACACACACAGAGACATTGATAGACACCTAAGATATGATTCTGCTGAACCGTTCAATCACGAACACACAGACATTCATACATGGATGTATTTGCTAAGACACAGGCAGTAAAGTGCTTTTTTGTGTGTGTGTGTGTGTGTGTGTGTGTGTGTGTGTGTGTGTGTGTGTGTGTGTGTGTGTGTGTGTGTGTGTGTGTGTGTGTGCAGGTGTTCCACAGGCCCATGTCTGAGTCAGGTCGTCTGACAGAGGCCGAGATGGGAATGATCTTTGTCAACTGGAAGGAGCTCATCGCCTGCAACACTAAGCTGCTGAAGTATGAGCCTGTTTCCTCTCCTCTCCAGACATAAAGCATCGACCTTGGGCTTTCACAGGGGGTCTTTATTGTTTGGCCTGTACCCAATGGCTGTCTGTCAGTGTCTGTGTTCACGTGCGTCATTTGTCTCTATCTCTCTCTTTGTGTGTGTGTGTGTGTGTGTGTGTGTGTGTGTGTGTGTGTGTGTGTGTGTGTGTGTGTGTGTGTGTGTGTGTGTGTGTGTGTGTGTGTGTGTGTGTGTGTGTGTGTGTCCAGGGCCCTGCGCGTGCGTAAGAAGACGGGCGGGGACAACATGCCGGTCCAGGTGATCGGAGACATCCTGGCCTCGGAGCTGGCCCACCTGCAGCCCTACATCCGCTTCTGCTCCTGCCAGCTCAACGGCGCCGCCTTGGTGCAGACCCGCACTGACAACGAGCCCGACTTCAAAGTCTTCCTCAAGGTAAGGGGGGACGGAGAGAGGGAAGGGGATGGAAACGTGATGGATAAATGGGAGAGCCACAGGGAGGAAATCAAAGCGTCCGCCTGTTAGGTCGCTGTGTCACGGTTCTTCATGAGTGTGAACAGATGTAGGATTTAGAACACAACCTGGGCTGGAGGATCAATCAAACGTAGGAACAGATTGAAAAACTAGTTTGGTTATGAGGCTTTGAATTTGGAAGCAGCAAAGCCAATTCTGAATCCAAAAAAGACACACACAGATATGCAATATATATGTATATATTATATAGATATTTTATATATTATATATATAGTATATATATTTATTAAAGATATATGCACTGAGATGTGACAACACACCTCCAGGATATATCAGGGAAGGGAAAAAAAGAAATGTTTTCAAATTGTTGTTCCAATCAAGTTAACACGTGATCATCTTATTGAGAAAAACAATGTCTATTTGTCTGTCCTTTGTGTACACGTTTTCCCTCTTTCAGAAAATCGCCACGGACTATCGCTGCAAAGGCATGCCTCTGTCCAGCTTCCTGCTCAAACCAATGCAGAGGATCACACGCTACCCCCTGCACATCAAAAACGTGAGAGCACTAATAACAATAATAATAATCATTCATTTTATCTATGTAGCACTGTTCTGAGACCCGAAGACACTTGACTAGTCGGCGAGTGTTTGAACTTGTCATTAGACTGCCTCATCTAGACTTGAAATGGTATAAGGACTACCCTAGACTCAAAATGGTATAAGGACTAGACTAGACTCAAAATGGTATAAGGACTAGACTAGACTCAAAATGGTATAAGGACTAGACTAGACTCCACCCTCTGGATTCAAAATGGTGCTCACCTTACTCCACCCTCTGGATTTAAAATGGTGCTCACCTTACTCCACCCTCTGGATTCAAAATGGTGCTCACCTTACTCCACCCTCTGGATTCAAAATGGTGCTCACCTTACTCCACCCTCTGGATTCAAAATGGTGCTCACCTTACTCCACTCTCTGGATTCAAAATGTCGCTCACCTTAATGCAGGGGGTTTGGGGGACTCTTAACAGCAGTTTCTGAGTTGAACAAAATGATGTATATTTTTGTTTAATCTCATCATGAGGACTCACTGTCCCTGAAGATGTATCTAGTGGAGGCTGTGCTGTTTATTAATGCGCCAACACACACACACACACACACACACACACACACAGAGAGAGAGACACATCGATAGACACGTAAGATATGATTCTGCTCAACCGTTCAATCACAAACACACAGACATTCATACATGGATGTATTTGCTAGGACACAGGCAGTAAAGTGCGTGTGCGTGTGCGTGTGTGTGTGTGTGTGTGTGTGCGCGTACAGATCCTGGAGTGCACCCCTGAGGGTCACGCTGACCGCGGCCCGCTGAGGGAGGCCCAGGAGCAGGCGGAGGAACTTTGCTCCCAGGTCAACGAGGGCGTCAGGGAAAAGGAGAACTCTGATAGGCTGGAGTGGATACAGTCCCACGTGCAGTGTGAAGGAGTCACAGAGGTACACACACACACAGCTTTATACATTTAAATGTGCACACACACATACACTAACATACTGCTTTAAAGTGTGAAATTCGCACGCACGCACGCACACACACACACACACACACACACAGAGCTCTAACGTTGTCTTGTGCCTCCCTACTAGAGCCTGGTGTTCAACTCTCTGACCAACTGCCTGGGCCCTAGGAAGCTGCTGCACAGTGGAAAGGTCCTTATCACTATCACTATTATTACTATTATTAAATATGAATAATACCTCTGTACTAATAGTCCTATCATGTCTCAGAATGTATTATCCCAATGTTGTAAGGAAGATGATGATGATGAGGATGATGTGTTGTAAAGTGAACGGTACGGATGTTGATGATGAAGATGATTTATTGTCCCAGTGTTGTAAGGTGACAATTGTAGATGATAATGAGGGTAATAAGGATGAGAGTGATGATGATGATGATGATGATGATGCAGGTGTACAAGGCCAAGAGCAACAAGGAGCTGTGGACCTTCCTCTTCAACGACTTCCTCCTCCTCACGCACGCCACCAAGCAGTTCTCCTCCTCTTCCTCAGCGGGCCCCGACAAGCTCTTCAGCAGCAAGAATAACATTCAGCTCAAGATGTACAAACCGGTGAGGGGTACACATACACACACACACACACACACACACACACACACACACAGTGAAACCTACATACACACACACACACACACACACACACACACACACAGAAACGACCAGACACATACACGCACGCACACAGAACCCTGGGTTGACCCGTTTTTGCATTCAGTGTTTAAAGTGTTGGTTCTGTCACAGCCCGTGTTCCTGAACGAGGTTCTGGTGAAGCTGCCGGACCCGTCCAGTGACGACCCCATCTTCCACATCTCTCACATCGACCGGGTCTACATCCTCAAAACAGAGAACATCAATGAGAGGTAGGCATACATACAGACAATACACTTCATACCATACATACAGACAATACACTTCATACCATACATACAGACAATACACTTCATACCATACATACAGACAATACACTTCATACCATACATACAGACAATACACTTCATACCATACATACAGACAATACACTTCATACCATACATACAGACAATACACTTCATACCATACATACAGACAATACACTTCTTACCATAAATACAGACAATACACTTCATACCATACATACAGACAATACACTTCTTACCATAAATACAGACAATACACTTCTTACCATACATACAGACAATACACTTCATACCATACATACAGACAATACACTTCATACCATACATACAGACAATACACTTCATACCATACATACAGACAATACACTTCACACCATAAATACAGACAATACACTTCATACCATACATACAGACAATACACTTCGTACCATACATACAGACAATACACTTCGTACCATACATACAGACAATACACTTCGTACCATAAATACAGACAATACACTTCATACCATACATACAGACAATACACTTCATACCATACATACAGACAATACACTTCACACCATAAATACAGACAATACACTTCATACCATACATACAGACAATACACTTCATACCATACATACAGACAATACACTTCATACCATACATACAGACAATACACTTCATACCATACATACAGACAATACACTTCACACCATAAATACAGACAATACACTTCACACCATACATACAGACAATACACTTCATACCATACATACAGACAATACACTTCATACCATACATACAGACAATACACTTCATACCATACATACAGACAATACACTTCATACCATACATACAGACAATACACTTCATACCATACATACAGACAATACACTTCATACCATACATACAGACAATACACTTCATACCATACATACAGACAATACACTTCATACCATACATACAGACAATACACTTCATACCATACATACAGACAATACACTTCATACCATACATACAGACAATACACTTCATACCATACATACAGACAATACACTTCATACCATAAATACAGACAATACACTTCATACCATACATACAGACAATACACTTCTTACCATAAATACAGACAATACACTTCATACCATACATACAGACAATACACTTCATACCATAAATACAGACAATACACTTCATACCATACATACAGACAATACACTTCATACCATACATACAGACAATACACTTCATACCATACATACAGACAATACACTTCATACCATACATACAGACAATACACTTCATACCATACATACAGACAATACACTTCATACCATACATACAGACAATACACTTCATACCATACATACAGACAATACACTTCATACCATACATACAGACAATACACTTCATACCATACATACAGACAATACACTTCATACCATACATACAGACAATACACTTCATACCATACATACAGACAATACACTTCATACCATAAATACAGACAATACACTTCATACCATACATACAGACAATACACTTCATACCATACATACAGACAATACACTTCTTACCATACATACAGACAATACACTTCTTACCATACATACAGACAATACACTTCATACCATACATACAGACAATACAATTCATACCATACATACAGACAATACACTTCATACCATACATACAGACAATACACTTCATACCATACATACAGACAATACACTTCATACCATACATACAGACAATACACTTCATACCATACATACAGACAATACACTTCATACCATACATACAGACAATACACTTCATACCATACATACAGACAATACACTTCATACCATACATACAGACAATACACTTCATACCATACATACAGACAATACACTTCATACCATACATACAGACAATACACTTCATACCATACATACAGACAATACACTTCATACCATACATACAGACAATACACTTCATACTATACATACAGACAATACACTTCATACCATACATACAGACAATACACTTCATACCATAAATACAGACAGTACACTTCATACCATACATACAGACAATACACTTCTTACCATAAATACAGACAATACACTTCATACCATACATACAGACAATACACTTCATACCATAAATACAGACAATACACTTCATACCATACATACAGACAATACACTTCATACCATACATACAGACGATACACTTCATACCATACATACAGACGATACACTTCATACCATACATACAGACGATACACTTCATACCATACATACAGACGATACACTTCATACCATACATACAGACGATACACTTCATACCATACATACAGACGATACACTTCATACCATACATACAGACGATACACTTCATACCATACATACAGACAATACACTTCATACCATAAATACAGACAATACACTTCTTACCATACATACAGACAATACACTTCTTACCATACATACAGACAATACACTTCTTACCATAAATACAGACAATACACTTCATACCATACATACAGACAATACACTTCATACCATACATACAGACAATACACTTCATACCATACATACAGACAATACACTTCATACCATACATACAGACAATACACTTCATACCATACATACAGACAATACAGTGGTGGCCCAGGTGGGTGATGGGTAGGACTGCTACCTAGTGACCAAAAGGTCTTGAGTTCAACACCATCACCAGTGTGCCCTTGAGCAAGGCACTTAACCCAAAATCGCTCCAGGGGGACTGTCCATGCATGCATACATACATACAGTAGATATTTACATAGTTGATATATAGATAGTCATGCATACATACAAACAGTAGATATTTACATAGAGTTACATATGACTACATTAAATAATACTCTTCTCCTTAAACTGATGTAAATTCATTTTTTACATAAAAATCACTACAATTAAAAATCGATTTATTCTAATTTTGCCTGGTTGAGTTGCACTAAAGAACATCCAAAGACTGCATGATTAACTTGATTGAACTGTGCGTGCGTGTGTGTTCTACAGGACGGCGTGGGTTCAGAAAATCAAGGCTGCGTCCGAGGACTTCATCGAGACTGAGAAAAAGAAGAGGGAGAAGGCTTACCATGGTTTGTGTGTGTGTGTGCGTGTGTCTGTGTGTGTGTGTCTGTGTGTGTGTGTCCTCCACTGACTCTGCGTGTGTGTTTCTATGTGTCTGCAGCTCGCTCTATGAAGGCCAGTGGGATCGGCAGGTTGCTCGTCACCATTTTGGAAGCCACGGAGCTCAAGTCCTGCAAACCCAACGGTGAGAGTCAAAAACGTCAGTATACCCCCCCGCCCTACACACACACACACACACACACACACACACACACACACACAAAAGCACTTTACTGCCTGTGTCCTAGCAAATACATCCATGTATGAATGTCTGTGTGTTCGTGATTGAACGGTTCAGCAGAAATATATCTTACGTGTCCAGCGATGTCTCTGTGTGTGTCCCTTCTAAACCCTTCTGTCCTGCTCAGCCTCAAACCTAGACCTCAACCTGACTCTGTCTCTCTGTCTCTCTGTCTCTCTGTCTCTCTGTCTCTCTGTCCCTGTCTGTCTGTCTGTCTGTCTGTCTGTCTGTCTGTCTGTCTGTCTGTCTGTCTGTCTGTCTGTCTGTCTGTCTGTCTGTCTGTCTGTCTGCCTGCCTGCCTGCCTGCCTGGCGGTGTCTGTGTGTCTGTCTGTGTGTCTGTCTGTGTGTCTGTCTGCCTGCCTGTCTATATGTCTGTCTGGTAATACGTCAGTCTAACCCGGCCATGTTAGTGGAGCTCTACAGGGGAGCTGACAGTTGTGATGCTGTGTCCCTCCCCAGGGAAGAGCAACCCGTACTGTGAGGTAACCATGGGGGCTCAGGTGTTCACCTCCAGGACCCTCAACGACACACTCAACCCCAAGTGGAACTTCAACTGCCAGTTTCACATCCGAGACCTCTACCAGGACGTCCTGTGTATCACCATCTTTGAGAGGGACCAGTTCTCCCCCGACGGTCAGTACAACCCCAGACACACACACACACACACACACACTGTTCATGTTTAGCAATATGGAACAATTGAACTAAGTACTGTTACATTTCAATTCTGATAACATTCTGAAGATGATTACAACTATTTTTAATTTCCTCAGACTTTCTGGGTCGTACCGAGGTTCCCGTGGCAACCATAAAAAAGGAGCTGGAGAACAAAGGAGCAGCAACGCGCCGCCTCCTCCTCCATGAGGTCCCCACGGGGGAGGTGTGGGTCCGCCTCGACCTGCAGCTATTCCCACCCAAATAAAGACTTCCCCTTCCTCCTCCACGAGGTCCCCACGATCCTGGGACAGCGGTTGGGGTACGGCTGGATGACGGCTGTGCACCAGCACTATCTTTAAGAGAATGGGAGCAGTTAGTCGTCTGGTTGCCATTTCAACCAGGGTCACCTTGTGTAATCTTAACGTCAGGACTGACTCCAATATAAATACTGTGTATATATAGTGTTTGTAATTTTTTTTGCTTTTGTTTGTTTGGGGAATGGCCTTTTTAAAAGGAAAAGTTTAGTTAAGCAGTTTAGGATTTCAAAGTAAACCGCAGTTTACCACTGATAAATGGAAGGCCTGTCTCAGGATCTGACTGTATTTTCCTCCTCTTCTTCTTCTCTCTGAGTCTGAATCACTGTCGAATTGTTTCATTTCCTTCTCCCGTCGGCATCTGTTCTCTGTGCAGAACGCTGCTGCTCTCCTGGTGGATTTTTTTGCGATTGCGCTTCGGTTACGTTTCTGAAGACCTGTTTGACTTAACGGTGAAAGAGAAATGAACGTGTGCCCTGCATGAACGAATTCCTCCCTGCGTATTCTTAAGGTATTTTTTGTTTTGGCCTTTTTGACTCAGTTCCGGGTTCTTGGTGATAATGGGGGTGAAATGAAACATATTTATTTTAATTTATGCGTAAATTACTATCCAAACTGTATGTAATTTAGGATTTTTTAAATCAGTGTCTTAAGGAGTTCATTTTTCTTTCAGGATGTTTTGAGTTTGCCAGACATTGGACTGCGTGTTGATAGTTTTACTTCAAGTTAAAAAGTTAGTCTTACGACCAAGTAGTTCAACCAAACTCCTATCTGTCGTTCTTCTGATTAACGATTAGTATAAATTAAACTGCAAAACTTCTCCTTTTTTCCTTTCGTTCGAAGCTGAACAGTAAAAATCCTGTGTTGATTCCTTCTCATCCTGTCCTTGGCGTCCGTCTCCTTACGAGAGACGTGGAAGGAATCGAGGCTTATCCGTGTCTAATTATTTGCTCATGTTGTATTCTTTCTTTGTTTTAAGTTCTTTGGTTGTTGGTGACTGGAGCGTATTCCTAGCTGCATTGACGTTTATGCGTGCGGAGTGAAGCCTAGCTAACATGTTGTGCATTCAATATGGTCACGCTTCTCTGAATCAGGGTTATTCAAGTGGCGAAATAAAGGTATAAAAACTATTTGATTCTTGAACCTTCTAGTTTGTGTGCTTTTCCTGAGCAAAGAAGCCGGATGCTTGTGACACGGTCGATTAATCACTGTAGGAGAGGGGTTTGGTCACAAGAGGGCAGTCACTGCTACTTCGAGCAGTATGGTCTTGTATTTATCAACGTCTGATGAATTATGTTCATACATTACCAACACAAGGTCCCCCTTTCATTCGCATTGATCTGACTTTTTTTTGCTACCATCTTGTGATTAATCACAGGATCAATAACAACCTTCACCCGGGATCAGACAGGAATCAGGGCCAAAAAGAAACCGTAATAAACCTACTGAAGATGTTCAATTTTACTCACTCAATTCCTGAAGAGGGCGCTTCAACGTTCACGGCATCTTAAGTAATAGTCTGTGTATTAACAGTCGACTCAGAGTACACATACTTCCTAACTGTTGGTTAGCGCTATGAAAGTACTTTTTTACCCGTAACACTTCACTGGGTTTTAGAATCTCTGAGTGCGACGCCGTTACGTAACGCTGCTGCCTGTCAGTGAACAAACCCTGTTGCACCACGTTTCTCTCCCAACAGCAGAAGAAAAAAACTACTCAAAAACCTCTCAGCTGAAATGGAATCAGCCATTTTTAATGTCAGCATTCCGTCTGTGTATGGCTTTATTTTTATTTTATTTTTTTGCAAGAAGGTTTCTCTGAAGCGTCATAGTCTGGACACAGCTGGGGGACTGGGCTGTCGCTCCACGAGAGATTGCGCGTTCTCTACACGTACAGAAATGTCATCAAAAACTTGTGCTACAGTGAGCTAGCGGCTCTGTAGACAGTCACTCTCACACACGCTGTCAGCCTCGGGCCAGTGCTGTCTGTACCCGTGCTGTCTGTTGCGGTACTGTCTGTACTTTACCTCGCCTTAACCGTCTGGAAAAACGACAAATTACTTAAACTGTGTAAATTTTTTAAAAGAGTATTATAATGTAATAATGATATGCAGTAGAAGCCACAAGTCTCACTGAAAACTACATTTTCTTCTTCACTTGCTCCACTCTAACGTTCGAAAAGGTTTGCTGTGGGAATTATTTGCAAGTCAAAAGTGAATTATCTTACACAATTGACCTTTTTTTATTCTTTGGCAAAGACTTGCATAGTTCAATATAGTCCTGAGTGAAATCGGAAATAAAGTTGTGGGTGTGTGTGTGTGTGTGTGTGTGTGGGGGGGGGGGGGGGGGGGGGGCTTTCATTATGCCCAGAGGACGTTGTGAAGGAATTGGAGCGTTTGAAATGTATGTATGGAGTGAGACGATACAGACAGGCAGTTTATGACCCCTGTGCTTTGAGGCTTGAAGCTCTCTCACACACACACACACACACACACACACATACACATATCAACAGCTCCATCTACGCACTCCGACCAAGTCAGCTCTACAGATTTATTGAACTAACAGGCATGATAGCTAGTCAAATCAAAGCAGCTGTGTTATGTAAAGGACATTATTCTGCTTCCTTCGGCCCCAGTCACTAACGGCGTTGAGGAGTCTTCTATCGTTTTTGAGAGGTATCGAAATGGAGGAAGAGAGGGAAAGATGATGGCCGAACAAAAAAAGAAAGAGTGAAAGAAAGACATGCAGGATGGAAAGACAGGGCGGAGGGAGAGGGAGAGGGAATCCTGGAAAAGGGGGATGGAATGATAAAAGTGAGGGAGCAAGAGGTGGATGGTGCCTCTTTTCCTTCTGAGGACTCAGCCATGGGAATGATTCGATTAGCAGTGCCACGCATGAACAAAATGTCTTATGTAACGCGCGGACAGATAGACACACACTACAAACACTACAGACAAATAGACACACACCACAGACCTATAGACACACACACAGACACTACAGACAAATAGACACAGCATCACTGGCACACACCATCAATGACACACACACACACACACACACACTACAGACAGATAGACACACACAGCTCAGAAAATAATGAAGGGGACTGTGGTCGAGCCAAAAGAGAGAATCTTCGGAACCAACCAACCGTCACTGGAACAAACACACACACTACCTCCACCCAGCCAACCATCACTGTCACACACACACACACACACACACACACACACACACACACACACACATGCCATGAGAGAGATAGAGACCATGTCAGGTGAACTACCTCCACTTAAGGCATGGTAACATCTAAGAGGGATTGTACGTTGCAGATAATGACTATTACCACTTGTGAAGTACTAGTCTCACCTGTTACCATGGTGTTGCTATTATGGGGTCTGAAGACTGAGTGGTACTCTATTGGATTCTCTTAAGTATCCTCTCACCTTCCTACTCCACACACACGCACACACACAGTTCTCTCTGAATCACAGGGCTTTGCAGGTTACGTAAAAGCAACAGGAAGCACCTTAACAGAGGTCAAAGTGTCACGGGGTCAAAAGGTGTGTGGGTGGGTGTTATTTGATCTTGCTGGAGTTCAGCGGAAGATCCTGATTTGTGCAATGAGACGAGAAATAAATTGTCGGTTGGCCCTGAAAGAAATGTCCTCATCTCAACACTCATATACTCCTCCTCCCTCTCCTCCTCCCCCCTTTTGTCTTCCACCTTCTCCTCCCCCCTCATCCCCTTTTCTCCTCCTCCCTCCCCCCTTTTCTCCTCCCCCCTCCCTTTCTCCTCCTCCTTTTTTCCTCCTCCTCTTCCTCCTCCTCATTCTCCCCTCTTTCTCCTCCCTCTCCTACTCCCCCTTTTTCTACTCCTCCCCCCTTTTCACCTCCTCCTCCCCTCTTTCTCCTCCCCCTCCCCCCTTTCTCCCCCTTCTCCCCCTCCCTCCTTTTATCCTCCTCCTCCCTCTCCTCCTCTCCCCCTTTCCTCCTCCTCCCTCTCCTCCTCTCCTCCTCTTCCTCCTCCTCCTCCCTCTCCTTCTCCTTGGCTACCCTGTGGTCCCACCGTCTGTTGGTAGCTCAGTGTGGCAAGAGGGGAGTGTCAGTTTGGATACGAGCGAAACAAGGAGCAGCCGCTCTTAACAGTAATAGTGTGGTGGGGAGCGTGTGTGTGTGTGTGTGTGTGTGTGTGTGTGTGTGTGTGTGGTGAAAGCCAGAGAGTGCGTCCGTCGTCCTGCCTCCTGAGGTAGGCTCTTGTGTCACATTCCTCGCTCCGAGGGCTTGACCTCTTTTTCCACCGAGGACCGACTTGGAAAAGCTTTCCTGCGTTTTCAGAATTGAGAGATTCCCCGTTGAGGAGGCTGGCATTGGAGCTGTAGAACAGTACGGGGACGGTCTCTCTCTCTCTCTCTCTCTCTTTCTCTCTCTTTCTCTCTCTCTCTCTTCCTCTCTTCCTTTCGCTCTATATCTCTCCCTTTCTCGCCCTCTCTCCCTTTCTCTCTCTATCTTATTCTCTCTCACTATTTTGGACTCTCTCTCTCTCTCTTGCTCACTCTCTTTCCCTCTACAACTCTGTCTTTTTATGTTGCTTATTATTTTCCAGTCAGATGTGAAGAAAGAGGGTTTTTGCTTGACTGAAGACCATGACTGTGGCTTTTTGCCGGCCTGCGCTGTTCGAGGTGACAGGGTGTTTTTAGAGGCGTGGAGCAGCAAAGTAACCCCACATGATTTAACTGAAGAGAGAGAGAGAGAGACTTAAGAAGCTGCTTGGAGGGGAGAGACTCTCTCATAGAACGGTGAGGATCCAGTCATTTGAACTACCTCCAAGAGAAATAGATCCACGTGTTGTCAAAGATGGATCATACTATCTTCTTTCTGTTAGTTCTGCCTTTCCCGTTGTTGTTTTGTCTCTGTGAAGATTAAGAAACGTTAAATGATCTGTTTCTGTTTCTGTTTCTGACTCTGTCTCACTCTCTCTCTCTCTCTCTCTGTCTGTCTCTGTCTCTGTCTCTCTTTGTCTCTCTCTGTCTGTCTCTCTGTCTCACTCTGTGTCTCTGTCTGTGTCTCTGTCTGTCTCTGCCTTTGTCTCTCTCTGCCCCTCTCTGTGTCTCTGTCTCTGTCTCACTCTGTGTCTGTATCTCTGCTTCTGCCTCTCTCTCTCTGTGTCTCTGTCTCTGTCTCTCTCTCTGTCTCTGTCTCTGTCTCTGTAACACACAAGCAGGATGAGGACATGGTGAGAGAAGAGAGAGCGTGGGTAAAGGTCAGTGTCTCTCTGCATCAGCCTCACCGCTTCTGGGCCACGCTGCGCTGAAGGAAGGTTTGTCCAAATAGGACCACCATAAAAAATGGATTAATCTAGGTCAGAGAGAGAGAGAGAAAGAATGAGAAAGAGAGCAAAAGAGAGGGAGGGAGGGAGGGAGGGAGGGAGGGAGATCCTACACACACACACACACACACACACACACACAGAGGGTCTGCTAAATGGGTTTAATGGCCATGGTTTAATAATCTGGGCTTCAACCAAATCTTATTGGCTCATTTGACGTGCAATTTGTCTGTGTCGTGAACTAACAGACTGGTCTCAATCCTTATTGGATAACAGACTGGTCTCAATCCTTATTGGATAACAGACTGGTCTCAATCCTTACTGGATAACAGACTGGTCTCAAACCTTATTGGATAACAGACTGGTCTCAATCCTTACTGGATAACAGACTGGTCTCAATCCTTACTGGATAACAGACTGGTCTCAAACCTTATTGGATAACAGACTGGTCTCAATCCTTATTGGATAACAGACTGGTCTCGATCCTTATTGGATAACAGACTGGTCTTGATCCTTATTGGATAACAGACTGGTCTCAATCCTTATTGGATAACAGACTGGTCTCAATCCTTACTGGATAACAGACTGGTCTCAATCCTTACTGGATAACAGACTGGTCTCAATCCTTACTGGATAACAGACTGGTCTCAATCCTTACTGGATAACAGACTGGTCTCAATCCTTACTGGATAACAGACTGGTCTCAATCCTTACTGGATAACAGACTGGTCTCAATCCTTACTGGATAACAGACTGGTCTCAATCCTTATATATCTAATGCGAGCGGCGTTAGCGCCAACGAATGCAGCTCCCGCCTGTATTTCCTCTGACAGAAGTGTGTTTTCCTCTCGTTGTTCGTTGTTGTGTGTGTGTGTGTGTGTGTGTGTGTGTGTGTGTGTGTGTGTGTGTGTGTGTGTGTGTGTACACACACGCAAGGCATCCGAGTCCACGCAGGGCATTCGGGCATGGCATGAGCGGGAGTGGGGGTGCCGTGGTGTGGTGTTGTCATGGCGACGTGGGCCGGAGGGGTTGTTTGTTTCGTTGACCGGAGGTGGAGAGGGCAGCACAGAGACATGACCTGGGGCAAAGGGCAGACAGGCAGGCAGCCACAGTAGATACTTTGTAGCAACGCGGTGTGTATACATAAACGTGGATCTGCACATCAGGTCTTATTTGAAGAAAACAGGGTGGTTTGTTTGTGTGTGTGTGTGTGTGTGTGTGGTTGTGTTTCTGTTTGTGTGTCTGTGTGTGTGTGGTTGTGTTTCTGTTTGTGTGTCTGTGTGTGAGTGGTTGTGGTTCTGTGTGTGTGTGTGTGTGTGTGTGTGTGTGTGTGTGTGTGTGTGTGTGTGTGTGTGTGTGTGTGTGTGTGTCTGTGTGTGTTTGTATGTGTGTGTGTGTGTGTGTGTGTGTGTGTGTGTGTGTGTGTGTGTGTGTGTGTGAGAGAGAGAGAGAGAGAGAGATACAGAAAGGCCAGGTGAAGCAATGAGACTGTCTGGAGAAAAGCTCAGGAGTGTGGAGGAGTTGAGAGGAGAACAGAGTGGGAGAAGGTAGAATGGAAGATGAGGTATTTCTCTGGTCATTTTCCAAAGGTGGTGGTGGTCTGCTGTAACAGTATCAATTACAGAGGAGGACTCTCTCTCTCCCTCTCTCTCTCTTTCTCTCTCTCTCTGTCTCTCTCTCTCTCTCTCTCTCTCTCTCTCTCTCTCTCTCTCTCTCTCTCTCTCCCTATTGTATTTTTCTCTCTTTTCCATGTGTACCTTCCCTCTCCTCTCTCTCTCCATTGTCTTGGCAGTGGTACCTTGTCTGTCTCCTCAGACATTCGGTCTGCGGTGTGATAGTCTGGCGATTGAGTTTGGATGACATACAGAATAGATCTCATACACATACTAAATAAACACAGCGCCGTTGTTCTCTGACACACACACACACACACACACACACACACACACACACACACACACACTCACGCATTAACACACTCACGCACCAACACACCCATTCAGACACACAAATTCCTACTCTGTGCCGTTGAGGACGTTAATTGTCTGTGGGGGAGTCTCAGAGAGGATAATGTGTCTGTCTTTCTGCCTGAGTAGGAGGAGGTGGAGGTGGAGGTGGAGGAGGAGGAGGTGGAGGTGGAGGATATTGTAGCAGGTCTAGACTCATCTTCTTCCTTCTTCCAAAGCTCCTCTGGCTCCTTACCAAAGACTTAGCAGAGAGTCACAGTGTTTTGGTCTGGAGCAGGACTGTGCGTTTTGGTTCAGAGTGGGACCGTGTGTGTTTTGGTTCAGAACAGGACTTTGTGTTTTGGTTCAGAACAGGACTGTGTTTTGGTTCAGAACAGGACTGTGTGTTTTGGTCAAGAACAGGACTGTGTTTTGGTTCAGAACAGGAATGTGTGATTTGGTTAAGAACAGGACTGTGTTTTGGTTCAGAACAGGACTGTGTGTTTTGGTTCAGAGCAGGACTGTGTGTTTTGGTTCAGAACCGGACTGTGTGTTTTGGTTCAGCGCAGGACTGTGTGTTTAGGTTCAGAGCAGGACTGTGTTTTGGTTCAGAACAGGGCTGTGTGTTTTGGTTAAGAACAGGACTGTGTTTTGGTTCAGAACAGGACTGTGTGTTTTGGTTCAGAGCAGGACCGTGTGTGTTTTGGTTCAGAACAGGACTGTGTGTTTTGGTTCAGAACAGGACTGTGTGTTTAGGTTCAGAGCAGGACCGTGTGTGTTTAGGTTCAGAGCAGGGGTGTGTGTGTGTGTTTTGGTTCAGAACAGGACTGTGTGTTTTGGTTCAGAACAGGACTGTGTGTTTTGGTTAAGAACAGGACTGTGTTTTGGTTCAGAACAGGACTGTGTGTTTTGGTTCAGAGCAGGACCGTGTGTGTTTTGGTTCAGAACAGGACTGTGTGTTTTGGTTCAGAGCAGGATCGTGTGTGTTTTGGTTCAGAACAGGACTGTGTGTTTTGGTTCAGAACAGGACTGTGTGTTTAGGTTCAGAGCAGGGGTGTGTGTGTGTGTTTTGGTTCTGAGCAGGAGTGTGTGTGTGTGTTATTGGGAGCACTCTGGATGTTGCGGTAGAAAGAACAACCTGAAGAGACAGGCCTGAGGAGCCACTCTCCTTTTACACTACAGCCTCTCTCTCTTTCTCTCTCTCTCTCACACACTAACTCTATCTCTCTCGCTCTCTCTCTCTCTTCCTCTCTCTCTCACACACACTAACTCTATCTCTCTGACTCTCTCTCTCTCTCTGTCTCTCTCTCTCTCTCTCTCTCTCTCTATTTACATACATTATGTATGTGTGTATATATATATACATATCTCCCCTATGTCCCCCCCCCCCCCCTCTTCTCCCTCTCCCTCTCCCTCTCCCTCTCCCTCACTCCACTCACCTCTTATCTCTTTCCCTCCCTCCCTCTCTCCCTCTCTCTTTTCTCTCTCTCTAGCTGTCTGTTTCTCTCGGTTTCAACATTTCTATCGGGATTCTCCGTTTTGCTCTCGGCACTTTCCCCCTCCTCCAGTGGCCTCTTTTCTCTCTGTAGAACCCGGTTTCTAAACCAGTCCTACCCAAGCACCACAGTCGCCCCGCGTACCACTACTGCATGTTTACAATCTGCACTTTCCCCCTCCTCCAGTGGCCTCTTTTCTCTCTGTAGAACCCGGTTTCTAAACCAGTCCTACCCAAGCACCACAGTCGCCCCGCGTACCACTACTGCATGTTTACAATCTGTTTACAGCCAACGCTTTACGATGTGTGTTTTCTCTTTCTCTCTCGGTCTCTCCATCATATTTTCCCCTATGTTTCAATGTGCTCTTTGTGTTTTATACTTATGATTGTGTGTGTGTATGTGTGTGTGTGTGTGTGTGTGTGGGGGGGGGGGGCTGGAGAAACAGCCTCTTTGGTGGCTGAGGAAGAAAAAAAATGCTGTGGGGTGAAAATATTTGACATAAGTGCATGGGCATGTTTACAAGGCAGAGAAGTAGGAGCCATTGATTGAGGGGTACCATTGGTTTCCCCCCACAGAAGGCTGTAATTTCCCCCCTTAATTGTCTTCCACTGCCCGCCCCCCTCATCCCCCCACCAATTACAACGTCCCATCTGACTGTGAGTCACTGTTCATGGCAGGGAAAACGCGATCAAGGACCATCAATCTAACACGAAGATCCATGTATATTTCTCACTGTTCTTTTTGTGGCAGTTTGAGTAGCTGTAATGAAATGTGCTCAAACTCTGGTGGTGTGATACCCAAAGATGTAAAAAAAATTATAATAATACATTACACATAGATACCGTCCACACCACAGGACCTCGGGGGGTTAGAAATAAACAGACGTAAATTAAGATTAGACTAGATTATGATTCTGGAATGGAATTACAGTCGAACAGCTATTTTTTTATTACACTGTGGACACAAAAAAAATCTATATATTTGAAGTTCACATTGTGGGAAGGGTGTCACTTTTTCTAAAGTCGATTTTAAAGGAATTGTTTTCTCTTGAACTGTACCAACTATATTTGACCTTCTTGAGCTCTGCATTATAACCTCTATTTGTTTTTTTCTTCTTCTCTGTGTTGTTTGTGAATCCCCCAGCCTGTCCTCTCTACTGCAGTGTCAGAAGGACCAAATTGTTGCTCGGCCTTCTTCTGAAATAGAAGAAGTAGAAGAAGGAACGGCCATAGGTGTGACAGCCCTACTGTGACACCATGAGCGCTCCAACGCCAGGAAGCCTAAGCCCAAATATGGAGGTGGAGTTAGTCTCCCAGGAGATGTCGTTACTTAGCAACGTCTTGGCGGCGTACGCCTTTATGGCAGGTAACGGGAGTTCAGATGTGTTTAGATTCAATCTTTTTACAAAGTGTGCTCTACCGTTTCTTTTCTGTTAATAAGGCCTCATGCCTTGGAACGTTTGTTGAAAAGGAGAGTGGCTGTAAATATGGAAAATTATTTACAACTACTAATCTAGTCTGGTCAGGGGAACTGGCCTCTGTCTTACTTAATGTTAAGGGTTGACAATTACATAAAAAATGATCAAACTAAAATGTAACCGAATAAAAGTAAGTGAGTGAATTAAATGTAGTGATACAGGCGCCCAAGGTAAGAAAAGAAAACGTGGGTATTGTTTGAGTAAACTTTGGACCTTCTATGTGTGTGTGTGTGTGTGTGTGTGTGTGTGTGTGTGCGTGTGTGTGTGTGTGTGTGTGTGTGTGTGTGTGTGTGTGTGTGTGTGTGTGTGTGTGTGTGTTTATAACCCGATCATGTGTTTTATTCTCTCTCACCCAGACCAGCGGGAACGTGCCGCTCTGGTCTTCGTGAGCAGTGTTTGCGTGGGTCTCCTGTTCACCCTGTGCGCCCTCGTCATCCAGATACACTGCCGGACCGACTGTCACTATAGCGACCGGCGGCATCACCGCGGCGACAGGCGGCACCGACACCGCCACCACCACCACCACCTTCACCGTCACCGCGGCGCCGACAATCCCTGCCCCCTGCACCGCCCCAGTAACGCCGGCAACCCCGTTGCTGCCGTGGAGACGAGCGAGGACTCCGAGTCGGAGGAATGGGATGAGACCACCTCCGACGCGTCGGCACGGCGACGGAGACGATTTGAGAGAACTTTGCTGCACACGAGCGCGTTCACTTCCGCTGAAGGTAGAACAGACACGACCCTGACCATAAAACCACTCGCGAACATACCCTACTAGTAGACATAGCCACACACACACACACTCACACACACACACACACACACAAACGAGCCCCAGCAGACAGAGTTTAAAATAGCATTGCATTTCACCCTGGGTTGGGGCTGACGGGCTGACACCCTGGCTGTGTGTCAGCGTTTTGACAGATGTGATGTGATGTGTCTGTGCAGAGCTGGAGAGAACCCAGAGGATGGAGGACAGGGAGAGGATCCTCCGGGAAATCTGGATGAATGGACAGCCAGACGTCAACACTGTCACACGCAGCCTCAACCGCTACTACTGAAAACGTGCGCGCACACACACACACACACACACACGTGCACACACGCACACACACACACACACACACACATAACACACGCACACACACACACACACACACACACACACACAAACACACGCACACACACACGTGCACACACACACACACACACACACACACACACACACACACACACACACGCGCACACACAAACCACGCCGGACCAGAGGGATGTCCAGCGCTGTCCAAAGAGTGACAGACAAACTTCGTGACACATAAACAACAAACAGACTGATACATAGACTAACTGGCCAAAGGCCCCGTTGAATGAGAGTCTGGGAGACAACGCAACAGAAAAACGCGTCCCTGGTCCCTGGTTCTATGTGTGTGCTAATACTGCCCTCTGCTGGTCATCCAGCAACACTGTCGACTCAAAGTGCTGCATCAGGTAACTCAGCTCCTGAGATCTGAAACCAGTACTACCACACCCGGATTTGAGATAAGAGGAGCGATCGATCCCTGCTAGGTTCTGAACCAGAATTGCCGAACGCCTGGGTGTTGTGGAAGTCGAAGAGTTAAGCGGCTCTTTCACCCCCTCAGCTAGGCTCTAGATATCAATGCGTTTCTCCTGACAAGAAAGACGAAAAGGGCCATTACGTAATTGTGTAAAAAGCTCGTGCTAAAATTACAAAATTGTCATCTGCTCATGTTATAGTTTCACAGTTGTCTTTGGTCGCTGGCAGATTGTCCGAACATCTTCTGAGATCAGCTGTGTTGTGTGAACAGCGAGTTCCACTTCCAGCGTTCACACGGCCCCAAGGCTGACAGCACGCGAGCAAAACAGTGTCTAAACTGCCACCGCGTGTTACTGCACGGCCGCAGCGAGGGAGTGTGGAAAACCGTATTATCAAATGTCCCGATGTCACGGGATCCTTTATGGAAAAATGACTGTGGGGTGCAGATTTTTTAAAAGGTGCTTTGTGGAGGGAATTGTATTATGTCCATTTGCAGCAGTGTGATCGGAGATATTTCAAAAGCAGATGAAAGATCTTCGCAGACATGGGGTTTTCCAAAACAAGGACCATGTCTATAGTGCCTGTATTGTTGTTAACTACAAGTCAATTCCCTTATAGTGATGTCACGTCAAATATAATTGTTCAAATCACTGTGTGTTTTCATCGGTGTAAAATATATGTTTTTGATCTCAGGGATAAATTGTGGGACATGTTAACATTTCAGAGCGAGAGAAAGAGAGAGAGAGATAGAGAGAGAGAAACATAGATTTGGAGGGATTGTGCCTTAAAAACCTGCTAGAGTCAAATGGTGCAATGAATACAACAATGTTGTTAAATGTTTGTTCAAATGTTTTAATCTGTGGTATCGAAAAACTGTTACAATCTTATATTCGAGGAGAGTTTACAGAAAAAAATTGCATAATATTTCCCATAGCCTAGGCCTATTAGAAAATATCTTCTAAATTGAATTAGGCATGACGCAGATAGTTAGGCCTAGTTAAAGAAATTGAAATCTAAATATTACAAAAATGAATATGACATGTACATAATTGAAATAAAACCCATTCCTATTTTCTGTGTCATCTACATTTGCATATAAGCGATTGGCTTTCAACTATCAGCATTCAAAACTCTCAGTGCAGCTTAATATTTATTAATCGGATCGTTATTTTACCAATAGGCCTAAGTTTAGCCTATACTCCTATAGTTCTGTGATATACACCACGGGCTGTCCCCTTTCTATTCGAAACACAGTGGCCTGTTGTTTGACTGTAACTTAAATGTGAATAATAATGAAAAACAAGAATATGCAGAAAGGGACAATATATAGGATCACCAGCAAGTAACAATACGGCGTGTTAGGAAAATGTCCCAACAAGGCACGCGCTACACGGGATATACCTGTCACTGCCCTATCGCTTTAACAGAAGGTTGGTGACGTGAGACCTCCGCTGACGGGATAACGGGGCTCGGTACTGCGGGCTGCAGGGCGGACTGGACCGGACGGAACTGGGCAGAATCCTCGCAACAACATTGCTTCAGATAGCTGCTGTATGTTTCTACCATCATGAGAGACTACACTGCAACCCGCAGAGGGGCGAGTTCCGGCTCGTGCGGGGGCTGTTGCCAAGTCTGCATCTATGCATTTACCGCATTTCTCATCGTTGCGGAGAGGACTGCGCGTGAGTTGCCCTGAAACGGCCGAACAGACACTACACGCCACTGCACTGCTATTTTTGTGTCTCGATTGGTTGTAGCCGCTAGACATCAAGAAATAGGCATAGTTAGTGATATATAAGTAGAAATTGCTATGCCGTGTCTAAATACATTTCATATTTGCCGACATAGAGATAATTTGTGTGATTTTGTCCTAATTAATAATACAATTTGGCAAAGGCCTGAACCACATCTGCGATTGTTTACCTGTGTTATGAAACCATGCTGCGAGCCTAAGATAATATTAATGAATGACTTATGTTAGCAAACCATTCGTCGCATTCTGTCTATCATATTCGAGCGCCTTTTTTTGGGGTGCCATGAATGGACGAGGGGATGGGCGTAGGCCTGCCCCATGGGCCTTACCTGCGCGCGCCAGTTTGGCAAGCGCGGCTGGTACGTGTTACATGGATAAGCGAGCACAGCAGGGAGGGCCAGAGAGTAGGGAGGGCTGTATGGGAGGCTAGAGCGGGGGAGAGGAGGCAGCGCCTGACTGCCACCAAGAGGACGGCATCTTGTTATAAGAGCAGAGATAGAGAGCTACTGTTTATCATGTACTGTCACACCAACACATCTATGACATACGCTTAAAATAGTTTCTAAATTATATATATATTTTTTCGGTCTAGTTTACATCTTTTACATAATGTCATTGCCAAGTCATTGCCAAGATTGAGCAAGCCTCTTAGATTTGTTTAAAACTCCTATAAAAACACATTACACGAGTTTGTTGACTAGCTAAATAATCTCCAATTTGTAGATGTAGAGGATTTATAATAGTGTTTTGTGTGTCCTTATAGTGATCTACTGCTTTGTGTACTACCTGTGGGTGGGGCATAACTACTGCTACGCCCACCTAGCGGGGCTGACATCACTTTTCCTACTTCCTGGTTGGGGCCCCCAGTTGCTAAGTTACCTGTGGTACCTGTCTGATGGACGCATCCGCAGGAAGTCTCTCACCTGGACACACATCCTTCACCTGGGCCTCTTCAAAAGGTGTGTTGTGGTGTGGTTCTGTGTCATGTCATGAGACGGGTTTGGGTTAGGGTTAGGGTTAGGGTATGTAAGGGGCTCTGAAACGTATTTTGTCTATTTCTAAGGTGTCTGCCCAAGCCTGTGCTATTTGTGTGTGCTCACATTTACTGTAAGTGTAAAGACGGAGGCTGTACGGATACAAAATGGTGCTTAAGATTATAAGAATCCGAAATGAATCATTTCAAAAACCTTTTCTCAAAGGAATTCCTGGCAAAGTTCTAGTGTACACGCAGTAATGTGTGTTTATGTGTGTGTTTTCCCAGGTTATGGGATATCATATGTCGCTATGGAGACGAGCACTGCTCGGAGATCATGCAGCAGGCGGACATCTCTGCCCTGCGTCTGTTTGAGGCGCTGGTGGTCACCCTCCCTCAGACCATTCTCCAGATATACGTCCTCATTTGCACCGACATAGGCCTGTCCTCACCAAGTAGGCGTCCTGTCTTACCCTAACCCCTAACCTCTAACCTCTAACCCCTAACCCTGGACCCTAACCCTAACCCTAACCCTAACCCTTACCCTTACCAATGGCCTGTCCTCACCTAGTATGTGTCCTGTCTTACCCTAACCCCTAACCCTAACCTTGACCCTAACCCTAACCTTTACCCTGAACCTTACCCTAACCCTAACCCTAACCCATAGGCCTGTCCTCACCAAGTAGGTGTCCTGTCTTACCCAACCCCTGACCATAACCTTAACCCTTAACCTGAACCTTACCCTAACCCTAGCCCCTTACATATTTACAGTAAACTATATCTCCACTGACATCAGCCAGTCCAGTAGGTGTTCTGTCTTACCTGTTACATATTTACAGTAAGCTATGTCTATCATCTCCACTGAGATAGGTCTAAACTAGTGTGTATCTAAAGTATCATATATTTCCAGTGCTCATTGTGTGTCTTCCACCATGAACTGATCCTCACCTAATGGGTGTCTCTGTCTCTGTCGATTCTCGTTACATATTTACAGTACATGACGCCTCTTCAACTCTATAAACTGTATGACTGTATGTCTCTCTCTCTCTCTCTCTCTCTCTCTCTCTCTCTCTCTCTCTCTCTCTCTCTCTCTCTCTCTCTCTCTCTGTCTCTCCTCCTGCTAGCGTCGGTGTGTTTCGTGGTGTGTATGCTGTCTCTGGCCTGGGCTCTGGTGCTGTATGCCAGGGCATGCTCTCTCATCAGACCCTACCACCTGCCCATGACTCCCGCTGCCATGGTCTGCAGACTGCTGTGGAGGGTCAGTAGGCCATTTCACTGGTATATATGGTGTGTGTGTGTGTGTGTGTGTGTTTGTGTGTGTGTGCGTGCGTGTCTGTGTTTAACACATTTCCAAAGATTGGTATGCCTGGGTGTGTGTCATTGTGTGTTTGTAAGTGTGTGTGTGTGTGTTTGGGGTTTTATGTAGTGGTGTTTATACAAACGTGTCCATGTCGATAGATTGGTATGCTTTGGTGTGTGTCTGTGTGTGTGTCTGTGTGTGTGTGTGTGTGTGTGTGTGTGTGTGTGTGTGTGTGTGTGTGTGTTATCATGTAGTGGTGTGTGTCAGTGTGTTTGTGTGTGTGTGTTATCATGTAGTGGTGTTTATGCAGTGTGTGTTTGTGTTATCATGTAGTGGTGTTTATGCCGTGTGTGTTTGTGTGTGTGTGTTATCATGTAGTGGTGTTTATGCCGTGTGTGTTTGTGTGTGTGTGTTATCATGTAGTGGTGTTTATGCAGTGTGTGTGTGTGTGTTTGTGTGTGTGTGTTATCATGTAGTGGTGTTTATGCAGTGTGTGTTTGTGTGTGTGTGTTATCATGTAGTGGTGTTTATGCCGTGTGTGTTTGTGTGTGTGTGTTATCATGTAGTGGTGTTTATGCCGTGTGTGTTTGTGTGTGTGTGTTATCATGTAGTGGTGTTTATGCCGTGTGTGTTTGTGTGTGTGTGTTATCATGTAGTGGTGTTTATGCAGTGTGTGTGTGTGTGTGTGTGTGTGTGTGTGTGTTATCATGTAGTGGTGTTTATGCAGTGTGTGTTTGTGTCCACAGATCGGGATGCTTGGTGCTCGTCTGGCCACCCTTATGCTCTTTACACGCGTGTTCCGCCAGTGGGTACTTGGGGTCATAGGTGAGTCAGGAGAAGAACCAGGCCCAAAAATATCAATCTAAATGTAGATGAAAATCCGTACTTAAAAATGTACTGGTGTTCTGAATAGAAAAATAGATCATCCAATGCACATGACTTATAGACAATTAGACCAAATAGTTTTCTCAGCACTCACTTTCCACTTTTTCAAGAATGGTCAGTATGAAAGAGACTCTAGAATTAAGTCTAGTCTTTATTCATTCTTACCATAGGATTATATTAATCCTTATAAAATATTGTTTCTGATTCGTATCTCTCTCTGCGTTGTGTGTAAACTCTCTCTTTCTCTCTCCCTCCCTCTCTCTCTCGCCCTCGCCTTTTCTCTCTCTCTCTCGCTCAACAACTCTCTCACTCTCTCTTTCTCTCTCTCTCTCTCTCTCCCTCTCTCTCTCTCTCTCTCTCTCTCTCTCTCTCTCTCTCTCTCTCTCTCTCTCTCTCTCTCTCTCTCTCTCTCTCTCTCTCTCTCTCTCTCTCTCTCTCTCTCTCCCTCCCTCCCTCTGTGTGTGTGTTGTAAGGCGTACACTGGCTGGCCGCTACATTCTGGTTGGTGTCCCAGCAGACAGACATCATCAGGTCCACGGGCCGATGGAGGCTCTTCAACCTAGTGCTGGGGGCCGTTCACATCTTCCTCTTCCTCAACGTCAAAGATGGACCCTCCAGATACCGTATGGCTGGCTTCTATCTGGTGGGTCCCTAAACTAATTATAAATACACAGTGTAACCTTTGTAGTTACTTAGTGTGACTGAACTTCAGCATGTGACTAAGAATTATCATCAGAATCATTAAACGCCATGCTAATAATGTATTTGTTTTACAATTTAGACTCCTTAAATATGTGATAAGAGAGACATTTAACGTTTTTAAATGACAGTCAAATGACAGTTTAAATAAACTTCAGTTTAAATACATGGCAGTTTATGTACAGAGAAATGACAAAGCAATGACATCCGCAGGAGAAATTACGATGACATTTTTTATTTTACCAACAGGCCATGTTTATCGAAAACGCTCTTCTTCTTCTGGCATCATCTTGGTTCTTTAGCAATGCATCGTGGGATGGCTTGGGCATTCCAGCTGCTGTGTTCTGCAGTTTTCTCATAGGTCAGGCATACAAACATACGCACTCACTAACACATCACCTTCCCTGACACACACACACACACACGCACACACACACACACACACACACACACACACACACACACACCCACCCGCACACACACATCCCCCTCTGACACCACTGACTGCGTGTGCCCTCTCTATAGGTCTGATTGCGTTAGTCCTCTACTACCGCTTCCTCCACCCCAAGTCCTTCGAGATCTTCATGAGCATCCGCCACAGAGGCATCAGTGGCGCCTGCATGGAGCGGGGCTCCACTCTCTCGCTGGAGGAGAAGACCATGCCCACCTCCCATCGCGACGGCGTCCTGCGCTACAGTCACCTGCTCGAGCTCCCCGCCCAATGGGAAGGCTGGAGACACCACCACTGGCTGCTGATTCGCTTAGCCCTGAAGACGGGGGACGCGGCCAAGATCTGTCATTGCTATGGCGACGGGGGACTGGCAGGTTTAATGGGGCTGCCTGAGCCCGTGCTCACGTCTCCTGACGACGATCCCAACTTCCCAAACGTTCCTCTGGTTCCTCCTCCGCAGGTTCCCCAGGTTACCCCGGCTCCACCGGATCCACCGGCCCCACAGGTGACAGAGGTCAGACAGGTGACAGAGGTCAGACAGGTGATACAGGCGCCCAAGGTGAGAAAAGAAAACGTGTGTGTTGTTTAAGTAAACTTAACTTTGGACCTTCTGTGTGTGTGTGTGTGTGTGTGTGTGTGTGTGTGTGTGTGTGTGTGTGTGTGTGTGTGTGTGTGTGTGTGCAGATGGGAGTGTGCATGTTTGTATGAGTAAATCCAATTCTGTATTAGTTTTGTTTTACTCTAGGATTCAGGATGTCAGTTTTTCCTACCCTGCTACAGTATGTCTGTGGTTTGAAGTCCTGACCGTTCCACCAACATATTGTCTCATGCAGACCCTGGTTCCCCATGTGAGGAAGACCAGCCCACCCCGAGAGATAGTCAAAGAGGTCAAACAAGCAGCGCCCGCCAAGGCCGTAGAGGTCGACCCGCCTCCGGAGGTCATCCCTGTCCGCGAGGTGATGGACGGGGAGGTGACAGTTCACCCATCGGAGAACCCAGCCGGCCCCCAGGAGGAGTCGGAGAACCCCGCGGGCCCCCGCTCCTCCTCCGACAAGGAGGAGGAGGAGTTCCAGAGCGCCGTCTACTGCTCCCCGTCCTCGGCCGGCAGCAGACCCGACTTCCGGCACATCGACAGCAACCCCGCCACCCTGACCGAGGGCTCCTCCTCCCTGGGCTCCCTGGACATCAAGATGGCGTGGTCGCCGGAGCGCCGTTCCCCCCTCGTGCTGGGGACCCCGGAGAGGAACCCTAACGCCGCCGAGCCCAACGACCCCTCCTACTTCCGGCAGGATTACAACTCCCCCTCCAGCGGCAGCTACCTGGGCTGGGGGTCCGAGCTGTCCCCCATCTCCTCCTACCGGAGCCCCTATCGCATCCGGGAGGCGCGGTTCGCCGTGGCCACGCCCACGCCCGGACCTCTGGCCGGGGAGGAGGAGGAGGAGGAGTCAGGCCCTGCCCCTGATTTCTTGGCGGTTCCCTCCACTTGCTCTCCGGCCAGGAAACAGATGGTCCAGTTCATAGGCCACAACGAAAGGGCAGTTTAGTTAAGAAATGAAATAATTAAAAAAAAAAACGCCAGTTTGCTTGGGGTCTTCTTTTTTTCAGATTAAAACGACTCAGGATTGGAAATTGATTTTCGTATTCGCCTTTATACCGGTTTCGTTGATAACATCCCTTTAGAAGTTCCTGGTCGACTGTAAAGAAAAGGAGCAGACCCCAACTCCGGTGAAGAGAGTCAGTCAACACTAAATGTAGAGAATGTATAGGTACTCTAATAGTCTAGGCCTGCATCTGGCTGCCATGCTGGGTCTGCATTGTGTCACATGGGTCCAGTCTTATCTTAACAAAGTTCAGTTGGTTCAAGTATTGGTATTGTTTGTTTTTTCTTTAAAAAAAAAAAACGTAAGTTTGCCCGAGCGGGAGCAGGATGGCAGCCAGGTTATGGAGGTAGGATTCAACACAACATATTAGCTTGAGCATCCTGTCTCTTTGGTCAGTCAGTGTGAGGTTGTGTCCACACTTCTTATTGGCACAGACAGAGACGTACGTACATGTGGATTGCTTCGGTCTGTCATCGTAAGACTTTGGGAAATGTGTTAGTTGTTTTATGTCATGTTCCCTTCAGTCTCAACTTTATAGTTTGACTGAGATTTTTTTTAATATATATATATTTGTTTCTTTTTTCTTTGCCTGTTTGTATAACCGCAATAATTTAAGACAGTTTGCACTTTCTAAAAAAATTCTTGTAGATTTGAAGAGATAATTGTGCATTAAACAAGGATCACTCATGCTAATCAAACGTAGGCTTATATGCAAATATATCATTATATTAAAAAATAACTATATTAAATCAAAGGCACTCTAGCAATAGCCCAATGCAATATGAATGGCTGTATATTTTTCGTCACGTTTCCTTTTGAATAACATTGTATTATTTTGTTGTTGTTGGGTTTATAACAGACAATCGGCATGTAAACTGATTGTTTGAGCGTGTAGTGTTCAGTTTCATACCAATGACTCTTTGGAAATGTATGTAGGATATAATCACTGTTATTGTTCTGGGGCAAGGGTTAGGCTTATATCAATCGCAATGGTACCAAAGCTATGTGTCCGAGTATGAAACCAGTGGATAAGCCTGAATGCCGAAGTCTGTTCGAAAATCTTCTAGAATCCTCACATCCCAATGGTAGGACAATTTGTCTGGGATCATACCAGTGCACCATGTCCTCCAACATCTAAGGTAATGGTTTAGACCTCTTGCCTTCTCTGAAACTTAATACAGACCCTTTTGAGTTTCCGAATCTGAATCCTTTTTATTTGCCAAGTATATTTGCACATACAAGAAAAGTGACTTTGTGTGGTTGGTGCATAAAAGACAACACTGTTTAAGCAAAACAACAAAATGAAGTACTATACATTTAAAAAGAATTTACACTGTGAACGATGGGAAAGTATAAAATATATATAATTTACACGCGTGTATGTATGCACTGTACATGTTTATTTAACAGAGCAACTGTGAAACAGGAACATCAGTCAGTGTATTCTGAGGACAGTTGGTTTACTGTGTGGTGCTTATACGAGTCAGGATTAGGTGCTTAGTCTTAAACTGTCTTCCAGACGGACATCTTTGTTGATCATACAAAGATGTCCATGTATCTTTGTGAACACCCCCCCCCCCCCAAAAAAAATGTATAATGAAATAGGGAGAAGGTGGTAGTGATTAATATTGTGCTGCTAGGGATGCTTATTGGATGATCAGTTGTACATTTCCTTTTAACTGTAATAATGTTTTTCATTTTGTGTGTGGTTATTTTACTTTAATGGTACGTTTACTGTAGTCAAAAGGAACTGTGGACGGGAATAATTGGAAAAGTGCTGGAGTTGATTATACCACTGCATTTTATGCCATTATTTCATGCAGCCAGTGATAGTATATTATCGAATATATAGTATAAAATACGCGCACTTCAACACCCTTCATGTAACTCACTTGCAAAAAAAAAAAGTAGAATACGTGTGTAATATGTAATACAAAGCAGATATTAAATGTACAGCTCAATGCACTATACTTGTTCTAGAAAGCTACAGTAATGCCTTGGCTTGAAAATGATCATAAAACGTATAATCAGCGCTTTGCCTTGTTGAAATGACATGCAAATACGCTTCAATGTGTGTCTCTTTGCCTTATATTTGTATTTTATCACTTTGTTATTTAACAATTGTTTTCTTGTTACATCTGCTTAGAGGTTTTTGAGCACCAACCGGTTTGAATAATTTACAATGTTGGGCCATTTTGTTACATCATGTCTCTACATTCAAGAGTAGGCTTTACCTTAAAATGTAACATAAAACAATACCTTTGATTGTGTCATCTTGTGCACACCCCATGCTTGGTGATAAATGACTGCTGCTAATGTTGTTGTGACACAATAAACACATTCATCGTGATACAATACGCGCATGTTTAATGTTTTATGGAATGCATGATTATAGTTATAAGGATTAGTGGGAAGTTTGCGGCTTGTTGATTAGATTGATGTGTTTTTTATTTGGTAGCTCACTAGTCCTAATTTATAGAGCTGTTTATAGCTACTAATAAAAGTGAAAGATATAGCTTAGTAGAACATTTTGTCCTTGGTCTTTGGTCAAATAATAGCCTAGCTGAGCTAGTTTTGGGGCATTCTTCTAAATTAAAATATTTACCAAATGCTTGTTGCATGATAAATACAGAATATAAATTCGGTCTTAATTTCCTGGCTTGGACAATGCATTGAAATCAGATTTCTGCAAACTGTTGGGATTTATTTTGGATCACGTGATCAACCTCCACGAAAAAAGCATGTGATACTTTCATCACGTGGTTCCTACTGATCATCTAGAACTGCTGTGGTATTCCCAGCGATTGACTAATTTATTGAGAAAGGCTACGACGTTCACACCAACTTCTGATTTTGACCCTGATTTAAGCAGATTCCAGGTAATAATGATAAATGATTGGTTCGGATAGTCCTGTGAATCTGAACTACAGTGTGAGTTGTTTACATGCATTTGTCTTATATTTCATATGTTAAGAGCCTAAGTTGCTAACTTTCCGAAATGTGTAAAATATGGAATGATTTATTATGTCTATATATAAGTCAAGTTCAAATTGTCGAGTATTGTTTAGAACATCACAATATTTATTTGAGCTATGGATGTTTACAATAATGTTTACGACAGTCTTTACCCGCCGAGCTTTTGTTGTGGTTGTTTATGTTAGGGGTGGTGTTAACTAGCCTAGCGTAGCGGAGCGAAACGTTAGTTTACTCAAGCTATATAGCCGAGTCAGCGAATTAGCTAACGCTTAGGTAACGCCAACTAATTAACCTTAAATCTCAGGTAGACCTTCTAGCCTAACCGTTCATTAGTGCTGTCATGTCTGGCACAAGTTGCTTAGTTTATCTTCTCAGATAAATTTGTTTAGATAATAAGTAAGTGCAAATACGTGTAATTGACCTATAAGCAAAACATCAGAATGGATTGACAGTCTTGATTTGTTCACTCAGAATTTGGGTGTTCGCTACTAGGGCCAGGCTATGACAAGCGAATGAAAGATGAAACCGAAATGAAGGCCTAATGACATCGTGACATTAGCCATGTTGAAGTTCCCAACTGTTAACATTGTCAAGATAGTGAGGGGGGAAAGATTGAGAAGCGAGATGGCGTTTGTGTCATAAAGTTTCGTTTCCCCTCGACATGTGCATTTCTGGGTTCTGTGGTTCACCTATGATAACACATATTTTCTCCTTTTCTTACACGTGTCATTCAAATATAACCTTTCCCTTGATCTTAGACTTGGTCAACTACAAACCTTTAAGTTTCCATTCACTCTACCTTTATTTTTCACTTTGCTAGAGTAAATTATGGCTCACCCATTTATTACAAATACATGCCTGTTACTGATGTAAACCTAAACCATTTATTTGAACTAGACATGGTCGAGTTTCATGTCAGCAAGCTATTGCAAGTAACGGCAAGTCAAAACAGAAGAAAAAGATCCCTTAACTTACACTACACTTGGCGATTCTTTCTCGCTGTTTCATTTGTAGTAGGCCGACCTAAATATCCTATGTTTTGTGTCCATTTGACAGAGTTGTCTTAAGTATCTGTCCTTCCGCCAGAGATGAGTAGGTCTGCTATCAGTCCACTGTGAGGGATAGAATCGTCCTTGGCATGTGGCGGACCATGTAGAAAGGCTTTGGAGGGGTTAATCAGAATACTGAAACTAAGAGGAGTTATTTTTTTTTGCAGTGGCTATCTGGTCTAGGTTTTGTTAAGCTTGTACTTATTAGGGTTGACTGACTGAGACAAAGTATTTTTTGCAGCCTGTTAGATGGTAGGCCTATGCTTTACTGTCTGTGTCAAAAGGACATGCAGTACCACATGAAGATTGCTTAGTCATACTGCTGGAGTCACACTGCCAATAAAGTACCACTGTAAAAATCATGTGATTTTATATCGTCTTGGGGATCAGTTCCTCCCTCAGGAACACAAATGAACCTACTGATTTTGTTAATGAGGAAGTGATCCTTCAGTTTTTAGCTACATTTTAAGCTTGGTAATAAAGCAGACCAGCTGGCGTCATCATCATCTCAGGGGCTTTTTCCATTGGTTGCCAGGCATTGGCCTAGCCTGACTGTCTGTGTATCGCTGACTCATCAGTGTCATGTGACAGGAGGAAGAGGAAGGTGACAATAGGACAGATCTACCATGAACTGTTATGACAAGAGTCTGCTCCAGGCACACACTGTTAAACATGTTTGGAAGACTTTAGTTGGTTAAGCACAAAAAGGTCAAAGAAAATATCCCCTGACCCCCACCTCTCTCAAAACCTCTCCCTCTCTCCCCCTCCCTTTCCTCCCTGGGTAATTATCTTGTGTAAGGGCATGCCTTAACAGGTGTCCAAGCCCACATCATGTGCTTTCTTTGCCAGGAGCGGAAAAACATTCCAGCCTTACGTACCCAGTGGCAACAACAATTCCATTCATTGTTGCATGGAACAATTGCCTCGATTAAGTCACCAATGTTTAAGGGTTATATTTGTTCTTGATTGTGGGTGACTGACTACTGACCAGTCGTTTTTTTGTTTGTTGTCTAATCAGATTACTATTGACTTGGGTAAAGGTTGTTTTAGTGTTTTCTCGTTGGTATGTATTGTAGTCCATAGCTGTGTAGTGAAACAACAGAATGGCTGTCTTGAACGTGTGGTGCGTTGTCTCTGGTTGACCGCTACTACTGCTGGGGTCGAGTGACCAGGGACATAAGGGTTCTTCTGGGGAACTTAAAAATCCCCACCGGCTCTGTGCGTCCCTCGGCTGAGCGGTCAAAATGCCGTGCACTTGATCTGAAGTTGGCTCCCTTCACATGTGGTATGCCTGGAGAGCTGTTGGATGCTCAAAGGTTTTAAGGACTGGTTGGATTGGCCAGGCGTTACTCAGAACGTCTGTGTTTCTCTAGACAAAACGTTCCTCTAGATCTTGACAAAGTTCTTGATTAAGCCTCTCGTGTGCGCGTGTGTGTGTGTAAAATACAAGCATAACCATGATAAACACATGGCTATTTGTTGTGTCTCTGAAGTAATAATATTACCTAAATTTCCGAACTGTGTATTTTAGAAAGTTATCCTAAATCACATAACTTGTAAATGTTATGCTATTTGTCTGTCTCTCTTCAGTTAGAATGTGGCGTTTGGCGTTCCTGTGCCTGGTGGCCAGCCTGTCAATCAGCTGGGCTCGGCCCCGCCTTGCTCCGTTGTCCAATGAGATGGTCAACTACATCAACAAGGCCAACTCTACCTGGAAGGTGAGACCTCATTGGTTTATGAGTAATCGTCTCGTGACTCTTCAGTCACAGCGAACAGGAAGAGAGTGTGTGTGTGTGTGTGTGTGTGTGGTTGAGCTCAAGCCACCTGCTGAGTCATGTTCCAACGGGGTATTTCTGCCATGTTCCATTGTGTGGTATTCTCGATGAGTCACTGTTCTCTTCTTGATCCACAGGCTGGCCACAACTTCCATAACGTCGACTACAGCTATGTGAAGAAACTGTGCGGCACTCTGCTCCAAGGACCTAAACTCCCCATCATGTGAGAGCTGTGTGTGTGTGTGTCTGTGGGTGGGTGGGTGGGTGGGTGGGTGGGTGTGTGTGTGTGTTGGGGGTGTGTTGGGGGTGTGGGTGTGTGTGTAACACAATGACTGACCGTTTGATTTTTGGCTCTGGCTCCACTAAACAACTCATTCCTACTAACTATAAATATACATACATACAATACATACTAATCTAATGGTTAGGCACACACACACACACACACACACACACACACACACACACACACACACACACACACACCACCTAAACCCAACAAAGGGAGCTAAACAACAGTCACAATGACCTGACTGTCTACTCAATGAGAAGACTGATTACTGCCATTCAATGAAAGCCTTTGGTGATGATCCACTCACCGAGGAACAGCTATTATCTCCTCTCATCAGCCTCTGTGTGCTTTAACCTAATAAAACCAATCAACTTAGCTACTTATTGTCCAAATACTGGTGATAACTCTTAAAGCGCTGTTTGTCATACTCGTGTGTGTGTGTGTGTGTGTGTGTGTGTGTGTGTGTGTGTGTGTGTGTGTGTGTGTGTGTGTGTGTGTGTGTGTGTGTGTGTGTGTGTGTGTGTGTGTGTGTGTGTGTGTGTGTGTGTGTGTGTGTGTGTGTGTGTGTGTGTGTGTGTGTGTGTGTGTGTGTATGTATGTACAGGGTGCAGTACAGCGATAACCTGAGACTGCCTACCAACTTTGATGCCAGGCAGCAGTGGCCAGACTGCCCCACCCTGAAGGAGGTCCGAGACCAGGGCTCCTGTGGCTCCTGCTGGGTAAACACACACACACACACGCACGCGCACACGTACAAACAGCCTAATATGCGCCAGCCTCTCCTCTTATGGATGAGCACACACACATTAACACTAGGATATAGCAATGGGATAGATATATCTCACCTTTGTGTGTGTGCTGATACGCCACACACACACACACACGTATACACACATCCAAACAAGCATGCATTCACATCTCACTGTGTCGCACTTTGTTTGGACCGTTTGATTAGTTGTTGTGTCCCTACACAGGCGTTTGGTGCTGCGGAGGCCATCTCCGACCGCGTGTGTATCCATAGCAACGCCAAGGTCAGTGTGGAGATCTCTTCCGAGGACCTGCTGTCCTGCTGCCACAGCTGCGGCATGGGGTAAGTGTGTGTTTTAGACAAACGATCACAGCACGATACATGGCAAGAGTGTGAGTGTGAGTGTGAGTGTGAGTGTGAGTGTGAGTGTGAGTGTGAGTGTGAGTGTGAGTGTGAGTGTGAGTGTGAGTGTGAGTGTGGGTGTGGGTGTGGGTGTGGGTGTGGGTGTGGGTGTGGGTGTGGGTGTGGGTGTGGGTGTGGGTGTGGGTGTGGGTGTGGGTGTGGGTGTGGGTGTGGGTGTGGGTGTGGGTGTGGGTGTGGGTGTGAAGAAAAAGCTTATAGGGCAATAGTGTGTGTGTTCAATGCTAGGTATGCTTACCATTTAATAAGTGTTCATTGGACAATACTAGGAATATTTAATTGACAGTTTTTTCTATACTATGGTGTCTGGTGCAACGAAGTATACCCCTCAATTACAAAAATAGGGCTGTGTGTGTGTGTGTGTGTGTGTGTGTGTGTGTGTGTGTGTGTGTGTGTGTGTGTGTGTGTGTGTGTGGGGGGGGGGGGGGGGGGGGGGGGGCTACAGAAAATGAATTAGTAAACATAATGTTTAATTTGCTGTTGCCAGGTGCAACGGAGGCTACCCCTCTGAGGCGTGGGACTTCTGGACCAATCACGGCCTGGTGTCTGGGGGGCTCTACGACTCCCACATCGGTCAGTTGGACCAGCGGGGTTTGGTCGCTACGTCTGTATAGTAGGGCTAGGGTCTATGTCTATACAGTACAGGATAGTGTGTGTGTGTGTGTGTGTGTGTGTGTGTGTGTGTGTGTGTGTGTGTGTGTCTATAGGACTGTGTTGATCCATAGCTGGTTAGTGTTTGTGTGTGTAGAGGTCTCTATTTAGCTATAGCTGGGTAGTGTGTGTGTGTGTGTGTGTGTGTGTGTGTGTGTGTGTGTGTGTGTGTGTGTGTGTGTGTGTATGTAGGACTGCACTGATCCATAGCTGGGTAGTGTGTTTCCATAGGACTCTCCTGTCTAGAGCCGTAGCTGGGTCTGTGTGTATCTGTGGGACTGTAGCACCGCATGACTTAATGATCTGATAAGACAGGAAGACACAGGCACCCTAACCAGTGGTTGTTGCATCCCAACTCAGAAAACCTGGAACACCCACCTAGCTTCAGTGAGAAGGGACATGATGCGAACAGAAGCAAAAATCTAATGTCTGTGTCTGTGTCTGTGTCTGTGTCTGTGTCTGTGTCTGTGTCTGTGTCTGTGTCTGTGTCTGTGTCTGTGTCTGTGTCTGTGTCTGTGTCTGTGTCTGTGTGTTCAGGCTGTCGCCCCTACTCTATCCCCCCCTGTGAGCACCACGTGAATGGCACCAGGCCCCCCTGCAAAGGAGAGGAGGGGGATACCCCTAAGTGCACCAGCCAGTGTGAGGCGGGCTACACTCCAGCCTACAAGCAGGACAAGCACTTCGGTAAGCACTCACACACACACACACACACACACACACACACACACACACACACACACACACACGCACGCGCACGCCAGGCACTGTGTAGAGGCACGCGTCATATTGTAGTTGGCTCTCAGAGGATGTAATGTTAACAGAGACTTGAAGGGTGCAGATTGCATGACCTCTATCTTCCCAGCCTGGCTAGCAGGGGCTTCTGAGCTGATCTGTGCTGAGCTGTAGATACTCACCTTGCATAGGGATCACTCCAGTCCTGTTTGTGTACAGATACTTAGACACACACACACACACACACACGTAGCTTTTTGTATCAATTGATGTACTATTATCAAGGCACTTTGCAACATTGTTAATTGTTAAGGCTATACAAATAAATCATTATTTTTGTTACTTCAAACTTCCTCTTTGTCTTGCACACACACACACACACACACACACACACACACACACGCTTAACTGGTTTCCCCTCCTGCTTCAGGCAAGACTTCCTACAGCGTGCCAGAGGAAGAGAAGGAGATCATGGCTGAGATCGTGAAGAACGGACCGGTTGAAGCTGCCTTCACGGTCTACGAAGACTTCCTGCTCTACAAGACTGGTTAGACAATAGATTACAGATACCTGTCTGTCTGTCCTGAAGACAATATGGCTACTGATGATACACTGTAGACTAGAGATACTGCCAGTCTGTCCTGAGGCCACATGGCTACTGACAATACACTGTAGACAAGAGGTACCAGGCAGCCATGGCTTCTGAAGGTTTCACTGATGGGTTCTCTACTTCCCTGAGTCTATTGATGGTGATGGTGGTCTAGATGCAGGTGTCGTAGCTGTTTCGATTGGAGTTTCATTTCCCTTAACCTGAAGTGGGGAACTTATGTTGCTGAAGGAAAATGAGAAAAGGAGAGACTGTATATTTTCACACTGCATGAAAAGACTGCAGGTGTCGCAGCTGTTTCGATTTTCAGAAATTTCATTTCCCCTTAATGAAACTTATGATCATGAATGGAAAGGATAGGAGAGACTATAAACAGTACTGTGCAAATGTTTTCGGCAGGTGTGAAAGAATGCTGGCAAAAATTTGAAAGCAAAGAGTGGTCACAGCAAATATTGATTTGATTTAGATTGTTCATTCACTTTGCATTTAGTTAATTGATCAAAAACAAACTATTAACACTGATTTTTTTTAAAGCATTCTTACTTTACACACCTGCCTAAAACTTTTGCACAGTAGTGTGTGTGTGTGTGTGTGTGTGTGTGTGTCTATAGGACTGTGTTGATCCATAGCTGGTTAGTGTATATATTTAACACTGCATGAAATTCCATTCGCCGCCCACTGTGCTGTGCCCAACCGTGAACACAGATGCATCATGGGAGATGTAGTTGTAGCTGCTCACTGTGCCGGCCGGCGTGTTGTGTTTGTGCAGGGGTGTACCAGCACGTGTCCGGCTCAGCCCTGGGGGGCCACGCCATCAAGATCCTGGGCTTCGGAGAGGAGAACGGCACCCCGTACTGGCTGGCCGCCAACTCCTGGAACACTGACTGGGGTGACAATGGTGAGAGTGAGAGAGTGAGAGAGTGAGAGAGAGAGAGAGAGATTTAAATATCAGCTCTGTCTATCGTTCCATCTGTTGCCCTCGTACTTGCTCTCTGTCTTTGTTTCTCCTCATTTCCATATCTATCTTTAAATGTATCGTTCTGTGTCTCTCTCTTTCAATTGCTTTTTTTCCGTCACTCTCTTTCCACCTGTCTCTGTCTGATATCCATGTGGCTTGCTTTGCTACGTGTCTCTTAGGTTTCTTTAAGATCCTGCGGGGGGAGGACCACTGTGGCATTGAGTCTGAGATTGTAGCTGGCATCCCCAAGTAGAACCTGCAATGAGTCTTCCACACCACCAGGGTGCGCCAAACACTTCTCTACCTGGATTTCTGCACCAGATCTGTTACTATGACTCTTTCACTTCATAGTTTCACACATTTATCGCCATTGATCAGAAGGTGAAACAACTGCTGTGTTTGCTGAAATGGGTTTTTTTTTTTTTTTTTATAGTAATTTAGTTTTTAAACTTGAATGTGGCCATAGACTGTATAGAGAATACTCATGCATCCTCATGGTCTTTTTCATCTTAAATATCCGGATAGGTGTACACGTGGGATTTTATCATAGCTGCCACTCGTCCAGGTATTTTAGAATAAATGAGAAGAGGGAAGAGGAAATTGAAACGGATGATTTCGCACCTGCGCTGATAGAACCAATCTTAAAGCTAGGTGAAGGAGTTGTGGACGGCCATTTTGCTTTCTCCCTGACGAGATTGCCCTGCTTTGTCCAGGAGAGGCCACTTTAAACTATAGTGCGATCTTTCTCTGACTTAAAAAAAAAATGAAAAAATCTTACCCGCCTTCTTCACATTCACAGATCTATCTGCATAGAAAAATGAATCTGATTTATTGCTTTGTATAGTTTTAAAATGTTCAACTTATCAATCTTTTAAGTACAAGTAGGGAAGTTATTGGGGGTGTACACTTTCTATAAAGAAAGCAAAGTTTATAATGTGGCCACTCTACCTTGCAATTTCTGTAACCTTGCTACAAGACATTCTCGTCTGCCTTGAAGTTAATGTATTAAGGTCGGGTATTTAGGCAATCTTATTTGTAATTTTTATGTTAGTGTTAGTTACAGGTCGCAAGAATACATCTTTCCCTGTTTCACACTAACCACATTGTAACCACCGTTTTAATTCAGTCCCTGAGTCTTTGTTTCATTGAACTGTATCCTTGTCTGAGATTTTATCAATGCATGTAGAACTTTCGAATGTGATTTTTAATCAAAGAATTATGAGTTTTTAAATGTTTTTTTCCGCCAGATCAAGTAAGTACCACATTGTGTGGAGGCATTTGAGTAAATAAAGTGAATTTCTGTTTTATTGGCTTTGTGTTTCACTTCTTAAATGAATTAGGACTTTAAAGTGGGCCACACGACTACAGTAATAATTACATCTGTTGCAGATTTATATTTAGAACAGTTTTAAGATGTGAGAAATTTGAAAGATTAAAACTTCTAGTAAAATTTGTAGGCCTCATTGCAGAATTGTACAGTATTTTATGTTAACAATTCTTGTTCTTGTACACAACGAAACACAAGTAAAGACCTGGTAATAATAGTTGGACATGTTTTTTTCTTTATTTTGTATAAATATATAAACCTCAAATTAAAAAAGTAATTTACAACAAACCTTTTAAGGATCTTGGCACGTCTACTATGTTTGTCCTGTTCCATGATGCCAGGTGTGCAGTAAGGCAGGCTAGCACAAGTTCTTACATGTATCTATCTCTGTTTTTTAAGGGGTTCCGATCAGTTTGTAGAAATTATTTGAGGGCAAAAACAATCACCATTTAGTGTTGGCGTGGAAAGGTCAAGTCTGGTGCAATGGTGCACCTAGTGGACTGTAATGGAGATGCAGGAAGGTAAACATTTAAACTTGAGTTGTAATAATGCCATACATATATTCTTTTTTTTATATAGTATTTGTCACACAGGAGTTTTGTTTTCATTTTGATCGATGACATTAACGTCTCCGTTTCTTTTAGAGTATTTGACCAATTGTCTATGTTTTATTTAATACATTCTTCAACTTGCTTCTAAAAGCTAGCAGGGTGCCGAAGCAATATGGCTGATGCTCCATTTTCTTGAAGTCTTTGTTTTTCTGATAAAATATGCCGAATATTCATTAAATAACGCCCAAACCACACAAGTTATTTCAAGTTCCTCCAAACAGTCCTGCCCTGCGTGGTGCTGTGATTGGCTATCTCCATTAAACGTCATTCAAAGTCTTCGTTGTATTGGCTGCAACAAGCGGTCTTGGACGGCAGCAGTGCTGCCACTCTGATTGGTAGCACGATACCTGCTTTCCTGACTGGTAATGGTGCAAGCTCCTGAGATGATGTTGCAATGTCTCTCGTTGCTAGGTGTTAAGACAGTCAATAGAAGACTCCAAACCTAGTGTGTGTAAATATGTGTCTGTATGCGTGTCTTAATAATACGTATATATATATTATAAATATATGTGTATATATATATAATATATATATATATATAATAATATAATATCTGCATGCTTGAGTATGAGTGTTTACATAACGTGTATGTCCATGTGTTCACATTTCCGGTTGTCCTTGGTGCACTGGGGCTGCAGGCTTCTTCTTTTCCTGTTCTGCAGCAGGGGCCTCTGGGATATGCGGTTCTTTCTGTTCCTCCTTTTGTAGTTCTTCCGGTTTGACTGGTTTCTCCACGGCTTGCTGATTCTCCTCTACTTTCCCCTCCTCTTTGGTCTCTCCCTCTCCTACTTCCTGGTCTTGGCCTTCGGGCTGGGACAGCTTCTCCTCCTGTGCCGGTTCTTTGGGAGGAGAGAGAAGTTCTGAAGGAGCTAGCAGGCCGTCCTGGTTTGGATCCTGGGTCTGGAGGAGAAAGTCTACCATGGACACCACCTGAAACACACACACACACACACACACGCATAATTAATCACATGTAAACACACACACACACATACATACAATTAATCTCAAATAAACACACACACACACACACATGCACATATACAATTAATCACACACACACACACACACACACACACACACACACACACACACACACACACACACACACACACACACACACCTCTGTGTTACTCCCGTTTTCACAGTGTTTGTTTGTGTGAGAGAGCAATAGTGCATGCTGGGAAAACATTGATCAAAGTGCCTCACAGCAAGAGTTCCTACCATAACCCGGTCAGCTGTCTCTGTCGCTGGTGCATTGTGGGCGTTGAAGTCTGATAGGAGCTTCATCATTTCCAAGCCGTCCAGGCGACCACTTCTGTCGTAGTCATGGAGAGAGAACAGAAAGAACACATCTGTCCAACAGGAAACAGGAAGAGAAGAGACGTCATTGGTCATCACAACTACTTGGCTTGTCATTGGCTGTCCAGGCAACACAGTCATGTCTTCCCTAACCTTGGCTTGATAATAATAATAATAACAATGATAATAATAATAATTTATTTTATTAATATAGCGCTTTTCTGAAACCCAAGGACGCTTCACTTGGTAAACAGTAAACATAGCAACAAGAAATGACACAGAAGAGGTGAGAAGAGAGAAAAAGCATCATGAGTTCAAACTAACTAAAAGAAACTGGATTCCTTCTCTTTGTGTAACCAGGATCTAACATTTTCACTGGAGAATCGAGAGTACAGAGAATAATGCTTATGGTCTGTGAGAAGGCAGGCGACCCTACCTTGCTCCCAGGTGTTGAGTTCAGACGGCCACTGACCCTCTTTCACCTGAGCCTGGATGTAGCTACGCAAAAGCCTAAAGCGAGAGGTCAAAGGTCAGTTGGAAGCACTGGGGATTTCATTGGAGCGGTGATGACACATGGCGTTCGATTACAACCATAACATAAAAAGAAATATTATTTATCATAATTATTTAATTCGATCTAAATATATATAAAAAGGTTCCCATTCTTTTCAGGTCTATTTAGCACCGTTGTGGGTTTAACGGTGTAGACTCCAGCAGCATCACAGCACAGTGTGTGCTGCGGTAAACTGCATGCTGCACAACACTGACTGCTATTCCTGTGAGAGGATAACACCGCAACTCAAGGTTTTACAAACAAACACGCTGTTCTGAACAGGACTCAGGAGAAGAGTGTGTGTGTGTGTGTGTGAAAGTAAGAGAGAGAGTGTGTGTATGTGTGTGTGTGTCTGTGAAAGTAAGAGAGAGAGAGAGAGAGTATTTGTGTGTGAGAGAAAGAGAGAGTGTTGTGTGTGTGTGCGTGTGAAAGAAAGAGAGAAAGAGAGAGTGTGTGTGTGCATTTGTCCATGCAGCTGGCAGAGTTCCTGCAGCATGTTCTTTAGCCCAGCTGTGTGAAATCACACACACTGTTCTGCCTCAATGCAGACAGAATGCACCAAGACACTTTGGAAACAACCCTAAATGATATTCATCTGCTGTCAGATATCTTCATGTGAGCCAGCCAATCATTTGAATGGGTCTTTCAGTTCACACACACACACGCACGCACGCACGCACGCACGCACGCACACACACACACACACACACACACACACACACACAGTAAAATACTGTGTTGGTTTGACACCTGTGTGCCTTGGCCTCCGGCGTGGTTTCAGATAGGTGAAGGACATGACTCCAGCTCCGTTGGAACACACACACACACACACACACACACACACACACACACACTCACACTCACACACACACACACACACACACACACACACACACACACACACACACACACACACACACACACACACACACACACACACACACACAATCTTATCAGTCTGCAGCCACATCTACGGACCAACACACCTGTCAAAGTCCACACAGCTAGTCTGCTCCTAAATCTATACAATAACCCAATAACAATGTTTAGTGCATGCACTGCATTCCTGATGGTTAATGACCTGTTATGTCTGGGCTTGTAACGCCTCTCTTCAGGGTGATAGCTTACTACTGTGATATAGCATAATGTGGAGAACAGAAAGAAAATATTTATGAGCATTTGCGAATTTACAAAGATTTACGTAAATATATATTAAAAAATGGAGTCCAACGAGTATGTTTATGATTCCTAGAACTGTCTGTGATGCTAACTGAAGACGGACGTTAACCGAACCATGGATGGTACATCAAGGAGAGTGCAGGCCATGGGTTAAAATAATAAATAAAGTCATTATAAAAATAAAGGAATTGTTTAGGAAGCTGGGTAGAATTTAAACGATCAAAGTAGACTGGACTAGATGTTTGGAGTTGGAATAACTTCAGTGGAAAGGTCATCAGTTGTGTCCGGGATCACATCTAAACACCAAGCAGGTTGTGGGCCTCAACGGTCCACCTGTCACTCACCTGCGCTCGTCCTCTGAAGAGCCAAATGGATTGGCCAACCCCGGAGGTGGGCGGGCTTCTGCAGAGTCCACCCTTTACAGAGAGAACATACACACAAACATATCCCTACATCAGTTTGGTTTGAGGCAGTTAAGAGTCCAGGATATGGACTGGAACACAAACATATCATTACATCAGTTTGGTTTGGGGGCAGTTAAGAGTTCAGGATATTGACTGAAACACACAAATTAAATATAGTCTTAAGTAGCCGTAGTAACTCCCATTTCTCAAGACTGCACGTATCTGTAGGGAAACCAGGTACGTGAGGATGTATCTATAGCTGAAGCGCTGAATCACCTCAACATGGTGGCATGGTGTTCATTTGACTAACAAACCAGTCGCAGGGACAAACTCACGTATCGCCTTTGCTAATCTGAGTGGGGCCAAAGGTAAACATTTCCCTTTAAGTGAGACCTAGTCCTACCTTAAAGTCAAGGTTACAGCCACAGAATACTGTGTAAAGCAGCGTGAAGGACACTAATCAGATTCAATTACATTATACTCAGGCTTTATATCTTATAAAGCCAGCGCAAGTTCATGCATGCAAATAAATTATTATATTTATTAGATAATATTACCATCTATAGAATGCGGGTAATGCCTTTGTCTTTACCCAGTGAGCACAAACCCGGATTTCAACGTTGATTTCTAGTTGAAATCTGGGTGATGTTCGGCCTGAACCCCGTTGAAATATAGTCTAAATGTGAACGTTTATTCAACCTCTATCAAATGGATAACTTTTTAACCCGTTTGAATGTCTTTTCAACAGTGACCATAGTCGTTTTTTTAAACGTCTTTTGAACTGAAAAATGTTCGCTGGGTAGTGACCTGGTTAGGTCGGATGCTACAGACAGCTGGCTACAGTGAGCGAGCCACACCCCGTGCACTACCACAAAGAAGGCGATCTGAATGTTCTAATCTTGGCTGTGAGATCCTTCTCATAACAGGAAGGGTTTTTAAGACATGTCAGGCAGGTGTTGTTGTCAAGGTCACACCACAGCTGCTGTAGATCATGTTGAGCAACATACCTCTTTATTCATCGAGCGGTAAAAGTTAAGAGGGTGTGTGTGTGTGTGTGTGTGTGTGTGTGTGTGAGAGAGAGAGAGAGAGTGAGAGAGAGAGAGAGAGAGACAGAGAGAGAGAGAGAGAGAGAGAGAGAGAGAGAGAGAGAGAGAGAATTAGACAATGGCCACATACTTTTGGGATCCAGCTACCTGTGGGGCGGACAGGCTGTGGTGCGCGAGCAGGAGCAAATAAAGGACAACTCTCAGCACCAACATGTCAGCACGCGACTCCACAGTCGCACCTGTAAAAACGCGGCACTTTTTAATCGTCCTCAAACGCTATTAGTCCACGGAATAATTCATGCTGCTGTGATAATAGCTAGCGGGTAGCCTGTCCTAGTCTATGTTATTAGTATGAGCTGTTTTACTTTGTACGGAGCACTGCATATGAAACCATTTCTTC
>CM030173.1:3375462-3382962 GCA_017639675.1 Aplochiton taeniatus | reverse complement strand
AGAGAGAGAGAGAGAAGAGAGAGATGATTGTGCTGAATGTGGCTATTATCATAACTACCTGTGCTGTGGTTTGAGTTTCCATACAACGTGCCAGAAGTCTTTTGTAATATGTTGGACCTCAAGTGCAGTTGATTCTGTTGGTTGTTTAACTAAAACACACCTTGTCAGCTTTTTGCGGTATGTGAAACATATATTCAAACTATAAATCAAATCAAAGCAAATATATTTGTAGAGCACATTTCATACACATAGACAATTTAATGGACTTTGCATAAGGCAAGCGCAAGAACATACAAGGAAGAAACAAAAGACCAATAAATAAATAAAAACAATATACATAGCTCACTGGTGTTAGTCTGGCCTTTTGGTTGACCAACAGGCTGTGATTTATGAGACAGTGTTACTTCCCAGAGCTGAACAGTCCAGCTACGTCCCGCTGGCTGTTCCCATAGCGATAGGACGGAGTGGGCTTCCAGCGATATTTCAGTCACGCAAAAGTATAGACACTGTTTGTCTTTGGCATAGCGTGAGTGCATTCACGTGCACACATTCCCTCTCTTCCCTCCGTTTCTCTCTCTCTTTCTCTTTCTCTCTCTCACACACACACATACACACACCCTCACACATAATCCCCCCCCGACATCCCCCCGCCCCCCCAAAAGAGTTATGTAACTGGGGGATGAATGTTGGTGACCCCATAGTAAAGCTATATTTAGGCCTGGTCCCCCTTTTCACACAGTTGGCCTTGTTTGACTTGAACCTGCTATCCAAACAGTGACACGGACCTGACCCGGGATGAGAGGGGATGTATTTCCAGGTTCATCGTGGGGAGTTGGTCATTTAAGTGCGCTTAAAGCTTTTCTACTGCTATTGGTTGTTTGTCATGCAACAAAATGTAGCAAATCTCTGACATTTGGCAGTGAATTTTCAAATTACGATCAAATGTGAACGTGGGGGACGTGGGTGGGGCAGGGGGGGTCGGGGGGGGACGGGACGGGGGGACGTGGGCGGGGGTGGGGGGGTCGGGGGTGGGTGGGGGGGGCGACGGTGTTGCTCTGAGGTCTGGTGAGGACCCATGCTGTGGTGATGTCCAGAGGCTTGGGTTGTGGTGACGTGACCTCTAATTAAATGGTTGAAGTCAGGAAGTGTGAGCTAATGACCCACAGGTGATTAAGGGTGGCTTCCATTTAGGTTGTGGGTCAGAGTTTCCATAACCACTGCACAAACATATACAGATGATACATAATTAATATTTTATCACTTTATCAGGTTGTAATAATTAATAACTAAGTTAATACAGAATTTTGTTTCAAAAACGTCTGCAGTCGTGTGGCCTAATAAGGAGGTTCCCATTCTAGTTGGTTATATTTACATTCACTGTTATAATAATTATAATGTTAATGACTTTGTTTGGAGAGCTACTATATTAAATTGTAATTAAAGACACTACTGTGGTTTTTAAACACGCACCTAGAGCACACAGTTTGACAGACCGGGTAAAACTCTAAGAAAAACACAAACATCTTAATCATTTCTATGCTAGAAAGAAAAAAAATTATATTTATATGTGAGTACAAAGCCTACTCAAACAGTCACGGCTTGGTCACCGTTTCGGCAGGCAGGCACATGCGCGTCTCGCACGCACACCCACAAACACGCTTTCACGTGGCAGTTTGAAAGTGGAAAATACAACGCTCAATCATTCGACTAATGGTGGCCAGGGGGCCACCTTGGATGCAGCTGGCCTGAACTGACGTGCGGTGCTGTTTAGTTTTGCCTTCCTAATTGCTAAGGTAAAGAGGGAGAACGTTACCCCACCGCCTTGTCTCCCAAACAAAACCCACGGACAGCGACAGGTGCTTTCCAAAATTAGCCGGGTAAACATTTCATTATTTCACATAAATCTGTCGTGCGGAAGCCAACCTGCTGATTAAAAGTCTATCTTTAGGCGCTCAAAACATGCTTTAATTATAATTACAGTTGGGAAGGAGTCATTTCATATGGTGGTATGAAGTGTTGTTCGACGGTCTACGCTGGTTTGGCATCAATCATGTATCCCAGGCCGTTACGGATGGGCTGACCCCACTGTGAGTGACTCAATGTGTTTGTTCCGGGGGTTGGTGTGGGTGGGCAGTGAACGCTGTGCCGGGCACAGCAGAAAAAGGGACCGGGTTGGGCAAGGGAATGTGCCTCTCTGTTGTTGTGACATTTTCAGATGAAGGAAAAACCATTAAATAAAATGAAAACTTAGGCTAGAAAGGCAAGCTGCGAAAGGCTCACTACAGGACCAGCCCACTTGACTGCAAATTGGCAAGTTACACGTTTTGTGAAACTTCCAAAATAAAAGAAAAAACTTTCAACCTTTTTGGTCTGCCCATTATACTCTAAGTAATATATAATAAAAGAATTTGCCGGATATTAAATATTAGCTGCTGGTGGAAGGACTCTTGCTCAGAGTCCAGCTTCTTGATCAGAGAAGGTGAAACTATAGAGGAATTTCTTTATTTGACATATGTGTCTCTCTCTCGCTCTGTGTGTGTGTGTATGTGTGTGTGTGTGTGGGTGTGTGTGTGTGTGTGTGTGTGTGTGTGTCGTGTGTGTGTGCGCGCTAGCGCGCGCCTGACTTCAGTCCGTCCAAATTGAACCTTTGAAGGGTCTGTCTCTGTTTGAACTCAATTGGAGCATACAAGGCGGTGAGGTCCTCAAACATTTCAAATGTTATATCTTTCTCCGTCTCCAGGAATTAGCCAAATAGAATTGCACGCGCGCATATACACACGCGCGCACGCACGCACGCACGCACATGGAGACAGCAGAAGCCTATTTAATATGCATATGGTACCATGTTCCCTCCCACCCACCCACCAGCCCGTCATTGTTTACTCTGGACCGGGGACATTCACGCTCAAAACGCACCGATCACTGCGACCGCGAGCACAGTTAGAGATTAAACTTTGAAACGGGTCTTTTTGGTGCTATGTCCAACGGTTCACCTGTCCTGCGCACCTGCCCGTGAGCAGCGGACGAAGAAACGGAGATCGAAACATTCCTTTAATCACGGAAAGAACATCTGATGAGGAGCGGAGAGTTGAGGGCATCGGGTAGACAAGAAGTAAGTTAATTTGGCACCCAATGTAATTGATCAAATATGCTTTACGATTACAAAAAAACAAAAAAGCATCTTAGTTGGCCCAAAGTTTAGGCAAGTGGGTGTGCCAAACAATGTGGCATAAAAAATAATAAAAATGCGTTTGCATTTTTTTTTTGAAGAAATATAGCACATGCTTTACACAGATGTTTCTTTTTAAAGCTTTGAGCTGACCCTTGGTTAGCCCTGTTGTTGCAATGCTATTTTATGGCTGTGTAAACATCCGTTTTCATGGCAATATTGAATTTAGATAAAAAGTCACTGACTCAACAAAATTGATGGATATTTTATAGAGCTGCTTTCATTCTGCATTACATTTTTGCAAGCGATTTATTGAATCAATTCCTGAACTATTTTATTTTAGATTCAACTGTACAGATTTGATTGCCTATTAATTTGTCTAACAATGTTTAGTGTTAGGACGTACTGTCTAGAAATGCCCCTCTGGAAGCACCCCTGGTGCATGTTAACATACCAAACTCTCCATCTCTCTCTGGCCTTAAGCTTGACAGCAAACACTTTGTGAGGCGCTATCATCTTTTCACTTTGATGTTTTTGACGGCTAATTTCTTTGATTTCCTTGTGAACAATAGAATGGAGAAAAACAAGAATTCTCACAAGGCTGAAAGTCTTATTTTTTCATGAACAGAGGTTCTTTTGAAAGCTTTCTCAAAGCTGCCACGTTGGCTTGATAGACTTGTGAGGCTCACACTCTTTTAAGCTTACTCCACGTATAAGGAAACAATCAACGGAGTCACATGCACACACACACACACACACACACACACACACACACACACACACACACACACACACACACACTCACACACTAAGTGGATGAACGTACAGTAGGAGAATACTAAATGGCCGTGCTCATATGTGTCAAGAGAGAGAGATTTACGTTTTGTACGGAAGGTTTAAAAGCCCTTGTGCCTAGCAGCCATTGCAGTCTCTGAACATGTTATTTATTGATGTGTTTCTAAAATTACCTGCAAAATGTGTTTAAGTCTGTCAGTAAGTACACAGAGAGAAAGGGAGACAGAAAGGGAGACAGAAGAAAGAAAGAGAGAGAGAGAGAAAGAGAGAGAGAGAGAGAGAGAGAGAGAGAGAGAGAGAGAGAGAGAGAGAGAGAGAGAGAGAGAGAGAGAGAGAGAGAGACAGAGAGAGAGAGAGAGAGAGAGAGAGAGAGAGAGAGAGAGAGAGAGAGAGAGAGTGGACACAGATCCACACACACATATCCACACACACAGATCCACACACACTTTCCCACACCTTTGAAACCCTTTGTAAAGAGATTAAACATTTCTATCACCAGAACTTCAAAACCCTTAGCTAGTGTGTTGTTGCTTTGCTCATATCACTGGCTTCAGATGTTGTCAGGCACATAGCACAGCAGAGGCTATAAATGAGTTCAATTTACTGCAGTCAATTTAATTTATTAATAAAAATGTAGCCATCATGAAAAAAACTCCCAAACTCAGGACAAACTAGAAAGATCAGGGATTTTTTTCGTGAAGCTAAAAAGAGCAAACCTAGCTGTGTTTGATCACACAGCGGGCGCACTTTGCTCTAGCACAGAGGCAGTGCAAGTCCCATTACCGCCATCAGCACAATCCGTTCCCCATCAACCTCGACTTTATCATTAGCTTTCTGCAATGTTGGCCGACCACCCCCCCAACCCCCGTGCCCCCTATTTTCCTGGCCACGGGCCTGGATGCAGTAACCCTTGGCCCTTCTCAGTCGAGCCCCCCTTACCATTTCCTTGGCAGTGGCAGCATCTGACCTATTGGACCCCCGAGCCGCCACTCACAACACCAAGCCCCGCCTGTCCTTTTCCACCAAGCCAACCAGCCGGAGTCCCAGGGAGGAGCATGAGGCGATTGGCTCGGTCATGAAGTGGAAGACGGTGACGGTCATCTTTGTTCTGGTGGTGCTCTACCTGGTTACGGGGGCAGTGGTGTTTAAGTCCCTGGAGCAGCCCCATGAAAGGTACGGGACAAAACGCACCCAAAGTCTTTCCATAGGATTCAAATATAAAAAACGGTGTTTAGCATACATTTACTGAATGGAATTGTCGATTGATAAATTGATTGGCCAACTGAATGACCGGTTGGCCAACCGGCTGTGTGACTCTATTGGATGACATACTGGCTGACTAACAGACTGATTGGCTGGTGAACTGGCTAGCTATCTGATTGGCTGACTAAGTTGTTACTTACCTGGCTTGCTAACTGGCTAGCTATCTGACTGGCTGAATTCCTAGTTATTCAGATGTAGCGATGTGTGTGTGTGTGTGTGTGTGTGTGTGTGTGTGTGTGTGTGTGTTTGTGTGTGTGTGTGTGTGTGTGTGTGTGTGTGTGTGTCCAGTGCTCAGCGTCTGGCTATCCTGGCCCAGAAACTGGAGTTCCTCTCCACTCATCCATGTGTGAACCACAGCCAACTGGAGGACCTGGTTAAGGTAAGAATCACACACACACACACCCACACATACACACATGCCCACCCAAACACATACACGCACACACTCTCTCTCTCTCACACACGCACACACACACACACACACACGCACGCACGCACGCACACACACACAAAGGAGGGAGAGACAGAGCAAGGTAGAGAGAGAGAGAGAGAGAGAGAGAGAGAGAGAGAGAGGGGTGGGGGGGGTTATGTTCACATTAATGCGGGTATTGCTACCACTATATATGGGTCAGGGGGTCCCAAGCGACCTTGGGTATAAGAAAGGCGCTATATAAATTGAAGTTATTATTATTATTATTATTATTAGTGAGTACACAGCTGTCAGGTGCAGATGTTTACAAATGTAACCCCCCCTCACACACACACTCACACATACAGACACGCACACACATACACACACACACATCCACTGAGAAGTTATCACACAGCAGACCTTTAAACGCAGACTGTGGTCTCCCAGTATTTAGATGCAGTTTGTTTCAGCACCATGGACAGCTCCCTTGCATCACTATCCTGTCACCAGACTCTACTTGAGCCGTAAGGAAGGCCGGTCTAAATGGAAGTTAATGAGTTATGTTCAATCTGTTTATTTGTTGACACATACATAAACCAATAGGAAGGGCTGTTACAGAGACATGTTAACCAATAGGAAGGACTGTTACGGACCCATACCTAAACCAATAGGAAGGGCTGTTACTGACCCACCTGAACCAATAGGCTGGGACGTTCTGTTCTGCGGAGTCCCAACACAAGGCTGTCCTTATTTGAAACGACTCGCTGCCTAAAATTAAAGGTTATCTATTAAACACCAAAGGGCATATAGTTAAAAATATATAGACAGAGATGCTGTGAGCTGCAGATCTGTAAGACACACACACACACATCTTTCTGTTGTGGAGGCCACCTGACCCTATCACCGTCTCTCACCGGTCCAAGGGGCTGAGGACAGCACACAGAGCAGGGCTTTAACTTATGAACGTCCTATTGTGCTGAAAGCCTGAGGGTCTACAGCACAGGTTCTCACTGTCCGCTAAAACAACAAGGGGACTGTTAGAAAGAGCTCTGTCCCGTGACGAGGGAGAAGTTTGAGGCAGGTCAGGAGAGGAAAGGAGGGGAAGGAGGTTTGCAGTCCATGACCACAGAGGAGACGACTAATAGGTCACGTCACTGTAAGGACAATCATAGAAATCTTATCGAAGCTTGAAAATGATCTATGCGTACACGTTGAAGTTGATTTTTGTCTATGTTGTCTTTTTGTTGATTTTCATACGTTCAAAACACTTTTAATTTGATCAGTTTTGCCAGTTTTGATCAAGTTTTACGTACATTCAATATGTTTTGAAGATAATTATTGATTTTAATCTCACTAAAGTTGCGTGGTGTTTTCATAGATCTTTATATGTTCAAAACAATTTAAATGTTATTGAAGAGTTGCTGAGATATTCACAAAATAGCTTTTTATGTCACAATAACTGAGCTTGTGGGACCACGAAGGCTAGCCCTTGGCGCAGCGTCCTGGATTTGATTCCAGGCCAGACCCTTTGCTGCCTCAGTAGATGTCCTCCCCTCTCTCTCTCTCCCTACTTTCCTGTCAATAAAAGCATGAAATGCATCCAAAAATAGCTTTAAAAAATTAATAACTGAGCTTGTGAAATAGTCATGTTTTTTCATCATAATCATGTGTTATTGGTCCTATGCAGTATTCTGAACAAACTGTGGTCATGGGTATCTCTGTGCACACACATACACAAACACACACACACACACACACACATACACACACACACACACACACACACACACACACACACACCATAAAGCCTTTAATGCTGTACAGTACGTTGCTGCATAATCATCATTTTTGTCCACGTTGG
>CM030173.1:3307962-3372962 GCA_017639675.1 Aplochiton taeniatus | reverse complement strand
TAAATGTGTGTGTGTGTGTGTGTGTGTGTGCGCGCGTGTAGGTGGCTCTGAGATTGAGTATCTGGACTACTACAAGCCCCTGGTGTGGTTCTGGATCCTGGTGGGCCTGGCGTACTTTGCTGCCATTCTGAGTATGATAGGAGACTGGCTCTGCGTGCTCTCCAAGAAAACCAAAGAAGAGGTAAGCCCTGTCATTTACCACAGTGCTACCACTGGGCTAGAGTTTTACCACGGCCCCTTAAAACTTTAATAGAGTTTTACCACAGCCCCTTTAAATTGCAATAGTTTTACCACAACCTATTTTAACTGTGCTAGTTTTACCACAATCCCTTAAAACTGTGCCAGTTTTATTTGCAATGCAGTTAATTAAACTGTGCCAGAGGTTTATAAAGAGTGTGATAGAATTTACTAGAACCCCAGAACCCCAGTGTTTTTTTTATCTGTCGGTGTAGTGAGACTCTTACAGCTGCAAGAGTCTTTGTACCGCCACACAGCCAGCACCAGTTCAACTTAGTTCACCAGGCTTGTTGCTTTGATCAGAGGGTTTTCTGATCAAATTTAAATGATCCAAACCATCAAATCAATAGGGCTTCATGAAGTTACGGTGAGAGTCTCCAGACCTAAGCAGTAGAATAAAGTGTTTTATAGTACAGATAGACAGACCACAAGGGAGGAAATTCTGAATTACAACCTCCTCTACAAAGGATATGAAAGGCATTAACTACTCATAAGCCGTCAATCTTAAAAACCGTGTAGGCTACGCAAAATTAGTTTCCTTAAAAAATAACCGTATCATCATCTAATCAACAGCCTTTTTTTTTTTTTACAGGGGGAACACTTACCAAAACTGCACACATATTTAGAAACCTCCATTTGATACTGTCAAGTATCGGGCCTGGTGCGGCCTGGTCAAAATGCGTAGTACATTACAGAATCCTATTATACGTTAAATACTGGAGCGTTGAAGGAAAATGAAAAAGCTTGCTAAGGTTCTGAAAGGTGGTCACCTCCATTTCCCTAAACAGACAAGCTCTGTTTGGGTTGGGAAGCTAATAGGTAACTAGAAGACATTTGTCCTCCCCTACAATGCTGCCATTAAACTCCCATTTCCAACAGCACAGGTCTGTGGTGGTGCTGGACAGTTTCCCTATTTGAATGCGTGTGTGTGTGTGTGTGTGTGTGTGTGTTTCTGTGTACGTCCCTCTCTGGGAATTCATTCTATAGGACCATTAGCTATGAAAGAGACCCAAGCTTTCAGTTCAGCTTACCCAAAGGATTCATGTGTACGTCAAAGCTTCAGACGCACCTTAGCATGAAAGAGCAGCATCCTGTGGCCTGAGTGTGTGTGAGCGTCGATGATGAAGAGCAGCATCCTGTGGCCTGAGTGTGTGTGAGCGTCGATGATGAAGAGCAGCATCCTGTGGCCTGAGTGTGTGTGAGCGTCGATGATGAAGAGCAGCATCCTGTGGCCTGAGTTTGCGTGAGAGCGTCGGTGACGCTCCCTTTGGGGTGGTCAAGCCGACATCCTGCTGCTTCATGCCAGTGTCGTCATCGACCACACTCCCGAAAAGGACTGACTGGGTTGGTTTGAGAGAGAGAGAGAGAGAGAGAGAGAGAGAGAGAGAGGTAGAAAGAAACCGAGAGAGAGAGAGATTGAGAGCGAGAGAGAGAGAAAAGAGCGAAAGAGAGAGGTCGAAAGAGAGAAAGAAACCGAGATAGAGAAAGGTAGCAAAAGAGAAAGAAAGAGAAAGAGAGAGAGAAAAAGAGAAAGAGAGAGAGAGAGAGAGACAGAGCGAGAGATGGTTAGAGGTAGAGAGAGAGGGAAAGAGAGTGTTTGTCGGTGAGATTCAGTGATTGATTGCTCATCCATCTCTGAGTGTGCCTTTTATTGAATGTGTGTTGACTGAGCAAGTGTGAGTGATCCGGTTAGTCTTGACCTATGACCCATATATCGGACACTCGTATTGAAAACCTGTGTACACAGCCTCAGTGTACTGACGGTACTCCTCTGGTAACCCGAGTAACCGACTGCCACCAATACCCTTTAATCTATAATATAAGTAGCTATATCATAATATAATGAATGATCTCTAATAAAAGTAGACCATATTGGTCTCCATTCAGAATAAGAATCTCTGTGTCTCCTCCCTCTGTAGGTGGGTGAGATCCACACAAAGTACACTAACCTAAACAAAGTACACATTATTTACAACAATAAATAAATATATTTATACAAATATATATATACATATATATATATAAAAGTAATTCAACGAATCAGAATAAGAATCTCTCTGTGTCTCGTCCCTGTAGGTGGGTGAGATCCACACAAAGTACATATTATTAAAAATAATTCAATGAATGGGAATCTCTCTGTGTCTCCTCCCTGCCCGTAGGTGGGAGAGATCCGTGCCCACGCGGCGGAGTGGACGGCGAACGTCTCGGCAGAGATCAAGGAGACCAGGCGGCGCGTCAGCGTGGAGATCTACGACAAGTTCCAGCGCGCGGCGTCCATCAAGCGCAAGCTGTCCAGCGACCTGGGCCTGGCGCCGGCCGTGGAAAACGCCTTCCCTCGGAGGACCGTGTCGGTGAACTTCGTCGACGAACGCGAGCTGGATACGGACGGGGGGGTGACCGCTCTCCCCAAGAACGGTCGAGCGTTTATGAACGGCGTGGACACAGAGAGGGATACCATTTCCTTCATCGAACACCTGAGCTGAGGTCACACACCTTTCACCGGAGGTCAGAGTTCAACAAGATGGCCGCCTCGGGGAATAGGCATACAGAATGAGGGTTGACCGGTGAACTCTGGACTGCCATCCCAAACACACCTTGGGACTTTTTTGCACAACTCGATTGGGATTGTGGGAAAGTGAGTTGAGTTTAAAAAAGTTAAAGTAAAATGGTGCTTATCAATGATTCAGAACAACGTGGAAACATTCCAGTGCCTTAAAAGCTTCTTTTTTTTTCCTTTTACGAATCACAAGTTTGTTTGGACTTGCACAGCCAAGACAATTCTACATTTTTTGTATTGAATGGGTGATGAAAGTGGGGGTGTTTATGTGAAGTTTGTCTGCCTCCATTGACATGAATGTTGTGATTGAAGGCTCCACTGTTTTAGAAGGACTTTGATTATGAGTCATAGATGGGCTTTAAGCCCAACCTCCTTAACCAGAACAAAATATTTCTTGAAGCTTTTATTGTCTATTACTTGCTTTTAACAAATGGGATATGCCTCCTTTTTTCATTTTCCTTCTAGCATAGACCTCCAATCGCTAATTATGTTGGCTAGAATTGTATTATTATGAACTGAATGATAGTAAGGTAGTTTGTTTGTTTTAGTCTGGGTGCATTGGAATGTAACACATTGAGATATAACTTGATTCTCTAAAAGCGAACGTTTGAAAAGATGTAGACTTAAATAAGACCCCCTTAATTACAAAGTGAACCATACTGAAACTGTGATACATATATGATGCGAAATTAAGACAAAGTTTTGTTCATTCAATAAGTTTAAGGCCTAAACAAAATGTCCTTATGGATCGATCTAGATTTATTTCCAACACGTATTAAAACAAGAAAATATAAGTATAGAAACAAAACAAAAATAACTAATTAGATTTAAATTACACATAAACAGATTCTCAATAAACAACACAAATAAATATCACATGACCGCTTGAAATGGAGCAGGAAAAAGTAAGAACTGGCATGCTCCCTTCAAATATCTATAATGTATAATAGGTGCCAACTCTAAAACCAAACAAATAAGTATAATACCACTTCTATTACACGTGCAGCAGCCAAAAACACTGCTGAGTTTCAACCCTATGGGCTTTCCTCAGCGTCCTCGGCCATGAGATCCTGGCCCTTGTCCATACCAACCAACTAAATCTAAAGATCTGAACAGACAGAACCAATCTAGTTGGCTCTCCTGTCTACTTCCTGGTTTTATGCTATGACATAATCTCGAGGGGAAGCCTTCTGTATTTCAGGTCAATCCTGCAAGACACGTCGCTAGAATAGACAGTATATATATATATATGTATATATATATATATATATATATATATATATATATATATATATATATATATATATATATATATATATGTTATACAGTATATACTGACTTATATATACTGTCTATGATTGCTAGTGAAACACTGGTCAGATAGATAGCCAGTGTTTTCTAAATCCCATTGACTGGTCTCACCGACCACAGACTTAGAATGAGTTTGAATTGACAGAACTACAAACCATACCCCAAGATGATCCGTTGTTACCTAGCCTGTTGTCAATGGCAACCACAGACACATCCATTTCCCATTTTGTATTGGCTTTGCATATTAGGTAAAAAAAAAAAAAAAGCAAATTTGCCACCAGGTGCCTTTCATTTGTATAGTAGAGTCCATTTTACTTCTTCAGATTCAATGTTGTCTTTGTTACAGGAGGACACATTGACGCCTTGATCGATACAATTGACGATCTGCCTTGTTGCTTTTCTAAACGTCATATCCCGAGTTGTGCCAAACTCGACAGAAATGAATGCTGTAGTGTGTAGACTGTTGTACTAACTTGAATAAGAAGTGTACTGCTTTCGAAAATACTCCAATATATTTATGGTATAAAAAACTGCTTTTTCCACTGGGGATTTATTTTGATTTTAAAGATTGTTGTTATGGTTGGCTGTGTTATGATTGAAGCACATTGTGAAATAATGCACAGACTCTTATCACTTTAAAAAGTTTCTTGAAACTTTACAGATGAACTCCCCTAAGTGCGCTCAAGTTGAGCTCCACATATTAGGACAAATGTGATCCTAAACCAACCCCACATTCAGACATGGTTTAGCTTATGCATTATCTTAGACCAATTCGTGATATTAAAGCAAGATAATGATAGGACATTGTGTAGTAGTTGGTCAGAAGCATTGTTATGTTATGTTGCAGTGGATATAACATGTTTTTTTTTATATATATATAGGCCTATATTTTTTTTTTTTTCTAAATCCTAAACTTAAAGGTTAATTGATCAACTTAACGTCTATGAACAGCTAAATTAGCCATGCTAGGCCACCGTATTGATATTATGCATCGAGTAAGTCTATCGATTTTACCTACCCATACTGTCCCGACACGCATATACTTACAGAGTTATCATCTGTAAACCTGCCATGCCAAATGCACTTTTATAGTGACTTTAATTTTACATCTGTAAGAAAAGGATTTGCAACTTATTTCTGGTTGCAAAAGGGATGCGAAGTACCAACGAATTGTCTCACGCGAGTTACAAATATTCATTCGGTGCATACACATCTTTATTCTGCGCCTACGAAAATCTTCACTCTGCTCTTGCGAATTTTGTCAGTGGTATTTCGCTTAACTGTGACTGACTAAAACATTTGAGCACGGATTGGCCAGCTCAAATCAAGTTCTTACCTGATTAACTTACCTGGTCAACTGTTGAGTCCCAGCTAGGCGGCAAAAACTCTTCCCTGTTACAGCCTGTGCTTTCCGTTGTTCACCGATTGGTCAGAATGTCTCGACGCTCTCTCGGATTCGTTAATCTTCGATAGTTGAATAATTGAAGTAGTTTCAGTATATAAAGAATTTGTAGTACATATGGAAGTATGCGACATCAGACAATATGCTTACAGTAGCTAGTTTATATGATCTCACTTAAAATGTTGACTTTTGTTTCACTCATTTATTCTTCACTTAAACTCCAAGCTGGCTTATTATGAAATAAAGGTGTTATTTTTACTACCTGTTTAAGCACCACTGTCAGTGCCTGTTTCCCTCCCCCACAGGTAATGGGGTGGATATGGCCACTCTTCAGACTTCGATTCTGTTTTGTCCCTTTCATTTGGTATATATTTATACACTCTTAAGATATTTCTTGCTGTAACCAATAGAACAGGTGTTGTGTCTGTTCAAAGAAGCTGTGTGCAAACCTGTTGAGAACATCTCTTTTTATATCCAGTGACTTTAAAATACAATATTCTCAATTGTCTGTTGTCTTATTATACTCCAATTCCTCATAATATTGAGATCCAAATGCAACTTGTTTTTAAATCGATGGGAACACTGCAGTGTACACAAGCACACACACAGACACAACTGTTGCCATTGGTGGGTAACTTCATGTGCTTAGTTTAACTCTAAACTTGATAAGCGTAGGGATTTTGAGGAATTAAAGAATGTTGTAAAAACTCCAAAGTGAGTTAAGTTCGCTAGAATGAACACTTTATGCCACTCAAACAACAGGTCACAAATACAGTCAAGTTTCTTTCCAATAAAGATAAAGACAGATTCATTTTGTGTAACATGGCCATTCGGTGTTCAAAAAGTTCAAATGCAGATATGCATTAAGGATGTAGCCCACCGTAAGCTTTGCCAATGCACAACAATACCAACATATCCAAAAGCACTGTCCTTACTGAATGTGAACGCTTTGTTCTCTTTTTACTTTAAGAAAATAAAGATCCCAAGGGGACATTGTTTGTGAGTTCTCTAACTGTTCCTCTTCCATTCTCTCCGTTTTACACCTCTCCTGTATAACCCACCCCTCCCTTACCACCATTCTTTTTTCCTCTTCTTATTCTCCGGCTTCCCCCTCTCCTCTCCTCTCCTCTCCTCTCCTCCATCTTTCCTGCCTCCCCACTCTCCTTTTCGGGCACATGTACAGTCAGAATGACACAGCCAGGGTCAGGCAGCAGCCCATCAGCCAGTCCATCTCTACCTCCAGTTGAGCAGGAGGTGAAGCGGTTCGTTTCCTTAACGCAACACTGACGATGCATCATTAATGTAGGACCCCCACCCCCCACACCACCCCTCCCCCTCCCCCCAGTGACGTGTTAAGAACGTTAGAAAGTTACATTGGTCTGTTTAAACCGAATATAGAGATAGTGTGCGCTTAACTTAATCACCATTTGTCCTCTTGCCTTTCTCTTTCCATCTTATCTCCAACCCATGCACATAGAACGTTATTATTGCTGCCAATGACATTCCAGCTACACTCTCAATTCCCCCCCCAACCCCCCCCCCCCCCCCCCCAGAATACCTTCCCATCAGTCCATTCTCCCATTCCTGTCCTAACCTGCTCTGTCACTTCTGACACTCTGTCCCTGCTGCTCACCAAGTTCAACTTCCTGTCTTCCCATTGGCCGCGCCGCTGGCCCAGCCAACGGCTACTCAGACAGGGGCGACGGGGAGTGAATGGAGCAGCTCATGCAGAACACACACACACACACACACACACACACACACACATATATATATAGAAGCACACACACACACACACACACACACACACACACACATACACACTGCCAGTCTAAACAGTGATTGGGCGAACCATTGGAATCACTTCCCATCTCCCAGCCCGCTCCCAGCCACAGTTGGTACTGGCGCTGTCATTTCCGCTGATCACACACACACACACACACACGGAAGGCAGGAGTGTGTATCTGCTTTGGGAGGGTGAACGTGTGAATGTGTGTGTGCGCATTGTGTGTTCAGGAGTATATCCGTTCCCTAGACTCTTGGCTCAGTCAAAGGGGGCTGTTGGTCTAGATGTTGTTCTAAGCAGACTGGCTGTTGCTTTTCTGCTCTCACACGCGGACTGGCAGCTGTCAGCCGGCTCAGGAGTGACCAGGGGGTGGGAACAGGAGGAAACTGATGGAAGGGATGGAGAGAGAGAGAGAGAGAGAGAGAGAGAGAGAGAGAGAGAGAGAGAGAGAGAGAGAAGAGAATGGGGAGGAAAACAAAGAAAGATGAGAAAGATGAGAAAAGTATGGCAAAAGAAAGGAGAGAGGAGAGAGATGAGAGAGATGAGTTAGAGAGAGGAGGAAGATAAGACATAAAAATCGAAAAACGAGAGAAAGCAAAAGGGGATCAGTTAGACACTGACCGGTAAATAATAATAATAATAATAATAATAATAATAACAAACTAGTCTTTACACAAAACAATAGGCTCAACAAGGTTAGCTTGCCCTTAGCCTTGTTGACCCATGCTAAATGGAGAATTGCAACAACGGTATTATGAGAGAAAATATCAAATCAATTACAATCCACTTACAGACAACTTCTATTCACTCTCAGTCTGGACCAGACTGTCTTTGTCATAGTGCCAGGATGTAAACTGGTGAACAAGAAGCTGGGAATGGCCCAAAATGTCCATGGTATATTTAAACAGGCATGAATGTTAACCGGACAGAAACTCTTAAAATATAGATATATAGCCTTTGAGCATCATTGGAAGTTAGAGTTCTAGACATGGCAGCATACTCACGTTACCATCTGCCTGGGAGAATAGACTCATTTTCCACAACAGACAACCCATCATAGACGCCCTAATCTAATTACATGCCCCTAATTAATGCTTCCATGTCTCATGCAGACAGGACTGTCTCAATTATCTACTGTCATTGTAAAAAAAAAAAAAAAAAAACATGGACACAACTATTGAAATTCAGTTAGAGCGAGATTTCATTATAATATTGATTCTGTTTCTATTTGTTTCGCATTCTGTTCTTCACTAGTTTCCTGACTCGTCCACTGTTCATTGAAAACCCACTCGGTAGAATATTTATTCCTGTTTGCTCAGTTATGATGGAGTGAAACACCCATAGATGCTGTCATCATCTCTAAATATGATCACTTCCTAGGTCCTTCCTTGTCAACCAGAACCCCATCTAAAGTACGATTAACTTGAGATTCAGAGCTGCTAAGCAGCAATGCACACCGCTGGCTGAAACATTTTTTTTACTTAAAAATGTATAAATAGTAATGAAAAAAATAGATACACACACAGACTTAACATTGGAAAACGTTTAGTACATTTTTTAAAAGCAGGGATACAAACGTGTACAGAGGGAGAGACATCATCTGACCTTTCGGGGAAAACAACCCAGAAATCCAGGTGACACCCAGTAACAGAGTTAGCATGGTTTAGTATCCATAACTAAAGCTAAGACAACAGTAAGACTGAACGTTTCCATCCGTTTTTAAAGCAGAAAAGAGAAATAGAAAAGTATAAAACAATACCAGAACATGACAATACCCCCAAAAAACAGCAACAACATATAACTGCCATCAAGGTAGCATTTCATTTTAAAGTAACAATTCAAAATCGGTTTAGAAATACATCTTTATGTGAGGGAGTGGTATTTCTAAATCAAAGGACGAGTGTTTGTTCAAACACACACACACACATATATATATATACATGTGTGTAGTTAGTCTGTACAACAACTAGTACAAAAACATATATACAACCCCTGTCCTTGGCAATCAAGACCACTAAAGACTTCTGCAGACTGACTTTCATCAGGTAGCGTGGTACACAGTGATTGTTGGATATATTTGTATATCTTAGGCCTTCTTATTTCCTATGGGGTATACATATTTTAGCTGGAGATGTTTGCTAGGGAGCATATATTTTAAGTATTTGTAATTGCTCTGGTGTGTGTATTTGATCTCTTTATGTTTGCAATGGTGTGTATATTTGAGCTCTTTATATTTGTCATGGTGTGTACATTTGAGCTCTTTGTGTTTGCGATGGTGGGTATATTTTAGCGGGAGGTGTTTGCAGCGTCTACTGAACGTGGCAGTTCTCCTCCTGCTTAGGGGACCCCGTGGCCTCCCCCCTCCTCCCCCTTTGCTCCGGGGTTTTCCGGGCGCTCAGAGACAGTCGGCTCCGCCTCCCGTCGCTGCCAGAAGACGGGGAGGGGCTAACGCACTGACCCTTCTTGCTCGGGCTGTCGGTCGTCGAGGAGATCGCCTTGGCGACGGGGCTTTGAAGGGACATGGGCTCCAGCACCTGAAGGAGGGAGACAGAGGGGGAGAGGGGGGTCTGAGGTCAGTGAGAAAGTAGAACAGGATGTTAACGGCTTAGCTGACCCTAACCCCCCACCGCACAGTCTTTGGTTCAGTCCAGATGACCTGGCCCACTAGGAGACCGACCTGGCCGGGTCATACCAAACCTTCAAAGGTCGAGTAAAAAGGGGCCAGTAGCTAGAGGTACCAACAACACTTTACTCAGTGCCTCTTGACCTATGATGAAGGGGCTTAACAAGCTCCTCAACTAGAGGAGGAGAAATGCGTTTAATAGAGGCTGCATACGTAGGATACCTCTACAGACCCCCTCCCTGTCTGTACCTGTGTGTGTGTGTGTGTGGTGATCCAGGAGAGAAGCCTCACCTTGTGCACTCTGCTGCCCTCTGCTGGTGTTCTGAGGCACTCCACCTCAGTGGTCACCTGCTGGGTGCGCTTGGCCTGTGTGTCGGGGGCGGCCAGGCGGGCGGAGGCCAGGCGGGGGCTGCAGCGCGGCGCGGTGGTTCTCCTCACGATGAAGGGGCTGGCCTCGCCAAGAGGGATGTCGGCGAAACCTAGCCAGAGAAAAAACACAAACAACAGACAACCACAGTGTTAATGGAGGAGGCCTTTCATTGGACAGAAGATCTTTTTGAAGTATATTTTGATTTGTCTATGCCTTGTGAAGTGTCTGAAAGGCGCTGGTAAATGAAAGTTATTACTGTTATTGTTATGAATGGCCATGTATCCCGGTGCTCACCTCTTTGCACCAGCTCGGGAAGTCCTTCCGGCCTAAACTCCTCCTCTTCCTCTCTCCTTCCTGGTTTGGGTGTGGTGGCCGTGCTGGCTTTGATCCTCTTGGCCGCGTCCAGCAGGGCCTTGGAAGGTGTGGCCCTGTCCTCTCCCGCCCAGCCCCTCTTCCCTAGCCCTGACCCTTGACCCGCGAGCGGCGGCGGCGGCGCGTTCTCGCCGTCCTCCCGGGCCGCGGTACCGGCAGCGGGCGCCGTCGACTTCCGGTTGCTGCGGCGACGGCGGCTGGCGGAGGCGGTCTGGTCCTCGGCCTGGCGTCCCAGCCGCTCCAGTCGGGTGCTGAGCGTCTCGTTGGTCTCCTCCAGCTTGTGGAGGCGCACCATCAGGGAGCAGTACTTCTCCACGCTGTCGTCCGCCTCGCGGCTCCTCTCCTCCAGCGTCTGGCTGAGCTCCTGCACCTCCTCGGTGAGCTCCCGCACCTCCTCGCTCTTCTCCTGGAGGGCTGTCTTGGTCTCTGCCAGTTCTCTCTGCGCCTCCTCCCCCTGGCTCTTGACAGCGTCTTCTAAAACAAAAACCAGACGCTCATTTAGCACTCGACGAACTGTTTGGAAAGTGGTGATTTTTTTTGAAATGAAATAATTTTACAAGGTTGCGATTTTACAGGGGTTTTTCCAGAGGAATGCGTGCAACAAAAATGCAATGAGTCATTTTTTTTTCTTCTTCATATCATATCTAGAGAAAGGGAAGAGATGTACCCATGCAGCTACCTGTGCTGTGGGCTTTCTGTAGCTGGGACAACAGCGCCCCCTGCTGGTCAGCCTCCTGCACCAACGCCTCCTTCTCCTGCTCCAGCTGCTTGCAGGACTTCATCCACAGGTTGATCTTGCTGAGGGCCGAGTCTCTCTCTTTGGCCAGGCGGGTGGAGCGGGCGCTCAGATCACTCACCTGTTGAAAATGTAAGTGGAATGATTATGATGAAGATGAAGTCTTAATATTAAAAATACTGAAAAAATAAAACAATGTTTTTATCAGTCTCTGTTATTGGTCTTTTAATAAAACTATGTTTATGTTTTTATTACATTATCTGCCAATGGTCGTTTGATTAAAAGCAAAACTATGTTTATGTTTTTATTAAAAATAAGTCTCTGTTAATGGTCTTGTTCTGTCCTGTAGTACCTTTTGCTCCAGCTGTTTTTGTGTCTCCTGCTCTATCTGGTGGTTCTCCTCATTCTTCTTCTCCTGGGCCAGCAGACTCTTCAGTTCCTCCTCATTCTTCTTCTTCTCCTGGGCCAGCAGACTCTTCAGTTCCTCCTCATTCTTCTTCTTCTCCTGGGCCAGCAGACTCTTCAGTTCCTCCTCATTCTTCTTCTCCTCCTGGGCCAGCAGACTCTTCAGTTCCTCCTCATTCTTCTTCTTCTCCTGGGCGAGCTGATTCCTCAGTTCCTCCTCATTCTTCTTCTCCTCCTGGGCCAGCAGACTCCTCAGTTCCTCCTCATTCTTCTTCTTCTCCTTGGCCAGCAGACTCCTCAGTTCCTCCTCATTCTTCTTCTCCTCCTGGGCCAGCAGACTCCTCAGTTCCTCCTCATTCTTCTTCTTCTCCTTGGCCAGCAGACTCCTCAGTTCCTCCTCATTCTTCTTCTCCTCCTGGGCCAGCTGACTTCTCAGTTCCTCCTTCTCGGAGTGTACTTCTTCCAGAGAGAGCTGCAGAGCAGGAGCAACAGCCGGTTATACAGACAGACCGATGCTTGATAGTCATGGGTTTTGTGTGGTGGGACAATTCATCTTTATTTCATACATTTATTTGGTCTTAGTCAGTTTTACTAGGTTGGATTGCTTTAGGAATCTCATTTGTATTTTGTGTTTTATTCTGTTCTGGGAAGCATGTTGTAACTTGAAAGCGCTACACAAATAAAGTTTAATATTATTATTGTTATTAATCCAAGTTCAATATTTAAACACAAATATGTTTAGATATTGGATGTTACAACGCACAAACCGCCACAAAATAAGCCAGGTAATACACACCGTTACGACAGGATCATTGGTATCTCACCTTATAGCTTTCAGCCTGTTGGTGGAGCTGTGAGGTCAACAAGGCCTTCTCCTGCTCCAATGAAGTCAGAGAAATATTCTCCACCTCCAGGGCCTCTGTTTGCTGCTGGAGTTTGCTGGTCAACGAGGCCATCTCCTGTTCCAACAAGGTGAGGGAACTTCTCTGTTGTTCCAGGGCCTCTGTTTGCTGCTGGAGCTGTGAGGCCAGAGAGGCCTTCTCCTGTTCCAACAAGGTGAGGGAACTTCTCTCCCCTTCCAGAGCCTCAGCTTGCTGCTGGAGCTGTGAGGCCAGAGAGGTTCTCTCTACTTCCAGAGCCTCTGTTTGCTGCTGGAGTTGGCTGGTCAACGAGGCCTTCTCCTGTTCCAACAAGGTGAGGGAACTTCTCTGTTGTTCAAGGGCCACTGTTTGCTGCTGGAGCTGTGAGGCCAGAGAGGCCTTCTCCTGTTCCAACAAGGTGAGGGAACTTCTCTCCCCTTCCAGAGCCTCAGCTTGCTGCTGGAGCTGTGAGGCCAGAGAGGTTTTCTCTACTTCCAGAGCCTCTGTTTGCTGCTGGAGTTGGCTGGTCAACGAGGCCTTCTCCTGTTCCAACAAGGTGAGGGAACTTCTCTGTTGTTCCAGGGCCTCTGTTTGCTGCTGGAGCTGTGAGGCCAGAGAGGCCTTCTCCTGTTCCAACAAGGCAATAGAACCTTTCTCCACCTCCAGGGCTTCTGTTTGCTGCTGGAGTTGGCTGGTCAACGAGGCCTTCTCCTGTTCCAACAAGGTGAGGGAACTTCTCTGTTGTTCGAGGGCCTCTGTTTGCTGCTGGAGCTGTGAGGCCAGAGAGGCTGTCTCCACTTCCAGGGCCTCTGCTTGCAGCTCCACCTCCCGTTGGGCTGTCTGTTTGCTAAGGAGCTGGCTGTTACTCTGCTCCAAGCCACTCAGCTGAAAAGACACAAAGAATAAAAGGTTCAAAAACCAACAATGACCTTACTGGAGGTCACTAAGAGCAGAAAGGCTTTGGCGTTGTACATACCTGCTGGGTGAGCTGAGCGCTGGAGCGGGCGGAAGTCTCCAGTTCCTCCTGCAGCTCCTTGACGCGTCTGTTAAATGCCTGGCTCTCCTCCTCCAACGCCTCCTTCTCCTTCTCCAGGGAGGAAACGGCGTGCCGCAGAGCTCCCTCCACCGCCTCCCTCTCGCTCCCCAGCCTTTGAAGACGCTCCTCCTGGGCGTGGACAGCCGCCTGCAGCTCCTCCTTCTCCGCCAGCCTTTTTCCCGCGTCGGCCTCCAGACGCTCCCTCTCCTCCTCCCACTCCTCCTCGGCGGCCAGGAGTCTCTCCCCTTCCGTCTTCCACTCCTCCAGAGAATACCGGAGACGCTCTCTCTCCTTCTCAAGCTCCTGCACCGCCGACCGCGTCCTGCCTTCTCCCTCCTGGGCCTCTCCCTGCAGGCAAGCCAAAACGCTCTGTTCCCTGTGGCGGGCAGCCTCCAGCTCGGAGGCGGCCGCGAGGAGCCGCGCCTGGAGGAGATCCACGGCGGCCCGCTGCCTCTCCTCCAGCTCCCTCAGGCCCCTCTCCAGGGCCTGGCCGGCGGCCCGCTTCTCCCCCTGCAGCTCCTGGATGCGGCCGTTCTTCAGGGCCAGCTCGCCCTCCAGCGTCTCCTTCTGGGCGCGGAGGTCTTCCAGCTCGGAGGTCAGCCGCTCCATCCCGACGGCGTGCTCCGTGACCTCCTGTCGGAGCAGCTCCAGCTCCCCCTTGGCCGTCTCCGCCTCCAGCACGGCCTCCTCCAGGCTCTGCTCCGACGCCTCCGCCTCGCGCTCCAGGGCCTGGATGCGGTCCTGGAGGGCGTCGGCTCTCCTCTGGGCGGCCTTCGTCCTCTCGCCCAGCGTCCTCTTCTTCCGCTCGTCCGACTCGATGCGGACCCGCAGCTTCTCAACGCCCGTCCTCATCTGGGCCACCTCGTCCTGCGTGGAGTTGAGGCGCGAGGCGATCTCTCCCTTCTCCAGCAGCGAGGCCTCCAGGGACTGGGTCAGCCGCGAGATCTCCCCCTCCAGGGAGTGCACTTTGCTGGCCAGGGACTCGGCTCCCAGGCTGGCCGCGCTCCGCTCCTCCTGGGACTCCAGGAGCCGGTGGCGGAGCGCCTCCTCGTCGCCACTCTGCAGGGCGATGGCTTCCTCCAGGAGGCCGCACTGCCCCGCCAGCGCCACCTTCTCCCGCCGCGCCTCCTCCAGCTGCGCCCGCGCCGCTCCCTGCTCCCTGGCCCCGGCCCGGACGTCCTCCTCCAGGACCTGGATCAGCTCGCGGGCGTCGGCGTGGGCGGTCTGCAGACCGGCCGCCTGGTCTTTCCAGCGGGACAGAGACCGGCCCAGCTCGTCCCTGTCTTCCGTGCAGGACGCCAGCTCGGCCCTGAGCTGGGCGCTCTCCTCCCTCTGGGCCTCCAGCCGGGTCTCCGTGGCGACGGCCGCCCTCCGCTGGGCCTCGGCCTCCTCCAGCAGCCTCTTCCTCTGCTCCAGCGCCGTCTCCTGGTCCAGCTCCATGGACAGGATGTGGCGCTCCAGGTTGGCCTTCTCGGAGCGGGTCCGCTTCAGCTCGCTCTCCAACTGGAGGAACTTCTCGTCCCAGCCACCTGGAGGGGCAGAGAAGAGCGGCGGCCATTTTAAAAATTATACTTGCACTCATCCTAAATGAATAATACAAAAAAAAAAAAAAAATCTCTCTCTCTCTATTTATTATTAAATAATAATAATACTACTCAAATAAAACGTATGAAAACAGCGTTCATTGTAGTGAATTACGAGTGCTGCTCAGCGCTCCCCTCCTACCTTTGGCCACCTCCAGGGCCTCCATCATCTCCATGACGTCCGCCAGCTGACACTTGGTGGTGTGCAGCTGCAGCCTCAGCAGGTCCTTCTCCCCGCGGAGCTCCGACATGCGGGAGGTCAGGTCCCGCTTGTCGGCCTGGGAGTGGACCTGGGTCTCCTCCAGGTCGCGCAGCTGCTCGCTGGTGGCGCGAACCAGAGCCTCCAGGGCGGCGTGGATGGCCTCCAGCTCGGCCACCCGCTCAGCCGTGAGGCGGGCCTCGGAGGCCAGGAGCTCAAAGTGACCCCTGACCTCTTGGAGGTCTCGGAACAATTCGCACAGCACCACCTCTAAGTGGTTGGGCCACCTGTCGTCGGCTGGCATGAGAGAGGCATGCTGGGACAAATCAATAAGAAAACATTTGAAATGACGTTATACTGTGTATATACACGTATACATATAAACATATGTGTGTTCATCAGATTGTTATGAAGAGGCAACAGTGAAAATATCGATTTGTGACGTGTTGCTCACCATCTCCTCCTCCACCTCCTCTTCAGCTGGGACTGGTTCATCCTCCTTCACCTGGGGGATGTGGTCACTTTGCTGCACCTCCACCACCTCCTCCTCTTCTGCTCCTCCTCCAAGGCTTCTGTCATGGCCTGCCTCTCCATTCGCTTGAAAAGAGACTGGAATATTATTGACCAACATTTTTTGCTTCCTGTTAGTGTAGGATACCTACAACAATCACATTGACATCAACATCAACTTCATTCTATTAAATTGGCAAGAGAGAGTGTGTGCGTGTATGTATGTATGTATGTATGTATGTATGTATATATATATATATGTGTATATATGTGTGTATATATGTGTGTATATATGTGTGTATATATATATATATATATATATATATATATATATATATATATATACAGTCCCCTCCAAAAGTATTGGAACAGTAATGCCAATTCCTTTATTTTTGCTGTAGACTGAAAGCGTTTGGGTTTGACACCAAAAGATGAATATGAGACAAAAGATCAATATGTCAGCTTTCATTTCCAGGTATTTTCATCTGGATCTGATAAACAACTTAGAAGATATCATTATTTGAAAAGAACGACCACATTTTTAGATGAGCAAAAGTATTGGAACAGATAGACTTGAAATGGATTTAAGTGAATAAGACTCAATATTTTGTTGCAAATCCTTTGCTTTCAATAACTGCATCAAGCCTGCGACCCATGGACATCACCAAACTTTTGCATTCTTCTTTTGTAATGCCTTTCCAGGCTTTCACTGCAGCCTCTTTCAGTTGTTGCTTGTTTTGGGGGGTTTCTCCCTTCAGTCTCCTTTTAAGAAGGTAAAAAGAATGCTCTATAGGGTTTAAGTCTGGAGATTGACTTGGCCAGTCTAGGACCTTCCACTTCTTGCCCCTGATGAACTCCTTTGTTGCTTTTGCAGTGTGTTTAGGGTCATTATCTTGCTGCATGACAAAGGATCTCCCAATCAGTTTGGTTGCATCCTTCTTTAAATTGGCAGACAAAATGTTTCTGTAGACTTCCGAATTCATTTTGCTGCCGCCATCATGTGTTACATCATCAATGAAGATTAATGAGCCCGTCCCAGAAGAAGCCATTGAAGCCCAAGCCATCACATTACCTCCACCGTGTTTCACAGATGAGCTCGTGTTTTGGGGGTCATGAGCAGATCCTTTTTTTCTCCAAACCTTAGCCTTTCCATCACTCTGGTAGAAGTTAATCTTCGTCTCATCAGTCCATAAAACTTTTTCCCAGAATTTTTGAGGCTCGTCTCTGTACTTTTTGGCAAAATCCAGCCTGGCCTTCCTATTCTTTATGCTAATGAATGGCTTGCATCTTCTGGTGTAGCCTCTGTACTGTTGTCCATGAAGTCTTCTGCGAACAGTGGATTCTGAAACCTTCACTCCTGCCCTCTGGAGGTTGTTGTTGATCTCACCAACAGTAGTTTTAGGGTCTTTCTTCACAGCTCTGACAATGTTTCTGTCGTCAACTGCTGTTGTTTTCCTTGGTCGTCCCGTTCGATGTCTGTTACTTAGTACACCAGTAGTTTGTTTCTTCCTGAGGATATTCCAAATTGTTGTACTGGCTATGGCTAGTGTCTGTGCAATGGCTCTGATTGATTTCCCATCTTCTCTTAGCTTCACAATTGCTTTCTTTTCACCCATAGACAGTTCTCTGCTTTTCATGTTGATTACTCTAACTGCAGTCTGCACAGGCAAAACCAGAATCTGAAACTGAGCCTAGACATTCAGTGTTATTTATTGTTTGAATAATAAATGTAATAAGACACACCTGGGCAACAAAACACACCTGTTCACCTGGTCACATGTTCCAATACTTTTGCTCAACAAAAAATGTGGTGTTCCTTTACAAATAATGATATCTTCTAAGTTGTTTATCAGATCCAGATGAAAATACCTGGAAATAAAAGCTGACATATTGATCTTTTGTCTCATATTCATCTTTTGGTGTCAAACCCAAACGCTTTCAGTCTACAGCAAAAATAAAGGAATTGGCATTACTGTTCCAATACTTTTGGAGGGGACTATATATATATATATATATATATATATATATATATATATATATATATATATATATATATATATATATATATATATATATATATATATATATATATATATATATATATATATATACATACACACACACACACACACAACCAGTCACTAACCACTTTCAAACAACAACCACTCACTAACCACTTTCAGACAACAACCACTCACTAACCACTTTCAAACAACAACCACTCACTAACCACTTTCAAACAACAACCACTCACCAACCACTTTCAGACAACAACCACTCCCCAACCACTTTCAAACAACAACAACCACTCACTAACCACTTTCAAACAACAACCACTCACCAACCACTTTCAAACAACCACTCACCAACCACTTTCAAACAACAACCACTCACCAACCACTTTCAAACAACAACCACTCACCAACCACTTTCAAACAACAACCACTCACTAACCACTTTCAAACAACAACCACTCACTAACCACTTTGAAACAACAACCACTCACCAACCACTTTGAAACAACAACCACTCACTAACAACTTTCAAACAACAACCACTCACCAACCACTTTCAAACAACAACCACTCACTAACCACTTTCAAACAACAACCACTCACCAACCACTTTCAAACAACAACCACTCACCAACCACTTTCAAACAACAACCACTCACCAACCACTTTCAAACAACAACCACTCACCAACCACTTTCAAACAACAACCACTCACTAACCACTTTCAAACAACAACCACTCACTAACCACTTTGAAACAACAACCACTCACCAACCACTTTGAAACAACAACCACTCACTAACCACTTTCAAACAACAACCACTCACTAACCACTTTCAAACAACAACCACTCACCAACCACTTTCAAACAACAACCACTCACCAACCACTTTCAAACAACAACCACTCACCAACCACTTTCAAACAACAACCACTCACTAACCACTTTGAAACAACAACCACTCACTAACCACTTTCAAACAACAACCACTCACCAACCACTTTCAGACAACAACCACTCACCAACCACTTTCAAACAACAACCACTCACCAACCACTTTCAAACAACAACCACTCACCAACCACTTTCAAACAACAACCACTCACCAACCACTTTCAAACAACAACCACTCACTAACCACTTTCAAACAACAACCACTCACTAACCACTTTCAAACAACAACCACTCACTAACCACTTAGAAACAACAACCACTCACCAACCACTTTGAAACAACAACCACTCACTAACCACTTTCAAACAACAACCACTCACTAACCACTTTCAAACAACAACCACTCACCAACCACTTTCAAACAACAACCACTCACCAACCACTTTCAAACAACAACCACTCACTAACCACTTTCAAACAACAACCACTCACTAACCACTTTCAAACAACAACCACTCACTAACCACTTTCAAACAACAACCACTCACCAACCACTTTCAAACAACAACCACTCACTAACCACTTTCAAACAACAACCACTCACTAACCACTTTCAAACAACAACCACTCACCAACCACTTTCAAACAACAACCACTCACTAACCACTTTCAAACAACAACCACTCACTAACCACTTTCAAACAACAACCACTCACTAACCACTTTCAAACAACAACCACTCACCAACCACTTTCAAACAACAACCACTCACTAACCACTTTCAAACAACAACCACTCACTAACCACTTTAAAACAACAACCACTCACTAACCACTTTCAAACAACAACCACTCACTAACCACTTTCAAACAACAACCACTCACTAACCACTTTCAAACAACAACCACTCACTAACCACTTTCAAACAACAACCACTCACTAACCACTTTCAAACCACAACCACTCACTAACCACTTTGAAACAACAACCACTCACTAACCACTTAGAAACAACAACCACTCACCAACCACTTTGAAACAACAACCACTCACTAACCACTTTCAAACAACAACCACTCACTAACCACTTTCAAACAACAACCACTCACCAACCACTTTCAAACAACAACCACTCACCAACCACTTTCAAACAACAACCACTCACTAACCACTTTCAAACAACAACCACTCACTAACCACTTTCAAACAACAACCACTCACTAACCACTTTCAAACAACAACCACTCACCAACCACTTTCAAACAACAACCACTCACTAACCACTTTCAAACAACAACCACTCACTAACCACTTTCAAACAACAACCACTCACCAACCACTTTCAAACAACAACCACTCACTAACCACTTTCAAACAACAACCACTCACTAACCACTTTCAAACAACAACCACTCACTAACCACTTTCAAACAACAACCACTCACCAACCACTTTCAAACAACAACCACTCACTAACCACTTTCAAACAACAACCACTCACTAACCACTTTAAAACAACAACCACTCACTAACCACTTTCAAACAACAACCACTCACTAACCACTTTCAAACAACAACCACTCACTAACCACTTTCAAACAACAACCACTCACTAACCACTTTCAAACAACAACCACTCACTAACCACTTTCAAACCACAACCACTCACTAACCACTTTGAAACAACAACCACTCACTAACCACTTTCAAACAACAACCACTCACCAGCCATTCTCCTCTTCTCTGTCTCCGCATCCCGTTCCCACGTCACCTCCCGGCCGTGGGCGGCCTTCAGCTCCTCGTGCTGCTGGCCGAGGCTCTGCGGGGCGGCGGCGAGACGCTCGTTCTCCTGGGCCACCCTGGGCGGCTCCCCACGGCCCAGCTCACGCAGTTCGACCGCCGCCTGGAGTTTCTCCTCCGTCAGCTGGGCGACTGTGTTCTCCAGCTGGGCGACGGTGTTCTCCAGCTGGGTGACGGTGTTCTCCAGGCCGCTGCGTCTGCTCGCCTCCTCCTCCAGGGCCGCCATGAGGCCGTCGACGGTGGTCTGGAGGGAGGCCACCAGGTCAAATATATAAATCATGAGTCATGAGTCTCCAACTCTAAAATATATCTTGAGTACAATTAATCAGAAAGAATAGGAACCAAAGTCAAAAAATAAAAACAATAAGTCTATAGTATCATATACAATGCGTGATAGAGACCCACACACAAATGTGTTTGCGTACCTGATGCTCCTTAACGACTTCCAAACTTGCTTTCAGGCAGTGGATCGCCTCCTCTGTTTTGGTCAGCTCCTCCCTCACTTCCTCCAGTCTGCTCTCCAGATCAGCCCTCTGTGCCTGGCCCTCCTCCAGTCTGCTCTCCAGATCAGCCCTCTGGGCCTGGCCCTCCTCCAGTCTGCTCTCCAGATCAGCCCTCTGGGCCTGGCCCTCCTCCAGTCTGCTCTCCAGACCAGCCCTCTGTGCCTGGCCCTCCTCCAGTCTGCTCTCCAGACCAGCCCTCTGTGCCTGGCTCTCCTCCAGTTGACTCTGCAGGGCGGCCACAGTTCCCCTCAGGTCCTCTGTCTGGGACTCCAGGACGTTCATGCAGGCCTCGTTGTCCTCCAGGTCCATCTGCAGCATCTCCAGCTGCACCTTGATCTTGTTCATGCTGAGGACCTTCTCCTTGAGGGCCTCCACGGCTCTGGCCCGCTCGCTCTCCGCCTGGCCGGCCCTCTCCTCCAGGCTCTTGGCCCGCTCCTCTCTCTGTTCCAGGCGGCTGATGGCCGCAGACACATCCCTCTTCATGGCCTTCATCTCCTTCTTCTGGGCCGACGCCGTCTGCCTCCACGTTTCCGCTTCCTGGCGGGCCTGGTCTCCAGCCTCGCCGGCCGCCCTCAGCTTGGCGTCGGCGGAGGCCACGGCCTCTTTCAGTTCGGCCACGTGGGCCTCCTCGCGGCGTTCGGCCTCCAGCTGGCTCTTGGCGGCGTCCAGCTGCTCCTTCAAGCTTTTCTGTCTGGCGGCGTGGCTCTCCATTTCCGACACGCTTCTCTCGGAGAGCTCCCGGATTTCTCTCGCCTGCGAGCGCAGCTGTTGGCTTCCCTCCCGCACCTGGCTCTCCAGGCCGGAGACGCGCTGGGCGGCGGCGGCGCTCTTCCCTTCGAGAGCCGCCAGCAGTCCCTTCAGGTCGGCGCGGGCCTGGTTTGCCACGTCCAGCTCGCTCTTTAAGGCGGGCAGCTGCTCCAGCATGGTCTTTCCCTCCGCCAGCTCCTCCGTCAGGGCGGACATCTTGTCCGTCAGCGCCTTCTTCGCCTCGACCTGAGAGTCGAGGAGACGTCGGTGCTCCACCTCGGCCTCCTTCTGCGCCTGCTGCAGTTTCTCGGACAGCTGGGCGTTCTCCTTCTCCAGCTCGCGGGCCTTGGCTTCGCCCGCCCCGGCCCGCGCCTCCATCTGGTCGGCGCTCTCTCTCAAACTGTCCGCGCGGCGCTCCGTCTCCGACAGGGCCAGAGACATTTTCTCCAGGGCCTCAGACGTCTCTTCCCCGGCGGTCGACAGCGCTTTGCATTCCTCCTGGAGGGCGCTCAGCGACCGCGCCTGCTCCGAGAGGGAACCGATTTCCTCCCTCAGCGCTTCCTCCTCCCTCTCCGCGCGGGAGAGCTTCTCCAGCAGCGCCTCTTTGGATTGGACGAGCTCGTTGCACCGGCCCTGCAGCTCCACTCCCACAGCTTGCTGGCTCTTCAGAGTGGATTCCCAGGAGGTCGCCTGCTCCTGTAGGAGCGCCACCAGGCTCAGCTTCGCTCGCTCCACCACCTCCTCCTCCTCCACGCCCTTCTCCTCCGCCACCCTAGCCAGCTGCTGCTCCTGCGCGGCGGCCCTGGACTGGGCCAGCTGACGGGCCGCCTGGTTCTCCTCCAGGAGCTCGCCGTGGGCCCTCTCTGCCCGCTCCGCCCGAGCGCTCTCCCGCTGGAGACGGGCCTCCAGGTCCTCCACCTGGCCCCGGAGGAGCGCCACCTGCTGGCCCACGTTGGCCAGCTCTTTGGCGTGCTTCTGACCCGCCTCGGACAGCCGGGCCTGGAGCTCCTCGTGCCGCCGCTCCTTCTCCTCCAGGTCGGTGCACTTGACCAGGAGCTGGGCCTTCAGGGAGTCCACACGCTCCTCCAGGGTCTTGTTCTCCTCCTCCAGGTCGGTGCACTTGACCAGGAGCTGGCCCTGCAGGGAGTCCGCGCGGTCCTCCAGGGTCTTCTTCTCCTCCTCCAGGGTCTTCTTCTCCTCCTCCAGGGTCTTCTTCTCCTCCTCCAGGGTCTTCTTCTCCTCCTCCAGGGCCTTCTTCTCCTCCTCCAGGGCCTTCAGCCGCTCCTCGAGGTCGCCGTTGCGTCCGCTCAGCGAGCCCAGGCCCTTCTCCAGCTCGGCGATGTTCTCCGCCATGCCCTGCTGCAGGGCTTCGGTGCGGCGGACGAGGCCCTCCTTCTCCGTCTTCCATCCCAGGAGGGCGGCGTGCGCGCTCTTCAGCTCCGCGCACTCGCCCTGCGAGGAGGTCAGGGCCGCTCGCCGCTCCTGGTTCTCCTTCTCGGCGGCGTTCAGCTGGCCGGTCACTCGCTCCGTCTCCAGCACTTGGCTCCGCAGGTCGCTCTGGGACTTGTGGCTCTTTGACTCCGTCTCTGAGAGGGCTCTCTTTAGGTTCTCCAGGTCCTGGCCGGAGGTTTTCATCTGGCTCTCCAGTTTGGTGCTCAGGGCTTTCAACTCCTCTGCCTGGTGCTCCGTTTTAGCTGGGGACCCGACAGACAGACAGACAGACAGACAGACAGACAGACAGACAGAACACGGGGTTCATTAACGGAACAGTCATTGGGGGATACGAGCAGAGGACTCCCATCGTTCAAATTTATATTTGAAAGAATATCAGTGTTGATAACAGTAAATACATTTTAAGCAGCAACTTAACATTTGGAAGGTTAAGAGTATCGGTACAACATTTGCATGACCATTTAGAAAAGCGGTGTGCAAAGTCTTACTCATCAGGGCCCTATACAGTACATAATGAAACACAATTCATTTGTAATACAATATTCAATTCCAGCATAATAGCGTATGTGTGGCCGCAATCAAAGTCAAAGGGAAGAGAGCAGGTCTCCTTTCAAGTCATCCATCCATCCATCCATCTATCTACACACACACACACACACACACACACACACACACACACACACACACACACACACACACACACACACACACACACACACACACACACACACACACACACACACACACACACACACACACACACACACACACACACACACACACAATAATATTAAGCTCACAAATGCTAGATTGGTTGTGTGGCCCAAGTCACAGACAGAATGAAGAGAGAATGTCACCTTTCAGGTCATCTATTGTGTTCTGACTGCGTTTGAGGTTCTGCTCCCACGTCTTCTTCTCTTCCTCAAGCTGGCAGAGCTTCCTGTTGGCTTGCTCCAGCTGAGAGGACAGGGTGTTCTTTTCCTTCTGCAGTTCCTGGAAGAAGAAGAAACCCCAACGGCACACAAACGTCATGTCAGCATCTGGTAACTACGATACCAGTTGGTGTGGCTTTTGGATACAAACTAAAATAATAAGGCGGCCTATCATGACATACATTATCACAGAAGCTAGCTTTTTTTTTTAACCCCCGCCCCCCCTAGAGACTAGAGAATGTGTGTTTTAAATAAAAAATTATAATAATAAAAAAAGAGACGAAAGAAAGATTTACATATAAAAAATTATTAAAAAAAAACTTGCACAGCTTACTTCAAATTTGTTCTTGATGTCTTGCTCCTTGTTCTGGCTGGCCTGCAGGCCCTGTTCAGAGCGGAAAAGCTTCTGCTTGTGTTCTTCAGCGTCTTTCTCCAGCTGATTTTTCTGGAAACCCACCTGATGAGGGAAAGGGAATGGACGAGAGGCAAAGTCAGGGAGCGTTTAGGAACAAGGAGACACCAAGACCAACGTTTTATTTGTCCACTGAACTTTTACTTGGTCATGGCCCTCTGGCGATGACCCCTACTCACGACAACAACAATTTGATGAAGATATTTTTACTTTTTCCAGCTCGGACTGCAGAACGTTGTGGTCTTTCTTGGCCTGTTGGATTTCCTGGTTTAGCTTGGTCTTGGTCTGGTTAAACTGCTGATCCAGTGCTTGGTGAGAGCTCTGGAGACGTGCAAGCTCCTGAAGATACAACACAACAGAACCAAAGGAAAACCAGATTAAAACACAGATCACAAAGATACAAACCACACAGAACCAAAGGAAAACCAGATTAAAACACAGATCACAAAGATACAAACCACACAGAACCAAAGGAAGCCCAGATCATAAGGATACAAACCACACAGAACCAAAGGAAAACCAGATTAAAACACAGATCACAAAGATACAAACCACTAAGAACCAAAGGAAACCCAGATCATAAGGATACAAACCACACAGAACCAAAGGAAACCAGATTCAAACCCAGATCTTAGGATATAAACCACACAGAACCAAAGGAAACCAGATTCAAACCCAGATCACACTCTTAAATAAAAGTGATACTAGAGCTGTTCTGTTGTTTTGGGGTTGCTCACCTTCTGGCTCTCCTTCTCTTGGTCTTTAATCTTCTGCTCAAGGGCACGACGGCAGCTCTCGGCGTTGTGCCTCTGGCAGCTCATCTCCTCAGACACTTGCTTCAGCTTCTGTTCCACCGATGCACACTTGTGTGTACACACACACACACACACACACACACACACACACACACACACACACACACACACACACACAGAGAGAAAGAAAAACATACACACACACGGAACAGTCTTGTTAATTCCTTCAAAGTTACATCGATCTTCCATGCTTGACTTCCATATCAGAGTGAACGTTTTGTCATCATTATTGACTGGGGTGTGTGTGTGTGTGTGTGTGTGTCTACCTTGGCCACCGCCTGTTCATGCCTAGCTGTGGTGTGGCTGAGTTCGTCCCGGGTCTTGCCCAGCGTCCTCTCCTTCTCGCTCAGCTCCTTCCTGGCCTGGTCCAGCTGAGCCTGGAGCTCCTGGAGACGGTTGCCATGGTTCCTCACGTCCTTCTCCTGAGCCGCCACGCGCTGCTCCAGTTCCCCGGCGCGACTCCTCAGCTCTGAAAGAAAGAGACACACACACACACACACACATGTAGGGGGGAACTAAGCCTCTTCACACTCCACCCCTGGGGTTTTATTGACCCCACGGATTAACAAATTTACAAATGATTAAAGTTAGAAATAGATCAAATCTGTCTACGTAGTTCAATCCTGCCAGGTTTCAAATTGCCGACACTTCAGAATTGAGATTGACAGTTGACCTTTTTACATTTTCTATACGTTAAGATATGCTAATCTAAGGTTCCCACTAAACCTGGCTAATGAAGCCAAATTAGTGGTGGTGCCTCGTTGAAATAGTTTAATTTAACTCTTAATCAAGTTGATTGATTAAAATATGAATTAATGAAGTAATCGATAATCTATACTATTGATAACGTGTCTATTGAACACCATAACAAGTGTAGTCCATAAGCCAATTACCCTACACACATTATAAATTCACCATCAAGTTTAAGCACCTCTCAAACGCTTCTGGCAAGATACACAAGACAGGCACTAAAATACTGGTAAAACAGACAAAACTTAAAAAACAATAAAGTAAAAAGTTAATTTTAACCTAGCTGCAGATAATAGTTTCTTTACAGGATGTGCAAAGGAGCGTATGACTGAGGTAGCGTACCTTGATTGACAGTTCTAAGCTGGTCCATCTGCTGGGAGGAGCCGTCGCTGGAACACTGCGATACGGACGTGCTGATTCGCTGACTCGGTTTGATTGGCGTTTCCTCAGCGTCCCAGAGGTAACCAGAGGAGGACGCCCCACCCCGTCTCTTGAGGGGCGTTTCCATGGCACCCTGAGACTGGCGGCTCTGTGACTGGTCCCGCTGTTGCCATGGGAATATAGAGGAGCCAGATTGCTGGCGGGCAGCTATGTCCTTGTGACTTAAAGAGGATTGGTTCAACAACTGGAAGAGGAAGGAAATCAAAATGAAAAAAAAAAAAAACATTGTTATAAATCTGTCTGGTTAAGAAGTAAGCCAGGATGGAGTAGCTCTTTGTGATGCGGATGAGTTTAACACATGGGTCTCTTCCTTCACCACCAGTTGCTGTGAGCGCTCACCTTGACCTGCGTGACCTTAAGCTCTGATTCAAGTCTCTTCCTTTCTTCCACTTCATGACTATATCTCTCCTGCAGATCCTCAAGTCTAGAGTCTGGAGGGCAGCGACGCAGAGAGAACAAGAAGTCAGGGTCGCCACGCATAATCAACAATAAACTATTAGGCAGCAGAGGTATTAAGAGTTTTATGAGGCTATGCATATGAATCTATAAATGGCAAATATTTACTTAAACAAATAGAGAGATTTTGGGGGGGCTTTTAAGACTTATCTGGCTTAAAAACCGATGAATTGTTCATCTATTTAAAATGTCTACTATGGTACTGGTGCTTTTTATGTTGTTCGTGAGAGAGAGAGCGAGAGAAACAGAGAGAGAGAGAGAGAAAGAGAGAGAGAGATAGAGAGGATTTGTACCTTGCGGTCTGTAATTTGGCGTGGCTGCAGGAGTGGCAAAGCTCTTCTGTGGAGTGTTGCCTGTCTGCAGCTCACAAGAGGAATGGGAAGACAGGGACCTGTCCACCTCATTCTTATATCTGTGAAAGGTCGAACACAAAACGATTGTTTTTATAAATACATAATAATCCTTTCACCTCCGATGATGTTACGGCGATATAGCTTCCAGTCACTGTTAAGTGGATACATCTGAGAACTTGTAAGATATAGACAAGCGTGGACTACAGTAAGTTACTAGAGTGTAGAGCAAGGGTCAGTGTTAAGCTGCTCTATCTTGTGTGTGTGTGTGTGTGTGTGTGTGTGTGTATAGGATGAATGGGTTGAAATGGGATTATATAGATGACATTTCCAATGAAGAACAAAACAACAACCACCACATTGTACTTGATGCAGGTGCCCACTCACTTTTTAAGCTCTTGCTCTAGGAGGTCGATGGTCCTCTTGCTGGCGTGGAGCTGACCGTCCAGGTAATTCACCTGTTGCTCCTTGACCCCGAGGTCATGCACGGCCTTCTGGCGAGCCTTCTCCAAAGAATCACAGGACTCGAGAAGAGATTGGTTCTCTCTTTTGAGAACAAGTGCCTCACTTTTCTCACTGTCGACCTGTAAGTATAGGAGGAAAGACGTTGAAACGTTACAAATAATAAAGTTTTACTCCCCTTCACACTTTCAGTAATCACAATTGTTTACCAGCAACAGAAATTGATAACAAAACATTTATCAGGATAATTAAATAAATCTATGCCGAGTTTTTCATATCACATCTCAGTAAGTATAATAGCTGGCATCCCGAAACACAGGCACACATACTTTCTGTTTCTGTTTGAGAAGAGCAGCTTCCAACGAGTCTAGCTGGAACTGCTTCTGTGTTCTCTCTTTCTTCAGCTTGTCCAACTGTCCCTCGATCTCCTGGATCTTCTGTAGGGCTTTACCTGAAAGACCATCCTTCCACTCCTCCACTGCCCAGCTCATATTGAAAAAATCTGATAGAAAAAATGTCAAGCATAAGGTGAGAAAGATAAGTTTCGATGTGGCGCTACTATCGACATTTGACGGTAGCGTTTAAGCTGGTAGTTTGTTAGTTAGGGAGAACGTTAGCGGCCATAGACAAGCAAGACCATGATTAGCTCACTCGAACCCCCAAATATTATTTGTAAGCCCAAATTAGGAAATGCAAATTGAGTTAGGAACGTTTCTTAAATGGCCATAACAATTTATGTAAAAACACATAACAGATGTTGACTTTATCTCAGTTACAAGCAATTAAGACAGCCTATATGGTTAATATTTGGCATTTACCTATGCCAGATACCATTTATGAATAGAGGCGCTATTCCTCTTTTGTGATACAATGTGACTCACGTTTTTGTTACTCAGCTAATGTCTGGTGGACCCACATTATAGGGCTTTAATAACAATACAGCCAAAACTATTCATGTGAAATACTTGACAGACGGTAGGAGAAAGACAGAGTGAAGGTACACAGCAAACCTTTTTCTCTCATTTTTACCAAGTTTACTTGTTTTCGCCTACACTTCCCGGGCACTACGTAAAGTATATGTTTAGGGGCTTACACGGTGTGCACTCAATGAAAACGTGTTCTATACAGAAAATTAGCCAAGGCCAATGAGTCTCAGGTTGAGAAAATAATTCATTGCATCATTTTTCTTTAAGTAAACGTTGAAAACGGGTCCACCGACCAGAACACACGGAATAAGATAAAGGTTAGCTAACGTCATTACCTTTTAGCAACGCTGACTAGCTAGCATAGTTGCCGTATTCAAAACTGATCAAAAGTAAACAATTACTAAGTTAATTTATTTTCTTATGTTCAAACAACGGTATCAATCTTTTTGCTAATAATAATTTAACAATTACTATTTATATTACGTTAATAATACACAATATAGCTACAATTCAATAGCTACGTGGATCCACTTACTTTCAGCGCGACGCTTGTATCTTATTCCATGAAGAAAATTCAAATTATAGCAACACCACCCGCTCTTCGTTTCCATTGGACACGTCCATGCAGATCCTGTACGACGCTATCTGATTGGACAAATTGAATACGTAAAGCTCTTTACTCAAATCTGATTGGTTGAGACTGAACGTTTTAAAGTTAAACTACTAACTAACTAGCTGACTTAATTAGTGCAAATTATAAGATAAAAGAGCCAATCATGTTATCCAGATTCAGTATAAATACAGATAATGGCAGACACGTAGATTAGAACGTAAGACTAACTTTAATACTTTTAAGAATAAAAGATTTGACAAATGCACAAAATCGGACACAAATAGCTTTATTTGTTTATCAAGGGGGTAGCATTTAATGGCGTTGTAACGAGGTTTAGAAGAAGCTAGCACATAGTCTCATTTCAAAAACATTTTTGATCATTTAGGCCTGCACGTGGATGACCAATAGGGGGCCATAATATGCAAGTAACAGTGTTCTCAACCGGAGTCGACTGCACCGAAATCAGAGTTGCACATTGGTACCTCGACAAAGGTTCCACGGCCACCACGAATTTATTTGGATTATTTACTATCTCTATAAAAGTACTTTCATAAATAGGTGGGTTTTAACTTTCCAAACAAGCAACCCTTTTGCCAGAAGGCCAACTCTAGATAAAGAGAGCGCCGAGAGAAATAAATAAAGTTCTTGACAGGTTTAGTAGTAAATTGAGCAAAATGTTAAAGCCAGGATAAACCCAAAACAAAGAAACATTTAAAATCTAGGAGAGGGGTCGACCTTCCTTAACTGGCTGCCCCCTGCATCTTCTGGAAAGCCTCTCATAGGTTAGCTCCAAAGAGTTACCTACTCCCATAGGCTACCTCATCTGTCAGATAGGAAGGAGAGGAGAGGCACGGGCCAGTTTTTCTGCTGTTGGAATCTGAACTAAAGACGCTGTAACTCAACTCAACCAAATCCTTGACAGAAGTTTCACGGTCGGAGGTATTTAAAACTTCAGAGGAACACATGAAGGTATGTTCAAATAATGGTATTTTTACCTGAAAACTCTCTGACAACTTTACAACGCACAAACAAAAAATATTTCTGCAATCTGTTTTCATAGCCAATATATGTTTTTGTTTTTTTTAACAGAAATATAGGCTAATACATTACATTTAATTGCATCCAATCTGTATGGTCCCGTTTTACCCCGTTGCAAAAAGCGATATTGTCATGGCTACTTTTTCTAGATCAGTAATTCGTATAAAAATGAAACCGCTGGTATGCAACGTTAACATTTCTAGCTCACTTTGGCATCATTAAAAATAGACGGCCAAGGAATCCGAAGGATTTAGTTGTTTAATAATGTATTTCTGATGTTTTTATTTACATTTGTCAATGTTTATGGTCTATTTTGTATTAAACTTCGATAGTTTTCCCTGTAAGCCATGCACTCTATTTAGAAACACACCACTATAGAGTGGTAGCCTACTTTAGAAAGACAGCCACTCCATCTAGCTATGTTAATGACTTTGCCTGTCAAAGTAGCTGATGCTGGTGTTCAACAAGGGGTGTAATTGATAACCCATGTCATCTGACTGCATGCAACAAGGAAAGGAGGTCAACACATATAAAAGGCACACAAAAAAAAACGTCATGATGCGTGGAAAAGGTTGATTTCAATGAGTACATTCTACCAAGACGTTATGTGGCTTGGGGTAGCAGGTTCAAACCTCTCTAGCTCAAGCCTATTTGAGACAAAGCTGTGCTGTTAAGTGTTTCTAATTAGGTTGCAGAGTAAGGCACATGGCCTGGTCGACAAGGCTTAAAACAAACATGGATAAAAGGATTACAGAACCAGGCTTTCGTCATAGGAAGTGGAGCTGCAAAGAGTGTATGGGAATATTTGGATTTCACATGCTGTCTCTCTGCAAGGGTTTTTCAGAGGCTTATGAAATCCAACGCAGGGCTTAAGAACAAATAATAAGCCAGAGATGTTGTGGCTCTAACGACACATTTTCTCAAAGTTGACACATTTTTGACACAAAGCCGCCTGTTAAATTAGCAGCTAGCCTTTTAAAAGTAAACTGAGGGAGGTGTGTTGTTGTTAAAATGTTCGTCTAACTATGTGGTTGAACCACAAGCTATGATTGCTATGATTGGTGGAGAACAAACAAACAGAAAGAATGTTAGACTACCAGTATATTACCGGCAGCAGTAAGGATTGCAAATGCACAGGGTGCCAGCTTATACTTGGAGCAGGCAGATTCAACTACTTTCACGTGAAAGGATTTCGCTTTTTTGTTCCACAAGCAGAATTGTTGTACTCTTTTACGTGCAAGTTTGTGCAACATTGCTCCATCGACACGCAAGTAGTTGTAATTGAGCACAAACGTCTGGTATGAGTTTGGGGACAGTAGCTCTTATACGAAAGCCTTCTCCGCTCCCCGTCTTGTGGTTTGACCAGTGAGTGTGGCTCACCGTCTCTCTCCTGATGATGACTCCACGATGTGGAAAGTTGTGGCGACCACAGAGAGCTCAGTAGAGCACAGCGGGCCGGCTCTAAGCCACGGTGGATTCAAAGATTACAGACTTGACGATGAATAGCTTTTTGGTTATCATATGAAAAGAAAAGCAGAGTACCATCTGTTTTTGTGTGTGTGTGTGTGTGTGTGTGTTTTTTTTAGACCTATGAACTTTTTTTAAATTACCAAGTGTTTTTTAAACGTTTTTGAAAGATGCCGGGTTGTCTGCCCATGTATGTTTTTTGTCTGTTTCCCATACATGCGATGTACAAGCTAAGCACAAACTCAGCAGATCCAAGCTAGTTTAAAGTATATTGGTGTCCTGAAACCCGCTGAGCACATAGGGGACAAAGAGATCTACCAGGGAGATAAAAAAAAAACTAAAAAAACATAACAAAACGAAAAGAAAAAATTGAAAAGAACTGGTTGGCCTATATGGAACTGTTTCATCGAGGCCAACAGTAATTCAACCAGCAGAAATGACAATTTAGCAGGGTTTTTGTTCTCAGACTCCCCACTGGTTCAAGTTCAAAAGGAGCTGTTGTGTTGTCCCCTGATTTAAAAGAGCTGTCCACTTGTGTTTGCTGGTTGTGTTGTGTGGTGGCACGTTTGAGGTGGGGACCCCACAGAGGCTGTCATCAGGTCAGGGCGCACAGACTCCTCAAAGAGACCTCAAGTTTGTCTCAAACACTTTCTACCCCAGGCTTTCAAAGCAGGCCCGTCCATAGGGAGTGAACCCAACTCAAAGAACACAACTTGGACTGAGTGATAGCATGCCGTAACATAAGATGATATTTGGAATAATATGCATTAAGAAGAAAAGGCATGTAGTATTTTTCTGTCTTTTGTTGTCACTTCATTGGCATCGCCTCATTGGTGAATATTCAAAAGTACAATCAAATGAACTGTTTTCATTGGAAGCTCAGCAGCCTATTTACTGCGCAGGTGACTGTAGTATTTATGTGCTATGCCCTTCAGACATGGGATCTAAAGGTAATTGAAATACAATCAGCATTACCTTAAGTAGGCCTGAAGTACTAGAGGGAATTGGGTTTGTGTTTTGGAGTGTGTTCCTAATTGGTCCCTTCTATCAAGCCATATGGTGCCATATGAAACTGGAAAGCGCAAGTGAATGTCTTTTAAATAGTAGTATGACCCAGGTTTTATTTCCTCCTTATTCAAACAGACTTTATGAGGCGTAGCATGAATATGCATTTAGGTTTTTGTCAAGCCTGAAATACCGCTTGCTTTTCCAGATCATTTCCACACAGTTTATAGAAGCTGGCACATTAAACACAGTAAAATATTCCCTGTTCCCAAAGCCAACTACAGTGACTCTACAGTGGTACCAGTATTCCTACAACATGCGTAATATAATTATGTCACTGTAATAACTGATATGGCTATCAATAAACAATAGTTATCCAAATCATCATATGGAAATATTTGATTCTTTCAACACGGTCTTCACTATCCTAAACTGGAAAATTTCAAACACAACTGAATACAAACTTTCATTTTGAGAGATACTTAAGACACATCCACACCTGTATGCATCCTATATAGCTCATGTATAATCATGTATATATAACATGTATACGTGTTGTGCTTTTTATTACAAACTGTACATTCTGCATAATTCAACCATTGTATTGCAAGTCAGAATGATTCAACTCAAACCCATACTCAATACGGCATAGCCTACAATCAGAAACACTAACCGTCTGAATAAACGGACTGATTAGGTATACAGTTAAATGAACTAGACGGTGTGTTTGCTCTGTTCTATCTGTCCCCATAGGAATCCAAGCTCAACGTAGAGAGCCTGAGCCAACCAGAGCTCCTGCTGCTCTTCAGCATCCTAGAGGGAGAGTTGGAGGCCAGGGACTTTGTCATCGACACCCTCAGGGTAACGTTTTTTCTTTAGTAGTTTATCGTCCTATCGAACAGATACATTGTATCTCTTACCCTTTGTTCACTCGAACTGTAAAAATAAATAAAAAATAAGATTATACCATAGGATCTGTTTCAAAAAAAAAAAAAGGTGTCCTTTACTTGCTCATATTTTTTTACAATCTGCAAAAAAGGTAATGAGAAAAACACTATAGTTACCAGGGCTCTAAGCTTGATAGATGATTATTTTTATGACCATGTGGTTTTCCAAAGTGAATCTTGGAAATGTCCTTAGAGGGGTCAAATGATTTGTATGTGTTCTTATCCAACCTTTCACGAAGCAGACTTCCCACCACACTGTTGTATTATAGTAGTGTAATATCTCTCCAATCTATAGGTTGCAGTACAAGCAACCTAATCATAGAGAATGAACTAGGCCTAGTTCTTCTCTGGACAAAGGCCTTCACCTGTCTGTCCTGTGTTCTGTCTGTCTGTCTTGTGTACTGTTTGCCTGCCTGCCTGCCTGCCTGCCTGCCTGCCTGCCTGCCTGCCTGCCTGCCTGCCTGCCTGCCTGCCTGCCTGCCTGCCTGCCTGTCTCTCTGTCTGTCTGTCTGTCTGCCTGCCTGCCTGCCTGCCTGCCTGTATGTCTGTCTGCCTGCCTGCCTGTCTGCCTGCCTGCCTGTCTGCCTGCCTGCCTGTCTGTCTGCCTGCCTGTCTGTCTGACTTTTAGTGGATGTCACTAATTTCCTGTTCTTAATTGGACAGATGTGCCATTGCCACCAGATTGAGCTTCACCTGAAATAGTCCATGTTGGCTGTCTAGGTCAGCCAACAGCATGGCCGCTTTCTTCTCTGCATGGTTCGTGTGTTGGGTAGCTTCTTATTTTCATCAGAGAGGATTTCTTTTCAAGTCAATGTGCCATATTCCTCTCACTCACATTTCACGTTTCCCGTCGATCTCTAGACGGCCCTTGATCAACGTGGATCTTGCTGTTCTGTCTTGTTCTATTTATAGAATTCGACGGATTGTGAATTCATAATTAGATGTATTTTGCAATTTTCCTTTGTTTGTGTGTGTGTGTGCGTGTGCGTGTGCGTGTGCGTGTGTGTGTGTGTGAAATAGAGTAATGATTAAATCATGAGGAAGGGAGAGAGAGAGAGAGAGAGAGAGAGAGAGAGAGAGAGAGAGAGAGAGAGAGAGAGAGAGAGAGAGAGAGAGAGAGAGAGAGAGAGAGAAGGGGGGAAAAAGCACGTAATCAGCGATCTAGTTTTTAACTTCCCTGTGAATGTTGTGTCTAGACCGCATTCCTCACCTCCCCTGGGACAGAGCCATCTAAGGGAAAGAGAAGTCTCCGCACGTCGCTCACAGTGATGACTCAGTGCGCGGAGGGCGACGATCAGCAGCGAACAAATAAACACGGGCCTTAACTGCCTGAGAGGGGATAGATGGCTGTGGCCGCGCCTTCACAGCTTTAAATCAGCATGAACCGCTAAACCGTTAAAAGAGCGCTTATCTCCCTTTGGCAGTGCTGCGTTAACTGTTTCAGTGTAACCACGGAGACAACCTCTCTCCTGTTGTAAAACAGTTTACAAGACAAGGACCGCCAGTCCTTCCCCGCGTAAAGCGTGCCTCGCTAATTTGATTCGTATGACACACGTTACAAGCATTTAACGCAATTAACGAAATACTATTAACCCTCACAGGATACCATTTTATAGTGACACTATTTTGTGATGTATGCTTTTTTACTGTTCTTTCCAAAGGAGAAAACGCCAGGTCTCTCACTAATTATCTCTCCCAGCTCACAGCACGGAATGGCGTGTGGTAACATTTTCCGCACACCAGACAGATGTTGCTACCAAGTGTGTTTGTTGTCTAACAGTCGAAAGTCGCCTTATTTCACGATGTTCATTTACTAGGCAAATGTTTACATAAACAAAAAGGGCCTGGCAAATGCTTCCGTTTCCTTTAAAAAAAATGTGTTCTTTATATTCTTCTACACCCTGAACTGACTTGCCATTTATTATAACTAAGGACAGGATTAGAGAGGGGAACTTGGTGGGTTTTCTGTCTTGTACTTGTAAACACACGGATAGAGATTCTATCAGTGGCGTTTTAACCAGTGTCCACTGCATTCTCCCCCTTTGTGACTCACTGCTGCAGCTGCTTACTTCCCCTCAGCCCGTGTTTTTTTTTTCAGGGAAGTCAGACTGTGATGCTGTTTAAGTTTGGCACGCACTTTGAAGTTCGTCTTCCTGGCATGGTGTGTTTTCTGACTCAAAAAAACAGGAAATAAAGCAGGATGTACATGTGACACTGAGCATGCGGGATTTAAAAAAAAAATCTCAATCAAAGCTTATCCATGCAAAATCAAGTTCTCTTTTACTCCCCTTCTTTTGCTCCTAAGAGGCTTTTAAGAACAAGATGTCATAAACAAACAATCATAAATGTGACAAAATTAAGAACTAATTTTTTTCTCCTGAGACAACAACGAGACATAGAATCTATCCTTTTGATAGTGTCAGGCAAAAAGTATTTATTAAAAAGTATTTAAATAATTATTTTCGTCAAGTCTAGTCCAACAAAAGGCTGCATGGTTGCTTGGCAATCTAATGTGTTTCAGCTCTATTTTCTCAGTGGCTTCTGAAAATGGTAAAGGATGTCAAACAAGTATGTTTATCTTGAATCATGTTAAGGTTACTTTAAATTAGCCCTTTATTAGCTATTGTGTCATGCTAGCCACGCCTACTGACTTCCAATTGAGTTTAAGTTTGGTCCGGCTGTTAAAAAAATACTATAACGCATTAATTGGGATTTGGCTAGTGCCCCTCTGGTAGCAGTGCATTATATTGTTATTACTATCAACAAATGAAGAGAAATGGCCGACCTAGGCGTTGATTTGAGTAAGTAAGAAGGGATGGTAGACTGAGCTGTTAAACATTAGTCACGTCAGGAATGTGTTTCATGACAGTTACCCTCTCAACTCCTTCTTCCTTAAGAGCCGAACTGGAACACTATGGGGAGAGAAGGAAAACGGCCTCCCTTTGGTGCTGCATACCTGTGTGTGTGTGTGTGTGTGTGTGTGTGTGTGTGTGTGTGTGTGTGTGTGTGTTCGTTAGTGAATGTGCATGTATGTTATTCTGTGTTTTTTTTACGTCGTGGTTGAGAGTAGGGAGGGAAGGACAAGCTAGATTTGAGCAGACATGAATCAGGTCACATCTCTTCAACCCCTCAGACACGCACACTTCACAATTATGGAGTGTGTGTGTGTGTGTGTGTGTGTGTGTGTGTGTGTGTGTGTGTGTTCGTTAGTGAATGTGCATGTATGTTATTCTGTGTTTTTTTTACGTCGTGGTTGAGAGTAGGGAGGGAAGGACAAGCTAGATTTGAGCAGACATGAATCAGGTCACATCTCTTCAACCCCTCAGACGCGCACACTTCACAATTATGGAGCGTGTGGGTCACCCACACACCCATCCCGACCGTGGTGGAGGAGATGAGTGTCAGTCAGGCGCCAGATTGCGCCCGCATTTCAGAGGCATTTTTTTGATTCTCTCGGTGGCTCTTGTGCTTTCCTGTTTCTCCCATGAGTCCTTTTGAAATTGACTTCCACGTCGTCCCCTTGGACCAGATCACTAAACCCCTCTCAGCCTCACAGGCTAAGGCAGCTAGATGAGATAAGACCCTCTGGCTGTTCTCCATAGCAGTCAAACGTCCCTACTTTCGTCATTTCAACTGCTATCTTTTTGAAAGAAAATGCTTAGAAAGGTGATGACTTAGATCAAATTTATACAGGCCTATTGGGTTATTTTCTCTGTATCTTCAAGTGAATGAAGATGTCATAGGATCCCCTTAAGGTCCTCACCTTATAGAGAGAAGATATTGGCCAGTGACCATTTTATTCTCAAAGATTGCACACCTACTATACAATGTCAGAGAAGGCAATATCTTGAGTAATATAGAAAGCACTCAGGCAATCTGATGTTCTTTTTATCTTCACCTTTATTTAAAATGGAAACTACCAGCGTTTCGGTGAACCGACCTTCTTCAGGGTATAATGACCTAAGTGACCATTTAAACCACTCATTCCTCTTTAGGTAGACCTCTTTCACACCTGTTGCCTGTATGGCGTCTTTAAACCTGACAGCTCCCCCCTTTCCCCTTCTCATGGCAACCCCTCCAAAAAAAAAAAAAAAGAATTTTCTGAACCCTGAGCGGCCCCCTTTTAGGTTAGATGAGTGTAGTGAGTCTAACAGAAATCAGGTCTGCCTGCCTTGGCTCAGGCCCAGTCCACAGCAGCTGTCTGGTCCAGAGCAGAGTGCAGACACACACCATCTGTCGCCTCTTCTTCCTTCTCGTAGCGCTGTGGCCTTGTCCACCGTGACAACGTGGACAGTTTCTCTTCTCGCGCTCTAATCTTTCTTTTTCTTTAATATTTTTTTGGGGGGGTTACTTTTCTGTCTGTTCCCTTTTGATCTCTCTCTCTCCCTCTCTTTTTCTCCGCTCTCTCCCTCTCTTTCTCTTATTCTTTTCCCTACCTTTTCTGTCTCACTCTCTCTCTCTCTTATTCTTTCCCTACCTCCCCCCTCTCTCTCTCACTCTCTCTCTGCCTCTCTCTCTATCTTTCTTTCTCGGTATTGCTGATGTTGGTGTTGGCAGAAGCTGCGTTTCGGCGGTGTCTGTAGTTGATTTCCTGTTTAGAGCCTAGCAGAGGCTCCTGTCCGCCTAAGGGGAAAGGAAATGGTGATATGCAGAGACTCAAATCATCACAGGCTGGGATTAGTGCCATCAGAAGGCACAGGACACGTAGGATGGATTTCAAAAGGGCAAAATTAGAGCAAACTCCTCACCTCAGATCGTAGATGTGTTCTTTATTTTTCCCTCTGCAAAGAAGGAGACGAGATCAATGTTACAGCTGCCCAGCGAGGTGTTATGGCTACAGTTATTTAGCAAACTATTTAATCCCCCTCATTAAAATAGCTTAAACTCCCCGCTCCCCACCTCACCCCACCCCCCCCCCCCCCTCCCCTCCCCCAGGCACAGCGCACAGACCTGCACACCCAGGAACGGTATGGGAGATACAGCCTAAGCGACCCCTTCCTGGCCCTGCAGAGGGACAGCGAGACTGTAGGGGGCCAGAGAGAAACTCATCCCCCTGCAGCCCCTCCCTCCAGTCCTCTGGTGGTTCTACGGCTGGTGGTCAGCCACTGCAGGGGGATGCAGGAGAAGATGCTGGCCCAGCTGGCTGCAGCCGAGAGCAGGCACAGGATGGTGGGTAGGCCTGGGGCTGGAGATGCATGTAGCTGACCTCAAGGAAACTTTGGTTAATACTATATAAGTTTTTAGAACTGGTGTTTTTTTTTTCCTTTAAGGGCACTTTAGTCCTAAAAACTGATATAATATTTAGTAGTAGTTGTAGTAGTTTTTGTTCATGTTTCTTGGTGTCAAAACGTGTCAAATGTCAACACAAGAACATACATTTTTAATGCCATTTGATTATGTGTATTTTTTATGAGGGAAATCCGGAAAACAAATACTTGATTTCGTTTCACTTTACAGTATTTCATTTCACTGAAAAGCTCAGCATCTAACAGAGTAGAGTATAGATTCAGGCAGGCTATTTTAATTAAAAGATCTTTATCGCCTCCTGGTGGTCACGCCAGGTCATTGCAGATCTGGAGGAGGAGAAGAGGAGGCATGCAGAGGACACAGCAGAAGGGGATGATGTCACGTACATCCTGGAGAAAGAGAAGGAGCGCCTACTCCAACAGGTAAACCTCACATCAACACTAGTGTGACTTATGTCTTTGTCAACTCATTGTTTGGTCTATTTGTAGTTGTCCTTGCCTTATTGTTGCCTTTCTGTCCATCTCTGTCTTAACTGTTGTACTCTAGTGTGTTGCTCTCTGTCTAAGCATTATTGTCTCATTCTTTTTCTGTAAAGTGTCTTTGGGTCTTAGAAAAGCGCTATATAAATAAAATGAACTGTTATTATAATTATTAGTGTGTTGAAAAATGAACAAACTGCTTGACTAATTATTTAGAAACTCGTTTTCTTTTCAAGTTTTGGATATGTATTTTAAACAGCTGCAAGGGTACAGTTTGTGAGATTATTATCTGTGTTCTTTGTAATTCTCACCATATAATCTCAATATGAGAAGCCTAACATGAATAGTGCTAGGTTGACATGCTCTTGATAAACACACTTTAAAAGGGTGTCACCTACAGACGTTTTCACTGGCAACAACATAAACCAATGTTACCGCGCATATGTGTTACTATGGGCCAAACTTAACTTCCGGCAAACCTTCGTAAACAATCGGAAAAAAGTCAACTTTGGGACAAGCGCTTATCTATGGCGACGCACGCACCTACGATGAAACCGTCTATACAAAAAAATAAAAAGCCTGGTTTCATAGTTAGTGATTCACTCTTTTTGTTTTTCTTGGTTTGTTTTTGTAGCTGGAGTTTGAGCGGAGCCAGGCACGCCGTCTGGACAAGGAGCAGAGGCGGGTGAAGGAGCAGCTGGAGGAGGAGCGGGCCCAGCACAAGCAGCTCTCCTGCACCCTGGCCAAGGAGTGCAAGTGGGCCAGCAGCCGAGCCTTGGAGGAGGGCCACCGCCTCAGCGAGATGTCCCTCCGGCTGGAGAAGGAGGAGCAGGCCTGCCGAGCCCTCCGGCAAGAGCTGGAGGAGGAGAGGAGGAGAGCCCTGCGCATGGAGGCGCGCGTCGAGGAGCAGCTGGCCGAGTTCGATACGGAGCGGGAGCAGCTCCGATCGCGGCTGCGGAAGGAGGAGGCGCACGGCTCCCTGTTGAAGGAGCAGGTGGAGGTGCTGAGGAAGAAGGTGGAGCCAGGAGGAGGTGAAAGGAAGGAGGAGGCGCACGGCTCCCTGTTGAAGGAGCAGGTGGAGGTGCTGAGGAAGAAGGTGGAGCCAGGAGGAGGTGAAAGGAAGGAGGAGGCGCACGGCTCCCTGTTGAAGGAGCAGGTGGAGGTGCTGAGGAAAAAGGTGGAGCCAGGAGGAGGTGAAACAAAGGAGGTGGAGCAGGAAGAAAGAAAAAGAAAGTGTGGTTCGGTTAAGGACATTGGTGAGTCAAACTCCAGCCAGCAGCCAATCAGTGAGCAGAAGCACCTTTGGGCTGAACCAATCAGAACCAAACTCAACGGACACATCCTCAAGGAGATGAACGGAAAACATGTCTTCAAAGAGATCAATGTAGACCACGACCTTAAAGAAACCAATGGAGAACATGACCTGAAGGAAATGAATGGCAATCATGACCTTAAGGAGATAAATGGAGTCTGTTCTTCTAAAAACACCAGTGGAATGTGTTCCTCCAAAGACACCAGTGGAGTGTGTTCCTCTAAAGACACCAGTGGAATGTGTTCCTCCAAAGACACCAGTGGAGTGGGTTTCTCTACAGACACTAGTGGAGTGTGTTCCTCTAAAGACACCAGTGGAGTGTGTTCCTCTAAAGACACCAGTGGAGTGTGTTCCTCTAAAGACACCAGTGGAGTGTGTTCCTCTAAAGACACCAGTGGAGTGTGTTCCTCTAAAGACACCAGTGGAGTGTGTTCCTCTAAAGACACCAGTGGAGTGTGTTCCTCTAAAGACACCAGTGGAGTGTGTTCCTCTAAAGACACCAGTGGAGCGTGTTTCTCTACAGACACCAGTGGAGTGTGTTCTTCTAAAGACACCAGTGGAGTGTGTTCCTCTAAAGACACCAGTGGAGTGTGTTCCACTAAAGACACCAGTGGAGTGTGTTCCACTAAAGACACCAGTGGAGTGTGTTCCACTAAAGACACCAGTGAAGTGTGTTCCTCCAAAGACACCAGTGGAGTGTGTTCCACTAAAGACACCAGTGGAGTGTGTTCCTCTAAAGACACCAGTGGAGTGTGTTCCACTAAAGACACCAGTGAAGTGTGTTCCTCCAAAGACACCAGTGGAGTGTGTTTGTCTAAAGACTCCAGAGGAATCTGTTCTTCCGAAGACACCAGTGGAGTGTGTTTGTCTAAAGACACCAGAGGAATCTGTTCTTCCAAAGACACCAGTGGAAAACGTTTGCCTGCGGAGAACTGTGGACCTCCCACTAAAGATGATCACCAGGTTCCTGAAGAGATAGCTTACACGGAGAGCGGACATGAAACCCGCACGTCACCGTCTACTCCTCTTCATACTCATCTCCCCCAGGACTCCTCCTCCTCCTCCTGGTCCCTCCCTGGGCCCTCGCCTCCCAGCTCCTCTCCGGCCCAGCCCCAGCGCCCCCCAGGCAGCCCTAACCCCGCCGGCTACCAGTCCTCCTACCAGGCGGGCATCCACCAGCGCTTCCACGCCGCCCGCCACCGCTTCCAGGGCGCGGGGGAGCCGGAGTCGCCCCACTCCCCCCTCAGGGAGCTGTCCCCGCCCCCCCCCGCCGGCCCCTCCTCCCCCGAGTCCAGCCCCGGGAGACAGCTGGCCCGCAGCACGGTCACTCAGGTCCTGTCGCGTTTCACCACCGCTCAGCAGAACGCCGCCGCCAAGCTGCCGCAGGCGGCCAACCGCTCCCCGTTCGGCACGGACTACCGCAGCCTGGCCGCCCCGCTGTCCCCCGTCATGGGCAGGGCCTCGGGGGTGCCTCCGCAGGGGGTGCGCTCCCCGCTCGTCTCCAGGGCGGACCGAGGCCACCCTCCGCCCATCCCTCCTAAGAAGCCGGGCCTGGCCCAGTCGCCTCCCTCCCCGGCCCCAGTCCATCGGTCGCCGGGTCACTTCGCGGAGCTGTCGGCAAGCTGCGGGCTGCCCCCCCCCACACAGGACGCAGCCGTCCTAGAACTGGACGTGGTGGTGCCCTCGACCTAACAAGACCCGCTGTGTCTCCTTCTAGGGTTACTCAGCAGCCTCATACTGTTCAAACCTTTGACAGTTATTCAGTATGATGGGAGGACTTGACTAAACACTGTTCTTATCTATATATATATATATATATATATATATATTCAACATATTTATTAGATTTTCTATGGAGTTTGTTCTAAATAGCACTATGGAATTGTTTATTCTTTGTGTGTACTTGGAGAGGTGGGAGATGATTGCTTACAGACAAAAGAGTGGAGGAAAATATATCGATAGGATAGTCACATCTAATAAACTGAAATAAGGAAACCGCTACTATGATTGTTTGAATGGTACTATGATTGTTTAAATGGTATAGTGATTGTTCAAATGGTACTATGATTGTTTGAATGGTATAATGATTGTTTGAATGGTACTATGATTGTTTGAGTGGTACTATGACTGTTTGAATGGTACTATGATCGTTTGAATGGTATAATGATTGTTTGAATGGTACTATGACTGTTTGAATGGTACTATGATCGTTTGAATGGTATAATGATTGTTTGAATGGTACTATGATTGTTTGAATGGTACTATGATTGTTTGAATGGTACTATGATTTGAAGAGTAGTTTTTAATACCTGGAAAGACAAGAAGTTGGAAAACTACTTTTAGGACCAAAGGTGTAATTATTTACAAGCGCTGTTTTTATCTGATAAAGTTAATTTGTAAATGCTGTCAAGTTTTTTTTATTAGAAATCTGCTATTTTAATTTTGACTTATTTTCTTGAAAATAATTGTAAACCGCACATTTCATTTAAAATCTGTTTTTATGTTGTACTTGATGTGATTGAATTATTATTTTGTCTTATGCTCTGTACACATTTATTTTGTACCTATTTGAAAAACATTTGGGGTATTATATATATATATATATATATATATATATATATATATATATATATATATATATATATATATATATATATATATATATATATATATATATCCTTTCAGTAAATTGAAATCACTGCATTGGACACCGTCTGCTGGCTCCATATGAATAAATGAACATTCAAAGGTTGAATCTTATCTACGTTGTCTCTCTAGATACACAGTGTGCTGTGTCTGTGCGTATGGAAAGTTGAGATAGAAGTCAGTGCAGGCCAACGCATGCCACTCATAATTATAAATCAAAGAGTGCCCTACTGCAATGAGTTTGATCAACTACTCAAAATACATGTCACTGACAAAGTAAGAAATTATAGAAATCATTCTTGCAAATTCTTGAATTTCAATCTTGATGATATGCAATATATGACATTATGATATAATGATATAAAAAGAACCAATAATGTCTTGTTATTTTACAGTTTTTCTCAAATGCTTTTTCAGCACCGAAGATACAGTGCCCATAACAGCTCATATGCAGCAAAACACCGTGATTAACCTGCAAAAGGCTAGAACTCACCAAAAACCTATAATTCATGTGTCAAAATGAAGTTATTGTTGCAATGAATAAGTCATTGCCACCAAAATGACACGTTCTTTTGACGCACGTGAGTAAAAACTATTTTACTGTATTTTTCCTGCAATGGCCATAAAACATACAACAAGTACAATACAGTAAACAGAACAAAACAATGTACACAGCACTGAACAGAACAAAAACATGTAGCCTATCAATAACAAAAAACACTGGAAATAAAACAGGCCTACTAATATATGGAGTAATATACTACAATACAAAATAAAAGTTACAGTGCTGGGAATCACTGGACATCCTGTTGCTCCTGTCCTGATTTTGACAATATTTTGGAGAGGAAAACTATTCAACTGAGATGAAACATACATCTATTTTTATCACAAAGACACATACAACCAATAATTGTTCAAATTGTAGATAGTTGTGCTCGCTCATTTGCCTAAATGTAACAGAATGAGAAATGCTCTTTCTGTTGTACACAAGTGACAAAATGTTGTGAATAATTTCACATATTGTTTTGATGACTTCAACTGTCATCCGAAAATAGTGGCAAAGCAATTGGGAAAAACTGTAGTATCCAGGCTGGATTGTGACTATTTGTGCATGTATTTCACTACTGTCATGAAATGCGGCTTTTTGTCCACTAGGTGTCAGTGTCTGACAAAAACAGTGCTTGTAGTATCAACACTGGGCTGTTAAAGTCTCAATAGAAACCCATTGTCAGAAACATGAAATTCAGCATTCAGGTTAGAGAAAAGTCTTGAATGCTGAGTCCTCTCCAACATTAATCCACACTGTTAGTTTTGTTCTTCCTTTAAATACAGATGTGTTTTATACATGAAGTATAATTCGATTTTGAGCTAAAACTTTTATTTAGTTATTCTGCCATTGACTGCGCACAATCTCACAGATTACATGATTTTATATGGAATAGTAAATAGAACTGATCAGTACCTGACCGCAGAAGGTTGCCGTGTGAGACCTGCCTGCGACTGTTGTGAGATCTCCAATTCTCTGTATCTCTTTGTTTTGTCTGGACTGAGTTAGTGTTTGTGTGTTTTCTGGGTGTGTGTTATACACTCTGCGTGTGTGGTCAAAACACAAGCTTTGTTTTTTCTTTTTTAAAGGGAAGTGTGAACCTTGACTTCTACTTGTGTAAGTGTGCAAGCCTCTTGACTGATTGGGTAATATTGTGGTTATGAAATCCTTAATGGTGTACTGACTGGAAGTGTGTGTGTGTGTTTGTGTGTGTGTGTGTGTGTGTGTGTGTGTGTGTGTGTGTGTGTGTGTGGGTGTGTGTGTGTCACTCTGCACCTCATTATAAATAGCTTCACTGAAACTGAAAACATCCACAAGAGCATTCTCATGGTGAGTGATTATTATCCAATGTATTAGAGAGAGGTCTAAAATAATGATAATGGGGATGTAGTTGTATAAGTATTTATGCTCTTTGCTTCATGCTTTTGCTGCATGCTCAGAAGACTTTTTACCCTCACAGTAAATCTCCTTGCTGGCTTTTGGGAGGCATGCACTGGAAAGGGTATGGTCTGATGCTGTTACAGCCAGTCTGTCTCTCCTCTAGGTCTGCTGCTATTGGACCAGCCAGTCTGTCTCTCCTCTAGGTCTGCTGCTATTGGACCAGCCAGTCTGTCTCTCCTCTAGGTCTACTGCTATTGGACCAGCCAATCTGTCTCTCCTCTAGGTCTGCTGCTATTGGACCAACCAGTCTGTCTCTCCTCTAGGTCTGCTGCTATTGGACCAGCCAGCCTGTCTCTCCTCTAGGTCTGCTGCTATTGGACCAGCCAGTCTGTCTCTCCTCTAGGTCTGCTGCTATTGGACCAGCCAGTCTGTCTCTCCTCTAGGTCTGCCGCTATTGGACCAGCCAGTCTGTCTCTCCTCTAAGTCTGCTGCTATTGGAAAGCATCGCCAAGTCACCATCCCAAACATCTCAGAGCGATGTCTGTCTTTCCAAAAGTAGCCTGGACCATGAGATGGGTCCGGAATAGGACCACCCTCCCCTTCCCCCCCCCCACCCCCACCACCACCACCACCCCCACCACCATCATTACCCCCCACCACCACCACCACCCCCACCAACACCACCACAACCACCACCCCCACCACCACCACCCACCCCCGCCCCCCCACCATCACCACCACCACCACCCACCCTCCTCCTCCCCCTACCCAGGTGCAGTGGCCCCCCAAGCCTGAATGGCTAGACCTGCGACAGAGGAGAAGGAGAAGGACAGGGAGGGGGGAGAGCTGGCTGGTGGTCCAAACCAATGTCACCTGCTCTCTGTGAAGCCGTTTGTTATAGAGTTGTCACGGTGAAATCCGCCGCCCGTCCGATGGGTGTAGAATGACAGGGTCACATGTTATGAGGAGGCCAGAGCCTCGCTCTCAATGTAATGTGACCGAGGGACAGAAGGATTGAACTGTCTGTCTGTGTGTGTGTGTGTGTGTGTTGGTATGTGTGTGTGTTGGTGTGTGTCTGCCTGTCTGCATGTGTGTGTGTGTGTGTGTGTGTGTTTGTGTTTGTGTGTGTGTGTGTGTGTCGGTATGTGTGTCGGTATGTGTCTGTGTGTGTATTGGTGTGTGTCTGCCTGTCTCTATGTGTGTGTGTCGGCGTGCGGTGGGTGACATAAGCGCGAAGCAGTGTGCAATTAATCAAATAGGCCGCACACAACACACACACCATCACCTCCGCTGTCTGTGCGGCGCTATTTTTAGGCAGCCGTATTGTGTTTGACCTTTTACTTTGATCTCTTGACTAATACCCCTGGATTTGTTCTGATTAATATGACCCTCCACACACACACACACACACACACACACACACCCACACACACACACACACACACACACACACACACACACACACACACACACACACACTTTCATTGTCCCCCCCGGTCTGCCTTCCCCAGCTGCTCCAGGGCTGGACTGGCGGCTCCGAGCCACTCCACACTGGACCTGTGTAAGCCAGTGTGCAGACACGTCCTTGACACAAGCCTTTTTTTCCCGTTTCAACATCAACCAGGTGAGCCGTCCTCTCTCTCTCTGTCTGAGGCTCTCTCTCTGTCTGAGGCTCTCTCTCTGTCTGAGGCTCTCTCTCTGTCTGAGGCTCTCTCTCTGTCTGAGGCTCTCTCTCTGTCTGAGGCTCTCTCTCTGTCTGAGGCTCTCTCTCTGTCTGAGGCTCTCTCTCTGTCTGAGGCTCTCTCTCTGTCTGAGGCTCTCTCTCTCTGTCTGAGGCTCTCTCTGGGCGGTGTGTGAAGAGCGCTCTTCAAATCTGTGCCCTGGATCGAGTCCAGCACTGCTATTACGGGCGGAGGCCATCTACAAAGTCTATTCTAACAGGTGGTCACACACACACACACACACACACACAAACACACACACGCACACACACACACACACACACACACACAAAACATCTCCATACAGTAGTTATATTGTTGTTTGTGAGGAGGGAGGACTGCCTACTACTGGTGGTGATGGGGGAACAGGGCTACGAGCTAAGGGGTGGGTTTTATTTGGCGTGACAGATGAAAGTAGCTGGAATTGTCCACAAGGTGAAGGCCATGTTGTTAGGAAAAGGGGAGGATAAAATAATGCATGGTGTTTTTTAAAGAAATACTTTGAATACTTCATTTGGGTTTTCTCCTAAATATTTGAGTTGTGTATTTGGTCCCTTTTTTGCTTTTTTTCTGCTAAAATAACGACACAAGCTTGATTGTTATACTTTAAACACATTTTTAATCAGACCTATATTTACAAAGACCCAAAAAGTTGATTCTGTTCGGGGCATGAACCATCAATTATAATAATTGCATTATCCGACTGCAACTCTGGCCTGTAAAACTTGCAACTTCTCTATCTTGTGACATAGACAAAATTATTAGACAAAGGCCTCAATTCTCTGGGGGCACTGGGTCGAGACCAATCACATCTGAACAAGGCATGTGCTGGGTTACCCCCTGGGAGAGATTACCTATCTCTATGGAGATAGCAAGTTCCTGTTTAATGATGTGTCAAAGCATGAAAGCCTGACCTCTCATAGCTGAAGACTGCCCCAAGCAGAACTTTCTCCACTGTTGCCATAGTCACAGTAAGCAGCGTGCCTGTTTCACATTCTCTGTAATAATGCAAACATGTCAACACTAAACGAAACCTTAATTAATCTGACCTCATTCATATTTATATGCCTATGTATTGTTACCAGATAGGCCTATTTTGATCCCCAAACTTCTGTCATCTTGATCATGTAGCTTGTTCTCGACCTGTATTTGTTTAAGACGGAGAGGATAATAATTCGGATTCCAAATGAAAAACAAGATCTAGCTATTTCAATACAATATATGCAGTGGAACAGTTAAACACATTGATTTATTGCGACCACTTATATAACATCAGCCGAACACTAAATATAACCACCTCTCCATCCACCACCAACGTTTGAAGGTCTGCTTATAGCTATTTGTAATTGTCTCACAAAGGGGCATGGACAGCAGACGCTGGTGCTTTGCTCCGTCCTGCGGCGCATCTTTATTTCAGGCTGAGGAAACGAAGTATCTGTTTCATCATTGGACACGTATCAGTAGACTTGGTACCTGTTTCAGCCCATCAAAGAAAAGCAAGTGCTTTCGAGTTCTTTAACTTTTCGGTTAGCAACTTTTTTAAGGGCAACAGATTTAAATGCGAAGTAGCTAGTTGAGGTAAAAGTTGCTTTTTGACTTACGAACATCAGTTGGGACATATGGGACTTGTGAGAAGATGGACTGTGATACATTTTCCTCCTAATATAATGTTACTTCAAGCAGGCAAATCTATTGTCTCGGATTAGTCACGATTTGCCGAGCAAAGAAGATTATGGAAAACATATTTCCATGGCACGATTCGTTTGACAAAACGTTAAACCTTTGATGGATGGTCTATTTCTTCTTCATTAATTGTTTTCCTTATACAACGTTATACAATGTACGTTGGGCCAATTGGCCAGAACTTTTATTTGTGATCATACGTTGTGGGACATTAGCAGGACTGCGTAAAAGAAAAAATGCTGTGTGTATTACCGTCCAGGGTTTTCTCGCAGAACTCCAGGTCTAGGGGGATGAGAGATTTATCGCGACACGGAACAGTGTCCAGACATCACTCCAAGCACACCTCAAGGACGTGCTTTACCTTTATTTTACTTCTCCTCATCTTCACGCCTAGAGTGGATTCTTCGTGGTGGTGAGTTGCGATGACTTGCATGTTAACGTGATCAAAGTAAGCATTAGAGTCTACCCAATTAAAAATAAAAATTAAACCAAATACTTCCGAAAAGGTTAAGAATTCTGTAAGTTGTGAATGAAATTTGTAGCTTGACTGTGACTACTGGACGTTTTAGGAAGGGAAAATAAGGGATAGAGAAATATAAACAAATCCAATAAAATAGTTGAATTAGCTTTTTTCTTCTCCTTTCAAAGCAATGGAATGTTGATATTGGCTAGCCCTCCAAATAGCTTGCTATGAAGACTAGCCTACTAGTCAGTAGATGTCAATCAAGAACTAAGAAATATCTTCAGGGGCAGAAGATGGGGAGATGTACTTGAAGTTTTCTTTTTTGTCCCCCTGTAGATGACCTAAGACAATATGGCCATGCATTGACAAATAGTTCATTTCAATAACCCATTTTGTTGCAATTTTTCCCCTCGCCCCGAAATCAGACAGGAACACCTTGTCTGTGAGTGTGAAATTCCTAGTCTAAATGACAGAAATTGAATCACCATTTCATATAGGTCTGCAACAGCTACAGAAAGGAATGTGCAACGGATGGGAGTTTAAAACATCAATGCGCCAGCACCCCCACACATCCACCCACCCAACCACACACACACACACACACACACACACACACACACACACACACACACACACACACACACACACGCAATGGCACACACACACCCAACACACACACACACACACACACACACACACACACACACACACACAGACTCAACACCCAACACACACACACACACACACACACACACACACACACACACACTCAGACTCAACACCCAACACACACACACACACACACACACACACACACACACACACACACACACACACACACACACAGTAATCAACACATGGCTCTAGCCCTGTGTATCTGAAGATTAATGGCACAGGGGACTTTCCCCTATCCATCCATCTCTGGTATTGTAAGTGGCAGGTGCAGGTAGTGGTGCATGAAAACACGCTCCTTGATGATTTCTCTGGAGGTCAGGGGACCAGGGAGAAAAACACACCATATGAAGGGTTGCCCTCTCAAAAGATCCAGTTTCTGCAGTGCGAGTCCCTTGTGGTTGGATTTCCCTTTATGGATATGGAAGGAAACCTCCATTTTGTGCATTCCCCAAAGCTCTGAGATCTTTTGTTGTTTCATAGAAGGTGTCGATACGTAATCGCAACAGACACAGAGAGGATACCAGGATTGTTATGTGAGCAAATGGAAGAGAGACAGATTGAGTGGAACGAAATAATAAAAGAGAAAAAAAGAAAAAAGGATGAATAAAGGAAAGAGTGAAGGAAAATAGAAAGGAAAAAAAATAAGAAAGAAAGAAAAAATAAGAAAGAAACCAAAAGGAAAGGACTTGGTTGGCTCTCTATCAAGAAGATGAATCTATATTTTCAAACCATGATTTACATTGTAAAAAAAACAACCAAATAACTGAGTGTAATGCCATCAATAATTCAGATAAGCATCGTGTTGTTGTCAAGGCTTTGGACTGACTGTCCTGCTCTCCCGTAGCCAGCCAGCGTCTTTTGGCCCCCGTCATTGAGAAATAAACATGGAGACACACATGAAGAGCCCTCCGCTCTGTTGTTCCCCGCTCGGACGGCTGGAGTCAGAACAGATCGGGCCGGGCACCGCCATAAGAGGAGTGGAAACTGTGTTTCTGCCTTGGCGGCCAGGCGACACAAACGCGCCCGCCTGCGATTACAGACTATAATGATATCCGGAAGGAGAGTGGACCGTGCAAAGCTTAGAGGGGGCCATGTCATCGTATGGCCCTGCATGTGCTGGGAGGGCTTTTGGGGGGGGGGGGGGGGGGGGGGGGGGGGGGGGGGGGTGGGAGGAGGGTGGGGGGGGGATTCAGAGGTCACTAGTGTAGTCAGATCATGTGATATACTGTACCCTTCAAAGACTCCTCGACCACAGGACACCGTGTGTAACTGAAAACAAAATGGCCACACGTTGTGTTTGTGGGGTCTCAAGTCGACCGAGGGATGGTGAGGAAGCCTTTTTGGCTTCTCGATGGTGTAGAGTTAGAGTGAGTCATGTGGACAGAGAGAGAGAGAGAGAGAGAGACCCAAATTACATTTTATATGACCTACCCACAGCTAACTGGCTTGTTGCCACGGTGACCGTACATACCAAGCAACATGCATACGTACAAACATACGCTCTTTGTCAGCTTTCTCTGATCGCTTTTTCAGATGAGCCAAAATAAGGCCACATGTTTTGCCGCTGTTAAAATGTTCCTTTTAAACATGTTTATTTTACTCCCGCAGTTTGAATCCTTTCCTACTTAAGGTTGTTTGTATTGTTAGTTCATTTAGAGGATATTCCATTGCCTTATATTTTATGTACAGAAGATAGAGAGCACATATTTCCTTTGGGTTTTGAAGTGGGCACGTTCCCTGCTGGATATTTCATTGATTTGAGACTGTGACATCTCCATAGGTGTTCTGTGTGTCCCTGGTCTCTTCCCATTGGCTTGTCAAAGCCAGCTCAGCAGAAAACATACCTCTTACTTTGCCGTCGTTCGCTACGTTGTTCCTGCTGGCTTCTCACAGCCCGCTCACCAGGAAATTTGAAACTCTCAATAGCTGACCGACATCTGCTATAATTTCCCAATCCCCCTTTGTCGAAAGCTCCCCCATTTTCTGAGCACTTATTCAGACAATTTGTTTTGACGATCCACTAATTGTTTAACTGGGTGCCTTTCTATTAGGAGAAAGGGACTTATTTCAAATGGTCCACCTGTTGCCTGTCTCTGTGCCTGCAGGTATATCGGAGCGCTGGGTGCCCGGGTGATTTGTGACAACATTCCAGGTCTGGTCAATAAGCAACGGCAGTTGTGCCAGAGCCACCCGGACCTGATGCAGTCCATCGGTGAGGGTGCCAAGGAGTGGATCAAAGAGTGCCAGCACCAGTTCAGGAGTCATCGTTGGAACTGCAGTACGCTGGAAAGAGACCACACAGTGTTTGGCAGGGTGATGCTGCGCAGTAAGTCTGTGTGGTAGTGTGTGTGTGTGTGTGTGTGTGTGTGTGTGTGTGTGTGTGTGTGTGTGTGTGTGTGTGTGTGTGAGCGTGTGTGTGTGTGTGTGTGTGCGTGTTCGAGAGTTATCTTTGGGGACATCGGGGTGTGTGTGCGTGTCTGTCTGCGTGTGTGTGTGTGTGTGTGTGTGTGTGTGTGTGTGTGTGTGTGTGTGTGTGTGTGTGTGTGTGTGTGTGCGTGTTCGAGAGTTATCTTTGGGGACATCGGGGTGTGTGTGCATATCTGTCTGCGTGTGTGTGTGTGTGTGTGTGTGTGTGTGTGTGTGTGTGTGTGTGTGTGTGTGTGTGTGTGTCGGCATTAGGTATTTGAGCGGGTGCCTCTAAGGAAACGACGCTTACACCTAGCGTCAAAGAGATAGTCATTTTTCAGCTACGACGTCCTTCATCCTCACACATTAGTATTTCTCCCTGGTTTCCTTCAATCTCCGCCGTTATCTAAACTCCAAACACGCTGGACTAAAACCTCGTCCTTGCTGCTTGCTAGACAGAACAAAGAGTGCGAGGATGAGCATAGTAAGTGTATTTGGTTTGGTTCCGCCTTTCCAGGAACCAAGATAGTTTGGGGAAAGTGGATGCTTTTTAAAAACAAGTAGCAGATAGAGACCTCCACAGGGGGAAAGTATAAACAGTAATAGGAGATGTAAATATTTGGCTCGATGTTTCTGGCAGGCAGACAAAGCATGAGTCCCTGACAGATCTCCCTGTGTTCTGGCTCATTGTGGGAGTGGGAACAAAAAATGAACGCTGGGCGGGAAAAAGCCCGACCAAATAACCCCCGAATCTCCTCTGGTCGAAAAATGAAAACATGTCTGGCAACCGAGAAAGCTGCCGTCTGTGTGAATTGGAATGGCAAAGTGTGTTGAATGGGGAGGTAAAGATTCAGTGGGTTTTGTTTTAACAACCCCTTCCAACCAATGTATCATCCTTACAAGAAATAGGGACATGCTACTGTTGTATATCATTATGGATTAGAGTGGTCTGGCATATCCTCCTAATTACACTGAACTATAAACATCATTTTTTGAAAAAAAGTTGGACAAAAATAACTTGCACGACAGTTGCCGTATAAACGTATGCAGTACCCAAAAGGACGTATCGACGTTACGTAACCAACCTCATTTGCATAATCCTAAAGCTTTAAAACATGATCAATATTGATATTTTTTGACACTATGACTGACTTCTCTTTTTGCCTTCGACTCAGGCAGTCAGGAGGCAGCGTTTGTGTACGCCATCTCCTCAGCCGGAGTGGTTTATGCCATTACCAGGGCCTGCAGCCAGGGGGAGCTAAAGATATGCAGCTGCGACGGCCGTAAACGGGGGCGCGAGAGAGACGCGCGGGGCGACTTCGACTGGGGGGGCTGCAGCGACAACATCAACTACGGCATCAAGTTTGCCAAGGACTTCGTGGACGCCAAGGAGAGGATGGTGAAGGATGCCCGGGCACTCATGAACCTGCACAACAACCGCTGTGGGAGAATGGTGAGAAAAGAGGGGGGGGGGGGGGGGGGGGGGGGGGGGGGGGGGGGGGGGGGGGGGGGGGGGGGGGGGGGGGGGGGGGGGGGAAACTACGGAAAGAAAGGGGGGGAAAACGAGGACGTTAACAGTCCAGTAAGACCCAAACGATCCCAGCCCTTTGCATAGCAGAGATTATTATGAAAAAAAGGAAATATTAGTCATGCCTGCTAGTAACATTTGTTAGAATGAGAACTATAAAAATCATGAACTTTTCCTTTAAGAAGTCAATGATAATAAGCATAAGCATAAAAAAAAAATATATATATATATTATTATAATACATTACTATTAATTCCTTCAATATCCACATTCTCCCTTCGTGTGTATAATGTTTACAACAAAACATTCATTTAGTAGTAGCAGTAGTGCTAATGGCAGACAATAGTGGCAGTAAATCAAAGTTCGGAAACCTCAGATAGCAGTAACCTTCTAATTTGGCTCCGCGCACCGACTTGGTTGCCCATCACACCGACAGGGGCCGACAGGGGGCTAAACGCCTTTGCTTTAACCTTCGACCCTCCACTCTCGCTCCAGGCGGTGAAGCGCTTTATGAAGCTGGAGTGCAAGTGCCACGGGGTGAGTGGCTCGTGCGCCCTGAGGACCTGCTGGCTGGCCATGGCCGACTTCCGACGGAGCGGAGACTACCTCCGCAAGAAGTACAACAAGGCCGTGGAGGTCACCATGAACCAGGACGGCACGGGCTTCACGGTGGCCGACCGGGACTCCCAGGGAAGCACCAAGAACGAGCTGGTCTATGTGGAGACCTCCCCCAACTACTGCCTGCTCGACCGCTCAGCAGGTAAAAGCAGCTAGCAGCTCATTTAAAATATATACCACGTCATATATATAGACTACAGCCGCTCTGCAGGTAAAAGCAGCTAGCAGCTTATTTAAAATATATACCACGTCATATATATAGACTACAGCCGCTCAGCAGGTAAAAGCAGCTTGCAGCTCGTTTTAAAATATATGCCACGTCATATATATAGACTACAGCCGCTCAGCAGGTAAAAGCAGCTTGCAGCTCGTTTAAAATATATACCACGTCATATATATAGACTACAGCTGCTCAGCAGGTAAAAGCAGCTAGCAGCTCGTTTTAAAATATATGCCACGTCATATATATAGACTACAGCCGCTCAGCAGGTAAGAGCCGCTAGCCGCTCACAGCAGACTACAGCGTCAGGCTGTGCCACCACACAGTGTTCTTTGTCTATTCGTAGGAAGTAAAAAGTAAGCTACTTAGGTCGTACACGCTTTCTCGGGAAAAATTAAATATGTATTTACAATATATTATTAAATATGTTTCGCTAAATGATGAATCGCGTCATATATATAATCTGACACAAACAAATAAATATGTAAATATGTAAATATGTATCTCCTTTTGCTACCCTGAAACCAAAGTACTGTAGCTCAACTTTGTATTGACGTGTATTGACTCATATTAAGCTCTCTTCAAAGTGACACATTTAAAACTTTGATGGATAAAAAAAAAATACGATTTTTCAACCCTTATTTGGTATAGTATAATGAGGGTGTGCTACAGCAAACCGTGCATAGTCGCGGTCACAGCCTGGCTACTTTGACCAGTCCAGTGAGAATCCAACTCATCCTCTGGAGGTTTTCGCATTCCTTCACAGCTTAGAGTTCAATTATTTGACCTCCACCATCTCCTGTTTAATTCCCACCGTGTTTGGCTTTTGCCTCTTTAATCTCCATGCACCTCCTCTGGGCTGCCCATCGCCTCAACAGAGCGTGAAGGAGCTCAAGATGTGGCCGTTAGCGATCGGTTATTATTTTGGCCTGCAATGCCGTAATTGCTCGGCTTAGGGATATGTTCTCCGCGGGTATTGGGATAATTACAAGCTTAATATACTGTATTTAACTTGAGTTGGACAATTGACGACTAACGAACGTCTGTGAGTGGCGAAGACCCCTCTTCTCTCACTCAAGGTGCTTTGGTGATCTCAAAGGGAGATTATGACACTCCATTTCACTAATCTCCATTGTACGGGAATTCGTACCCTTAGGATACAGGAGGCTTCTTTTTTTCTTTTCTTTCAAATCCCTCCTTTGGTCAGTGGCCATGATTAAGGCCCACTCCCTTCTTGGCCCTGGGGGGTAATGCCTTTAACTCCTCCTATTCAGCTCGCTTTAGGAGTTGGTGCTGTCATTACGGCTCTGGGCATCTGATCTAGATCCTCCTTCTAACAACGTCCACACACACACACGCACACACACACACACACACACACACTCCACTTTGTTCTCCTTACAGACTCTCTCTCCAGAGAACACAATAGGATACAACTCCCATATTGAGATGGAAGTGCTTCATAGACAAGCATTCAAATGCAATAGAGAAGACGATACTATTTAGTCATTTATATGTATTATAATACATCATTTATGCTATAACTATGTATTATACCTATCTATTTTCTCTTCTTCTTCTTCTTCTTCTTCTTCTTCTTGTTCTTGTTCTTGTTCTTGTTCTTGTTCTTGTTCTTGTTCTTGTTCTTGTTCTTGTTCTTGTTCTTGTTCTTGTTCTTGTTCTTGTTCTTGTTCTTGTTCTTGTTCTTGTTCTTGTTCTTGTTCTTGTTCTTGTTCTTCTTCTTCTTCTTCTTCTTCTTCTTCTTCTTCTTCTTCTTCTTCTTCTTCTTCTTCTTCTTCTTCTTCTTCTTCTTCTTCTTCTTCTTCTTCTTCTTCTTCTTCTTCTTCTTCTTCTTCTTCTTCTTCTTCTTCTTCTTCTTCTTCTTCTTTGCTCAGGCTCTCTGGGGACGGCAGGAAGAGTCTGCAACAAGTCCTCCAGAGGCACGGACGGATGTGAGGTCATGTGCTGTGGGCGGGGCTACGACACCATGCGCGTGAAACGCGTCACGAAGTGTGAGTGCAAGTTCAAGTGGTGCTGCGCGGTGGAGTGCAAAGACTGTGAGGAGACGGTGGACGTGCACACCTGCAAGCCCCACACCAAACCCGATTGGTTGGACCTCAGCTGATGAAGAGAGGCCCTGCCCCCTCACCAACCCCCCCCCCCCCCCCTACCGACCAATCACATTCTACAGGCCAACATAAACTCTAAATGGACAAAGTGGTTGATTTAATGCACTGCGTTCTGGGATGTTTACGACATCCCTCATAGACGGAGTTCTCGTACCTGAATTACCTCTCGTTCTCCATTGATGAAAGCCGTAAAAAAAAGCTCTATTCTGAAGCAGAGACTTTCCAAACCTGGTTCGGTACGTAGTAAAAGAAGGTCTGGATACTAAAGGGGGCTCACACGGAGTTATGGTCCTATTTATCTTTGTTTCCATACTATCTGTGGAAAAATACTCTTGTGTGCTGCTGCTTTAATTGATGTTTTTAGAACACTTTTTCATCCTTTAAAAGAAAAAAAACCCTGAAGTTTATCTTAAGTTGCTGTTGAAAAAGGAACCTAGCTGTAGGTTGAGCTAGAGTTTAGACATTATGTCTAATGGAAAGTTGTTTGTATTTGGTGTTTGTTAAAAGCAATGTAAAAAAAAAAAACTGCTTTACATGTGATACAATTGACGTGGACAAACTATGAAGAGAAAATAGAGAGAGGGCATTGGACGAAAGAGGAGACATACTGGAAAAGGTTGACGAATACTGACTTTCATGCACATTCTATTTTGCAGCAAAGAAGTACTCCAGGCCTATGGATGAATATCACCACTAGCTATTAAAATGGAAAATGAATGCAACAACAACACATTTTCAAAGCCAGAATGTTGCGAGAAAAGAAAAGAAATATCAATAATTTTGGGAAAAGAGATGTGCAAAACCTGCTCATTCTTATTTGCATCCGTTTCAAAAAAGGCTATTGTTATTATTTGTTAATCAACCGATCATTATAATGCATACTACAAAATCTATTGTCCTTTTGTTAGGCCTCATCTGTTGTATTTATCTTAACTATATACTGAAGCAGCCATGTTTCTATACCTAGCACAATAGAGCACTTTTAATGTAGTCTTACGCAACATCAGTGATTTCCCTCACTCACTGAGCACGTAGACACTCGCTCTTGAATGGCTGGGAGAAGTGCAGTTTATGAAACAAGGCCAAAACATTGCACAAAGGCAAAGCAGCTTGGCTCAGAACCAGATTTCGTAAAGCCCTATCCTAGTACCATGACTTTTCTAAGTGTATTAATTATGCATATTTGAACGATAGAATCGCTGAGGTTGGCCTTTGGAACAATATTATACTAAAAGTAGCTTACACTATTTATTAAACCTTATGGTTTCAGCTTTTTAAGACCCGCCTTTTTGTTCAGTCTCCAAAAGAACAGATAGTCTTTACTTTTTAAAGTTGACATTAAGCAACGCAAAGAGAAGCAGGGCTTGTAGACACCACCGAACAAAATAATTTGGCCCTTTTAACCCCGAATACCAGATGGAAAGAGTTTGAGGTTTGTGTGACGAAAGGTCCAAAGTCCAAAAGGAAGTGCCACACTGTTAAGTCGTTGATGTTAGATAAAATATAACATTTGTTCATAGAAGATTAAAAGTAAACTTCAATGAATTGTTCTCAGTGGTTTTTCTAATTGTTTTTAGAAGGGGTATGGTCACCCCTGCTCTCACATATCAGACATGATATCGTTTCAATTCCGTTTCCTATTTGCCAGATGAACATGGGACTCTATGAGGCAGACCTACTCAATTGAGTACAGATAAAGTGCTTGTTTTAAAAGGATGTCAAATGTCAAATGCCCGTTTGGTATATTTCAAATACATACTGCCAGTGGGGTTGTTGAGAATGTCGTTTTTTAGTTGTCTTGGTAACAGCAGTGACTATTCAATAGTGGATTATACTACATGTATTGCTCTCTCAATGTTATGTGGGCAAAGTGGCTTTGTCCTCACAATTGTTTAAAGTCACACAGGTTGCGTCACCTGTGTTCTTTAATTTTGATATCAAAGTTGCATCTCAAAGTGATACATTTCATTGGGCCTCCATTTTGGGAGTGGGGGACAGATGAGAAACGACTGAGCGAAGAATCTAAAGGGATTCCGGAATTTGCAGTGTGTCCAAGAAAGCTCCAGAATCTTCCGCAAGGGGTTATAGATACGGTCCATGCACTTGGAACATCTCGACGAAGCCCGGTTTCATTCCTAAAATGATTCATCTCCATCGTGTCCGGCAGTATGGGAAACATGTTGATCTGCTTTTTTGATAGCATACTTTGAAATGACTCCCAGAACTTTTTGAAGGAAAGTGATGAAAATGATCTGACAAAATGACCAAATCAGTTTAACTGCTTCTCTTGGCCTTGAAGCAGCCGTATCAGCAGAAATCCCAAGTTTTATGTGAACGTGCAATTTGGGCTCGACTCTTTACAATCCCCAGCAGAAAGACTTCATTGTTCATTTGCTGTTGATGAGAATAATGCTCGGCACAACAGTCCAGCACAGCACAGTACTACACAGCACACCACAGCACAGCACAAAACTACACAGCCCAGCCCAGCCCAGCCCAACCCAGCACAGCACAGCACAGCACAGCACAGCACAGCACAGCACAGCACAGCACAGCACAACACAGCCCAGCACGGCACAACACAACCCAGAACAGCCCAGCACAGCATCGCACGGCACAACACAATCCAGAACGGCACAGCACAGCACACCACGGCACCGCACAGCACAACACAGCCCGGAACAGCCCAGCACAACACAACACAACATAGCACAACACAGCACAGCACAGCACAACTGCTAAGGAGAGAGGTAGGCAGGCAGACAGGCACACACACACACACACACACACACACACACACACAGGGAGAGTGTTTTCTGGGTCCCTGAATGGGCTGTGGCTGATTTACTGTTGAGTTTAGAGTAAAATAACGTGACGTTCAGGGACGTCCGTGGTTGGCAAACCTCCCCCAGAGGCCAGAGGGGTTCACCGCTTGCTAGCACGCACACACACACACACACACACACACACACACAGGGAGAGGGGTTCACCGCTTGCTAGCACGCTCGCTGTCCGTGTTACCGGGCTGACGGCAGAGGATTAACACATAAAAAACCCTTATCTACTGTAGTGAGTCAACTGACAAGAATGCATCTCTCGCTGGAGTTTTTTTCTCTCTCTCTTTCTCTCTCTCTCTCTGTGTGTGTGTGTGTGTGTGTGTGTGTGTGTGTGTGTGTGTGATGGAGAGATGTGACGCAGCCATTATGTGTCAGTCTGGTGTTAGGGCTGAGCAGGGATGAGGGTCTGATTGCTCTTTACCCAGACAAAAACAACTATATGCCACAGCACTGAAGTAGACAGAAAGAAAGTGAAAGAAAATATCGCTACACTTGAGTATCGCGATATTATCTTTTTATCTATTATCTTATTAACTTTATCGATAGTATGTATTTTCTTTACCGATATAGTGGTATGTTACAGGGAATGTGATAAATGTGTAGATCACACTGTTCTGATTGCATAAAAAAAAACAAAAAAAAAACGATTTTATGTACATGGTGGTGTGTTCTATATTCTATGACCGTTTCCCTAAAATTAAAATAGAAAATATCCTTGCTTACATTATCGTAATGTATCGCGATGTATTGAGTCGCAACTCCGGTATCGTGATACGTATCGACAAGGACTAATCCGCCATTTGTGCATTAAATTAGATTATGTGATCCACTTGTTCAGCGTGCCATGCTGCAGCTGCTGTAACAGCATAGTAAAGACTTTGGTCAAGTATATTTTATACTGTATATGCTATCTTGGGTATATCTAGTAGGTGGGGTTATAAAGCCTGGGATATAAGTAAGAGTAAGAGAGACAAAACACCTCTGAAATCATCAACAGTCACCAACGACGGGTTCTCTGCACTTCGGCTACTTCAAACTCAAGTGTGTGTAGAATCCCCATGCTTCTTTCCACTGGCACTGATTCACCTCGCTGGGCATGCAAAGCCTGAGTATGCACTTAAGATGTCTAAGTGGCACAACCAACAACAGGCATCGCACATTGAAGGATACAGTATATGCAGTCTACAGTACAATCTAGGGAAGAGGTTCCAGAGGATTATAAACGTTTAGGTGGTACAAAATCACACATTGTAAGGTGGGCAGTTTACAGAACTTCAAGGGAGGAGGTTATATTATAAATGTTTGTAAAGACTTTTATATTATAGAAATTTCGAATCTTCCCTTAAGGTTCTAGGTGGTACAAAATCACAGTCTAGCAGTCAGACTGTATGTCAAGTTAAAGCAGAATGAGAATTCTGAATGTAAAAAATATTGAATATAAAAATGTTGGATAAGAAGATTAAGCAGGAGCTGTTGGTAGATGTGGCGTGTTTGGACCATAGAAAAAATTGCTGACTCTGATTGATGTTAGCTTTGAAAGACGCAACATTCAGTATTTGCCCCTGAGGACAACTGATTAAAATATGTACACTGACCCTATTGTAATTCTATGTAATGGGTAATACTGGCAATGAGGCAATTGTTCTCTCTACAGTACCCCTAAAAACATAAGAACCACTACTGACAACTTCCCGTTTTTATTTATTTTTTCCACAAAAATACAACCCAAAAAAATTCGAACACAAATTCATTAGAATTACATTCAAGGACCAATTTTATTGTGAGTTTTTTAAACTCAGTACATGGTAGTGACAGTAGGCCAATGGCAGTAGCATCTCCTGTCTTCAGCATCAAGCTTTGTCGTTATGCGTCTAATGAATTAATATCAAATTTGTGTGTGAAAAAGTATACAATTAGATTTTCAGAGGAATGGAGGCGTTAAACAAATAGTTTAGGGAAACACAAGTGGTTGACGTCAAGTTGTTATTATTTCGTAAATGTGGACCATGATATTACTTCAATCAATCATTAAAAAATACATTTAGGCAGCCCTTTTCTGTTAAGTTTACTGAAGCGTTAATGTCAAACTGTTGGGAAAATAACTTAACTAATCAAGCATTATAAAAAGCTGATGATAAAATGAAACTTTTTTGTTGCTCCAATAGGTGTAATGCCGAGTCAGTGTTTAAGCTATGTGTGAGCGCAGCACAGGAGAAGGCACATTATCAAGTACAGTAGAATTACACGCGGAGTGCAATGACGCCTTTAGAAAATGTATACCTAACGAAACACTCGGTAACCACTTTACGAAGAGATGTGATGACAATGTCATCCCAATTTCTATAGCGCAACAAATTCCTACTTTTGTCAAGCAGATGACGTAACCCAGGCTGTAACATTTGCAGCGATTCTCGACATTTCCGCCGCCGGTTTCTGCTGCTTTGTTACTCAGCACACTTTTTACCCAGTCTGTGTTAAAGCTACCTGAAAACACAGAGTGGTAACAGAATGGTCTGGGCTTTACGTGGATGGCCATTCCGTGACCAGCGATAATTCCATTTACATTTCGATGGAGTGGCGTCGGGAGCAACAGGTTGCCCCAAGTGATATAGTACTGAAGTGTCGTGCCACTGCAACAAAAGTGCCGGGGTTGTAAACACCGCACCGCACCTACACCCCCGATCCCCCTAACAGGCAGTAAATCACAGCTGTTTTTAGCAGGTCTCATGAAGTTTATGATAAAAAAATGGCCAATTGTATGGTCCACGAAGTCTCCAGGATTTTTGGTTCATATGAACTCCATTTTAAAACTCACACGAGATAACGCCCAGAGATACTGTGGGCTTAATAAACTCATATTGGTCTGTCATAGAGGAGCCAGCGTTGGCGGTACTTGGATCACCTTTAACAGCCATAAATGACTACAGTAAAAGTATGATCAGACTGTAATGCTTGTCCTAGCTTGGAAGTTAACTGGTTCCATCAATAACATTTCACTGTAACATAATATGTGTAACGTAACAATATATATATTTTTTGTAATCAGCTCAATGTTTTGCAAATCTCAGAGCCAGTCTCGGTGGATAATGAGAGGTCAACCGTAACATAAAAAAATATATTTAAAAAAATAAGGAAAATGAGAGTATGTACTTGCAAATGCTTTTTTGTTCAAATGTATTTCTTGGGAAAGTAACAGCCCACTCAAATGGTGGAGGCATCTTAATATTTGTATCCCAGTGTTGATACAAACTCAGCCAATATAATCCTTGACAAAGCAACAAGTGCTACACTAATGCTGAAGACAGGAGGACAAACATTTTTTTCCTGTAAGTTTGGAGTGGTGCTGGAGTTTGTGTGTGTGTGTGTGTGTGTGTGTGTCTGTGTGTGGGTGTGTGTGTGTGTGTGTGTGCGCGCTATGGGGTCAGATTCGAGTCAGCTGGTGCCAAAAACTGGACGGCATGAAGCTCTCCATCTTGTCTGCGAAGAACCCCAGGGGTGCGAAGAGAGTACTGAAGAACTACAACGGAGGAAAAACAAAAACCTTTTTTACTAAAATATATTTATATATATATTTATTTTTTACTAAAACATATTTGTATTTTTTAAAAGATAAACAGGTAATAAAAGAATATCAAGATTGTTTTTGACCAATAGTTTCTACAAAACAGAACTAACTATAAAACTATATGGATATTAGTTTAAGCCATCTTGAAACCCAGCTAGGCTGAAACTTACCACAACAAAGTACCCTCCTCCCTCGGCCAATCAGAACACAGGGATGAAACCACATAAGTACAACCTATCTGAGACCCTTTAACTGTTTCTGCTCGATTGTAATTGGCTCACCAGGACACATCTGAACGTTTTAAATGTATTTTGAAACACTGATAGTTCACCAGTAACCTTAAACAACCCCTTTAATGGGTTATGAAGCAATACGTTTCCCAGACCTACAGATGGTCGGACAGGATGTGGGGGAAACCGCCAGCTAATTGACCCAGGCAGAAATTAAAGAGCAGGGCCTGATTAGTCAAGCCACATCTAAGATGGCCGTCCAGCCCTTCCTTCTCTGCAACGCCACAAAACCATATGATAACAACGAAGAAGAAAAAAACCTGTGAATCATAGTAGTAGCAAACATCCATGGAAAACTCAACTGTTGAGTCTGTTGCAGTGAGTCAGTGGTACACTCATACCAGGGACTAAAACATTTTAAATATGGCCGTCATGAAGGAGAGAGCAGAGGACTTAGACTATTTACCTTGAGAAGTGGTGTTGTCGGGAATTCAGGGTCCCATGACATGCATTGCACAATTCATAATATTTTTGAACAGTACCTAGTCACTTTTGCTCCATTCAGACAGAGGGCCCCCAGCGAATCCTACACCCCCACATCTGTTCCACAACGGTCTAACCAGGTCTAATATGAACAATACCTAGTCACTTTGGGCCCCTAACCACTCCATTCAGACAGAGGGCCCCCTGTGAATCCTGCACCCCCACATCTGTTCCACAATGGTCTAACCAGGTCTAATATGCACACTACCCCCCCCCCCCCCCCACCCCCCCGCTCCTCAACGGTGTAACCAGGTCTAATATCAACAGTACCCCCCCGCCTTAACGGTCTAATATGAACAGTGCCCCCCCTACGGTCTAACCAGGTCTAATATGAACAGTGCCCCAACCCCCTACGGCTAACCAGGTATAATATGAACAGTGCCCCCCCCCCCCCCCCCTACGGTCTAACCAGGTCACGGTCTAACCAGGTCTAATATGAACAGTGCCCCCCCCTACGGTCTAACCAGGTCTAATATGAACAGTGCCCCCCCCCCCCACTACGGTCTAACCAGGTATAATATGAACAGTGCCCCAACCCCCTACGGTCTAACCAGGTCTAATATGAACAGTGCCCCCCCCCCCCTACGGTCTAACCAGGTATAATATGAACAGTGCCCCAACCCCCTACGGTCTAACCAGGTCTAATATGAACAGTGCCCCCCCCCCCCCCTACGGTCTAACCAGGTCTAATATGAACAGTGTCCCCCCCCCTCCCCCCCTACGGTCTAACCAGGTCTAAAATTAACAGTGCCCCCCCCC
>CM030173.1:3297962-3302962 GCA_017639675.1 Aplochiton taeniatus | reverse complement strand
CTGACATAGTCCTGCTGTAGAGTTAGACCACATAGAATGTATATCGGTCTCGAGTGCACTTTATTTGATACGTTGTCGAGGACAGAGTGGATTTTGTTTCTATGGGGGTGTCATCGAAAACCATCCCCAGACATAGAGCTAGAATGGATAGAAGAAACACTGACGACACTGTCGCCTCCTCTACGCCAGATTGAATCCACAGGTTGGGATCGATGACAGGTTCTGGGAGCTGGGCATCTATGGTCGCAGGGTTGGGGGGTTGGGGGGCTAATCCAGTATGTAAGCTTCACACCCCCCCTAACCCCACCCAACTTATCCTGGCTGAGCACCCACACCTACTCTCACACACACACACACACACACACACACCCAACAGTCACAGGCTCAGTCAGTCAGTCAGCCAGCCAGCAAGAAAGTCAGCCACCTTCCCAGCCAGTGGACCAGTTAAGTCATTAAGTTAGCTACCAATGTCCACAGTCTGTGTGTCAGACAACCTGCCAGCCAGACAGACAGCCAGACAGACACACAGTCAGACAACCTGCCAGTCAGCCAGCCAGCAGCCAGCCAGCCAGCCAGTCAGACAACCTGCTAGCCAGCCAACCAGCCAGCCAGTTAACCATCCAGCCAGCCAGCAAGCCACCCAGCCACCCAATCAGCCAGCCATCAAGGCCTTAGGCCTACCCTCTTGTTCCTTACACTTTCACTGTGGCGTTTCACCTATGGTTACCGCTCCAACCATCAACAGCTTCATGCTGTGCCCCTGGGACAACGTAAGACCCAAACCAACGGACCAACACAGACATCTGACAGGTTGTTTAGGATCGGACCTGTAGGGCTGGAGGAGGCTGGCTAACCCGGTTTAGTTCACAGGATAGTAGCTGTAGGGTGTGTAGTGGACGCTGGCTAACCCGGTTTAGTTCACAGGATAGTAGCTGTAGGGTGTGTAGTGGACGCTGGCTAACCCGGTTTAGTTCACAGGATAGTAGCTGTAGGGTGTGTAGTGGAGGCTGGCTAACCCGGTTTAGTTCACAGGATAGTAGCCAGGGAGAGAGGCGTGAGGTGAAGGCTGTCAGCTGTTCCACAGGGGCATTCCCAGGCATTAGACTGGTGACACCTCAACCCCCCCCCCCCCCCCCCCCACACACACACACACACACGCCGCACTCCTCTCACTGTCGCCTCTTTGATGAAGGGATAGAGTTTCATTGGCGTTCTCCTTTTATCTTGGGGACACTCATAAGCCCAAGCATAGCTCATAAAGCGCTCTCTGATTTGAATCTGCCCGCATTTAAAGCCACCAATCTCAACGGAGAACAATGACATCAGCCTGGCAGATCTGCTTCATGCTGGCTGGCTCTGAACACTGGAGGGTACAGTACAGGTGCTCTTCAAGGTTTTTAACATCGCCACGTGGAACAGCCACACAATAGGCTTTGGCAATACACACTCATATATCATTCTAATTCATTCATTCATTTGGGCATTCATTTATTCATTCATTCAATTCATCCATTCATTTATTCATTCATTCTTTCATCTATTCATCCATCCATTCATTTAATTTGTTATATAGCCTTTTGTACAATACCAGTAAATGATGGGCATATTCAACCCACAAAGCTATAAGGGTTTATGGAGTTTTCTAGATGGTAAAAATGTTGATGGTAAAACCCGGGGTGATATTCAGGGTTGACCTTCCTTTAACCAGATTGCTTGTTTGATTCCAGCCTCATCCATCTACATTTCAAGCCAACCCATAAAGGGCGTCACGGAATCTCAATATCCTCGCCTGCACAACAAAGAAGCCAATTTCAAGTCTAATCTCATCAGGCTGGTTTGTCTGAGGGGACTTGACAGTTTGTGGAGATGAGAAAGTGGAAAACAGAGAAAAACAACTAGAGACATAAAGAGAGAGAGAGAGAGAGAGAGAGAGAGAGAGAGAGAGAGAGAGAGAGAGAGAGAGAGAGTGTGAGAGAGTGAGAGAGAGGGAAGGCAGAAAGAGAGAGAGAGGGAGAGAGGAAGAAAGAGACAGACAAATAGAGATAGAAACAGAGAGAGAAGAGAACAAGGGAGTGGATGTAAATGAAAATCCCATTGAGGTGAATGTTCCTGGAACAATTGATGAGCCAAGCAGCCATGGGGCTGGCCCTCTGTCAGCCTCCTCACCCCTCCCTGCCTGGGAGCCTGATCGGAGCAGACACACAGGGGGGGAAGTGGGCTGGGGTGAGGGGAATGGAGGAGCAACGAGGTGGCGGGAGGTTTGCATTGAAACAGCTGGGGTGATAAATGTGTGTATGTGTATGTGTGTGTGTGTGTGTGTGTGTGTAGCACTGAGAGGAGTCATGTGATGTTGCCTAGCGTTATGCCTATATATAATCCCCTGAGCCCAATTCAGCAACGGTCTGCTCCGCTGCTGGAGCTGCATGAGGCAGGCACACACGCGCACACACACACACACACACACACACACACACACACACACACACACACACACACACACACACACACACACACACTGACAGACCCAGACACAAACACACACACATCTGACCTCCCAGAGTTCCTATAAATCTCCACTTCATTGCTGTGGTGGTCCCAAGTGGTGGGGCGACAGGGGAGGTCACACTGACGACAGCTCCCTGTGTGTGTGTGTGTGTGTGCATGTGTCAGTAGGAAATGTCAAGGAAAAGAGGGTGTTGTTGACTAAACAGGAGCATGCGACTTAGCACAATCCCACAAGGCTGCATTACACTGTGATCTGGTCCCATCTACTCTCCACCTCTCTCTCTCTCTCTCTCTCTCTCTCTCTCTCTCTCTCTCTCTCTCTCTCTCTCTCTCTCTCTCTCTCTCTCTCTCTCTCTCTCTCTCTCTCTCTCTCTCTCTCTCTCTCTCTCTCTCTCTCTCTCTCTCTCTCTCACTCTCACTCTCACTCTCACTCTCTTACTCTTTTACTCTCTCCCTCTTTCTCTCTTCCTATCTACCTCTCTTTCTCTTTCGCTCTACCTCTCTCTACCTCTCTTTCACTCTATCTCTCTCTCTCACATAAATAAACCTTATCCTCTCCAACACTTCTTAACTTTAAGGAAACATCTTCCTTTCAAAGAAAAAAAAGGGTCAAACTAATTTGACTAGCTGGACTAAACCTTCACATCACTATTGTAGACGATAATCCGTCTGTGGGGTTTATCCAAAAGGGGCGCTTGTTCTCAACCCCAGGGAACACAGGACCCTATGCCTAATACCTTTAAGGGCCTCGGCAACGAGTGGGCAGGTCACTGTGGGGGGTCTGGCGACACAAAAGAAACAGCTCTGAGCCATACCTCCAGAAGACTCGAAGCCACTGACGGAATCCATCAATGTCCTCAACCACGTTCTACAAACACACAGAAAATTTTATACGTTGTCTGTACAACAAACGACGCAGGGCCGAACAGGAACGGGGTTCACTGATCGATGACAAAGGGGAGTCTAATTGAGACGATTTGACGGCAGGGAGAACGCAGTAGCCCTGGACAGGGGCGTGTCCACGGGGTGGCACGGGCCACCCCTGGATTCTAAGTGGCCACCCCAGGTGCCACCCCATTATCCTAAACTTTTGATTGGCTATCTGCCCTGTCAGAGGTGGGACTTAATTTGAACTGTTTGACGAGTATACCAAACTTTTGTTTATAGGTGGTATTCATTCTTAAACCTGAGAGGCAGTAATGCACCAGAGCAGATTCTTTTGCATGTTGCCTACTTTTGGAAGTATCATTTCTTCAAAGAATAAAGTATGGAAGCCTTATATAACATTTATATGGTGCCACTCTGTTGAGTATTGATTAATAGGTCCATTTATCTTTTCATTTTAGACACTGTAATGTTAGTAATTGAAGTAGATATGGGTATTGGTGATAAAAATGGTAACTTAATGCTATTCCTACGTGTGTGTGCGCGTGCGCTCATAGCCTACTTCATGCCACCCCTGCATAAGTTAATGCCCCACTTGGGCCCCCCCAGTCAAAAAAGGTCTGGACACCCCACTGGCCCTGGATCAGGAGTAGCTCCGGTTAGCCCTCCAGTGCGGCCAAACCGCCCCTTCATACTGGATGTCAACACCCCCAGCAGGACAGCAAGGTAGAGATGAGAGGCTGGGGGACATCAGAGGGGGATGGGGGGGGGGGGTGAGAGGGGAGCCCCCCTAAGGGAGGCTGGGGTGCGGTGGGGATTGGGTGGGGGACGTTGGAGGGGGGTGGGGGGGTGAGAGGGGAGCCACCCTAGGGGAGGCTGGGGTGCGGTGGGGATTGGGTGGGGGACGTTGGAGGGGGGTGGGGGGGTGAGAGGGGAGCCACCCTAGGGGAGGGGGGGGGGGGGGGGGGGTTGCGGTGGGGATTGGGTGGGGTGGGGGACGTTGGAGAAAAGACATGATGAGGGCCCTGGGCTCTCACATCAAAGCCTGGATCAAAGAGATGATCCACCCCCACCTGCCTCAGAGGCTGGGACCGCCACACGCTACGGCTAACACACACACACACACACACACACACACACACACACACACACACACACACACACACACACATACACACACACACACACACATAGCCAGAGAGGGATTGAAGGGGCAGAGGCTCAAACATCAACAGTCTACAAACGCCAAAGGGAGACAAAACTTTGCAGTGACTGGGTGTGTGTGTCTGTATCCGAGTGTGTGTGTGTGTGTGGGTGTGTGTGTGTGTCTGTGATCTAAGTCTAATCCCTGTGGGAAGAAATGCGCAGGGATCCCAGGAAGAGCTCACAGTGTAGACACAGATTATTACACTACACTTATTCAATCAATTACTCAATCAATACTCTATTAATACCCTTTTAATACTATATAAATACTATTTTACTACTCAATGAATACTCTACTAATACTCTATTATTACTATATTAATACTCTACTGAAACTCTCCGTTTCCCAAACACTATGCCAAATAAGATGTTCAAACTATTTTGTCCATTGTTACAAGTTACAA
>CM030173.1:3245462-3292962 GCA_017639675.1 Aplochiton taeniatus | reverse complement strand
ACGTTTACCTGAGACGCTGGGTCGATGCTCCGCCTCCCCGTTAACCGAGGAAAACAGTCCCGTGCTGCCGCCGCTGCTCTCCACCCCCCCCAGGAGAGGCCGCAGGTGGCTGACAGACACCTGCTCGATGAAGGACGTGCCGTACTTACGAAAGTACCACCATTCAAATATCTGTGCAGGCGGTTGAGACGAGATACCAGGGGGTTATTACAAAAACACACACACATCGTTACAGACGCATGCCCAGCGCCCTGGTCTCATGTGAAAAAGAGGGTTTTAATCTCAACGTGAATTTCCTGGTTAAATGAAAGTTTAATAAACAGAGAAAATCAACACGATATTTTCAGGAAAACATTCTTCATTATGTTACGCACCAGAGTGTAGGCTCAACAGACAGTGATTGTTAATGAATGGATAATCCTGAGCGGTACTCACCAAAATCAGCCCAGAGATGAGGGAGGAAGTGCCAGTGAGAGCCACATAGAACTTAGGGGTCAGTGTATTCAGGAACAGGGACGCTGAAAATGGAAAGAAATAGAAAGTGATGCAGAGAAAGATTCACTTGATTTTCAGCCGTCATCTGGAGCAAAAGACTCTTGAGGGGCCGAGACACAGATTAGGCTTCTTTGAATTCTGGACTGAAATGCATTTCCTAATGAGGAATTTAGTCTAGTACTTGGTTTAATTAGTGGTAGGAAAAGTGCTCCACAAACGTACTATAAGATCCTAGTCAGTAAGATACAGGTTTGAAAGGTAAATGGAATATAAATAGGGTTGCAACAGTATGACGTTTTAACAGCAGTAGCTGGGATACATCACTTTATTATCAAATCCGTTGCAGTGCAGATAGTAAAAGGTGATAGCGTAACATTACTCAATAACTGTCATTCAGCTTACATTGTTGTTTTTCACACATTCTCATATGAGTGAAGAAAAGATAATGCACAGTTTTAAACAGAATTTTATATTAAAGAGACCTGCTCTTCCATAATAAATGCAAAAACAAACAATAATGTACTTAAAGTGCTTATACTGGGTGGGACAAAAACATATTTAAGGACCTGGGATGTATTGCATTTACACCACATCACACAGATAATTGAATTACTTCCGAGCAATGCAAACTATATTTCCACAGGGAACTAAATCAGTTAGGACAGTTTGGACTATTTACATTTGTATGATACTGAAAATCAATGAAAAGTAAGGTAATGTTATAATGTGTACAGCGAAATAGACTTCTGACACTTGACATTCCTCAAGAGTTTAGCTTACATTTAATAATACCTTAAGAGTCTAATCGAAGACAAACTTTATTTTGATCTTACATTTACTGCACACAGGTCTTTACAAGAATTAAGCTTCTGACACCATAATTCTTATATTGGGGCTAGCAATGCAAACAAATATATAAAAAATGTTTGTAAAGCCTAACAATAATATGTAGCGTGGACGACCTAATAACGACGATGGTGTTAACAATGGCATATGTGGGGTAATAGTTTTCAGTGAGAGGTTATAGTACAATAAATACATAATATGTTTTAGTCTGGTTGGCAGTTAAATCTACTAGAGTTCACAGCTATCTTAACTTATCTTACAGAAATCTGTCCAGTTAGCTAGTGAAGCTAACGTTTCGTAGCTTTTAGTTCCAAGCCATGGCATTGTAGCTAACAGTTAAGTTGACTATAAATGTTACATGTGCAATCTAATCGTATTGCATGCTACATACTGTAAGATACCAGCAAGATGCCGCTAAAACTGATGTGGTTAGAAACTAGCCACTGTCAAAGGTTGCGCAAGAAGCTGTCAAACTTGGGCTCGCTCTGTCAGCTGTCAAACAACGATAAAATAACGCAAACTGATTGGCGAACATTAGCTGGCTAGCTAATTAGCCATTCTATTCATTTACCTGAAGTTAGAGTTTCCTGCAATTTCAAGGGGCTGCGTAGGACGTATATCATGATCAGCACCATGCCAAACCAAATGAAACAGATGTATGTCCATGACCAGGATAGCCAAGATTTTAATTTATCTGTAAATCCAAGAGATTGAGGATTACTGCCAGTGGTGTCCTCCATGTTTTTCCGGATGTCTGTAAACAGAAAGTCACGTGATCGTCATTTCACGACACTTTTACTTTGAAGCAGTTTTCTGCTAATCCGGTTCCAGAATAAAAATAAACCGGCAATGACAGGAGTTGTCAAACGTGAATCGGCTATTATTATTTCCCCTTTCTCATTTATCAATGACAGGCATTACGTTTATTTATCATTTAAACACTTCATACAATATGTAACTTTAGGCTAAATAGCGCGAACATGAGGAAATCAAAGATTCCAATGAGACCAGACTGTCAAAGGCTACAAGAAAACTGATTCACATTATAACAATTGTCCATACAAGGATTCGTGTAAGAGGACGGAGACATACTGTATAATATACGAAATAATTTATGTGCAGTACAGTGTATTCTATCGTTTACCCCATGGTAGTAACATTTATGGCCACGTGATGACGCTCTTCCCACACCAATAAACGTTAAAATGGCGTTCAAGCAACTGACAGCAGAACGATATAATGTTGCTTATCACCTTGTCTCTGTGTAGTTAACAGACTGAATGATATCATGAGGTTTGTAATACAGTTGAAAGAAGTGTTTCAAATCAAAGGCCACTGATGTTCTAGACAACAAATGAAACAAGCTACAAAACAAAAATCAATCTGATGATAGAGACTGGGTTAGCATCAAAATGTATTGGCCTACCCTGACAGCTATTGGTTGCACACATTGATTATGCAAACATTTTCATGACAGCCCTTCACTAGTGCATACATGGCTGATACGACAATTTGGGGGGTTGGGGGGGGGGGGGGGCAAGCAGTAGAAATAAAATATATACTATGTATATTTGATAGTTCTATGTGAAGGAAATATCAAAAATATATAGACATATATAAAATGCAATCTACAACACTTCTGACCTTGTGTGATTGGATCATGTCTCCAAACAGAGCAGAACAAATGTAATTTGTTGGAGCGCATTCTAGTTGGAAGCAATGAATGACAGCGAACCAGATTCGGCCCTGCATGCCCTTGGGTGTATTCGGCTGCTGTTGATGGACAGGCACACACGGGGTTAAAGGGCTGTCAAATAAATCAGGTACAATCACTTCAGAGGTGCAAACATGAACAATGCAAGTGACAAGAGAAGAGAGAAAAAAAGAGAGGAAGAGAGAGGATTGTTACAGAATGTAAGAAGTACTCATATTGAGTTGTCTTTATTTGGAAAACTCGAACTAAGAGGCAATGAGATCGTTGATATGCACTGTTTTGCAATTTTTGTTGTGGAAGAAGGACTTGACTGAAGGAACAACATGCTTTTTTCCCTTAAGTCTTTGATTTGAATTATGTTACATTTATCTATCCTGATCATATTACAGATGATGTGTTGTACTAGTTTCATTCAGGTTGACATTGCAGCAAAGGGGGTTTCAATAACACACGTACAGACACAAACCCAGGCTATTCAGTAGTCAACTGTGTCCCAAATCACGACATGAAAACTGAATGCTTTCAAATGTCATTGGATGAGCAGTCATGAGGAAGTGATCTCTCATTGGTCTGCACTCACCTGTACACTCAGGGCTAATTTACAATCTCACTGCTATTTATCCAAGCGGCTCAAAACAGCATGTTCTCCTTTATGTAGTCATCTTAATTCACTCCCTGGAGCTAAGCGCCATTCGAATCATGCATCATTTATCAGAGCTTTCACTTAAATGCACTACATTTCCCACTCCCATTATTTCTTAAGAGGTTTCGGGGAAGGGGATAGAAATGTCCAAAGGTGCTGGTTAATTTCATTGTTTACAACTAGATCCTTGTTTTTCAGTACTGGAAACGGGGAAAGTGTTATTGCCATCGACGTATTGCACAACAACTATGTCTGAGTCTTATTTTTTTACTTTGATAATACAAATAAAATGTATGTTTAGACGCAATTTTGTGCCGTAAAAAGGATAGCTATGCACCTTGTACGATACATAGAGTGGTTACTTTGCCTTGTGCTATTTCTACTGTAGCCTTCCCATATGTGAATATGTGCTTACCTAACATGTACTTATACCACTGGCAGGCTGCCAGATATGCATTTGGTGGTCTTTGCTGATGGAAACTTTAAACTTTATGAAACTGGTTGTTCTCTCCCACACCACAGCTCTCATTGTGAGTTTATATTACTTGTCTTTAAGTGGGGACTCTCCCTCCACAAACCATTTCTCTCCAAACACTTCAATTTCAGAAAAGTCATGGTCTCTTTTTTTTCGTTTTTTTCTTTCATCTGGAGACTGTGAGCTGTTTGACCACATCTGAAACTAGTGGCGGTGGAGAGTAATTACTTCCTCCAAGGCACACACAAATGGAACTCTTGTCAAGTGCGGGGTTATCTATGAATTCACGAGAAAAAAAAACCCTGATACGTTTTGTTTCTGTAAAAATGAAACTTGGGATCATGCGTTACCACAAAGTAATTTTGAATACTGGAAACAATGGTACCTATTTCACATGAAAATGTAAACATGGTCTCTTGCAATTATCCGAATACTTGGGCTGTAACGATTGTATCATTTTAAAATACACACGTTGTTTTCTATCTATCTTCAGATGAAATAAAAGACTCAAGCAATGTATCCTGCACAATAGCTATTATATAGGTAACATCAAGAACAACTACATTCATAATATCAAAATGAAATCCTAAAATAATGTATTCCAGGGGGAAAAAAATGGGGAAAAAAACGGAAGAAAACAACACCTGGCATCCTCCGCCTCTTTTATACTCTGCAGCAGCAGCCTCACTGTACACAACGTCAACCAGCACAGTAGATATAAATGGAAGTGGCATAGATGAATAATACATACAAATTTACCTTCATCCACGAGTTGGGCCTTCTCCCTCCTCGGAACTGCAAAAATATCATTTTTTTTGTTACCACGAAATTCAATAAAAGCTGAAGATGAAATCCGTGATAGTGCCCTAGCCAGTTTATTCATACAGTTGCAGTAGCTCGAAAGTGTCATTTCATTTCAAGGTATTACATGTTAGAGGTGAGCGGAAAACATTGGTATAATAAAGTGTGTTGATGTACGTGAGATTAGAGAAAAACCTATTTTCTACAACCCTGCATGTAAATGTATGCACTGTACGGTAGAATCATACAGCCGCCTGTTTGCATTATGAGTTCAACCATGGATTCCTTAAGCGCATTATGAATAAAGATTGTGAGGTTTGCCTTGAGCCGATTACATGCATTAACATGATGCATAAGAAGTTGAAATATTTGAATGTAAGACCTGAATGTTGGGAGTCTACTGGTTCGAAAGTCTGCCAAGGCTGCTATAACACAAGCGCCTCTTGGAATGAAGCACCTCTTTTGATGCTGAACCAGAGCCCACGGAACATGCCTGTGTGTGTGTGTGCACGCGTGTGTGTGTGTGTGTGTGTGTGTGTGTGTGTGTGTGTGTGTGTGTGTGTGTGTGTGTGTGTGTGTGTGTGTGTGTGTGTGTGTGTGTGTGTGTGTGTGTGTGTGTGTAGGCTCTGGGACATGTGAAGAACCAGACAATATTTGGGTTCTCTGTGGTTTCAGGTCCCCCAATCACATTTAATGGGTCTCCACGGAAGTTACTGCTCTTTGGAATCAGGTAACCTCTGTGAGATGATTCCACAGATGAGTCATCGGAACTAATTTTAAAACCCATTCCGTCTGTGATTCCGACCTCAAATAGGCTATTAAATAAAATGTGAGACAAACTGACATGGACGTCTATGAAAGAGACTTACTAGGCTGCTCTTCAAACTACCTATTTTAAAGACATTTTTATGGTACATGTGCTTACAAAAATATATCCTTTAGTACAGAGCCAATGGTAATTAATATTTATGTGATAGAAAGTACTGTTTTTGTTATAAAATGAATATGGCCAGTGTGACTGAAACTAATCTCGGTATAAGGTTGAAGGTTTATAACACTGAATACGAATTGATCACAGGAAGATTTAGGTAAAACACCTTAAAGAGAGTGGAAAATACCTCCAAGATATGCAAAAAATAAATCATGTTTTTTTGTCATTTTCACCTATTGTGCCTTCGGGCAGGAGTGTGTGTTCTTGGACGGTGATTGGTGATGGCTGGAGAAACAAAACAAAATTGAAACCCGGCTAGTTTCTCTCCCTGTGTGTCTGACCTTTCTCAGCGGAGTAGGATGTGTTATTGTCAGACGAAGAAAACACAGTAGATTAACACAGTTACCCCACTCCCCCCACCTCTGTCTCAACCTTCACTACAAATAAATGTTACCTGGCCACTGGTATTTGTGCTCGGATGCAGACTCAGGCATCAGGGCCAATCTGAATGCTTCCTGACAGAGAGGATAAGAGGGGGCTACTGTATGTTTCATGTTGGGGACAGGGACTTATTTTGTACCGAACGATAAAACTCCAAAAACTAATCTCTGAAGGGCTGAGCTACAAAAGTGTGGCTACTGTTTTAAAACAAAATGTGGAATCAGTAACTATAGTCAAGGTGTTGTTGAAATCACCCCATTAGAGCTATATACAATAAATAATACATACTACTTCTACTAATAATAATATTTTATTTTTAGAGGCGCCTTTCTTAGACACTCAGGCATAGAATCTACAGTCAATACCCTCTAATGGAACGACACATAGGAAACTATTCAAATGAATTTTTATGAACAATTGTGCAGGCTATGTAGACCCGGGAACAGTTCACAGTTTCAATCTTCAAGTGTATGCAGATAGATGCTTGCTGACTGATAGGGTGATGGCAGTCAACCATGGGTTAATGTGTGCCCTGCATTGACTTCCAGAATAATCTTGCAGACATTGCAATTTGCCCTGACATGACTTCCAAAACGACCCACCGTACCCTATTGTGTTGTTGCAAATGGCCTAAAATGATTTTGAATGGCCTTATTAAAAATGTTTTGGATCTCTTGCTTTCTATTGTTGAACTTTTCCAGTGCAGTTCACCCCTTAAAAAAAACAGGAAAAAGGAACAAAATAAAGGAGTCGAAACTTTTTTTTTGTAGCCAACGTCTTTGAAGTGTTTTTTTCCTGTGCACATTTGTTATTTTGAACTGTGGCAGTGTTTTCCAAATCCACCACCATCTGTGTGAATGTGATACCTCTCTTTAGTACAATGAACCTGGAAATGGAAGCTGTGTTTTTATATAATCCCCAAATCCATCCAACTCACACATCCTATCATGCAAATTTGGTGCAGTTTGAAGAGAATCGGCTCACAACCATATGCCTGAGCCATGTAAGATACAACCATTTATTATGCATGCATTGCACCAGGTTTATGGTAATAAGGTTTTAAATTAGTGCTGGACATTATTGGTCTTCTATATCTTTTCTGCACAAGAGATGTTCGTAAAAGTCATAGAGAGCAAAATAAAACACATCGTAACCTGGACGATTATGACTGCTCTCGGCTAGCTCTGCATTTAACCCTTCGTTGTTTCCCAGTGTCCTGAAGGGTCAAAGTCGAATTGATTCATTTGCAGGTAGGATACTTTGTAAAGCCACTAAACTTTAATGTGATTGTATTGAAACAATCTATTTATCAAGTTTGGTATATATGGTATATATATATATATATATATATATATATATATATATATATATATATATATATGTATATATATATATATATATATATATATATATATATATATATATATATATATATATATACATATAATTGTAATTATATTTCTCTCTCTCTCTCTCTCTCTCTCTCTCTCTCTCTCTCTCTCTCTCTCTCTCTATATATATATATATATATATATATATATATATATATATATATATTTATATATATTTATATATATTTACATGTATATATATACATAATTTAAATAAACACAATCTGTCTCAAAACATATGCTGCTGGGTGTAACAAGGTTTTCCAAAAAAACACATTTTCCGATCAACTTTAATTGCACTGTGGACAAACCTACATAAACATCTGCAATGTAACACGATGCCACCATTGACAGAATCTCTCCGATGCCACGATGCATGGTTCTTTTGTAGACACCCTTTGCTGCATTGCTGGTGTCAGTAAAGGACAAGGCAACGTGTGTCTGCATCGTCTTACCTTGGCTCGACATCTCAAAATGACAACTTCAGGAAAGGCTCTAATCTCCCTATTGTGATCAAGATGGCAAGCAGACACACTCATTGTACTACCAGCTTCCTGCACAGATTGTGTTTAAGATGTGAAATTATTTTTTATTTCATGTTTCCGTCTCCCTCTCTCACTCTCTCCCTCTCACTCTCTCTCTCTCTCTCTCTCTCTCTCTCTCTCTCTCTCTCTCTCTCTCTCTCTCTCTCTCTCTCCTCACTCCTAGGAGCGGATCCCCTAGGACAGAAAGCAAACGGGTTTGTAACCAAACTGAGATGGGGGAAAGAGAACAGGAAGGTATTTAATGTATGGCTGGCAATCTGTAGTCCTCCTCCTCCGCCTGACTGTTTTCTGCTTTTCTGTAATCTAACAATCTAGTAACAAAATGGATGCATTCAGCAACTATTGACTGTTCAGTCGGACTTTGTAATATTTATGATAATCCTTGATGTTCATTAAAGATGATGTTAACACTTCGATAGTGTTTAGCTGTGGGACACTGTTCACAACAGAGCCCCAAAGATAGCTAATTCCTATTCTTAAGATAATTACTTGTGACTTGTGTGCAGGGGCGTCATTTTGGGTGGGACAGAGGGGACATGTCCCCTCCACTTTTTCAGATATAGTATTGGACCCCCCCCCCCCCACACACACACACACACACAGACACACACTTTTTACAGCCTCTACTGTGTCCCCCCACCTTTGAAATAAAAATCGCTTTTTACAGCCTGTACTAACTGTGTCCCCCCACCTTTGAAATGAAAATGTGTGCATAAACGTTTACATGTTTTATGTATTGAAATCAAGGTCGCTGCTGTAAAAGAGAACTTGTTCTCAGTCAACCTACCTGGTTAAATATGTGAAGATAACAATGGTGGCAATGCATGCATTGTATCACCATCAAAGCAAATCATTTGACCTCCTTAATCACCATTGCAGAAGCTAACAGTGTTACTATGGTCGGTGCTTTTGTCATGGCAAATGTGTACTGAATGGTCCTCAAACTCATAAATCTTACACGGGATTACTCCGTATAAGTTGTCTGTATAGACTTGACTCATCAATCTGAACATGAATGTTTGTGTTGCAACCGCCACTTTCTATGATGGATGACTATAAGAGCCCTTTACCAGTGACTGTGGTGCTACCGGGGGTTTGGGCCGGGGGGGGCAGGGCAGCGTGTGTCAGCTGTGACTACGTGTAGGCGTATCGTGTGTGTGTGTGTGTGTGTGTGTGTGTGTGTGAGAGAGAGAGTGTGTTGGGGTGAGGTAGCACAATGCAACCAGTGACACTCATTACTCCCAGTGCGGCGTAGAGTGATTGAACACACCACATATTAACTGTCTTTTCCTCTTAATCCCATTGTGTTCTGAGAGATTAAATTTGAACATTAATAAACGTTTTTCATGACTAATTAACGTTTCGTACCTTGCCAAGATTCATTTTCTTCCCCCCACTAATTCTAATTGGTCACAATTAATCATGCTAAAGGTAATTAGCATAGCCTGATGTGCAGGAAAGCCACTCGGAGCCCAAGGGGGATTTGAGCTTTTGTTTCTCGATACAAACAGAAAATTAGTCAAGGGTGGTAGTCGGTTGATGCTGAGGCGCAACATGCATACTACTAATGAGAGCGGTCTATTGTTATGGCGTTTAAAGGACTGACAGCCGCATTCAAAACCAAAGGCAGATGTAGATTCGGGAACAGTGAATGAAGACGAGTGGCTGACAGGGTCGTCCTTCCTCTCTCTGCTACCCAGCACAGGGAGACAGACGTAAATAAATACTCCGCGGTTCTAAGTTTCCCTATTACCTACCCTGCCTGACGATGCACGGGTGTAGAAACATTTATGCACCGTCAGGCTGACGGTCAGCAGAAAAATAAATTGTATTACTGTCCAGTCAGGGGTTGATTGTGGTTGTGCATTTATAGTTTGAGGCGTGCGTTTTCCTCCCTGGTGACATTCCAGCAACAACTCATTTCACAGGCCATCTATGGGGTCTAGCTGTCTGGAACTTGAGTTCGCTTCACCCTCGTCTCGCAGCGGATGGTGTTTTTAATTACCATTTCATAGACTCTGGTGTGAAAGTGCAGCAAGGTATCCAGGGGGTTTCAAAGAGGAAGTGATGCAACCACAAAGCTATGTAACAGGGGCTAGCGTGAGCTGACACAGTGGTTGAATAAGGTTCGAAGAAAGGAAGAGAGAAATGTATGAAAGAGGCTTAACGGTTGAAGGTTTCCAACTTACATTGGTGGTCGGAGCACTAAATGTCAGGTAGTTCGGAGGCTAAATGTCAAAATGCCCACAAGTTCCAAAAACAACACTATTAGTACTTTAGGAGGATTTTAACGTGATTTTAGTACGTGAGAATGATTTCCTTACTCACACATACAAACATAGCATTTATCATGAGGCTGCCCTTTTCAAAAAAACACAAGCATTTATAATACATTAACTAGGTCAGACCTACTGAATTGAATGTGATGAGGGGTACTTTCCATAATAAATATAATAATAAAAAAACCAATCTACCCAAAGGTTTTAATCAAAACACTTATACAAGCTCACCATACAAAACTGCAACATATACAATTATGTTGGCAAATTATCCCAAATTAGAAATTAAGTATTTTTTTTAAATATCTTTTCAATTTAATTGCAGCAAACGAAGTATTTGATATTGAGTAAATTAGATCTGCAGCCCAAAACATTCTTGGTAAATGGAGTTCTATCTGTAAGTCGCGGCCATTAGCAACCCCAGTCATAGTTGCCTCAGGCCCAGTAATTAACTCCACTCAACCGTCGCTAAATATTTTTGACATTTTTCCTAGTCCAGAATTAACTGTCACAGCAGAGAGAGAAAGTAACCATCTTGTCACATTGAGTTTATCTAAGGATTGTAAAATGCTGTCTGCTCTCTCTCTCTCTCTCTCTCTCTCTCTCTCTCTCTCTCTCTCTCTCTCTCTCTCTCTCTCTCTCTCTCTCTCTCTCTCTCTCTCTCTCTCTCTCTCTCTCTCTTTCTCTCTCTCTGCTGGATCTAGTTTCAGTAATGTTTCATGATGAGCGAAATGATGGAAAATGTGACAAAGAGTAGACGTGCCGTTGAAAGGGATGGGATGGGTTAATTCATAGGGAAACATGACTTTGCTCATCAGCTCCGTGTGGATTGTTTCCAGATGAAGAATGTTCATGTTCAGAGGTTGTTTCTTCCTATATACTGATACAATCCAAACCGTCATGCATTATGAAGTTAATAGGAAAATCATGCCTCATCATGAAATATAGTAAACAACACAGTTTTAAATCTAAAAAATAACGCCACGTGCCGGACCGTCTGTGTGAAGAAACATTCCTTTAGCCCCGGTTTGGTTTAGCCGAGAAATGAGTTGACTGACCTGAACGGAAAAGCCCTGATACAGTATGACGCCCATATGAACCAGGAACTCTCCTGTTTCCAGTAAAGTACAAAGTCTTTGTTGCCGTGTAGAAACATGTTACTGTTGTTGACATCTGATCTCTCACCGTCATGACAGCTGCCCATGCAGGACAGGTTAGACCTCCCAAGGGACAAGAATAGAGAGATATTAAGTGTATCAGATGTTAGCCATGGCTTTTATAATACCCCTACACACACATCATGTCATAAGAGATCAAAGGGGTCTACATTGTGAATATCCCCAATAGTTACAATTATGAATATTATATATTAGTAGATTATAACAATCTTGTCAGAATCAATTCTTTGTTTTGCTTCGTTTTGTTTTGCCGATTTTCAATATGTGAATTTAACAAAATACAATGGCATTTATTATCTTTGGTTGCAGGCTCGCTCTGTGGTTCAATAATAATTTAGATTGCGAAATTAACTGAGCGAGTGTGGGGAGTAACAGGACATATCCTAATCCATACCCTAACCCTCACCCTAACCCTTGGAATGCTGTGAAGTAACAGAATGGAGAGACACCATCTAAGTGCTCTTTAATGACAGCAGGAATCTGACCTCAGCACATCACCACCCACACACCAGTCAAAGAAATGACTCCATAGCGGCATAAAAAAAACAAAAAAAATACATTTAATTTAGGTTTCATTTATTGAGAAAGAGGCAACTTGACACAGCCACCTCTCCTGGATTTCCACGGGTCGTACTCAAGAGGTCTTTTAAAGCCATGCTTAAGTTTAACTGAAATACCAGAGAACAACAGTTAATATGCACCCCCCCGAACCCACCCCCAAACTGACATTAAGCACCCTACTATATGTTAGTGTTTCCCTCCTACTGCCATTACCTATAGTACATCTGCAATTATGGCACATATTCCATAGATTTCCAGAGTGAAATAAGGCCAATTACAATCCTTTTACTCTGACTCTAACTACTCACAGTGTTCTGTCTGATGCCTCTATAAAAGTCTGAGATTAAATTACCTCTGCAGAAAGCACTCACGTTTTATATGACAGGCCCTGACGCATCCATTGGCCGTGAATTCCCCCACCAGCAGCAAATCTTCCGAGATGGTCCGACTCAGGACAGCTAGGTTTCAGAGAAAAGGAGAGAGAGATACAGCGAGGAGAAAGAGAGAAAGAAGAAGAGAGAGGATAGAGGGGAGAGAAAGAGAGAGACAAAGGTGGTGGGGGTGGGCGTGGGGGGGGGGGGGTGGGGGTGGGGGGGTGACAGTGAGAGAGCTGAGGATGTTTCAGCATGAACGCTTTTAGGGTCCCGTTCCTGTCGCTACAGAGCCAGTTGTCTCGCCAGACATCTTGTCTGATCTGATAGGTGTAATGACAACAAAATGTCCGTTTATTTTACCTTCGCTGGAGTGGAACGAAGTATCTAGCCTTTGCTAAAACTGAAAACTCGCTAACAACAGTACATTAACAGTTTATAGTTGTTTCCAGACTGCAGGTTGTACAGGTTTTCTTATCATTATGCTAATCTAGACCATTTGCATTGGGGTAATGTGGGACGATTTTCAGGGATTTTGCTGCTCAAACCAATGCCCTGATGGCTATTCCTCTGCATTGTAACATCTCTGTTGTATGTTTTGCGTTGGTTTACACAATCTTTTAATTTCAAACTCTGCCTTTTGTTTTAACTGTGTGAACGCTCCAGGGCCCAAATGAATATCACTGAGTCCTCCCACTCAGCTAACGAATGCTGAAAACCCCCCTTTGTCTCAGAGGTCTGTTTCAAGCTGAAGGTGTAGGAGTCTGGAGTACACTGGACATGCTGATATCATGAGAGATGATACAGTTATTTCCAAAACGGGTATTTTACAGTACAGCAATGAACCAACCGTTCTACTGTCAATACCGTGCTGGTATAAACACTCCCTGTACTTTTACACAACATCAAGTAATAGAAGGCACAACATTGCGAAATATTGTTTACGCTCAATCAGTCAGTAAGTCAGTCAGTCAGTCAGTCAGTCAGTCAGTCTGTCAGTTTCTCTGGAATGTAAAATTCAGGAAAGACTGGTCCAGCAGGACAGAGAGGCCTTTCTGATGAGGAATGGAAAAAAACAGACCTGTCAATCATATCACCCCTCTGTCAATGATTGGCTAATCCTGTGCGTGGGGCTGTTAATGGAGGACCTATAGATACACAGTAGGGAAGGAGATTACCAACTGTCAAACCCCACACTTGGACGCATTCCTGTCGACACTATTGGAAGGTAAGGAATTTGAAACTTTCTTTCTACCTTACTGTAAAAGAAAACTTGAAATTCTCTCATTGTGAAATTCTGTAGCATGGACATAAATGTAAAGCGTATTTGAAGAGATTTGCGGCAGATACTTTCAAGGCTTCTCAGAGGCTTATGTCTGTATCATTGGGAAAGAAAATGCTTTGCAAGCTATGACTTGATTAGCATATCTAAAAAATGCCTGTAGAAATTGTTGTGTAAAATCAAAATAAAATGAGGATAATGAAAACAACTAGGGCCTTATTGAGCCTGATATAGTTTCAGGTAAAACACAAAGTTTTATTTCAAATTTAGACTGATCTGTTTTGAGAATGAATATTGAACCAAAGTTTCTTTGAATGAGTCATTATTTGACCAAAGAGCATGAGATTGTTAGTATATTTTACAAAAATGTTAAAAGCTTTCATTTCTGAGGAGTTCTAGCGGTAATATAAGCCATCATCTGAAGAGAGTAGCTCTAAAATTGCATTTATTTCATTTCGGAACAAAATTCTTACATCCTGCCATCCCCATGACAACAGAACTGGTAGCATGGCTGAGAAACTTATTAAAAAAAAAAGAAGAAAGAAACAGGGTAAGGTTTTCCAATTGAATTAAACTGCACCTGTGTACATTATGGTGGAGGGCAAATGATAGCAATCAACTGTTACTGTCATGCTTTTTATTGGATCTCTGAGTCCTAGTCAGACTTTGAAGACCTTTACATATTTGACAGTATTACATATTCACAGAGAAAATTCTAAACTGGGTAAAGTCATATAGCCTATAAATTAATTACCATAAAACAGCTATTGTTTGGACATGTTAACAGGTGGGAAACATAGATTACATTTCTTCTTCTCTACAAATGAAAGGGTATGGTGAACTGTTCTGTTTTATCGATGTATGTATGCTATGAATTCTGCAGCTGTTCCATCCTGAGCAAGGAATTGTAAAACCAGCTGTTAGTGACACCAGCTAATCAGAAAAAACAAAGACAGTGATACAAAATGGCCACCAGCCAAGACAGACTATATAGTGAGGCTGATGCTGAGGCTACAATGGAGTGCAGCAGCAGCAGCAGCAGGCTGGATAAAATATAACCCAACAAACATTCATGACGCACTGTATATGTTTACATTTCTGGCACAACCTGAGCCCTAATTTAACAGGATGTGGTGTGGCACAAAGGCTGACAATGTGCACCATAGGCCCACTGTTGAATAAAAAAGTACACTAGCACTGCCAAAACCTTAACCGCCAGAATAACAAGACTGAGGTTATGAAAATGGATTATATTATAAGTTATACAGCTATCAGTGATGCTTATTTTATGTCGTATTTACAGATCTGATATATGTCTGAAGTACTCACTCAAATATTTTAACCAGTATTTAATTTACAATATAACATTTAACATTGTTCCAATGGGCTAGGATCTCGACTATCACTTAAACAATGATTAGAAAGCCAGATTTTTTAATTGTACAGAAGTATGAACTATCCGACCCCCCCACCCCAGCACTTATGAAAGAAGACCGAGTAAAATGCAGACACACCTCCCTTGTCTACCGTTGTGCTATGACATGGCGGCTTAGGTCGCCCATGTCACGTGTTTAATGGAGGGGACTTAACGGTGAACTTAACAGTGAACTTAACAGGGGACTTAACAGTGAACTTAACAGGGGACTTAACAGTGAACTTAACAGGGGACTTAACAGTGAACTTAACGGTGAACTTAACGGGGGACTTAACGGTGAACTTAACAGGGGACTTAACGGGGGACTTAACGGTGGACTTAACAGGGGACTTAACGGGGGACTTAACAGGGGACTTAACAGGGGACTTAACGGTGAACTTAACAGGGGACTTAACGGGGGACTTAACAGGGGACTTAAAGGTGGACTTAACAGTGAACTTAACGGTGAACTTAACGGTGAAGTTAACAGGGGACTTAAAGGTGGACTTAACAGTGAACTTAACGGTGAAGTTAACCGTGAAGTTAACGGGGGACTTAACGGGGGACTTAACGGGGGACTTAACAGGGGACTTAACAGGGGACTTAACGGTGAACTTAACAGGGGACTTAACGGGGGACTTAACAGGGGACTTAAAGGTGGACTTAACAGTGAAGTTAACGGTGAAGTTAACGGGGGACTTAACGGGGGACTTAACGGGGGACTTAACGGGGGACTTAACGAGGAAGTTAACGGTGAACTTAACAGGGGACTTAAAGGTGGACTTAACAGGGGACTTAACGGTGGACTTAACAGGGGACTTAACGGGGGACTTAACAGGGGACTTAACAGGGGACTTAACGGTGAACTTAACAGGGGACTTAACGGGGGACTTAACAGGGGACTTAACGGGGGACTTAACGGGGGACTTAACGGGGAAGTTAACGGTGAACTTAACAGGGGACTTAAAGGTGGACTTAACAGGGGACTTAAAGGTGGACTTAACAGGGGACTTAAAGGTGGACTTAACAGTGAACTTAACGGTGAAGTTAACGGTGAACTTAACGGGGGACTTAACAGGGGACTTAACGGTGGACTTAACGGGGGACTTAACAGGGGACTTAACGGGGAAGTTAACGGTGAACTTAACAGGGGACTTAAAGGTGGACTTAACAGTGAACTTAACGGTGAAGTTAACGGTGAAGTTAACAGGGGACTTAACAGGGGACTTAACGGTGAACTTAACAGGGGACTTAACGGGGGACTTAACGGGGGACTTAACGGGGAAGTTAACGGTGAACTTAACAGGGGACTTAAAGGTGGACTTAACAGTGAACTTAACGGTGAAGTTAACGGTGAAGTTAACAGGGGACTTAACAGGGGACTTAACGGTGAACTTAACAGGGGACTTAACGGGGGACTTAACGGGGGACTTAACGGGGAAGTTAACGGTGAACTTAACAGGGGACTTAAAGGTGGACTTAACGGTGAAGTTAACGGTGAAGTTAACGGTGGACTTAACAGGGAACTTAATGGGGGACTTAACGGGGAACTTAACGGGGGACTTAACGGGGGACTTAACGGGGGACTTAACAGGGGACTTAACAGGGGACTTAACGGTGAACTTAACAGGGGACTTAACGGGGGACTTAACAGGGGACTTAACGGGGGACTTAACGGGGGACTTAACGGGGAAGTTAACGGTGAACTTAACAGGGGACTTAAAGGTGGACTTAACAGGGCACTTAAAGGTGGACTTAACAGTGAACTTAACGGTGAAGTTAACGGTGAACTTAACGGGGGACTTAACAGGGGACTTAACGGTGAAGTTAACGGGGGACTTAACAGGGGACTTAAAGGTGGACTTAACGGGGGACTTAACGGGGAAGTTAACGGTGAACTTAACAGGGGACTTAAAGGTGGACTTAACAGTGAACTTAACGGTGAAGTTAACGGTGAAGTTAACAGGGGACTTAACAGGGGACTTAACGGTGAACTTAACAGGGGACTTAACGGGGGACTTAACGGGGGACTTAACGGGGAAATTAACGGTGAACTTAACAGGGGACTTAAAGGTGGACTTAACGGTGAAGTTAACGGTGAAGTTAACGGTGGACTTAACAGGGAACTTAATGGGGGACTTAACGGGGAACTTAACGGGGGACTTAACGGGGGACTTAACGGGGGACTTAACGGGGGACTTAACAGGGGACTTAACGGTGAACTTAACAGGGGACTTAACGGGGGACTTAACAGGGGACTTAACAGGGGACTTAACGGGGGAGTTAACAGGGGACTTAACGGGGGACTTAACGGGGGACTTAACGGGGGACTTAACAGGGGACTTAACAGGGGACTTAACAGGGGACTTAACGGTGAACTTAACAGGGGACTTAACGGGGGACTTAACAGGGGACTTAACAGGGGACTTAACAGGGGACTTAACGGTGAACTTAACAGGGGACTTAACGGGGGACTTAACAGGGGACTTAACGGGGGACTTAACGGGGGACTTAACGGGGAAGTTAACGGTGAACTTAACAGGGGACTTAAAGGTGGACTTAACAGGGCACTTAAAGGTGGACTTAACAGTGAACTTAACGGTGAAGTTAACGGTGAACTTAACGGGGGACTTAACAGGGGACTTAACGGTGAAGTTAACGGGGGACTTAACAGGGGACTTAAAGGTGGACTTAACGGGGGACTTAACGGGGAAGTTAACGGTGAACTTAACAGGGGACTTAAAGGTGGACTTAACAGTGAACTTAACGGTGAAGTTAACGGTGAAGTTAACAGGGGACTTAACAGGGGACTTAACGGTGAACTTAACAGGGGACTTAACGGGGGACTTAACGGGGGACTTAACGGGGAAGTTAACGGTGAACTTAACAGGGGACTTAAAGGTGGACTTAACGGTGAAGTTAACGGTGAAGTTAACGGTGGACTTAACAGGGAACTTAATTGGGGACTTAACGGGGAACTTAACGGGGGACTTAACGGGGGACTTAACGGGGGACTTAACAGGGGACTTAACGGTGAACTTAACAGGGGACTTAACGGGGGACTTAACAGGGGACTTAACAGGGGACTTAACGGGGGAGTTAACAGGGGACTTAACGGGGGACTTAACGGGGGACTTAACGGGGGACTTAACAGGGGACTTAACAGGGGACTTAACAGGGGACTTAACGGTGAACTTAACAGGGGACTTAACGGGGGACTTAACAGGGGACTTAACAGGGGACTTAACAGGGGACTTAACGGGGGACTTAACGGGGGACTTAACGGTGGACTTAACGGGGGACTTAACGGGGGACTTAACGGGGAAGTTAACGGTGAACTTAACGGGGAACTTAACGGGGGACTTAACAGGGGACTTAACGGTGAACTTAACGGTGAAGTTAACGATGAAGTTAATGGTGAACTTAACAGGGGACTTAACGGTGAACTTAACGGGGGTCTTAACAAGGGACTTAACGGTGAACTTAACGGTGGACTTAACAGGGGACTTAACGGGGGACTTAACGGTGAACTTAACGGTGGACTTAACGGGGGACTTAACGGGGGACTTAACGGTGGACTTAACAGGGGACTTAAAGGTGGACTTAACAGGGGACTTAAAGGTGGACTTAACGGTGAACTTAACAGGGGACTTACCGGGGGACTTAACAGGGGACTTAACGGGGGACTTAACGGGGGACTTAACAGTGAACTTAACGGGGGACTTAACAGTGAACTTAACAGGGGACTTAACAGTGAACTTAATGGGGGACTTAACGGTGAACTTAACGGTGAACTTAACGGTGAACTTAACGGTGGACTTAACGGGGGACTTAACGGTGGACTTAACGGGGAACTTAACGGGGGACTTAACAGGGGACTTAACTGTGAACTTAACGGGGGACTTAACGGTGAACTTAACTGTGAACTTAACAGTGAACTTAACGGTGGACTTAACGGGGGACTTAACGGTGGACTTAACGGGGAACTTAACGGGGGACTTAACAGTGAACTTAACGGTGAAATTAACGGTGGACTTAACGGTGAACTTAACGGTGGACTTAACGGGGGACTTAACGGGGGACTTAACGGTGGACTTAACAGGGGACTTAAAGGTGGACTTAACGGTGAACTTAACAGGGGACTTAACGGGGGACTTAAAGGTGGACTTAACGGTGGACTTAACGGGGGACTTAACGGGGGACTTAACGGGGAAGTTAACGGTGAACTTAACAGGGGACTTAAAGGTGGACTTAACAGTGAACTTAACGGTGAAGTTAACGGTGAAGTTAACGGGGGACTTAACGGGGAACTTAACGGGGGACTTAACGGGGAACTTAACGGGGAAGTTAACGGTGAACTTAACGGGGGACTTAACGGTGGACTTAACGGGGGACTTAACGGGGGACTTAACGGGGGACTTAACGGTGGACTTAACGGGGGACTTAACGGGGGACTTAACGGTGGACTTAACGGTGGACTTAACGGGGGACTTAACGGGGGACTTAACGGGGGACTTAACGGGGGACTTAACAGGGGACTTAACGGTGGACTTAACGGTGGACTTAACGGGGGACTTAACGGTGGCCAACAGAGTAAACTCACTAAATCAGAAATCAATAGCTTACGATCCCGTGTGTCGTTTGCTAGGTAGCTAGCCTCGGTTTCAGCTTTCTACACATTGGTTCGAAAACCTGGCAAAGACTGACAGTCAAAGTCTGTATGAAGGAGGTGGTGATTAGAAACTTGTTACTATTCAAAATTATCCAATTAATTGTTTAAATGTGCGCGGCTTCAAAGACAGAGGTGTGTTACTGCTTAGGTGCCAAAGAGTGAGTGACGTTTATGAGTACCAATCAAACGCATCGCTTTTGATGTGGAAGGCCCCAGACTCCTAGAGGAGAGAACAATTGCATAGGAAACTCTTCGGACCTCCAGTTTGAAAGAACAAAGTTTGGAGGGACGGCCATGCAAGACTACTAGGTAGCCTACATGTAGGGCCTACCTTTTGTGGTTCCCCTGAGTGAGTGACTCTTGTGTAGATGGGTAACAGGACCCGGGTTGGACTACAGGTTGGGTACAAACAGAAATTGTCCGACAGATCAATAATCAGGAAAGTAGACAGGAATGTAGATCAGCTGATTAATTATTACAAATAATTTTTATTATTTTAGTTTTTTAACTAGTGCACCTATTCAGCCACCTATGAATAGAGCTCATTAAAAGCAGCTGTAAGGACCTCCACAAATTGCGCAATCACCTGCTGTGCTCACCTGGGTGAGCACACTCCTCAACTTGAAAATGGTGGTTTATTATTTTTATGCTTTTCAACTGTATCACTGTTCTAACTGGAAAACCTGTTGATATTACCAGTGGTCGGAAACCAGCACCTAACTTGGCTTGCGTTAAATCAGTCCTTTGTATTATAACCCCACCTTATAGGGAAAATAGCCTCTGGTTTTTCTGTCAGCTTGGACTTGGGTTGGTTGTCCCAAAACTGCACATTTTTGTTTCCAGTGAGTCATGGAGGCAGGTGGCCAGGTAGTTTTGTCCATGGAAGATTCTCTTTATTCTACAGGTGCATATTATGCAGATTGTAACAGTTGTGTGATGTTGGAACGTATCCAGGTGCTGCCTATTAAACTTGGTGTGTGATAAATAAATAATGAATTGATGAGTCCACATCACAATATCTTAACGGCAGTTGTTTTATGACTTTATTATTGCTACATTATGTCACTCGCATATTATTCCTATCGTTTAAAATGAACGGACGTGCTACAGAGAAAATAAATACCTCTTTGGGTTGATTGGGGGCGGTTAGTCCGTCAGTTGATCGCTCAGCAGGTATGCACAGCTTGCAGGAAATGTGCATTGACAGCACAATATGGTGATCAGCTAATTCTTATTTTAATAATATGGGGACAAAGTCTAGACTCAAACAGGCTGGACTTGTTGGTTTAGCTTGTAGTCTCTAAAATGCGTTGAGTCGTAATCTAAACACCAGTAACCTATTTGTTTTTTTCATAGTTTCATAATGATTAGAAAAGCACATCATATTTGCACCAACACGTTCCAGGAGGGAACGATAGTGTTTATCATAATGTAGCTCCCATTTCACTTTCACTGCACATTTGTACAGAATTGCATCCAATTCGGTGGGTTATGGTTGTTATGATGGCTGTTGTGTTGTGACTATATTGGTTGGTGACTGCTGTGATGTTGCTCATGGTGATGTTTGCTTCGAAGGAGTGGAGTGGAGATGAAGAAGAAGACAAGGCACTCCAATAAAACGGAGGAGAGAGGAAGAAAAAAAACCTTGTCATCTTTTTGACACGGGCATAACTTCTATTCTTAATCTCTGAAAGGAGGGATGTGATGTGAAGATGGGTGGTTGATGTAGTAATAAAACCATGTGAGATAAAAGCAAAACCCTGTAACGCGCTGTGACACAAAGCTCACATCAAGACCAAAGAGAAAGAGAGAGAGGTGGGGGGGGGGGGGGGGGGGTAAAGGAAAAATGTTCTTCTGATAAAAAGGCCATGTTTCCGTTCAAATATTAATCACTCCATGAAAGGGTTTACTCATAACAGCAGTCATTTTAAATTCATAAGACGACGGCATTACAGAAGAAAAGTGCTAAATAACACGTCCTGAATGTCTTATGTAAAAGACGGACATACATTTTATTTTTTTAAATGCTGCTTGCATCTATCTGTGTGTTAAAAGAGCCAATTTTTGTACTGGGCTATGCCTTTTCAGTTTTTTTTTGTTTTGTTCTTTTAAACATCCTGTGAGTCATCAACACTGGAGGAAACACATTACAGCTGTGCCATATTTTTTATGTGCAAACCATAGCTTAATGCACACACCAAGTACAAAAGCAGGAATTTAGTGCAATAATTTGCTTCACTTCTCAAATCCTGCGAAATCTCTTTGATTTGCTTGTTAATTCTTAGCCAAAGTGAGGTTATAGAGGAATTGCATAACCTTTTTTTTGTAACTTTTTTTTTTAGTGTGCGTATTTCATAGTCCCATAAGCCTAGAGTGGCTTTACCAGACCCCATCCTTTTTAAGTATCTACAATTCAAGAAAAATCTTTTTTCGCTGATTGAAATTGCTCTCAGAGAATAAGTATTCTTGATTATCATGCATGAGATTAGTTTTCTCCAAAGTGGGGGAGGCTGACAAATCTTTCACCACAATTAATGTGATGCAGCTCACTCTGGAAAAAATGAGGAGCTATAATAAGTGATAAAAGATGAGAAAAATAATGACTTTTTTTTCCCCCTTTAAGAAATGCAATGTTATTGCTGCTTGTTAGCACAAAATGTAAGTCTGCTGGTTGGAACTTGCTGTCTCCACCCTCATTTATCATTTGACCGGCATGGTGCAAATTAACCGTTTTTGCTATGGCTTCGAAACTTGGTTGAATTTAGTTTCCAAACATTGCCACTCTCCTGTGGAGCAAACCATGATACAGTCAAGATAAACCTGTCATTGTGAATACTTCTGGATGAGTGGTTGGAATGTTGCCAAGGGATTATATAACCCAAATGGCATTTACTCAAACTCGCCAACCCAAGGGGGATGGGGGGGGGGGCTACTTTCCTGTTCATTGTGTTGCTACAACAGTGTTTGTTCACTGCACTGGTGACATACTAAATGTTATGTATTGATTTGTTGTTTTTGAAGATAAAAGAAAATAAGTCTTAAACAAACATTTCTTCATGACTTCCAGCCCTGGTAGGTCCTAGTTTAACAGAATTGGCCTTTAAGGGAGAGTTTTGGATGGCGTCTACCTATCTCTTGTTGTTCTCTTAGTACGTGCAGTGTGATGTATTTTCCTACTTTTCTTATTGATGAACAGTTCAAGGCACTAGAAGTAAATAAAATCAGATATATTTTGATGTTGTTGGGACTGTAATGTAATTTTTCAGGTTTATGCAGAAAACAAACCATTAAGTGGTGAGACTCCTGGCAATTATCAAAGTGTTCAGACTTGAACATCAGTCAGGATGCCCAAATCAGGCACTCACACACGTAATGTAATAGCTGACTGTTTTGGATGTTTCAACTTCCCTTTCCTGTCTCTAGAATAATAAACTACAAAAAGGAAATAGTGGTTGACCAAACTTGCATATAAAGGAACATTTGGATAGAAAAGGGAGAGCAAAATCCTTCATATCGTATCAACAAATCCTATTTAAGATTTACTATTGAACATTTTTCTTCACTGCTTAACCCCGTGACAGCAAGTAAAGCTTGAATAATATTCAACAAAACATCCAAAATCCTTTCACATTGTGCTATCAAAAATGTTCTCCTTCTAAAGAAGGACACTTTCGAAATGATCACCGTGCTGCTTCAATTTTCTTAACCTTCGCAGAGTCCTCCTGCTCCTCCAATTTCTCTAAACTCCCCTCACTGACCGAAGAAGAAGAAGGCTTGTTGTCTCTCTCCACCTGCTAGCCGTTGCTGTGATGGAAGTAATCATCTGGAGTGACTGGGTGCTCCTGTGGTTTCACGCTGGACGCAGCATTTACTTTATGAACTTGAGCTAGCAGTGCTAGGGCCAGGAGGACCTAGCGCTACTTTCTGACAAGTGCTCGTTCGTGCCCCCCCCCCCCCGCAACCCCCCCCCCTCACACACACACACACACACACACTTCACTTTGTGTTCCTCGTCACCCAGCATGCACTTCTCACAATGGCACACAAGGACCGCCACAGAAGGAGACCGTGCTTTCAAACACAGTAAAACTCAGTGTATCTCACACAAAACGATATGTTTCACGTCACTCAGGACAAAAAAAGAAAGAAAAAAATATCTTTCAATGTTTTGGTGGGGATGTTTAACATTTTGATATTTGATTATTTGAATATGTGCAAAATCCCTTGTCAGTATTCCAGAGAGCAAGCAAAAGGGTCTTTGTTACTGACCCAAGACCACAACCAACATGACCATACTATAGCATTTACTTCTTTTTTCATACAGGCTCAATACATTTTAATAAAGCTGATGGATTTATATTATAGCGTGGCTGTGTCATATTCTTTCTGAAAGGAATGTTTTCTAGATATTTCCAAGCAAGAAAGAGATTAAATAACTTGTCATTTGGAAGTTTAAATTTAATTTCAAGGCAATCCAATTTAAAACATCAATGTTTAACCGAATTGTAGCCAGTCCGCAATCTATTTTGTATGTAACACAATCTTAGACATCACTGTCCATTTTCGTCCAAGCATGTTCAGGTATGCCTCCATTATTGTGACTACACAGACTCCTCAAAGGCACATCAGAAGGGTTGTGCAGTATGTGTCAACACATTTCCCAACCCTATGGAAACGCTGATTTGACTCCAGGTGTGTTTGGCGTTCCACACTTGAGCAAGCAAAACAAGGCAAATTGAATTGTTTATTATCTCTAGCTGAATGGGAACACATAAATTGATATTTTATGTTAATGCCGTTTCTATAGCAAAGCAGCTGGTTAAACACTAATACATCACATTTAAGAGCAGCTGAAGGATACAGCTAGGAAATGCACCATCCCCCCCCTCTGTCTTGTACACCTTTCACATTCAAATAACCTCTGCAAGCTGTCTGATATCTGCCTGAAATATATTATTTCTGTGTCTATGCTCGACGTCAGCACCAGCCCCCATGAGTTGACCTTTTGCATTTAATATACCATGTTAGGTAAAGGTCACCATTGTTTTGGTTTCTCTGCACCAGTTTGATGTGCAATTGGAAATGCCCTGATATATACATATTTCCTTGGCTTTGTCAAAAACATGTAAAGAGCAGGTAATCCTTATGCAATCTAGCATCCCATATTAAGTGATTGTGTTTTGATACCGTCGGCTTGATTTGATTATTCTAAATTCCAGTGGTTTGAGACTCATTTCAGTTTGCGCGCACGGGCACTGTCCTGTGATAGGCTTTCGAAAGTGCCATAAGAACTCACACCATGTTCCATTGAAGGGGACCACCCTTCACCCTTCAAAACCACCTGACCTGGGCGTTGTTTCCCCCCCCCGTGATTCAATTCACAAATGCATGCTTGTTAGACCTCTTACTGCCAGTGTGAGGAAATAGTATATATATATATATATATATATATATATATATATATATATATATATATATATGTGTGTGTGTGTGTGTGTGTGTGTATATATTGTTTTTCCTCAGATTAGATTTATTAATCTCATAAAGTGGCATGAGCATGCCAGCCTGTGGGCATGAGCAAAAACCTCAATAGACCATAGAAGAAGACTGCATGTTTATGGGCTGAGACAGAGTAAACATGTAGAGAGAGAAGGGGAGATGTTATTATACTTGAACGAACAATTACACCCCCGCCCTTCAAAAAATATAAAAAAGAAAACGTTTAAAATCTACCACATATATATTGTGTTGATTTGATAATTACCCCCCCCCCCCGCCACACACAGACACACACACACACACACACACACACACACACACACACACACACACACACACACACACACACACACACACACACACACACCACCACCACCCCAGGCCACGTTCTAAATCTTTATTTTCTTTTATTAACTGTCATCTTTTTCCTCTATGCCTCTGTTTTAAGTCAGGGGATGTAATAGGCTTCAGTTAAGCTTCAGATGGCCGTGTCCCAACGAGATGGAAGCATTAATCAATTAGGAAATCCTTTAAAGGATCTCAGAGAGAAAGAGACCAAGCCTCCTCTAGCCACAAATGAAATGCCACAGATTTTTTTTAAATTCAGTCAAAGGGCATTTTCTCCATCTTGTTCTCCTCCTTTCCCTCCTTTCATTCCCTTCTCCATCACTCATCTGTCTCAGGCCCATCCCCCTCTCGTTGCTCGTGTGCCGCGAGAGAGAGAGAGAGAGAGAGAGAGAGAGAGAGAGAGAGAGAGAGAGAGAGAGAGAGAGGGGGGGGGGGGGGAGAGGGAGAGAGAGAGAGAGAGAGAGAGAGAGAGAGAGAGAGAGAGAGAGAGAGAGAGAGAGAGAGAGAGAGAGAGAGAGAGAGAGAGGAGAGAGAGAAGAGAGAGAGAGAGAGAGAGAGAGAGAGAGAGAGAGAGAGAGAGATAGAGAGAGAGAGAGAGAGAGAGAAAATAAGGGTTTGTTCAGATCGGTATAAAATTAAAATCTAATGGCAGTTAATGTGACACAAAACACCCTAATTCATTTTTGTGGTTTTAATAGTATGGTGAAATATCTAATCACAATTGTTATTGAAATGAAGTTATACATGTGTGGTCCTTGTTCATCCGGAGTCCGGAGTGACCCATAACACAAAGACTTCATATGTTTTATTGAATATCCTTCGTATGAATAGAAAATTGTGTTGTGGTCAGTTTTATGCCGTGGAAATGCAGTGGTAGATAATGACCAGATTGGAGAGGGGTCACCCAGAGGTTGCGAGACAGGCCCATTGAATGGCAGTTGTTTCAATGGTCGATTGTACGAAAGAACAAGAGACAACATAGTCTCATCATGGAAGGTCAATGGCTACAAAAGGTTAGCAAAGGTTCAACATTGAACAACCTTTTGTTGTGCCCTGTTACTGCCTCCAATTTTATTCACACATGCCTTGATATCTTTTGCTTTGATAGAAAAGTGCATATTATGCAAACCATTTTGGAGTGCGTCATGTCGGTATGCCAGAAATTGTTGCTCATTTCCCCCCTTTCAGTTTGAATCAGAGGATTTTCCAATTCAGTATTATGCTTTATTGAAATGGGTTTTCCATGGAAATGCTGTTCATTTTGGTGGAACTGCTTAGATGAAAATATCAACATTTATTGGGTAGTGTATCTGTTGAGCATAAGTAATTTTAATAGTGGCTTCCCCCCCCCCCCCCCCCCCCCCAAGACAATTCACAGAAACAATAAAATCTATGGACAAAAACAGAGGATGTAAAAGCCAGCATGTAAAACCATTAAAAAGCCTCTCAGAGCTTTCCATTTATGTTGCCACACACTTAGGCCTAGTGACCGAGTGAGCATACAGGAACCATTTTGTATTGTAGCTTAGCTCAAAGGAATTGTGCTTTGTATGCTCATATTTTTAGTCATTTATGTAACAGTGTGTTTAAGAGTGGACTTTTAACCTTGTTTTGTTCATCTATTCTATTCTGTTCTGTTCTGTTCTGTTCTGTTCTGTTCTGTTCTGCTCTGCTCTGCTCTGCTCTGCTCTGTTCTGTTCTGTTCTGTTCTGTTCTGCTCTGCTCTGCTCTGCTCTGCTCTGCTCTGCTCTGCTCTGCTCTGTTCTGTTCTGTTCTGTTCTGTTCTGCTCTGCTCTGCTCTGCTCTGCTCTGCTCTGCTCTGTTCTGTTCTGTTCTACAATAGTGTACTTACTTTACTTTGAAATGCTCTTACCAATATATTAGTTCCCCGGTCAATGAGGGCATTCAAAGTAGTTTGCATCACTGACCTTCAAATCAAGACGTGAGTGAAGTTTGAAAAAAAGCAAAGAAGAGGTCGTCAACGAGGGACGTTGTGAAATCAGGCTCTGTGTTGATCACGGTCGGTAACGACTCATTGCTAATGGATCTATTGAAGTATTTCCTGTTTACTGTTATTGCTACGTCTGTTTTGCTGTATTCAGAAGCACCATATATGGCTGAACAGCCGACAGGCTGCAAGGTCTACTGCAGCAATATTTACATTAGCGTTGGAATAGATCCGAGGAAAAGCAGCAAAGCCTGGATAGAATAGTCCTTAAACGATACAGCGCTGAAGTGGAAAATTAATTTACAAAAAAATGTTTGTCTGTTTCAAAGAAGGCCCTTGACCTTTGAAGAAATTCAGGGCTAAAAGATGTCTACGCCTAAAGGAGGTCTATAGAACCGAGTGGCCATGAATATTTTACAACCAAAGGCGGTCTAAGATCTTCTTTGGGAGCCAACGGTCTGTGATGAAAGTGCATGGTGACAACTTCAGCTTTAATAAACGTAGTTAGCACAGATAAGAGTAATATGGGGCGAAGGGGGGGACACTCCTGTTGTCCTGACATTGAATAACACTTGAGTAACTCTGTATATTTGTCCAATATGGAGGAGCAGTGTTGTGCCATCACTGATCGAATAGTAATAGTAATCCGCGATATGTAATCTGATTACAAAAATGTAATTCCCAGCTACGGTTACTTTTAAAATGATTTTTTTGAAACGTTAGTTAAATGTTTGTTACATAGGGTTTTGTTTTAGAAAAGATTTGAAAAGACATCATGACACCAAAGTTCAGTTTGAAAAAAGGCACATTTGCACATAAGGAACAGATACATTTTTATCTTGATAACAATAATAATTCATTTTAGTTATATAGCGCTTTTCTAAGACCCAAAGACGCTTTACAGAAAAAGAATAAGACAATAATGCTCAGACGGAGAGCAACACACTAGAGTACAACAGTTAAGACAGAGATGGACAGAAAGGCAAACAATAAGGCAAGGACAACTACAAATAGACCAAACAATGAGTTGACATAAAAAGACATAAGTAAAAGAATAACTGTTTTAGTGTTAGCCAGGTTATAATCACAAAATATCATGTAAATTAGATATTAGGTCATTCCCCCAAGCACCGTGGAGGAAGAAATGTAAAGAATTGGGACAACTTTCCTGAAAGTGTCTGAAAGTATGTTATGCACTGAAGGATACAGGGCTGATTCAGAGTGACTTGTCAGTAGTAGAAAGCATTTTCAGTTTATTTTTATTTAAAATAAGTGTCCTGTTTCACCATCGACAAAATACAATGGCCACGATACTTATCTCAGCACACAGTATCTTCCAAGGATAACATCTTGGATATTATTTTACCTTTTCATCAATGGACCCAATATTTCCATCAAGGCATTACATTACTAACATTACTGTTTGTTTTACCAGTTGTCATTGTAAGCTAAGACAAATTGTTGTTTATTTTATAGGACATTTTTATAGAACTGAAAGTTTTCTAAATGGCACCTTAATCTTATTCTATCCTTTCACCTATCTCTCTCTTTCTCTCTCTCTCTCTCTCTCTCTCTCTATCTCTCTCTCTCTCTCTCGCTCTCTCTCTCTCTCTCTCTTTCTCTCCCTCTCTCTCTTTCTCTCTTTCTCTCTCTCTCTCTCTCTCTCTCTATGTCTGTCGCTCACTATCACTCTCACAATCTCTCTCTCTCGCACAATCTCTCTCTCTCTCTCTCCCTCCCTCTCTCTCCTTTCTCCTCCTCCACTTTTCTCAGCTGTCCTGGTTATCTTTCTCTTTTCTTCCCGACTCGTCTCTGATACACCTCATTTATTTCTATTTCTCCATCTCTTAACTCCATACGTTCTCTCTATCTTACCTTGTGCTCTCCCCAACCTCTCTCACCCTTATACCATTGTCCTCTCTCCCTCTCTACCCCCCTTTCTATCTCCCTCCCTCTCTCTTTACCCCCCCCCCCCCTTCCCCCTCCTTCCCATTCTATTGGGTCACTATGTGATGTTGGACTACACACTACACAAGCACTACACATTCCATTCCCATGAAGCCATTGGTATCAGTGTGCCAGTTAACCCCTGAGTCTCCAGCACCCGGCTCCAGACTGGGCTGCTGGTTGCGAGGCTGCCAGCCAAGGGTTGGGGCCATCCCGGCATGCCCATGGTGTGCGACCCATCTGTGCCTGGTATTAAACAAGTTCACACCCCAGGGCTCATGCCACCATGCTGAGTAATAGCCATGCTGATGGAGCCACTGTCCTGAGGGGGGCCAACACGTCACCCGCTGGGATGACAATGACAGCTCAGTTCACACACACACGCTCAGACACGCACATACACGCGCGCTCACGCGCACACACACACACACACGCTCATGCACGCAAACACACACATGCTCACGCACACACACACACACACACTCACACGCTCACCCGCTCCAACACACAAACACACACACACTTATTCACTCAGTCACCCACTCACCCACTCACTCACTCACACACACAAACACACACTCATGTACGCACACGTACATACACACGTACTCCAACACACACACACACACACACACACACACACACACACACACACACACACACAGACACACACACACACACACACACACACACACACACACACACATACAAGAGCTCCTCAATACACACACACAGACAATCTGGATATTTTTGTTTACTTCCCGTTCTTAGAAATAGCTGGATAAACAGTTGGCTGTGAGTCCCCCCCCTCCCCCCCACCCACCCCCCCACCCCTTTAAAGGCACATTTCCATGTTTTCGTCTTTTTTTTGTGGCCAGTGTGAACAGGGCTGGGGTTGGCCCGGGGATGTGTGGTGGGGGCCATATGGAAGCCAAGCACCAAAGTCATTGCTGTATTATCTCAGCTGCAGTGTCAACACCAGAGGTTACATTGACTCTGATACGGAAGGCTATCTCTCAATACTGTGTAAGCAGCTGCATATTGTGAGCAGCATATTGCCTTTGACACAGAGACAGCAGTCTAGCAAGCTGACCTACTAGTACTAATCTGCTTGTGTAATGAGGCATATAGAATATTTAAGATGAATAAAACAGTAGTATGAAAGGCTATATCATTTTTAGATTTTGATTCTGACCTATCAATATGGTAAAAAAAAAAAAATAAGTACCTGCTTGGTTAATCAATGTCAGCAACAAAATGATTTGAAAAAGTAACCTAGCTAGCCAAATAGGCCTACTTTCTACAGTGACAAATCTATTTCAAGAATGTCAGCCCTCTAGTTAGACTGCTACCCTGTATTGAGCAGTATTCCTGTTGCCATCAGCACAGCGATCAGATTCAGAACATATACATGCGTTCAGCAGTTCCAGACCCAGACATGTATTTATAGTAGTACATGAATGGAAAACACCAATGCCAAGTAGGAGCAAATTACTTTTTACAGTATTTGCCAAGCCTATTCAGTTTGGGTTGCTGGTTGGTTTGCAAGGCCACTGCAAATGAATGTTTGAACACACAGATAGTCAAAGTCAAGGGTAAAGGCTAGATGAAGAGCTGGACAATTGCAGCGTAAAGGTTTCACAAATTCCACACTGCTCTGCAGTGCAACTCTACGGTTGTCAAACCAGTTTGATTTCTGCCCTACCATCCCCCCGCTCATAGCTCTCTTTCTTTGACTAGCCCTGTTCCCTTTTTGATCGGCAGAGGTCGCTTGGCAATCGTTATGGAAAGGAACGGTCCGACTCCAGCTCGGAGTGAACGCATGGATGAGCACTCCTATATGACAAAGCGAACAGGGAGTGAGTGCGCGGCTGAGAAATAGAGACGGACGAACGTTTTGGGGGGAAAAGAGACGACATTCTTATGTTTGCATACAATGTTGACGTTGGCTTGTTACTAAACAATTTCATCAAGCGTTTCTCCCAGTTTGCAGTTGCTGAGAAATCCTGTTCTTTGAAAGTGAACTTTGTGCGCATTTATTTCGCAGAACACAGTGATACAGAGCATCATTTCTATTTCTTAATAGTGCCGAAGTACTATATCCTACCAACGGACTTCAAAAGAGAACATTTTGAGCAATTCAGTCCCTGTGCTTTAAAACCTTGTGCTACTTTTAGCGCGGTTTAACAATAGACAGAGAGAGAGAGAGAGAGAGAGAGAGAGAGAGAGAGAGAGAGAGAGAGAGAGAGAGAGAGAGAGAGAGAGAGAGAGAGAGAGAGACCGAGAGAGAGAGAGAGAGAGACCGAGAGCGAGAGAGAGAGAGCAGCACAGGCTTGTGGAGCTGCGCTTTCATGCCGTCAGTCTAGCGGACACTGAGATGGACGTGAGATTTTATCCAGCTCCCCCTTCAAGCGTGGGTTCATGTACTGATTCCAGTTTGGACTATTACCACTCCAACAAGGTAATACCGGCTACACTTGTCATTACTACACATCTATTACTGCAGCACTGTAGCAATTGTCTTTCAACACTGTCCCGTGTAAATGGAGAATCGTAGTACATCCATACAGCAAGTATAAGGTACAAAAAAAAAAGAAAACTATGTCTCTGCTTGCTATTGAACTAAAAGCAAAACAAACATGCAAAAGGAATGTTTTGTTATGTGAATGGACTCCTTTGTCTGAACTTGACAGCATGTTTTATTCAGTCTTCTGAATTAACGTTGCAACCAATCACCCTGTGAATGCAAGCCTCGTTAGTCTCCCTCTTTAAAATGTTTTCTAAGTTTCTTAATCGTTTACGAAATTAAATGTATGCACGGCACCCAACTAAGACTAAGGTCCCGTACAAGGTCCCGTGCACTAAGCCTACATCATAGCACAAGCTTCTATCTTATGTCTAACGCGCGCGCTAAGTCAGCACCGAGGTATTCATCAATATGATTAATGATCATAATTGCATTTGTGTCTAGACAATTTAATGTTTTACTTGTGTTTAATTCTGAAAGACGCTTTTATTCATGTAAACAAAGTGCACTGACTTTGACCAATGGATAATTAATACCCAATTAGTTCTACAGGTGATACCAGAAGTGGGAGTCAGTAAGCTTACTACGAGTGACTGCGCCATATAGCTTACCATGCATTACAGGATTAGGTCGCATACCTGCTGACTTTTAATTTATATTGAGTTCAACGTATTAAAATACATGAATAATAGAAAAAAAACCACATATATGAATGCGTATGAGCCCCATAGCAGCCCCATAGCTTACAATTCACTGTATCCTATACTGCTGATATCAGTTCAGTCCGTTCAGGCACGGTATAGACCGTATAGATGTATGCCTCCCACCATTCTGTTGTTGGAGAAAGCGCAAGATTTGATCTATTTGTTTTTGTGCGTAATTACGCACAGAACTATTTGCGACTAACATTTAGCCAGCCACACGTAGCTCATATTTCACGTGAGCTTATATATTTGCGTACATTGTAACATTACGTTTCACGGAGAAAAACACAAAAAATGTCCATCTGTTTTGATGCAATACAAGATAACTACTGTCTCTTGTTTTCACGTTTCCTGTGTTTTGAAATAGTGTATTCTGTCTCGGGAGTGTCTTGCTTGCACTTGCAAGAACGTGTCTTTAATTTCTTATTATTTTTTAATTAAAGTAAACTACATGGATGGCCAGTTACTGGGCCCAGGCCAAAGCCTAATATGTGCTTTGCATTAGGCTACGGTAACGGAACGAAAGGAAACTGTATTTCCATTCTAGGCTGTTATCAGTTTTAAACAAGACGAAAGCTAATAACATAAGATCCTACTTATTCATGTTACTGTAGATGCACAGTCTAGATCAAGTCCCAAAATGACAGCTTCTTAGAAACTGCATTGCAGTCTCGTCTGTGGTCAATGTCAAAGTTATGTAAACACTTGGTCGGTAAATACTGAGCTGAGACGTGTATCTAACCGAACTGCGTTCGTTTAGTATACCTGGAGAAAAGCCAGGTGATAAAGATTTGTAGACAACTCCCCTCAGTATGGTTTAAAATGTTGATTTAAGATTATGGTAGGATGTCCGTTTCCCTGACTCAGACATTGTAGGCTTTTAGTGTAAATGTATTATTGTACGATCATAATTGAATGAGCTTTCTTTTTATTTTTTTATTTTTTTGTTTACACAGAGGCCTGGTAAGAAGTCAGGGTTGGGTTGCACTGGCAGAATCACATAACATTGCCATTAGTGAAATGACGGGCGTGTCTATCCACCATGTTAGGTGTTAGAGTATCTTTACTACACTGTACATAGTAACTATAATATACTAACGTCACAGTAGCTTAAATGACGCCATTAGTTCCCTTTTGATCTCGTCGGAGATATTTTGGAATCTCTCCAAGGCCTGCAGTTTGAGTCAGTGTTGCACCTGTGAAATAATGGACGGTAAAAGAAAGTAGCAGTCCTGCTCAATCATTTTTATTTTGTGTGTGTGTGTGTGGTAATTTCCAGAAGGCAACCTAGAATAGTAGATTATTGACTGCAGTGGAGAAGGCGTGTTGTGCTTCTGCATAACCTTATCTTTATCCCTCAGCACTATCATTGCAAACAGTTTTATCTTCATTGGTTTGATTATATGGTAAGACTTAGCCACCATATGCAGAAGTAGATACTGCAAGTAGGCCAATCACTATCCAAAGCTTATTTTTTCCTCTGCTGTTGTTCATTGCTGTGCCATCATGTAGTCTGCGTTAATAGTAACGTAATACAAGTAAATTACGGATGTCTAAAAAGTACTTGTAATCATTCCACATACTTTTCTAATGTAGTGTAATCTGAATACAGTTGCATTTCAAATATTACAAAATGTGTTTCAGGATTACTCTCTGAAAAGACAGCATTGCTCCACATTCGTCCAAATAATCAATGAACTTTAGAAATGGCGCAGCCAACATGATAATTTTGGCCAACTACATCGGCAAAGGTTTTACATGTTCGAAGTAATAGTAATCTATAAGGAATCCATAAATTGTTCACATTTCATTTACATACTTTAAGTAATCTAACAGATGACTTGGCTAATTACATGGCTTTGGCATGTCATTTGTTATCAATACCTGGTAAAAAATAAAAATTGTGTTATGCTCCCCCAACACTGCAGGTAGAGTAATTGAGTAGCTTTAGTCATCATGTAAGAATGTCTGCTATGTGGATAATGTGAAGGGATAGGTCATAGCTACAGTGTGCCTACCATGAGGTGGTAGTGTGCAGTGAGAATGCTATTTACCTGATCAGCGAGCCCGAGGGCTAATCTGTGTGCATTGATTGGTTGCTGCTTGCCAAGAATGTGGTTGTCTAAGTCATGTACCAAGGCCATGAGCCAGTTCTAGAAATCCATGAATACTTTACATTTGACCTTTGACCTAATATGTTCTGTTTTTTCTCTCTTTTCAACGCTCAAGTCTAATGTATTTTGAGTCAATCTAAATCAGCATTCGGTTGAATACAGCTATTACTTTACACTGGAGTATATTTCTCAATCAATTTCTTTTTTCTAAATCAATTTGTCCAAAGAGATTTCCTTATTTGCATTTCAGGCAAATATAGTATGCCACAAAAAGGACAATACAAATCAATATTATTCCTGTTTCAAGCAAACTGGGTTTGTGATCCTTCCAACTACATCCAGTTTGCATTGTCCTGCACTTGCAAAATCACGGTGAGTCATTTAGCACTGTAGACCCACATCTGTCTTAATCTTTTTGAAGCCTTTCAGTATCTTTTCCTCCATGAGTGGGAGGGTTGTTTGTTCAGCATACTCTCTGCTATGCATACCAGCGCTAAAGGCCACTTTTTTTTGTTGGTGTGTGCAAATGCCTGTTGTAGGGAGAGTCTATTTGTCAAACGCATTATGACTTGTGCATACCCTCCGGCGGAATCACTCCTGTGAAATGAAGTTGGATAGATTACTGTTAGCTGTTCCACTTTTTCCCCCCCGCATCCCGCTTTACAACAGTGCTACGCTAAAGAGAGGGACTCTTGTAATTACAGTCCCAGCTATAGATTAATCATCCTGCTGTCTGAATTTGCTGTGTAGCCCGCTGCTCTCTACAGTACATATTTTGTATAAATGCAAATGTGGGGTGCAGGTTTATATATATTTTTTACGATGCTGCAGTAAAACGACATATGGATCTTCGCGGAAAATGGTTATGATATCGTGATCTGTATGAATGATGTGTGTGCTGTGCTGTGCATGAATGCATGCCTAATTGGTAGTGTGTGCCTTAAGGCAAAATCTATTAAGCATATGATTTAATGGAAACAACCCTAAGGTGTATAATCGTCCCTGCTGTTCCACCTTTCATACTGTACAGACAGTTAGCATTATGATAACGTGTAGAGCCGAAATAAATCTGCGAACATCCAAATAATTTAAAAGATGAGATGACTGTTGACTTCACTTCCCTCTCCTCGCCCTTAGCGATTTAAAAAGCCTTTAAAAATGAAGAAAGTAAAAATAAGAAATTAAGAATATTATATACATTCCCTTCACCACTTTTCACCACTTTTAATAGGATAATAATCTATATTTGAATCTCACCTGAATGCAAAGGAAGTGTTCTCCATGGCCATGTTTAATGTCTATATGGGACCACATGCAGGGCCATCTGCATTCGATCATAGCTTCTACCAAATGTTTAGCTCTCTTTATAAACAAACCCTTAATAGAAAGAGAAAATGTGTAGTTGTTCTGGGAGCCCTAGCTGCTCTGTACATAGAGAAAAGATAATTACATGGAAGCAAGCGCTTTTGGGTTGACAGTGTAGACCTTTTTTTTTTTTCTTTTTCTTTTTTTCACTACTCCTATTCAGAAACGTTGTGCTTACTGGTCAGTCGGTGCAGCTATGGAAACTGTTAACCCCTGCACACCCCATGGGTTTGACTTAGCAGTGTCCACACTTGAGGATTGGATACAGCTCATTCTGTTCTGTTCCTTGCGGGTTATCGTAGCAGTTGCCCTGGCAGTTAGTTGGCTCCACATTCCCTTCTGAATCATTATCAGCATAAACTAGTAGGACGATAGTACACTTAATGAAATCCTTTACTTGCCCTGTCGACATATTTACAACATGTCTCCATGAAGAGTACATTTGAAATTGTGTTTCTAAATGTTAGCATGTCTTACTGTCTGTATTACATGTATTACTGTCTCTCTGAACAGTGGCCTAGCACCATCATTATTTAAGCATGGACTATATCAGTATACTAGTTAGATGGTAGTACACTTAATTAAGTCCTTTAATTGCACCATAGACATATTTACTTCAAGAGGACATTGAAAACGTGTTTCAAGTGTCATTTTTGTCTCTTTGAACAGTGGCCTACACATACCTGGTCAGTGTCTTCCTACACATACTGAATGTAGTAGCCACATACCAATTTCTACACACTTTCATCTTAGCAAATGTTCTAGAGTAATAATAACTGAAAACTCTTCAAGCTTTACATTATTTCGCATTAGTGAGTTGGCTCTGCCTAGGGCCATAAACGACCTTTTTATTGCAACTAATGCTGATATATTTTTTTTATGTCATATCTTTTAAAAGGGCAATTTTGTGTTGGAGTAGGAACTTCATTTTCCTCTGTGCCATAAGTGAATCATGGACTATCTTTAAAAGTGAAATCCTTTTTGTCCTTCTCCAGACCCTAGTCTACCTCACACTCTTCTCATCCTGGTCTTTTAGCTAGTCTACCGCCCACCATATATTCGGACCAATCACATACGATGTCCGCTGGTGTTTGCCGGGCTAGAACAAATGGGCGGCGCCGCGCTTCGCGAACGGCCAACCAAAGCGACGTCTTTTAGCTGGTTTCTGTTCGCTTCCCCCCGGCGAAATCGAACTATTTCACTTTCACTTGAGTCATACGCAGGCCTTTAATCAGGAGACCCTGCCTCGGCTACACTCAGTGTAACGTGCCGTTCCTAGCGCCAACAAACAACGGAGAATAGCTAAACACCTGTGTTGGCAACACTAAATAGGCTTCCGGTTGGATTTAGAATTGACTAAGATTTTACTGATTCATTTTCAAAGTACACTAAAGACAGGGTTTGGCCTAAACTGACTGTGTTGGACCGTCTGTGCAACAGCCTAGCCTAAGAGCCTCCTGCCAAACTCTAGATTAAGGTCCTCATGCAAAGCACCAGCTAATACCAAACTCTAGATTAAGGTCCTCTTGCAAAGCACCAGCTAATACCAATATCTAGATTAGACACAGAGTATGAAGGTCCTTGGCTGAAACGCCCTCACTCCAATTTGTCTCTTTTTTATGGCAGTCTGTAAAGATGCTTTATTATTTTAGTAAATGTACATTGTTTTTAGTGTATTCGATGTCATTGTTTTTTGGCTGTTTTAGTTGTTACTTTTTATGGTTAAGGAAAATGCAAATCAAGAATAGTTTTATTTTTTTACCATTATTATACTCTAGTAAATAATAACAATAACATTACAATGAAAACATTCAAGGATGGCTCTCAGTGTCTTCTGCCTTGCCCCCCCCCCTCCCCCCCCCCCCCCCTTCTCTCTCTCTCTCTCTCTCCCTCTTTCTCTCCCTCTCCCTCTCCCTCTCTCTCCCTCTTTCTTACTTTCTTTCTTACCCTCTCTCTCGCTCTCTCTCTCTCTCCCTCTTTCTTACTTTCTTTCTTACACTCTCTCTCCCTCTCTTTCTGACTTTCTTTCTTACCCTCTCTCTCTCTCTCTCTCTCTTTTTCTTACTTTCTTTCTTACCCTCTCTCTCTCTCTCCCTCTTTCTTACTTTCTTTCTTACTCTCTCTCTCTCTCTCTCCCTCTTTCTTACTTTCTTTCTTACTCTCTCTCTCTCTCTCTCTCTCTCTCTCTCTCTCTCTCTCTCTCTCTCTCTCTCTCTCTCTCTCTTTCTTACTTTCTTTCTTACCCTCTCTCTTTCTCTCTCTCTCTCTCTCTCTCTCTCTCTCTCTCTCTCTCTCTCTCTCTCTCTCTCTCTGTTTTACTCGCGGACTCCCTCACTCATTGCTGCTTCTCTACGTTCCTCTCCCAACCACTTCTTTATTTACCTACCCCGCAGCAAAGTCAAAAGGTTATGCAGAGAATTCAGTTGGCCTGGAGCTGATGGTGTCTTTGAGTTAATGATAACTAGCTACTGCACCGGTCTCCAGAGTAGTCAGCCTGGGATTGCTTTTTGCGAGAAGAAGACTGTTACATTCCAGAACGCCCTTGTTTATCCTGAACGGTGTTTTATTCCGAAGCCAGCCAACAAGTAACGACCGCAAACTTAGCTCAAAGCCTTCCATCCAAATGAAATTGACTTATTCTGAGTAGGGAAGGGGGTGCTTCCCCTTCTTAACTGTATCATCAAAGATTCATAGCGCTTAAGAAAAGGTTCACGCCTCGGCCCCAAATGAATCATCCCCTGGTCTTCTGACATATTTATGTAAAACTCGCACAGATAAAAAAAACACGTTCCCTGCAGCTAAGACAGTCATATCCATTCCTGTGCGAAAGACAGTTATATAGCGACCTGTCGTGCTCGGGTTGTGACCCCATGTAGGCAGATGAACGTGGGCCTCATGGCTGGTTAGAGGGGGATACAGCAGGTAAGAGCAAGCTCCCTGATGACTTGTTCCTAGACTGGAGCTTAACCCCCCCCCATATCGTTACACTGTTTGTTAGAGATGACTCTTTGACACTTCTGTCTCTCTCTCTCTCTCTCTCTCTCTCTCTCTCTCTCTCTCTCTCTCTCTCTCCCTCTCTCTCTCTCTCCCCCTCGGTCTATCTATCTATCTCTCTATCCCTCTCTGTTTCTCTCTCTCTTCCTCTCTCTCTGTCTCTCAACAGAAACTTGTGGCCGTAGAGTGCTCAAATCATTCACAGCTGGAAATAGCGACATTAGTTTGTCCTCATTGGTTAACTCGCTTGACCTCAAATTAAAAACAGGCTGCTTTCGACCAGTGGCTGATTTCAGAAATGTTACCAAAGGTCAGTTGTGTGATTGTACCGGTTTTAATTCTTGTTCATCATGATTCATTTGTACTGAGATTATTTAACCGGCCCCCAGTCAATCACGCACTGTATGTTCCCATTCACCTTGTGTGTAAAGCAGGAGGACCACACAAACCATTCAGTTCACACACATACACACACACACGACGTGAATCCCACCCTTTAACGTCAAACTAATTACTGAATGGACGTTCAATCTCAAATAAAAAACAGACCCCCCCCCCCCCCCCCCTTGTATCACATCAACCCTGATTATTCAGTCGCCTGGCGTGGGCCGTGTGTTTCCTCCCCTGGTTGTTCCTTGAGAGCATGGGTGCCTGAAACAATCTATCTCCACCCTCCTGGAGCCTCTGGTTCCTATGTAGCATCAACCAGCTCCACCTTCTCTCCAGATCCCCCAGCACAGTTTTATAATCAGGTTTTCATTAGCCTGGGTATGGGGGAAGGGGCTAGGAATGGGGGGGGGGATGAAATGGATAGAAGAGAGCTAGAGAAAGAGGGGGAGAAGGAAAAAGAGTGTGTGAGAGAGAGAAAATGAGTGTGTGTGTTTGTGTGAGTGTGAGAGAGAGAGAGAGAGAGAGAGAGAGAGACAGAGACAGAGGGAGAAAGAGAGAGAGGTAACGAGGGAGATAGATGAAGGGAGGAACAGGGAGATTTTGGGGGTACTTTATTTTTCAGCCAGTGCGCCTGTAATGTCACTCAGCGATGTGGAAACCGCCACCAGATGTGTCCCAGTCCAGATAGCGACTTGAAAGACAAACGTTTATTGTTTTAGTGCACTTGGTGTGGTTCAAATCCAAGCTGCATGAAATGCTGATTGATGGCTCTCACTAAAGAATGAGAGAGAGAGAGAGAGAGAGAGAGAGAGAGAGAGAGAGAGAGAGAGGGAGAAACAGAGAGGGAGAGAGAGAGAGAGAGAGAGAGAGGGAGAAAGAGAGAGAGAGGGAGAAAGAGAGAGAGAGGGAGAAACAGAGAGGGAGAGAGAGAGAGAGAGAGAGAGAGAGAGAGAGAGAGAGAGAGAGAGAGAGAGAGAGAGAGAATCAGCACAGTGCCATTTCTTTAACCGTTTCCTCACCTTGAGGAGAAAAGGGGGTAAACCAACGTTCCTTTCCCTCAGCAGGCTCCTGTTTTCTCTCAGCACACTGGTATCTTTTGACAACAACAATCTTTTCATTCAGGGGGTTTCAGAAGCAGATGTTATTTTTTTATTTTCCAAAAAAGCGCTCAAAAACTCTGAATGGCAATCAAACCCATCAGCGACAGTGTGTGCATGCAGAAAACAAAAATCCTATCTGCCCTTTCACACTCTGCTCTATCTCTGTTGCAGCAAAGCAATTGGTGCGTAAGTTGTTGTTATTTTAGTGTCAGTCACTGGTCTGTGGTTTCTCTCTCTCTCTCTCTCCCTCTCTCTCTCCCCCTCTCTCTCTCTCTCTCTCTCTCTCTCTCTCTCTCTCTCTCTCTCTCTCTCTCTCTCTCTCTCTCTCTCTCTCTCTCTCTCTCTCTCTCTCTCTTTTCTCTCTCTTCTCTGACTGTAGTCCAGGAAGTGCTAACCTTTGTGTGCACATGCCGGGACGGAAGCTACTGTTTCCCCGATGCTCTGGCCATCTCGTGTTCATCACTGCTCACCGCTGCTTTATTTGGATCCCCTCTTGTTCGTCGACACAACACCGCAGAGCCTCATTTTACATCGTGCCACTCTTCCTGTTACTGATTGATGTGATGCTTAGACTTTATATGAGTTTGAATTGGAGTGGTTTTGACCCGAGAGAGAGAGAGAGAAATATTAATGTGACTTCAACATGGCCCAGATGGAGCTTGACATCTCACTTTCACAGTCAGCACCATGCAAAACCTTACACAATCTGTCAGTTTGTTTTCGAACATTACCTCAGCGAGGGTAATATATTTGCTTGCGCATAGTTTCACTCAATTTACTTTTTTCCTAAAGGCCCCCGCATGAAATGGCGTGAGATTGGTGTCTGCAGTCAGGAAGTGATACACAGGGCTGTAGAAGAGAGAGAGAGAGAGAGAGAGAGAGAGAGAGAGAGAGAGAGATAGAGAAGGGGTAGATTGTGTGTGTGTGAGAGGGAGAAGGAGAGAGAGAGAGAGAAGGGGTTGATTATGTGTGTGTGAGAGAGAGAGAGAGAGAGAGAGAGAGAGAGAGAGAGAGAGAGAGAGAGAGAGAGAGAGAGAGAATAAAAGGAGAAGGGGTAAAAGAGAATAAAAACAAGCAGAGAATGTTCCATAGTGTCTTGACAGATGGGTCCGAATGGGGAGGGTTTGACAGGCTGTGGATGAGGCTGGAACAGTATCTCCACTGATTACCCGAGCAGGTTGGAAGGATGGCTATAGGCACCAGTCCTTAGTCTGCTGACAAACAATGAAAACCGGGCCCCACCCACCCAGCCACCGGCAGTGGAGTAAAAGAAACACACCTCTGTGTTCTTACCAATCTAGCAAGGGGGCAATTGCGTCGGTTTCTGAAGGCTAATGAGGGAGATATTTCTTTGGAGTAGCTGAACAACACAAAACCAATGGTGTGTAATGTAGAGGGACCCTCCTGTATAATGCTCTGACTTGTTTTCTTTGGAATAGACTGCAGTGCAGTAAAAGAATGGTCGGTACCACCATCAAAAATCTCCTCCTTTCATTTTAGAACTCGAAAAAATAAAAGTTACACCTCTCGCTGTCTCACCACTTAACCTCTCAGCGCGTCTAAGAGGGTAACGTTATTCTACGTGGTGCGGTGTGTCCCACGTCCCACATGACTCTCCTCTGCCTATCGAAACCAATCAAAGCCGGTTTCCTGGGACGCCGTTTTGGTTAGCTGCGCTCCAAAAGACTCCATAGGATACACGTGCACAAAAAGAAACCATAGAAGAAGAAGTGATAAGCAGGTCGTTGGCGCGCTGAAAGAATGCAGCTGTTGGGTGTATTTGGAGGGTACGATGGGCCCGGGCAAACAGGAACAGTTGTCTTAGCTTCCTCAGGCATGTCCTGTGCAAATAGAACTGGAGATGGCTGGTTCACTCTGGTCCTGCTGCTGTGAGCTCTGGCCTGAACTCAGTGCCTCAGAGCCGGGCTCAGGACACACACACACACACACGTAGACACACTTACACACGCGTAGACACACTTACACACGCACACACACAGAAACACGTAGACACAGACACACACACACACACTCACACACATAGACACACACACTCACACACACACACACACACACACACACACACACACAGACACAGACACACACACAGAAAGCACACAAACATTGGCACACTGTATTTACATTCCGACTTCTGTAACCACACACAAACACAAATACACACACACACACAAGTACATACACGTACACAAACACAGACACGCACACACACACACACACACACACACACACACGTGTAAACACGTGTTAACCTTTGAGGGGCTAGGGGCCACACCACACCAAGTAATGATGAGCTGACTGACTCTTTTCTACAGGCTTAACATAGTATTTGAATTCAGCCTTTGTTTCCATTTCTATTGGAAGGGGCAAAACGTCAAAGAGGGAGTGTTTGTCTTTACTACGATTTTTAAAATCAGATAAGAAAGGTGTTGATGTTGACGCTTTCCAGCAGGTTTCACACCATATCCTCCTCTGTCCTTTACACCCGTACTGGCCCTGACGGGGTCTGTGTGCATTTTTTTTTTCTTGAACTATTCAAAGAGCCTCCATACAGGAGCTTCAGCCTCTCCCTGCTGTTAGCCAGGGGCCACCAACGTCTGGTTCTGTGCCCATTCGTATCCCTGTACCCTGCTCTGCCAAGTGCCTCTCTGCTGTCTGCCTATCGCTGCAAACCCGCCTGCTCCTTCAGGCCTCGTTCAGCCCCAGTCTAGGCCACTATCCCTGGCACCGGCTGTTTTTTTTTTTTGTCCTCCACTATTTTCATTGTAGCATTGCTTCCCTCCCTATAAAGAATACTCCCGGCTTTATATTGATAGTGAATCTTTGCTGCCACGGCAGGTTTTTTCCCCCCTCTCTTTCTCTCTCTCTCTCTCTGTCTCTCTCTCGGTTTCCCTCTCTCTCTCTCTCTCTCTCTCTCTCTCTCTCTCTCTCTTTCTGCTCTCTTTCTCCCTCTCCCCCCCCCCCCCTCTCTCTCTCTCTGCCCCTCTACTCTTGCTGATTGGAATGTGATGTGTTGATGCAGCTGAGGCAGAGTGTATTCACCGTGCAAACAAGGCACTGCTGGCGCTCCTGGTTTTACTTAATCTTTGACACAAAAGCATTGGCATGTGGCTGGGGCTCTCAGACAGGGAATCTGTGACAGAGAGAGGGGGGTGAGGGGGGTTGGGTGTGTGGCTGTGTGGCTGTTCATACATTACACAGGCAGGGCAAGGCCGTCATTCAAAGTTAGCAAACTTATCCTTTTTTTTTTTTTTTTTTACATTTAGCAGCCGACGTATGAAGATAAATGTCTGTGTCAGATTCCGTTTTGAAAGAATAAAGAGTAAGCGTTTCGGTGTGTTGTTGTCTTTGCACGCATGCTATTTTTCACTTTTTTTTGCACAGGAAATGATTGCACCTCTTTTTTTAATAAGATTCAGTGTGAAAGCTGCCGGGGAGGTGACTGATATTATGCCTGATATTTAAATTGCTGTGGAAGACATAGGCGTCCACTCGGCTTGCCAGTATGATATACAGTGTGTACAGTGGTAGTTACCAATGAATGTTACAGGTTTTCTTAGCATTAAAAAAATTGTCAAGTCTAAGGGCTGGGGAACGGCTCACCAGTACGCTCATTTAACGATTCTTTTGAAGTGTGATGAAGGTCTAAAAAGATCATTTAAATAGCTGTACTCCACCCTAGTAATGATGGAAAGAGCTGTCTTGAAGTTATGGCTTTAAACATAAAAAAACATATAACTCAGTGATTTTTAATTGCCATGGGTCATAACAAGTTATGTTTCTAATTTCCAACCTTTTGGCGTTAAAAGCGGTTGTTTCAAGCGCCCGATAGATATGCCACTAACGGACACAGTCGGATTTGCACCGAATGAAATGTTGTCTGATCAAGTCAAATATTTGTTTTTCTCGAGCTTGGACATGGCCCTAAGTCAAATGAATCCAAAATGAAAGACAACCGACCTCTCATCAGACTTGGACCGGCTTCCACTGACACCAGACTCTCTTAATCACTGGGTTTTGGCAGGAGCCAGGCAATAGCTTCTCTTCTTTTTTTTTCCCATGCACACCACCATCCTAATATTCTTTTAATTGAGTTCAAAGACATCCTATCAGGGCAGTCTGATGAAGTTACAAATTGGCTAAAACAACTCGGCAGCGGAGCCAGATCTACATATCTCCCAGGTTTTGACTCCTCGCTGCATCTCTGCATACTGATGAGTACAAGAGTGGACAACTTCAATTACACACGGAGAGTCAAGGAGGTGGTTTAAGTCGGTGGAATATTACACTGCTTGGCTTTTGGAGCTCAGGCCCATTTCAGAATGTAATTAAATTGGTTTGGCTGTTTGCCAAAATATAAAAAGAAATATATTGCTTCTCGACTCAAATGAGAATGTATAGAGTTCTTTGCTTTAAAAAAAAAAAGAAGGAAATACCTTGAGGGGAGGAGGCTGTTGAATATTTGTATTACAGCTCGCATTGTGCAGTTGAAATGAGTTCCAAGATGAGTTATACTCCAAGGCTCCCCCTTTGACATTTCAGGGGTGTACAGCTTTTGAACCATGGATTTAGCGCAATCTATTCCCCCCCCCCCCCCTTTCCATTATTGATGTGCGTGGCGGAGTTATAAACTGTGAATGGGATTCTCAGTGATTTCCCTGCCTGTGCCGTATCGGTTACAGAGAGGCCATGTTCAGAAAGAGAGACTATGTAATGATGTTTATATATAGTCGTATGTAAACCCCCCTAGCTTTAACTCCAGCCTACATGTGAAACTGCGCCAGGGCGAATGTGTGTTTACTGTGGCTCTCTTGTCATTGGCTATGGCTCGCTGAAAACCAACCAATCTGTGCTCCCCCTCAGTCGATAGGCCGACTCAAAATGGCCGATCCAACCGTATCATTTGAAAGTAATGACCTACTGAATCACGAAAACAAACACACTTGGTCAGTGGTAATAACACAGGGGCCCTTCTCCTCTATGAGGTTCAGTGTAGGGCCACGCTTGGCAACAACACTATGGCAATATCTATAGGGTGTCTGCAGCCTGGCTGCATGTTCTCAGACTACATGACGGTGCACCAAAGTCAAGTCTGAAAAATACGATTTGAGTAACTGCTACTGGTTTGGTTTGCTGTGTCATATTGGAACTTGTTAAAAAAAAAAGTCCACCACGATTCTGTCCATTTTGAAAGCAGTTAGAACAGAAAGAGCAATCTAAAAAGGGTAATTAGACAGGACAAAATCTAAGAGTACAAAGTCCCTTTCTATCCACTGGAAGAGCTCTTAGCGAGAGAGAGTTGAAATGTTTACCGATTGGTGTCAGAGATTTCCTGGTGCTTTGTAGCGGCCATTTAGACCAAGACACTCCATGATTTTCACTGAAGCTTTCTCTTTGCCCCAGTATTTTTTCTTTTCCCATAAGGAACCAGAATAACAACAGCAAATTTCTGATCAGTCTCCATGGCGTGAAAATGCCATCCCATAATGACATTAAGAGGAAGGGAGAACATTCAGAGTCATAAATGTATGAGATAAGACAGTTTCATTTTTGGAAGTAGTAACATTAAAAGCCAAGCATCTTATCCACCAATAGCTGATCTGCAAATGAATTGAGCTTCAGCCAAGCATTCTTACCAAAATCAGCCAGCATGAAGAGATAATAGCTTTTCCTTGTACATGTCCTGTCAAATCAATTTATACTTCCCCCACCGCTATTTTAGAGCTAGTTCCACAGTACTTGGTTGAAAAAATAGAGCTTTTCTGTGTTAGTGCAAGGAGGATTATATTCTTGGAGAGAACATGGAAATATACCGTAATATGTTCAACGCAGTAATGCCATCATTAAGACTTAGGGTCTTAAAACAGACACAGTCTCTTTGAAGGGAAACCCGTGGAAGGATTTAGACCTTAAAGTGGTTGGAGAATCGGTTGAATGAAGTATTTAAAAAAAAAATCGATGTTTACCTCATTGACAATATCCTCAGTGAGTTTCATACAGTATTTCTGCATTTATGGCCTGTTGCTGTTAGCTAATTAGGCTTCTGTTTTATCTTTAATGAGAAAAAAGAGTGTTTTTTGAGCAGAGGGGAAAACATAGCTTAATTGGAGTCAATGTTTAAGCATGCATGTTCAAAAGACTTTGTGTGTGTGTGCGCATGTGCGCACTTGTGTGTGTGTGTGTGTGTGTGTGCACGCGAGCCTACGTGTGCATGTCTTTGCGACCATGCACCAGTTTGTGCGTGCATGCTTGTGTTTCAAAGTGGATTTGGTAAACAGACCTATAATCCAAACCTGCACCTGGCAAAGCTCGCTAAGTGAATCAAATGGCTGCCTATCTGCAGAGCCAATGTTCTCTGTCTTCTCCTCAATGGAGCTTTGCTGATGCCAACGGCAGAGACTTCTGCCAGTATACCTTCAGGGTACAGCTTGTTTGCCATAATGCTTTCATGTATTTCCTTAGTCTATGTTACTGTAAAGGAAAGCTCACATCTCAATACACAAAAAA
>CM030173.1:3230462-3237962 GCA_017639675.1 Aplochiton taeniatus | reverse complement strand
ATCCCAGTAGGATCATAGTTTGCTTCAAGCTGGATTTTTTCTTCTCCCCCCCCACCCCACCCCACCCCCACCCCTCACCACCACCACCACCACCACCCCCCCCCCCCCCCCCCCCCCCCCCCCCCCAAAAGAAAATCAACCCCAACAGTGATGTGGGTGACGTTCTGGTTGTCCCGTTCCCGAACGCTCCGCTTTGACGCTAGCTAGCTAGCGTGACAGAGACGCGTGAACCTGATCCTTTCTGACAGCGTTTTCTTTCGTGAGCTGGCCCCGGCGTGCCAGGCAGGGGTCTGCCGTGGGTCTCGAACGAACGCACGGCGCCGAGCCAACGGGTGTTTAAAACCACGGGAACAAACCGAAAGGACCGGGACCTTAGCCTCGGCAGCGGCGGCAGCAGCAGGAGGTTCATTTGAATACGAGCTTGTCGTTGAAGAAAGGTTACGACCCGCACAAGAGAGAGGGAGAGAGAGAGAGAGAGAGAGAGAGAGAGAGTCAGGGGTGAGAGAGAAGGGGGGGGGGGGGGGAGAAATGTCAGAGTGAGAATGGCAGGAAATGTGTTAGTGACAAGGAAAAAGCTGCCCTTGGTATTCTAGAGCCTCGGCGAGTAAAAATAGGGCATTGGGCAAGAAGGCAGGAAACTAGCGAAGCGAGGCCTCTAGTAGGAATTTCTTCTGGAGCCTAGAGATAAGACTTTTAACTCTCTCCTGTCCGTGTGACAGCTCACCCTTAACCACCTAACCATCATGTATGTATGTTGACGTGGGAGAAGAAAGACGTTACAATCAGCCATATGCTACTGTGTTTATGTGTGTGTGTGTGTGTTTTCTGTATGTACACACACACACACACACACACACACACACACACACACACACACACACACACACGCTGAGGTAATGATTGGGGAAAGTACCGTGTGTGTGAGGGACTGTGGTTCCCCAGGTTGAGAGAATGGAAGTTAGACAATAAACAAGCAGTCTTATCAGGGCCTGGGCAGAGCTTCACACTGGATCCCAGCAACAGACCCTATCCGGGCCGTAACCCTAACCCTCAGCCTATTAGAAACATATAAAGCTCGACAGAAGGATGGTCCATAACCCTAACCCTATCCGGGCCATAACCCTAACCCTAACCCTCAGCCTATTAGAAACATATAAAGTTCTACAGAAGGATAGTCCATAACCCTAATCCTAACCCTATCTGGGCCATAACCCTAACCCTCAGCCTATTAGGAACATATAAAGCTCTACAGAAGGATAGTCCATAACCCTAACCGTAACCCTGACACTTCCCCTAACCATAACCCTAACCCTAACCCTCAGCCTTTTAGGAACACATAAAGCTCTACAGAATTATAGTCCATAATCCTAACCCTAACCATAACCCTAACCCTCAGCCTATTAGGAACACATAAAGCTCTACAGAATGAGTCCATAATCCTAACCCTGACCCTTACCCTAACCCTCAGCCTATTAGAAACATATAAAGCTCTACAGAATGATAGTCCATAACCCTAACCGTAACCCTGACTCTTACCCTAACCATAACCCTAACCCTAACTCTCAGCCTATTAGGAACATATAAAGCTTTACAGAATGATAGTTCATAACCCTAACCCTAACCCTATCCCTCAGCCTATTAGGAACATATATATTCTACAGAGTGATACCATAGGACCATACGTACGATATGACTTGTTTTGTCCAGTGACTGTTAATTAATAACCCTTTGTTGTTTGTGACCTTTCTCTAACATTCACAACTCACAATGATTGTCAGATTTATGAAAGCAAAGATACATAAAAAAAAAAAAAAAAATCCACATTCATTTGAACATTACCTTTTTCATTTGCAATATGTTTACAGTGGTGACTTGTAGAGAGAAAAAAAACCATATTCAAAACAATCTAATTGTGAAGATGACACAATACAGCGATTGTTCCTAAGCGGCGCTGAGCGTGAGCAGAATAGCTCCGGGAGGATTTGAACGCCGAGCCAGTGTATGAAATATACTCTATGATAATGAAGGACGTTGGAAATAAGGATGGCATTGCGGGAACCGAGTTCTTATCTCCCCGTATTCTGTCCAGTGACTGTCATATTGAGGACACAGACTTGCTTCCAGCAATTTTACAATAAGAAAAAAAAAATAATAACCCAAATAGCCCTTTGCCTGTCTGTTCTCTCGACCCCACTTTCTCTGTTTTCCTCTCTCTGCTCCTGTTTCTCTGTTTTGGGCTTAGTCGGTCTCCCTCTCTCTCTTCCTGTGCTGTCTCTCTGTCGAGCTCGTCGCTCTCTCTCTCCACCTCTCTCTCTCTCTCTCTCTCTCTCTCTGTCTCTCTCTCTCTCTTCACCTCTCTCTATCTCCCTCCATCTCTCTCTCTTTCTCTCTATCTCCCTCCATCTCTCTCTCTTTCTCTCTCTCTCCCTCTCTCTCCCTCCACCTCTCTCTCTCTCTCTCTCTCTTGTCTCCCCCCCCGTCCTCTCTTATGGTCACTCTCTAAGTGATCGCTACATTTCATCTCATGGTGAAGCGGCCGCGGGCACAGTGAGCTATCATTATGCAAATAACGGCAATTCAATTTCAGTTGGTCGGAGGGGGGATTTCTAATTAGGATAACACAGTGCACTCGAGATGGGGTTGGAGGGAAAGGAGTGGAGAGGGAACGAGAGACAGAGATGGGAGGAGGGGGGTGGAGGAGGAGGGGAGGGGGGGAGGGGGGGGGCTGTCGAGGGTTGAGAGTAGCTCCTGAATTGAACACCTGCATTACAATGCTCTCTCTTCATTGGCTCCTGTCTTCTTCCTCTTCTTCTTCTTCTTCTCTCTCTCTCTGGTAGAATCAGGAAGTGGCTTGTTGCTCCGAGGGGGTTTCTGTTCTGTGGTAATAACCCAGCGTGAGCCGTCAATCTGCTGTACACGGACCAATCCAGAGTAGAATTACACTGGAGGCCTTTTCTAGAAAGTCCCCAGATGCATGAGCTGACCTTAGAATAGTTTTAATACGTTCAGGATAGTCGGTACAGCTTCAAGTAACATTTTGAAGCATCTCGAGCTTGACATTGCTTCTTAGTGTGTGTCTGAGTGTGTGTGTGTGCGTGTGTGAAGGTGTGTTCTTATTGTAAATATCACAGGAAGTCCGCCTTACTGTAACTGTGTCAGGGTAGTTCCCTCATGACACAGGCCTCCTTATCCGTACAGATCGATGTTTGTGTCTTGATTGATTTTAAATCTGTAACCGATGTGTGTCAGTGAGTAGGCGAGCGGTTGACTGTGGCGTTGGTGAAACTATAGACACAGGGTGTGTAAGTGTCCCTGCGAAATGTTGGCCTCGTAAACCGTTACCATTAGCGATGGAAACGCATTGGTTTAAACTCGATTGAACAATAAAAAATAACTCGGGTGTCGATCTAAAATAAAACTCGTAAAAAAACGAAACATATAGATAAAAAGTGAGCTATAGTGAAGTGAGGAGTCGGTATGACTCAGACTCTGGTCTGGGATCCGTGGTAGTGTCCCGGTGGGCAGCTTAAGTTTTCTCTGTCAGGTTCAGAGTATATTAGCCATCAACACATTTTACTAGTCGTTACCGTAATGAGGAGACTTTGTCATTCTGTATTTTTTCGGGGGGGTTTTACAGTAGAGAGGGAGAGTACATTTTCAATAAAAAAAAAAGTCTGCTACTACTGGCCAGGAGGATGAATTACATCTAGGTTTATACTCAGTTTTGGTTCTGATTAAGTGAATGTAAGGACGTAGGTTTGCACATAGGGACATGTCCCCACCAATATTTTGGGAGCAGAACTTTTTAGCATTGTCTTGGTGTGTACTTATCAATGTTGTGACCAAACCCACATCATTGAGTGAATGCATACTCTCTGCCTATTCCTGTAATAAAACAACAATATTTTTAAGATTTATATAAATATATGGCAAAGTAAGAGGTCTTTTTTGGGTGTGAGTGTATGCCTTTGTGCTGTTAGTATGTTGTTTTTGTTTTTAGTATGTTGAGAATATTAATGTGACACTGTGACACTGTGTTTTCTGTTCTTGTAGGTGTGCAAGTGTGGGTGCATGTGCAAGTGTGGGTGCATGTGTGTGTATGTGTGTGTTTGTGTGTGTGCGTTCACACCTGAGTATGTTTGTTTATGTTCACTGTATGCTGCGTGTGCTGTGTGTGTGTATGCACATTGTGCGTGCATTGGTTTGCGTGTGTGTGTGTGTGTGTTTGTGTGTGTGTGTGTATGTGTGTGTGTGAGTGTGCATGTACAGTATGCATGTGTGTGTGTTAGTGTGTGTGTGCACGTGTGTGTAAGCCAGAAGCACTCACACATTCAACAGAGGATCCAGCTGAGATCAGCAACTCCCCTCTAGGCTGTCTTAATATGCTGTCAGCACAGCCCAAACATCACATTCAGACTCTTTGGGAGACATTAATTCAAAGCACCATTACAATGCTCTCTGAAACCAAGTCAGCCTGGGCTTTGGTCAGCACATCAACGCTGCTGTAATGCCAGAGAACCCCCCCCCCCACACACACACACACACACACACACACACACACACACACACACACACACACACACACACACACACACACACACACACATCCAAGTGAGTGAGTGCGTAGTTTGCACCTTGTTAGAAAAACTGCCTCGCCGCATTACTCAAGGATGTTATAAAGGAAATATTTATAGAATAAAGTAATCAGTGCAATCAATTTGTGATGCGTTATGTAACTTTTTGACCGTGCAAAGCTTTCCTCTTGAAAGTTTACATGTAAAAAAATAAAAAACTTTACAACTTTTTTTCACTCACACATTTCCTGTAGAGCTTTTTGATGAAAACCTGAGCTGACGCTCCCAAGTCTGTGCCTGTTTCTAAAGCGGGGACCAATTTGTGAAGGGATTATTCTCCTGCCTGGGTCCTGAAAAAAAAGTCTATTAAACTAATCTATCCTTTGCATGTTTTCTCCTTTACAATGGGAACGGCTCCTGTTTTTTAAACAGGCGAAATCGCTTCTCTTCCATCTGTTTTCCCTGAGAATCCCAGCGGTTTGGCCAGCCGTAGAAAAGCATTGTTTGCCCTTGTCACTTGCCATGTTGCATTGTCCCCCTATGCAATGTTGTTTGCTTTCAGCAGACTGCATCATACATTTTTTTTTACTAAAAAGAGTATTACAATGACGTTTTTTCCCCCTCACTTTCTCTCTATCGGTGAGGGAAAGGCTCTGGCCTTTATTTGAAACGTGTTGGTTCTTTAAAGTTTAAAAAGCATTTTTTTCCTCTGGATGACTAGCATTGTCCTGTGATGTATTGACAGCTTTCTACCCAGACTCACAAGTACAGCCAGGTTTGGTCTTGTCTTTAAATCCTTCCAATGGCATGATGCGTACAAGTCTGGAGACTGGGTTTGGTCTCGTCTTTAAATCCTTCCAATGGCATGATGCGTACAAGTCTAGAGACTGGGTTTGGTCTCGTCTTTAAATCCTTCCAATGGCATGACGCGTACAAGTCTGGAGACTGGGTTTGGTCTCGTCTTTAAATCCTTCCAATGGCATGATGCGTACAAGTCTGGAGACTGGGTTTGGTCTCGTCTTTAAATCCTTCCAATGGCATGACGCGTACAAGTCTGGAGACTGGGTTTGGTCTCGCTCCGTTCTCTCCTTTTGATATTGTGTTAGATCGCACGTCCCTCTCCCTCCATCCCTTTTTTCTTGGTGTGTTTTCTCTCTCTCTCTCTCTCTCTCTCTCTCTCTCTCTCTCTCTCTCTCTCTCTCTCTCTCTCTCTCTCTCTCTCTCTCTCTCTCTCTCTCTCTCTCCATGCTATTGCGGCGCGTTTTTCATGTGTAGGAGCAAACAATCCAGCAATACGGAACGCCAGCCTCCCTCTTCATCTTACTCCTCGGACTACCGGGAGATTCTCAGGAAATGAATAAAACAGTGTACTCCACAACAATGCACTCAATCAATATCACGCGAGCAGACCTCCGTTCCATGCCGCTTGCACAGTGGATACTGTTTGCTGGGCCTTTGAGGGCTTGTTTTGATTGGACAGACCCACATGCTGCTTACTTCCTGGATTATGCTGTGGAACTCTGTGAGGACCTGTATGGATCCAGAGAGAGACAGTGTGTAAAGCCTGCTATGGGGCACTAAGGCCTTTCCTCAGCCATGTTTAATGTGAGGACCTGTATGGATCCAGAGAGAGACAGTGTAAACTCTGCTATGGGGCACTAAGGCCTTTCCTCAGCCATGTTTAATGTGAGGACCTGTATGGATCCAGAGAGAGACAGTGTAAAGTCTCCTATGGGGCACTAAGGCCTTTCCTCAGCCATGTTTAATGTGAGGACCTGTATGGATAGAGAAAAAATGTAAAGCCTGCTATGGGGCACTAAGGCCTTTCCTCAGCCATGTTTAATGTGAGGACCTGTATGGATAGAGAGAAAGTGTAAAGCTTGTTTGTATCCTAGAGAGATAAAGAGGGGGAGAGAGGGAGGAAGAGAGGGACAGAGAAACAGAGAGAGACTGAGAGAGAGGGACAGGGGGGTGGAGAAAGCTACTTTATGGAAAGAGACAGACAGGTAAAGAAAGAGAGAGGGAGATAGAGAGGGAGGGAGAGAAAGACAGAGGGAACATCCATTGCTATTAGTAAAAGAGAGAAAGAGAGAGAGAGAGAGAGAGAGGGAGGGAGGGAGGGAGGGAGGGAGGGAGGGAGGGAGGGAGAGAGAGAGAGATAAATAGAACATCCATCAGTATTAGTGAAAGAGAGTGAGAGAGAGAGAGAGAGAGAGAGAGAGAGGGAGAGAGAGAGAGAGAGAGAGAGAGAGAGAGAGAGAGAGAGAGAGAGAGAGAGAGAGAGTGAGAGAGAGACCGATACAACATCCATCAGTATTAGTGAAAGAGAGTGAGAGAGAGAGAGAGAGAGAGAGAGAGAGAGAGAGAGAGAGAGAGAGAGAGAACATCCATCAGTATTAGTGAAAGAGTGAGAGAGAGAGAGAGAGAGAGAGAGAGAGAGAGAGAGAGAGAGAGAAAACATCCATCAGTATTAGTGAAAGAGAGTGAGAGAGAGAGAGAGAGAGAGAGAGAGAGAGAGAGATAGAACATCAATCAGTATTAGTGAAAGAGAGTGAGAGAGTGAGAGAGAGAGAGAGAGAGAGAGAGAGAGAGGGAGGGAGGGAGGGAGGGAGGGAGGGAGGGAGAGAGAGAGAGAGAGAGAGAGAGAGAGACAGACAGACAGACAGACAGACAGACAGACAGACAGACAGACAGACAGACAGACAGACAGACAGATAGATAGATCATCCATCAGTATTAGTGAAAGAGAGTGAAAGCGACTGATGATGTTGTGGCAGTAATTTACGAGGAGGCCTGTGTCTCAGCCACCTATTGTCCAGCGCTGTAACAGGGGGTGGCGTGTGTGTGTGTGTGTGTGTGTGTGGGGGGGGGGATCCAGAGTGAAGCCATGGTGACGTCTAGACAGGGGCCAGGGTGGTGCAGGCAT
>CM030173.1:3220462-3222962 GCA_017639675.1 Aplochiton taeniatus | reverse complement strand
TGGTTTCTGTGGTTGTCACCCAGTAGCTTCCCTCTGCACGTCTCTAGAACTGAATGCAGAGCAAAGACAGCTTTTCAAGCGGTGAAGTCCATACTGTACTATACTATACTGTACTATACAGTACTGTACTGTACTGCACTGCACTGCACTGCACTATACTGTACTGTACTGTACTGTACTATACTGTACTGTACTGTACTGTACTGTACTATACTGTACTGTACTGTACTGTACTGTACTGTACTGTAACATACTATACTGTGCTGTACTATACTGTATTGTACTATACTTTACTGTACTGTACTTTACTGTACCTTACTATACTGTGCTGTACTATAATGTATTGTACTATACTTTGCTGTACTGTACTGTACTGCACCATACTATACTGTACTGTACTGTACAGTACGACACTATACTGTGCTGTACTACGCTGTATTGTACTGTACTTGACTGTTCTGTACTATACTGTGTTGTACTGTACTGTACTATTACTAGTATACTCTACTGTGCTCTACTAGTATTCTGTACTGTGCCATACAGTACTGCACTGCTCTAACTTATCGGTGTGTTACCGTGGTTACTTGCTCAACGTTCGACACACACACACAGACACACACACACACACACACACACACACACACACACACACACACACACACACACACACACACATCAGAGGGGAGAATACTAACGAGTTTCAACTTTTTTACTAATGACTCATTATCATTGATTTGACTTTGGGAAATTGCTGGTACAGTAAGTTTACTTTGTTTATGAATCTCTGAGCTTTGTTTCTCGTAATACAAAACCTTTCACGTTCAGAAAATCTTAATTAGAATCTGTATCCACTTGCTTTTATGTATTCCATTTTGAAGGACCGTGAAGCTGAAGAACAATGGGGCCAAAAGAGGGAATTTAATTTCATATGTCTCTTCATTTTTTCCACACGTCTCTCTCTATGCAAGTGCACTTTGAATTATCTCCTCTTAGCTTCAGGGCTCAATGAGAGAGGGAGAGAAAGAGAAAGAGAGAGAGAGAGAGAGAGAGAGAGAGAGAGAGAGAGAGAGAGAGAGAGAGAGAGAGAGAGAGAGAGAGAGAGAGAGAGAGAGAGAGAGAGAGAGAGAGAGAGAGAGAGAGAGAGAGAGAGAGAGAGAGATAGACAGAGACAGAGACAGAGACAGAGCGAGAGAGAGAGCGAGAGAGAGAGGCAGAGAGAGAGCGAGAGAGAGAGAGAGAGAGAGAGCACTGTAATATTGTTGGCGGGCACCTTTTTTTTAATTACAATAGAGATTGTATTGATGTTTCAAAGCACGTGTCCTAAATCATTCATAGAGATGAAGAGTGCTAAGAAAGCATTTCTCCCCAAACCCATCCTCTCCCACAGCCCCGAATCATACCTTATCTAAAGTGAATATTGTAAATGCTGCAGTGAGGCGAGGAGGCTTACAAATCATCCTTGACAAGGGCTAGGGTTAGGAATGAAATATACTGTAACCCATATGCAGTATATGTGTCTCTCTCTCTGTGTGTGTGTGTGTGTGTGTGTGTGTGTGTGTGTGTGTGTGTGTGTTATGGATATTAAGGAGGTGTCTGGAGCTGTGTACGTTATTTAGCAGTATCCCAGTCGTGAGTTGGAAACTAATTCGGTATGTGAAGTTGACCAACACCAATGTTGGTGAGCAGTCCCCTGGTTTTGCTAGGCAACTCTGGAGCTCTGTTCAGACATTTTGCGGTAATCCCCGTCAACATTAAACGTAATCTTGCCATGTTTCTCTCAAGGTGACTGAACGTTAGTCCCTCCTCTCCATCACTCCATATGTACACACTCCAACATAGCTCAACTACACATGCATCTGGTGAAAAATGACTTTACAGAGGGCTAGTACTCTTATATCGATATCTCTTATATCTCTATATTACGATATATTGCTAATATATCCACAAAATTCATATTATTGTACCGGTTTGTACAGCACTTTCTGCCCTCTACTTCCTGCCCACTTTGGTCACCGTGAGTTGTTTTTAAAGGTGCTTTAGAAATAAGATTGACTTGACTTGGAGATTTAATTTGCATTTATCTTATATTAATATGTAAATTCTACTGAAACGTTAAATGAAGCTGTAAAACTACACATATGTCCATTTTGAGATGATTGAAGAACCTGACCAGACTCACCTCCATTTTAGAACACATACCATGATAATTCAGTCTACTGAACGGATTCAGATACATGTAACCGCTTCTCCGCATCCATTATAGAAATGGAGACACACACACACACACACACACACACATACACACACACATACGCACACGCAAGCGCACGCACACGCACACACACACACACACACACATAATGACTGTGTGTAGATAGTAAACATACTCCATCTAAAACATATTTATACAAGGCAGAGTCCTGGCCTGAAAAGTGAATGAACTGAACTGAAATCGAAATCATCTCGTTTCAGAACCTGTTGAATTCAACCCTTCCCCAAT
>CM030173.1:3212962-3215462 GCA_017639675.1 Aplochiton taeniatus | reverse complement strand
AAAAAAAGAGAAAGAAAGAGAGTGAAGAAGAAGAAGAGGGCGCGTTTCTCCACTGAACACTGCCCCCATTGTGAGAACAAGCCACTTGAGGAACAGAACAGGTATGTTTGCCGGTCTCTCCTCTCTCCTCGGTTTGACATGATCCCCCATCCAAAGGCACACTGCTGGGCCTGGAGGTCTGGAACAGAGAGAGCGCCACACAAACTCCTTGTTGGGTTACTTCTGAATTGCTGACTACACCTTTAAAGAGAGTCTCTTGCTCCACGGCTTTCCTCTGCGGGGGGGGGGGGGGGGGGGGGGGGGGGGGGGGGGGGGGGGCTGCCCTTGAAAGACTTACATTGTGTGGCGTTATGATATAATACAACCTGCTTTTGTGGATTCAAAGGAACACCACAGATTATTAGAGGCCTTTTAATATAGAGGAATACAAAAAGTTTTTAATAAATGTCATCTGTCAAATGATAAAGATGAGACCAGTAATCGAAAGTGTAAAAGCTACGGAGAGATTTTGGTAACATAATACACTTATTATTAGTGTTACACCCATACATCCATAAACAGCCAATCAGTCCGTCTTAGCCCCTAAAGCCCCTATCATGATTCAAATGGGGACCGTCCCTACAAATCACGTCGTGTGACGCTGTCACAAGTCCTTAAGATTCCGAGTTCCCCGCTTTGTGTTGTAAGTCAAGGTTAGTCAGCGGCTGGGTGTCAACGATGTGTCGGCTTTGTTTCCACTGCGTTAACAGAGGCACAATGGTCCGATTGTGTGGCCGTCTGTAACCCTACTCCCATCCCCGGTCCAAAGGGGTCAGAGGTCGGGAAATGTGTGCGTTTAGCCCAGCCAACCGTGCTTTTCTTAAACTCACAAACCCGACAATGATCCGGCATGCCATCAAGCCATTCAACCTCACTCACTCACACACTTACACACACCCACACAAGCAGACACACACACACGCACGCACACACACGCACACACACACACACACACACACACACAGAATCACACACACAGACACACAGAGACAGCATTCCAGACCTACTCATCCAGACGTAAAAAAAAAAAAAAGAAGTCTCATTTTCAACTAAAAATGGGTCTTTTTTTCTTCCCTGTTTCTTATGTTCCTTTCTTTGTCGTGGTTTTATAATCCAGCTCATTATTTCAAGGTGTCATTTGAGAAATGACCTGTCTCCCGAAACCCTTCTTCATGATGGACAAGGCCGTAAAGCTGAGCATTAAACCATAGATGGATGTGATATCGCAACGCTGATAGGTGCAATTAAGACCATCATAAGAGGCAGAGGGAATGGTCTACTCCAGGGAGTCATCCATTCAGCTGCCTGGTTACACATCTCTCTCTCCCTCTCTCCCTCTCCCTCTCCCTCTCCCTCCCTCCCTCTCTCTCTCTCTCTCTCTCTCTCTCTCTCTCTCTCTCTCTCTCTCTCTCTCTCTCTCTCTCTCTCTCTCTTTCTCTTTCTCTCTCTCCTTCTCTCTCTCTCTCTCCCTCTTTCTCTTTCTCTCTTTCTCTTTCTCTCTCTCTCTCTCTCTCTCTCTCTCTCTCTCTCTCTCTCTCTCTCTCTCTCTCTCTCTCTCTCTCTCTCTCTCTCTCTCTCTCTCTTTCTTTCCATACCTCCATCTCTTTACCTCTCGCTCGCTATCTCTCTTGCTGTGTTTGTCTCTCTTTATATGTCCCTCTTGTTCTCTCTCTCTCTCTCTCTCTCTCTCTTTTTATACATTCTGAGCTTGACGTCCCCCCCCCCCCCATTCCTCCATCTCTTCTCCGGTCCTATTTGCGTGTGTATCACGGCAGACCATTTGGGTTTCAAGCGTCATTTCATGCTCTTTCTCCGTTCCTTGCCAGTGCCGCCGTGTGTCTTAGTCCGAGGTAATAAAGACCCTATTTAATCTGCGTGAGTTGGGACTGGGCGTGGTGCCACCTGGTCTGTTGTATCAAGAAATAGGACGTTTTTTACCCCCCTCCCCTTATTACCCTTAGGGTACACGGCGTTATCACATCCTGAGACGCACAGAGCAAACACACACACACACACACACACACACACACTCACTCACACACACACACATACACACACACACTATACAATTATACTAAACAAGCAGGGTATAGAACGCATAGGCAGTTACGCACACAGACACATGCACAAACACACACAAAAACATGTATATATATATATATATATATATATATATATATATATATATATATATATATATATATATATATATATGCATATGTATATAGTATATATGTATATGTGTATATATGCTCTAGGAGGAGAAATCCAGTTCCACATCCAGCAATATTTATGCGTCTATGTGTGTGTGTGTGTGTGCGTGTGCGCGTATGTGTGTGCGTGTGCGTGTGTATATGTGTGTGTGTGTGTGTGTGTGTGTGTGTTACAGACTCTAATGACCGCAATCCTGACACAGGTATTTTGACGGCTGCCTCTTTCCATCTGTACGTTGACTGACAGG
>CM030173.1:3205462-3207962 GCA_017639675.1 Aplochiton taeniatus | reverse complement strand
ATAGCATGGCGTCGTGATCAATCGTCCCTGTCCCAGACAGACGCAGACCTCTGACTGACGTGAGCACTCTCCTGTCATTTGGTCAGGAAAACACAAACGCTAGGGAGAGAGACATGGACAAAGAGAGAGGGACAAAGAGAGAGAGAGGGGGACAGAGAGAAAGAGAGAGGGACAGAGAGAGAGAGAGAGAGAGAGAGAGAGAGAGAGAGAGAGAGAGAGAGAGAGAGAGAGAGAGAGAGAGAGGGGGGGGGGACAGAGAGAAAGAGAGAGGGACAGAGAGAGAGAGAGAGAGAGAGAGAGAGAGAGAGAGAGAGAGAGAGAGAGAGAGAGAGAGAGAGAGAGAGAGAGAGAGAGAGAGAGAGAAAGAGGGACAGAGAGAGGGGGGGGGTACAGAGAGAGAGGGACAGAGAGAGAGAGAGAGAGAGAGAGAGAGAGAGAGAGAGATAGAGGGACAGAGAGAGAGGGGGGGTACAGAGAGAGAGGGACAGAGAGAGAGAGAGAGAGAGAGAGAGAGAGAGAGAGAGAGAGAGAGAGAGAGAGAGAGAGAGAGAGACAGAGAGAGAGAGAGAGAGAGAGAGAGAGGGACAGAGAGAAAGAGAGAGGGACAGAGAGAGAGAGAGACAGAAAGAGAGAGAGACAGAAAGAGAGAGACAGAGAGAGAGGGACAGAGAGAGAGGGACAGAAAGAGAGGGACATAGAGAGAGAGAGAGACAGAGAGAGAGAGAGAGAGAGAGAGAGAGAGACAGAGAGAAAGAAAGAGAGAGACAGAGAGAGGGACAGAAAGAGAGGGACATGGAGAGAGAGAGAGAGAGAGAGAGAGAGAGAGAGAGAGAGAGAGAGAGAGAGAGAGAAAGAGAGAGACAGAGAGAGGGACAAAGAGAGAGGAGGACGTACAGAGAGAGAGAGAGACTGGGAGAGGGAAGAATATACGAGAGATGGAGAGTTCACCAGGAATAATTTGCCTAATGGAGACACTGTTTGGATATTCAGCAGTACGACGGGAGATTATGATCGTGCAATTAGTGTAACAAGGTTTTATTGATTGGGGTCCGGTGTGGTTTTTTCACTGCCGAGCGGGAGGTTCCTTTAGATTTTTTTTACGAGTATCTGCAGCCAGGCCAGTTTTCTCCGACTACCCCACACAGGTCAGCCCTGTGTTTTAATTGCCAGATATAATCAAGTGAAGTCGATAAATAATTTTTAAGGGCTGCTTTAAAACTGATTGCACTTCCTTGTTCAGTCACCAAAGTTACTAAAAAGCAAAAGTTTGGCTACATGTTGCAAAACGTTTGTGTGGTTAATAGCGATTAAATCCTGCTTTTCCACAAAGTTACAAGACAATTTCTGTCGACCCTTTAAAAGGTGCTTTAAAGTCTGATCGTGCTGCATTTAGGATTTGCAGAATGAAATATTGATTCGTTCAAATTGTATTTGTACATTCAATAAATGCTAGATTCGGGAGGTGGGCTAAGTGAAAAGGCCGTGAGCGCTGTAGCATATTTAAACCCCAGAGACTGGCGTAGACTTTATCACCTTCAAACACGTTTCCTAGGAGACACTGTAGACTCTTGCTCCTGCTCTCTCCTCAAACTCCCCACCACACATCTTCCATGGAATCCCTCAGAAGACTGAATTCAAGGTTAATTTCACCTCGCCAGTTTAGATGAGTATTTCTTCATCTATAAGCACCCCCCCCCCCCCCAATCCCAGCCGGCTAGTCTGGGACCAAGAAGAGCCTGATTGGTCAAGTTCAGTGGCTTGTGACTGACAGGAAGCCTTGTGATTGGGCGAGACAGTGTCATCGGATGGCTGCGGTGATTAAAGCCCCTTGGATTTGAAAATCCCTCCCGGCCCCCCGGCCCACCCGGCCCCCCTCAGCCCCGGCCCTGCTGGTCTGAATTACAGCTCACCGCATTAGCTTGATTTACAGCTTCCTCCTGCTGTTTAGAGTGGAGCCTTGGACCAGAGTGACAGCCTGAAAACCTCCTTTACACCTCCATCCCTCGCTCCCCCCTTCTCTCCCCCCCCCCCCACCCCCACCCAGTACTTACTCCTCCCTTCCCCTTTTTTTACTCAGCCAGCCCCCCCCCCCCCCCCCCCCCCCCCCCCCCCCCCCCCCCACCCCCACCCCCCCCCACCTCCACCCACTCTCTCTCTCACTCCCTCTGTCTCCAGCACTCTCTCACTCCATCTTTTGTGAAAACGAAAACAAAGAGCGGCCTGCCAAAATATTTCTATAGCCGTTCGCTGACGAAGCAAAGGGCTGGAGACAAAGCAAAGAGATGTGCAGGCATATTTGTTGCTGCAGCAGAACAGAGGCTCATTCCCCCTGGCCTTTTAACAGTCATTTGGAAAATGGTTCTCTCAATCTCTCTACCTTTTTCCCTTCTCTCTCTCTCTCTCTCTCTCTCTCTCTCTCTCTCTCTCTCTCTCTCTCTCTCTCTCTCTCTCACTCACTCTCTCTCTCACCCTAGCTCTGTTTTTTATCTCTTTCTCTTTA
>CM030173.1:3142962-3200462 GCA_017639675.1 Aplochiton taeniatus | reverse complement strand
TAAATAAAACAAACCTCTGTTTCTCTTCCCTCCTCCAGTGGCATATCCCGATAGCTTATAAACGAATCGCTAGTTTATGAGTCTTGTCCATAGAATCCTTGCTTTAAGTGAGCATGATGATATCCCTCTGGGGGGACTGCCAGTATTAATGAAAATGGATGAGCCTACTAAAATAATCCCCCCCCCCCCCCCCCCCCCCCCACCTCAAATCTGTTAGAGCTCATGGAGGACCAAGATAAGTGAGTCTGGGTGGGGTGGGGGCGAGGGGGTAAGGATGGGAGGATGAGGAAAGAGGGGTGGGGGGAAGGGGGTGGATGGGAGGTTTAGGAAAGAGGGGGGGGGGGGGGGGGGGTTACGAAAGAGGGGGGGGAAAGATGGTAGTGGAAAGGAGTGCAAGGATAAATCACGATGTGACAAAGCTCTCTGATAGGCCGATAAGTGCACATTAGTCGCTAGGCAGATCTGTCATCCGCTTTAGATCCACCCCCCTCCAGAGAAACAACCACTATCTCGAGAAGTCCAGGGGGCAGACTTCAAAACAAAACATTCCACATTGAGACAGAATACTTCTCCTCTTGTGACTGAGTGGACTTGGTGTCACTATCGGAATGACACCGAACTGGTGCGAAGAATTTCACCGAACCTATATCGCTTACCAATAGGCTATGATGGCATGGCGTCAAAAGCCAGAGTTTGATCCCCCCAAAAATCGAATTATTTTTCATATTTCAATGACTTCGTGCTGGTCAAGATTCAGAAACAGTAACCTGCTCAATACATAAAATATACAATAACTATGGGCGAAAGAAATAACAATATATCGCTAACAGGCACCACCAGTGTGTTCGCGTGTACATCATGTGAGATCCAGAAGGCCTTGAAGAGTCAGGAAATACTCTTCCGACCAACACCGTCCCATGCCAATAACACATAAATAAATAATATATAAAATAAAAAAAATAAAAAAACTTGGAGAGCTTCCCAATCGATGTTATTTTCTCACTCCCCACACCCCTCACCAACTGTCTGGGCGTCTGTTTCCCTGAAAGGAAAGGTGTGCGTAACAGCACGTCGAGCCTCTGAAGTTACCCCTACAACCTCCAATTAATAAGAACACAACAGAATGCTTAGCTTCTCATCACTCTCAGGGCGATCGCATACACGGGAAATGAAAAATAGAAAAACGATATTCATGCTTTTATAGAAGAAAGCATACGCATTCGCGAGATTGTACACTAGACTCTGTACATGCATTTTCATTTTCAATGCAAGCACAGCGTATGAATAATTTACCTTGCAGCAATTCAGCAGGGATGTCCTTTGTATTTACATTTTATCATCAAGGGCCTCGACAGAGCCTTCACAGTAATGCAACACGTGGCAAATTTGTATTATTCATTTTTTTATTATCCTTTAAAAGTGAAAACATTCTGTAGACGAGGACAAATATGTCTTTACTTTGATATGTTGTCAAAATAGGGAAAAGGACAAGGATTTATCTTTGGACGTTGACCGGGAAACAATAAGGTGACTAGGAGAGTCTCAAACTCAGAAAAAGAGCCTTCATTTGTTCGACGCTTTTAATACGTTACCAATACCAGCTAGAAGGACCACTTAGAGATCCAGAGCAAAGGAGCATAGACAAAGGTTCCTTATCTTCAGACCAGTACATGTGTCTGTTGCCAGGCCAAACTCAGTAGCTGTTGTGGTAAAGCCCTTCGATTTTGTGTGTGTTTTATTCAACACAGTGGCTCTGGTAGCCACTGAGAGAGAGAGAGAGAGAGAGAGAGAGAGAGAGAGAGAGAGAGAGAGAGAGAGAGAGAGAGAGAGAGAGAGAGAGAGAGAGAGAGAGAGAGAGAGGGAGAGAGAGAGAGAGAGAGAGAGAGAGCTTGGCCTAAGTGAGACAGAGCCCGACCTCCTAAACGGCAGCAAAGACACATTGTACGAGATCATGCCAATGGGAGGTTCTATCTGGGCTGGAGGGGAGAGACTCACTTCACACAATGCCTCCGATGTTTACAACAGACAATTCAGTTTCCTTCCAACAATTATGAGGGAAATTGAATCTCAGGAAATGTTCGTTTTCTTGTCCATTAGACCAAACAATAACACTATCCCCTAAGGTTTACAAAAACATCTGTCTTCAAAGGACAGTTTAGAAAATGTATAGCCACGTCTTTGCAGACAATACTGGGACAAAGTAAATCAAACTGCAGAAGCTTTTTTATTATTTAAAAAAAAAAAAATGTTCAAGGGTAAAGTGCAGGCAGATAAAAGAGAGTTTTTAAGTGTTGTGTTCTTTTTCTTTCTACGTTTCCGTCTTTACAATACGTAATAAATTGCAATTACTTCTTTCTTGGTTGTGAGCAGATTGAAGCTGAGTGCTGTGGTTGTTGTTGTTGTTGCTGTTGTGTGTTGTTATTCTTCAGCCGTTTCCTTTTATCTCGCAGGGTGACTGCTCCACACATTTACAAGTTAAGCACATTAAATCAGCCTGGAATTTAACCACACGCATTAGATCTCAGTAAAATACTCCACTATTGCTCCTACTTTGCAGCTAGCTTTGAGTTATTTAGCCTTTACAATTGTGTAGAGAGAAAGAGAGTGAGAGAGAGAGAGAGAGAGAGAGAGAGGGAGGTCGAGAGAGAGAGAGAGAGAGAGAGAGAGAGAGAGAGAGAGAGAGAGAGAGAGAGAGAGAGAGAGAGAGAGAGAGAGAGAGAGAGAGAGAGAGAGAGAGAGAGAGAGAGAGAGAGAGAGAGATGGCATTGCCCAGTGAGGATCCTTTCTCCTCTATCCCTGTCCCTTACATTTTCAAAGTATCTGCTTGAGAGATAAATGAGCTCTTTGCCGTGGAGGATGACAGTCTACACAAAGATGATATTGAATTGATTTCTGAAATGTTGCAGAACTGACTGTTTGATGTATACCGCCAGACATGAATCATAAAAATTCTATTAAAACCCCCTTGAATGGCTGACACTGGGAAATTATTTGTGATGATTAATTTGACTCCGTCATTACAATGAGAGTCAAGCCAGATCGCCTGAGACAAAATTGCTTTTCACCCGCCATTCCCTAGTCTTTTCTCCCACCTTTCTCTGCTGAACTCCTTCCCAGTGCCTTTTTTATGTTCCCCTGACTCGGCCATGTTGTATTGACACTTCTTCTATTCACATGCAAATGTAAAAGATTGTTCAGGATAATTAACAAATAAAACGTGAAAATGATAATGGCATGGGATGATTAGGGTTATAAAACTAGTCAGGATTTAATAACTGACAAATGGCTATGCTAAGAAGTTAGCGTTGCTGCGTTACTGGTCTATTGGGTATTTAAAAGTCTACTGGAGCAATATGAAAACGGTAAGACTGCCAGCCTTTGTTCTCCAACTTGTAATGCCTGCTAAGCTAATCAGACTCTAAAGGACTGAAATGACCAATCCCAAGAATGATTTCACAAACACACCACCTCATTGTGAGCTCTGTCTCTGTCTCTTTATTCAGAGCTACACAGGACAGAGCGGAGGAGGAGGAGGAGGTAGTGGAGGAGGAGGAGGAGGAGGAGGTGGTGGAGGAGGAAACAGCGGTAATGGTGGAGCAGGGGACGAGGACTACGAGATTCCCCCCATCACCCCGCCGAACCACCCTGATGCCCCTCTACTCCACCTGATGGAGCACGACTCAGGCTACCTCTGCCATTCCCTGCCCCACAACGGTCTGATCAACCCGTACTCCTACCCGGAGCTGCCCGCCCTCATGATGTCCAACATGTTGGCCCAGGACGGACACCTGCTCTCCAGTCAGATGCCCTCGGTGAGTACCAGACAAGTTTAAAATGGCAATGGCCCCCGGTCAATACCAGGTGAGTTTAAAATGGCCCCCTTTGAGTACCAGACAAGTTTAAAATGGTCCTTGGTGAAAACCAGACAAGTTTCAAATGGCCCCCGTGAGTACCAGATGAGTTTAAAATGCCCCCCTGTGAACTCGAGATGAGTTTAAAATGGCCCCCCGTGAGTACCAGACAAGTTTAAAATGGCCCCCTGTGAATACCAGACAAGTTTAAAATGGCCCCCTGTGAATACAAAATGAGTTCACAATGGCCCCCATGAGTACCAGACAAGTTTAAAATTGCTCCCGTTGGGGAACAGACAAGTTTAAAATGGCACCCTGGGCATACTAGATGAGTTTAAAATGGCCCCGTATGGGAGTAAATAGTCTGATTGGACCAAATGTTAAAGCTGAATTTAGGATACTATGCAGTATACTACCTACAGCAGATTGTGTTTTACAAATAGATATATGGTTGATTTAGGTTTATAAGTATATATGATCAAGTTTAAGGCGGGTATGGATGCAACTAGACATTTAGTTGATACTGTATAGTTTTTTTTAATAAACTTATACTGTATATACATTACATACATATATTTATAATGTATTATCAAGCTGGTATTGTTACAAATAGTTATATGGTTGATTTATGTATATATATATACTATATATTATCAAGCTGGTGTTGATACCAAATAGTTGTATGGTTGAGATAGTTTTGTGTGTATATATATATATATATATATATATATATATATATATATATAGATACACACAGTATATATACTGTATATTATCAAGCTGGCATTGAAACAAATAGTTATGTGGCTGAGATAGGTTTGTGCCTGGTTCCTGATCGCACAGGGAGAGAAACGATGACGTAATGGCTGTAAATGCAGGTTATTGACACTGGAGTGTTACTGATGTTGTGTTGACTGGTGTCGGTGGTGTAATGGACACCTCACCTCTTTGCTGATTGTTGCCGTCGTAGTATTCCATTTGGTGCGGTGCCCTGCTAGCATTTGCTCTCTCAACGTGCTGTGGAAGCCCAGAGAAGGTGTTTTGTAGGTGTTTTCTTGCCAGGTGATGCAACTATATACACAACAGTATACAGGGCTGAAACACTTGTCTCTAAACAAGTTTGTTGAGGCCATGCACTAGAGCTGAATAGTATTTGGCCTCTTCTCCTAGTCTCCCAGGTGAATTCTGTTTTGGTAATTCTGAATATTTCGAAACTCCTAGTAGAAAATATCAGTGCTATCATAGTTAGTTACAGTAAATATTTGACAGGATTATCTACCGCATCTTAGTTACGTACTGTTGTGATAATAAAAACAAACAATCTTAGAGACAGTCTGGTTGCCATGTCAGCAGTAGAACCCAGTGGATTATGGGTAAATCCATCATTGATGTCATTGCAGTGTCGACAGCTAGCATCGGTCAATCCGTCAAACCTCCACCATGAATACACTCCTGATTGCTCCTTCTCAGCTCAATGCAAACGGCGTCACTACGCCCGAAATTATCATCTTCAAGCCATAATTGCATTTATGAGAAATGCAAGAAATCAGACCTGGTTTCCTTAACGGCTGGTATTGAATGTTTTCCGTAATGGCACGTTACATCTCAAACCTAATGCATGGCAAGGAAGCTAAGATGCTCTTTTATTTTCCTTTATGTGTGTTTTCACACACCTGGTTGGAGAAAGGGAGAGTTATTTAACCAGGAATTGGGATAATTTCCTAGTATTTCTTAAATTGAGTTTTTGAGTTCAAAGTAAGGCATAGATTGAAGAAGTTGCTTTCAAGTTACGGAATTTATTTAGTTTACTTAAAAACGTTGAGTCACAGATAGACATAAGCTTTGGGGCTACTGAATAAACCCTTTGCTTATGTTCATGAACGTGGTGTAAGGGCACAACCTCTCATGGAATATACAATAGCATGTTATTCATTCTGGTTCGTATTTGATGTTCATTATAAAAGGCTGGCTCTCATTGGAGGAAAGCTCTATTTATTGGGTTTGAGGTCTTGGTAAAAAATATTCCATTGTCACTGACTTTGGGAGAAGAGAGAATAGAGTATAGGTCTACAGACCCGTTCCCAACCCCTAACAAGGTCAAGATAGGGTAAGAAAAAAAAATTGTACTTCATGGAAAGTGAAGTGAAATGCATGAAAATATGACTTATGTTTGCCAATATCCAGACAAGTCCACATACACTCTTCACCATCACATGATTATTTACTATTTGCTTATACTTGTTCAGACTGTTAGGTGACACGTTTTCAACATGCATTCGAATCGAACACACTCTCTTTTAACCCAGCATCATTTAAAGGTAAACGGACGTATGAAGCCTTTGCACTTTGGGTTCCATTGAGAATCCATCTTCATATTCGCTCAGATTTGATCGTGACCTTTCTGAGAATGGCAATAGTGGACTGTCCATTTCCCGGCCATTCCTGCTTGTAGGGAAGGGCAGACCCTTCCACTGTTATTACACTGAAAGGCTCCTTTTGTTCGAGAACAATAGTTTTATCTTCTCGACCAATCCAATAACTAGATTTCAACTCAGCTCAACCAGCTACACAAACCATTCTATTTCAGAGCTCACGCTCTGAGAGAGCTAGAATATTTTTTTGAAATCCAACTGTCGTTTGAGTCCCTCTTGCTAACCCTGATCTGAAAACCGTTACAAACCTTATTTGTGCGAGGGCCTATCAAAGAGGTGTCTCGGTCTGACACACTCTGTTGAGCAGCGTAATTAAGCTCGCCATACAGATCAAACAAGTGGCGAGATCATTAGGAATACATCGCTTGACACGGATCAATAAATTGAGTTTTAATTTTGTATAATTTGCGGTGCAGTTTTGCTACAGAGAGCCGTCCATGCTTTGAATGGAGGTGTTGTTTTGTTGTCGAGATATGATTTGTATTTGCACACCATTATTTGTTTGTGTGCCATCATACCTGAGAGCGTGTGTCCGTGTCTGTGTGTCAGGGAGAGCGTGTGTGTGTGAGCGAGAGAGCGTGTGTGTGTGTGTGGGAGAGTGTGTGTTCACCATAAACAATAACGCCGCTGTTGAAAAGGATCCACTACATCTGGAGGTCAGGCCTTATATTCAATCTTGAGCACATAGAAAAAAAAATCCATTAGGTTTCATCTTTCCTGCATCAGCCATTCTATTGTGGAGCTGCAGTGAGATCTGTTTTCATCAGGCAGATTCAATACGTGAGCTGGGCAATGAAAGGGAGAGTGGAATAGGGTTCGGGAGAGAGAGAGAGAGAGGGAGGGAGAGCGAGAGGGGGGAAGACGGAGTGAGAGGAAGAGAGAGAGAGAGAGAGAGAGAGGGAGAGAGAGATGGGAAGAAATAGAGAGAGAGAGAGAGAGAGAGAAGAGAAAACGAGGGAAGAGAGAGAGAGAGAGAGAGAGAGAGAGAGAGAGAGAGAGAGAGAGAGAGAGAGAGAGAGGGAGAGAGAGAGATGGAGAGAAATAGAGAGAGGGAGGTAAGAGAGAAATGCAGAGAGAGAGAGTGGTAAGAGAGAGAGGAGAAATAATTGAAATGAAAGAGAATGTTTCAGGGGCTCTTAAAGTAGTGAGGCAATAAGAACTTATCACCTTAATTGCTACATATATATTTTCCACTCCATTCTCAGTATTAGATATTCAATTATAAGTAAATTTATTTATTCACGTTTGACAACAAGGACTGAGGCTTGCTGGTTTCTACAACCATGAAGGACTATGTACATTCTGTTAAATGCTCAAAGAAGAAAGTACTACATCTATATCAAGAACAGTCTAGTGACAACACACCTAGTTCGGAAAGACATTCCCATAGGATGGTATCATTATGTTGTATGACGCCCTGTCCTGATCAGTTTTACAATCCTAGCAATAAGCAGAGCCCAGTATTAGAAGATTAGATACATTGCGTTACAAAGTGAGAATATTATTTATTATTATAGTTTTAAAACACATTCACATAGGATGGTATCATCGTGTTGTATGGTGCCCTATCCTGTCCACAGTTATACAATCAATACAATAAACCCAGTAAGCACAAACAGCAGTGCACAGTGTTAGAAGATTTGATCAATTGCGTTCCAAAGTGAGAATATTATTCATTGTTATAGTTACATAAAGGATGTTATCATGCTATCATGTTATCATGTCATAGTACAGTGTTGTATCCTGCGTAGTTGTAGTGTAAGAAAAGGTATTGTATTTTCTTTAGTGTAAAAATGTGAGGTTTTAGCCTCAGAAAGCCTCTCGATTTATACCGCACTTTGGGTTCTTGAGAATGGAGGTTTAATGTTTAAATATTTTACTTTTCACAAAATATCTTTTGGAGGCTAACCATGATCTTGATCAATTTGACTAATCTGCAGTCTGAACTCATTGAGCGAGGGTGCTGGATCGACACACGTTTTTTTCCCACACAGCCGTACAGTAACTCTCCCAGCCAGTAACACATAATTGACTGTACTAGCCTAATGTCACAGAGAGCCATTTTCAATTCATAAGGGTCTATTTTTTTTTTTTTTCGCTGATGCTTATTGTGTTGCGGTCCGAAACGGGGTTGTGGATAAAACCTGATCTCTTTCAGAGAGGCTTTTCTCTGATGCTTTGATGCACTTGGCAAGCCCTCCACACTCCCTCTCTCTCCCTTTCTCTCTCTCTCTCTCTCTCTCTCTCTCTCTCTCTCTCTCTCTCTCTCTCTCTCTCTCTCTCTCCACACTCTCTCTCTCCCTCTCTCTCTCTCTCCCTCTCTCTCTCCCTCCACACTCTCTCTCTCCCTCACTCTCTCCCTCCACACTCTCTCCCTCTCTCTCTCCCTCCACACTCTCTCTCTCCCTCTCTCTCTCCCTCCACACTCTCTCTCTCTCTACACTCTCTCTCCCTCTCTCTCTCCCTCCACACTTTCTCTCTCCCTCCCTCTCTCTCTGCCTCTCTCTCTCCCTCCACACTCTCTCTCTGCCTCCCTCTTTCTCTCTCTCTCTCTCTCTCTCTCTCTCTCTCTCTCTCTCTCTCTCTCTCCCTCTCTCTCTTTCTCTCCCTCTGTCTCTACGTCTGTTAATGCCTCCACTGTTATAGCAGCATCTTCCCAAAGTTCCAAAACACATTAGATATTTAATAGCCATGCTCGGGTTCCATTGATCTTATCAATAAGGGCTCAGGGAGATTGACATCTCTGTGGTGGGATCAGGCTCTCTACACTCACTAGTAGTGGGTGTCCCAACAAACCCTCCACACACACACACACACACACACACACACTCACACACACAAACAACCCCCCCCCCCCCCCCACACACACACACACACACACGCACACTTACACACACACACGCACACTTACACACACACACACACACATCCACACACACACACACACACATCCGCACACACACACACACACACCTTTGTCGACTGTCTCTTTGTTTAAGTTGAAACTACTTTTCTGTTTAAATCGTTTCTCCGCTGAACTGACCTATAGAGATATATTCTCAACTGTGTTTCCTAGGGAAAGAAAAGATTACATTTGACATTTGTTATGATGTGTGTGTGTGTGTGTGTGTATATATATATATATATATTATTTTTTGCTTACGTAAATACATTCTCTGTTGCATTATACAGCTCCCTTCATACTGTAAACACAACAGCTCTCTACCGTGAATAATTCATCTTTGATTAGGTATCTTATACTTGTCCCTCAATAATTCATGATTAACTAGCCACCCTCAGAGTGGCTGGTGTTTTTGATGTTTTGAATATGTAACAGTCTGATAGATGTATAATTAACCAGGGGGATATAGTTCATAGCAGCATCAGGGTTCTGTCAATGACAAGGATTTACTTGTTTTGTAAAGGTTAATTTGTAGGAGTGCAAATGCAGTGAACGTACCTTGGGTTGGGTTTCAGTGTGCTTCCATGCTTGCTTTAGTTTTCAAAACCAACCCGTTAGTCTAGCTGAACTTATTATTCATCCCATATGCATGTTCCTTGTTGTGAACTATAACAATAAGGGGTTAATATGTTAAACAGCTTTGTGACCCATGTAATGGACATTTAGAATGGCTTGACCAGGATATTCACATAGCTTTTTTTTTTATATCTGTTACTATTGTTCTAGGATTTCCAAAAGTAAGCATTAACTCTAAAGCCTTTTATCTTTGAACAATTGGCAGGATTAATGAACAGGCACGCCTTTTAATCTTGACCTAATTGTCATGGAAAGATGGGAGCCATTTTGTTTTTTTTCCAGGGGGGCGATGGGTAGGGGTGGCAATCCTACGGGGGCCCAGCAGGTGCACTTATAAATGTGGGTGTGAAGGAAACAAGCTAAACTATGTCATCTTAACTTGTCATAGACGATTCAACTAATGAATTAATCATGCAACGACCAGAGGTGCGTTAAACTAGATCATCTGTTGAATTTCCTTACAATGTATGAAAACTGTCATGATTAAATAAGGGCAATTCATCTCTTGGAAATACATAAGATTGACAAACTTTTTTAACAAATGTGAGTACAAATGGAAAGCTTTCGACGAAGGGAAATATGTTTCAAACAAATACCTTTGTTGTGTGTTAAAGTCTGATACGGGTTCTCGGTAAACGTTCCCCAGCCAGGCTTACTTACCTCTCTATATGGAGTGACACGGATGGAAAGAACATTGACTTTCTCCGTCTACATGAGTCTATCCTCCTTGCTTACTCTAGGTTACTGCTGGTACGTACGGGCCGAAGCGTTGCGCTTTTAAAGCTTTTGCTCTTTCATTCAGAAACATTTTTATTTATTTTTTCCGGGTGAAATGGAATGAAAACCTATTTCTCCTTCGGGAGACTTTAATTTTCCGTCATTGCCTAAAAGGATTACGGTGTCTGGGGAAATGATAGAATTTCTGTCACTTTTCATCACAGTTCAATGAGCCTTATAGAATGGGGCTTCCATTAGATATTCCAATGATGATGGCAACAGATACTCGAGAATGATCAATGGTTCTGCAAAACAGGACCAAAGCACTTTCATGTTTGATAGCCTCATGAAACCTCAAGGAAAGGGAGAAACGGTTTTACCTTTTTTTTTTTTTTTTTTTTGGTGATTATTTATTTTCAAATAGTCCTTCAGGCTAATGTACCATTTTGGTATTTTACACCCCCCCTTTCCCATAAATGAAGCACTGCAGTCATAAATCATTGGACAAACAGAGACTTGTGCAAACCCTGAAAGGTCTAAAGATTTATGTAACACATTCATGTTTTCCACTTCCTCGTTTTAGTGCTCCACTGGTAAAGCCCAGCTAATAAAAGGTCCTATTAATATTTCCTGTTGCTTAGCAACGGCAGGCAGCAAGTAATAGCATTCTGTGGAAAAAATAGATGACCGATAAGGAAAAATTCAATTCTTTTCTCATCTCCCGGGAGAAAGAACCTTATTTTCTCTGGCAATGTGATATGAAACTGTAGTTGTGCATTTAAAAAAATATATGTTCAAATAAATAGGATTTCCAATTTCATTATTTTCAAGAAAGGACCTTTCCTTAATTGCTGAAATGCGCCTGCTTCTTCTACAAAAGTCAATTAACCTATAGGATTAGGCTAATCAAGGGATGAGGTGTGGATGAAATTTTCCACTCTTTGTTTTATCAGAGCCACTTCAGATTGGGGTCCGAATGGCACATACAAGCAGCCTTAAAACAACCTGCTTTATAAGACAAATTACATTTCATTCACAAGAGGCTTTTCATTTATAACCTGGTACATTGGCTGAAGTTTCCAATGATTTATTGGAAACTAAAAAAAAAAAAAAGAAGGTTGGTCAAGATCTACAGCCTATAAATTAGATTTTATTATATCAGTGTAATTAGAGAAGGTGTTCTTTGGGTGTGCTCATTCTCAGCCACATCAAATTGAATGATTCACCCTTTGCCAGTAGGATAATCACTTGGTATGATGAATCATTCCAACCATAAGATAAACACTGCTGTTGACGTCATCTTACTAAACGGCATTGGAACACACACACACACAAAAAAGATCATATAAAATAATAAGAAAAAAATCAACAACAATACAAGACTCAGCTGCAGTTGATCGAAGGAGTTATATAGATAAAGAATTTCATATTACGTTTAGCCAGAGGCCCCTGCTGCGACTTATCATCCCATGAAATCATGTCCATATTGCACTGTGCCCTATCTCTGCCATCCATCAGCTCACTCTGCTCTACCAAAAGGAATATTCTTACCGGTGTGGCTATGGAGAACAATCCATGTGATCTCACACCACCAGTCCGTTGCTTCCACTTCCATCTCCAATGTGCTATACTGTTTTGTGGCCTTATATGAAATGACACTGTAGCATTGGGTTCTGGATCTAAAAAATGTATGTTTCCCCAGTTTTGTATTTCGGCATCACTCTGACGAATGTGAAAATAATGTAACTGGCTTTGGTGTCTGACGGACACAATTCATGTTAATGTTTGTAACTCAGAGGGTGAGAAGGGCTGCTTGTTTGAAAAGAGCTCGCACGCACGCACGCACGCACGCACGCACGCACACACACACACACACATACAGTAGTAAATCACCCACTGGTTATCATAATTGTTTCCATGACACCCTAACGCCCAAATGCTTTCAGTGTGTGTGCTATTTTATAGCATATTGTCTGCAGATTAATTCTGTGTGTGAGTTTGGGAAAAAAAACTGAGTGAGTGTGCGTCTGTGTGTGCGTATGTGTGTGTGTGTGTGCGTGTGTGTGTGTGTCTGTGTGCGTGCGTGTGCGTCTGTGTGTGTGTCTGTGTGTGTGTGTGTGTCTGCGTGTGTGTGCGTCTGTGTGTGTGTGCGTGCGTGTGCGTCTGTGTGTGTGTGTGTCTGCGTGTGTGTGCGTCTGTGTGTGTGTGCGTGTGTGTGTGTGTGTGCGTGCGTGTGCATCTGTGTGTGTGCGTGCGTGCGTGTGTGTGTGTGTGCGTGCGCGTTGTATTTGACACGGCAGTCAGCGGTCTCATTAGCGGGAGCAGAGGAGCTGTGTGGGTCTTCCTCTGACAGAGGGAGTGTGTGTCCTAGCCTCTCCTCACAGTCCTCTCCTCCGTGTCGTGTCAGACAAGACTCTGACGCCCCGGCTTTGTGAGCTCCCAGGCACTCTGTGATGGGCTGCTTTGAGAGAGAGAGATGGGGGGGGGGGGGGGGTTAGTGGTGGTGCTGGGGGAGTGTGTCGAGGCAGGGGGGGGGGGGGTGACAAGGGATTAAAAAAGAGAGAGAGAGAACAAGAGAATAAGAAATAGTGAGAGTGAGTAGTGAGATAGAGAGACATGCACAAGAATGAGAGTGAAATCTGGAGAATACGGGGAAGAAAAGATAAGAAAGGATAAGAAAAGAAAAAGCATAAAAAAGAAAACAAAATGAAAAGGAAGGAAAAGAAAAGAAAAGAAAAGAAAAGAAAAGAAAAGAAAAGAAAATGGTGGTTGTGCCATTACCAGTAATGAGGAACGTGTAGGACGTTGCCAAGGGGACACCAAGACATTCCAGTTACCAAATCAAACGCTCCCTATACAGAAAGAAGAAACATTTATAATTAATAAAAGATTATTTCATATGTGAGGATGAAATATTTATGATAAACACAAGTTTCATGGATAATCTTTGGAGGGTTGTTTATTCCTTGGAAGCATACACTGAAAGTCTTGTGTATAAAAATCTTTGACATACAAGGCATGTAGAAAAATTCTGTGAAAAGGAGCTATGTAAAATTTATAAAGAGAAAAGGCCTTGATTCTATTTGGGTCATACAATTTTTTTTCAGCTTTTGTGCCTTCCCATTGGTTTGAATTTTAAGTGTAAGCGTTGGCGGTTTCGCCATTAAGTAGCCATTTTGACGCAGTATGTTGTAATATGAAAACGGCCCTTTGTGAATAAGCACTCCAATTTGGCTGCAATGTATCAGCGCTGTTGTAATGAAATACGTAACTCAATTACACCACTACTAGGCCGATTGTCACCTTAGTTGTGACTCCAATTTCAAATTAATCTGTGAGGGAAACCTGGAGGGTCAATGATGGTTCAAGCACCTGTGAGAAAAACTGTCTGAAAAGTTTTTAGCAAGGGATGAGCAAACTGGCACCAACATTTCAACAGTTCCAACAGTTCACGGATGCTACTTTAAAAAGTTGGTAATTTAAGATATCGGTTACCGTTAGTGTTAACTCAACTTCTGGCACGGCTTCTTATACAGTGAAAAGGTGCATTTGAATAGTATTAGTGTTCTCAAATTGATTCCATTACACTCTGTGGACGGTCTTTCTGGTTAGAATCCAGCACAGGCTTTAATTGCTGTCGAACGCCGCTCGTTTGAGGTCTTGTTGTAGTTTTTATGCCAACGTAATTACTCCAGCTCAATACAGTAGCACTAGCTAAAAGATCAACCCGTTTGTCTGTTGCTCGGAATAACTGCTATTTAATTGGAATGATCAAAAAGAGCTGACACACCAGCCGGATGTTTTAGCAACAAGAGGTGACTTCGCAAAGCTAGCGACAGTAACGGCAGGGCGTAGGCTACGTGGAGCCAGTTAATTACTCCACTACCTGTCTGGCGTCGTTTGTTTTAATAAATACTTAACCGGTTCTAACTAGAGTAGCGTTTTAGCGTATAACAAATGAGCAGTTTGCCTAATATATAAAACGGGGCAGGATCAGATGCTAGAAATGTGTTCATTAGGCACGTTACCACTGTTATTCTCAATTGCCTTGTGTGCCGTATTACTTAGCATATCTCTCAGATGAAGAAAACCCAGCGAGGCTGCGTTTTGCCTTTGCTTTGATACCTAAGTAGCGTATGATTTATAAATCCACTCTCTTATTGCTGCCCCTTTTAGCTTGTATAAATGACCCTCGCGGGTATATGTAAGCTTGATGAGGGAAAGAGATAGATGAAGGAAGAGAGAAGAGAGTGAGAAAGAAGAAGAGAGAGGAAAGGAAGGAGGGGGGGGGGGGGCTTTGAGGAAAAGAGCTGTTAGCGCTTTGCCCCCGGGGCGAATGAGAAGTAGCTCTGAGGGCCGCGAAGCCGGCGGTTGGCGCTACCTGAAGGCGTGTTTACCGCGGCGCTGCGCAGCCAGCGTTTGAAGGATCCGCCTCGAATGCAGCTTTAATTAAAGCTGTCACGGCTGAGCGCCTGCGGGGATAATGTTCTATTATTATAGTCATTTGTTTCAATTAAACGCCGGGTGATTTTACAATAGCAACCGTGAACCTGTGTGAGTGAGCCATCACTCCAAACAAGATGGCTTCAGTCAAGCAGGGAGGGAGTTAGAGGAGGGAAGAGGCTTCGGGTGAAGCATGGCCGCGGACTCTCTCCCCCCGCCCCCCCTTCTCCCTCAGCCATTGATCACAGTGTGTTTAAATAGAGGGCTGGGACCAGGAAACACAGTTTTAAAGAGGGCCTAATGAATTGAACTGCTAAAAGACACTGCCAGTAGTACTAGCCTACAGTGTCCATTTCTGTACGCGGCTTCTATGTGAATTGATGATGAATGGAGATTACGTCAAATATGGTGGTGTGTATAAATTAAAACTAACCGTTTTGTGTGTGTGTGTGTGTGTGTGTGTGTGTGTGTGATAAAACAAACTAAGTTGTGTACCCTCCTACACAGTACAAAACATTAGCAGTCTGATTGTTGTAAAAAATGTATTTATCATCACATCCCGTAAGTAATAAAACGTAATACTGTAATCAACGGAGTAATTTCTGCCATAAAGCAGATGCCAATCTTTTCAGCTCTAACCTAAGGACAAAAGCAAGGTTAGCTATTCGTTGTGTTTCCCTCATGCTGCGTGAATCTCCTCTTTCCCCTTGCCTGGCTTTTTCCCTCTCATCTCTGTGCTGGTGGTCAAATCCCCTTAGCTAAATCAAATGGTGCAGGCAATCGGAGCGGCCATGAAACCATTTCAAAGGTAAGGTCAGTAGGTGCAGGGGAACAATAGCTTTCTGATATTCTATCTGGCTCACAATGTGCTGCACATAATTGGAAAGCCTTTGTTATTTGACTCCCATTTGACTATGATGTACAAGATGTGAATGCAGACACGACAGCTGGTAACCGCGGCGACGGAAACCATTTCTAAAAAGGTTTCCTGCTTTTACATCATAGGTAAGAATTGCTGGCTGGCTATTATTAGGGGGGGGGAGGGAAGCAATATTCAGCTGTCCTCCAGATAACTTTGTGGATTGGTTTTGGTTTGTTGCTGGGCAGTGGGTTCTCATGTGTGTCTACCCGTATCTCTCTCTCTCTCTCTGGGCATGAATGTCTCTCTCTCTGTGTCTGTGTGGGTCTCTCTCTCTCTCCCTTTATCTCTCTCTCTCTCTCTCCCTCTCTCTCTCTCTCTCTCTCTCTCTGAGTATGAATATCTCTCTGTCTCTGTCTCTCTCTATCTCTCTCTCTCTCTGATTATTAATGTCTCTCTTTCTCTCTGTGTGCCTGTGCCCATGTGTGTGTGTCTTTATCTCTGTCTATCTACCTTCCTGTCTGATTATCTCTCTGTGTGTTCATCTCTCTCTCTCTCTCTCTCTCTCTCTCTCTCTCTCTCTCTCTCTCTCTCTCTTCCCCTTTTCACTTTATGAAGGCACTCAAACAATAACTAAATGCTCAGCGCACCAAAAAAACAACTCTCATCTATGATCCTACCCTCAAAAAAGCTGCTGCCCATTAGGAAATAATTTATGACGTCATTGCCATGTTGCATCACTGGCCTCAAAAGACCTAAGGAACAAACTGAGGCCACAGCCAACCAGGTAGACAGACAGGTAGGAAGACAGACCAGTAGAAAGACAGACAGGCAAACATGTTGAAAGGCAGGTAGATCAGCAGACAGACAGGCAAACATGTAGAAAGACACACCGTGATACAGACAGACAGACAGACAGACAGACAGACAGACAGACAGACAGACAGACAGACAGACAGACAGACAGACAGACAGACAGACAGACAGACAGACAGCGAGATAGTAATGTCCTACATCAGCCTGTTTCCCAGAGTGCACTTCCCCCCACATGGCCGTGCGGATGATACCATTAGGAATTAGCATACAGTACCTATGGCAACCAGCAACCTTCGTCAGGTTCTTTCATAATGTTTGTACAGTCGTCAGCCTTTGGCTTTATTTAGCTCTATAGTTGACGGTACAACAGGATAACTTCTCACCCTCATCTCAGGTGAGACAGCCAACAGAAAAGCATTTGAGAAACATTTAAAAAGCACTTTGGCAGGACATTTAGCGAGCAGATGTGGAGGCGTTTGATTACTTTGAACGGGGATAGATTAAAATGAAAGGGTGTTTTAGCTCTATTTTACAGGGCTATATCTGGATTAACTTGCCATAGTACATTGCCCTATGAAAGTCCTAGGCTATGAATAATTCTCATTCATAAATAAAAAAAATTGCAACTGAACTCTGAATAAATCTTTAAATGCCCTTTATATGCACAAAGGACATTGCAAATTCACATACATATATGGTTATTTTTTATTGCATGAAACCGTTTTAACCTGTTGGTGTTCATAGCTTCCTTCCTTTCATTGCCATCTGTTGTCTTTTGCCTCGATTGCTAAAACTGAACACTCAGCTTTAATAAAAAATAAATTAAATGTAAGTTGCATGCCATAAACAATTAGATTAGATATGAATAATGTCAGTAGGAATCTGCACACTGGATTCACAACAAATAACATGAATTATTCATATGGGGCTTTTTCGAAAAGGAAAGGAGGGTGATCGATAGTAGAAGTCATCCACCTACCCCCAACACACACACACACACACGCACACACACACACACACACACACAGACACACACACACACACACAATGCAAGGATGCACATACAGAGTAAGGATAAGGTGTGTATCTACATATATTTATATATATATATATATATATATATATATATATATATATATATTAGAGTTAGGATATATGAGGATGTATATTATGGTGCTGTAAAGTTTCCCATTATTCTCTTACAAGAGAACATCGTTAGACCAATGACTCCCTATTGCTCTCTTTTTATCAATGTATCTCTCTCTCTCTATAGCTTCCTCTCTCCCTTTCTCCATCTCTCTCTCTATAGCTTCCTCTCTCCCTTTCTCTATCTCTCTCTCTCTATAGCTTCCTCTCTCCCTTTCTCCATCTCTCTCTCTATAGCTTCCTCTCCCTCCCGTTCCATCTTTCTTTATAGCTCCCTCCCTCTCTCCCTCTCTCTCTCTCTCTCTCTCTCTCTCTCTATAGCTTCCCCTCTCTCTCTCTCCATCTCTCTTTATAGCTCCCCCTCTTTCTCTCGCTCTCTCTCTGTCTAGCTTCCTCTCTCTCTCTCTCTCTCTCTCTCTCTCTCTCTCTCTCTCTCTCTCTCAATCTCCACCCCCCCTCCCTCTCTCTCTATCTTTCTTCATGTTTATATGAAACATAGTGTGCTGAGATTAAAGGGTGACGATTTCGCCCAGGGGCTGTTGCTATGGAAATAGGTCTGCAGTAGCTATGATAGGCCATTCATGTTTGATTAATTGGTTTTTCAATGCTTCTTGGTTTGTGAGGACCCTTAAAGAGCAGCAACACAAAATGGAAAATTAATGGATTTCATTTTTTATTTTTTTTTGGGGGGGGGGGGAGCTGAAGCTTTTTTCCGACTATATTTGAGAAGTGGAGTGGAGCATTATGGTTGAAGGTTGTGTTTTGGTTAGGGGGAGGTGAAAGCATGCTTATTTGAAATGCAAAAAGGAATGTCTTTATTCGTGACTGGCCTTTATTACCAGCAGCTGAGGCACTGAGGCACAGGCACTGTGAATCTAATGTCCTGTGAATATTACAGCTTCTTTCAAAGCAGGTCAACAACATTACATTGCAGTGCGTTTTCATTCTAGACAACCTACTGGGGCCAATTATGATTAGGGAGTCAGAGCCTTCATCTAAGACCCTGCAGTTGTGTTTATCAAGACCTCATAGCCCTTTCAGTGCCATCTTTTTAGCACGGCGCTAATGTGTAATGTATTATTTAACTCATGAATGTTTAACAGGGTTAATAAATGCTACTTCATCACTTTCTGATCTGTAAATTGCCAAACATTCCCATTTATACATGCATTAAGGAATGCGTTGGTGCATGTATGTATGTCCAGATACATCTAGAGGAGAATCTTTTGATGTAGTTATTATTAAAGATCTTTAAAGCATAACTTATAAAAAAAAAAAAAAAAGGTTATGTAGACTGTTTAAATAACTCAGAAAGTACTGTTTGCGTTCTCTCAAACGGGTGAAAACCATCGCGTTTTTAGTTTGGAGTGTGAACTCAAATCGTGTGTTGGAGACAGTATTGTGTTGCCTCCTGCCTCCTGCCTCCTGCCCCCTGCCCCCGAGTCCTCCACAGTAAGACGAGAAGGCCAATAACTGTCTCGCAAATTCACGGGGCGACACGAAAAGGAGAGAGGGAGTGTTTGATGACTCATCGTTGGGTTTGAATGATATGTATTGTTCAAGGGCATTTACGGCTTTAAGACAACGCTTGACATTCAAACCTGTAAATGGCGCCACGTAGAGCCATGCGATAAGAGTGGCCATTGTAATGGATAAGGTGCGTGGTGTGGGTTTCAATCCTGAGGAGAACGAGGGCAGCAGATCCTCACCCAGTAGGTCTGCTCCTGGCCACTTTTGAAACTGTGGTCAGTGGGAGGCGTGGAACAATAAACCAAAAAAAAACACTTAAACTATCAACCAAAGGCAAATAATAATAATAGAGTAGACCAATAATCAAATGCATTTGAATTGATAGACCAATAAGCAAACAGTTCAGTTCAGCTCTTCATAACGGATGCTGCTATTTTGGCTAATTGGCTACTATGCCCCCTGCCTAACCCAAGCTGGGTGATGGGCTTTTTGAAGTGAGTAAAGCTGGTGTTCTCTTCTCGCCCCAGATCCAGGAGATGTCCCACCACCACCACCACCACCAGCACCAGCACCACCAGCAGCAGCAGTACAGCCACCTCCACCACCTCATCCCAGACAGAGGGCATTATGACCCTGCCCGTCACAACCCCCTGTTAAACCGGTCACCTAGGATACTGCCCCACCACCCCATGAGCGCTCTGTCCCAACTGAACGCTCAGGTGGGCCGGGGCGCCCTCCCCCACGGTTCCCCCTCACCTCCCGGGAGTAAATCTGCCACGCCCTCCCCCTCCAGCTCCAATCAGGAAGAGGAGACTGATCCTCATTCACACAAGGTAATGCCCCCCCAAATATGTAAAAGGTACTGCCCCCCCCCCCTTCATTCACACAATGTAATGCCCCCCCCAATATATAAAAGGTACTGCCCCCACCTTCATTCACACAATGTAATGCCCCCCAAATATGTAAAAGGTACAGCCCCCCCTTCATTCACACAATGTAATGCCCCCCCCCCCCCAATTACATAAAATGTACTGGCCCCATTTTTTATACACAGTGTACTGCCCTCCGCCCCATTCATAAAATGGCCCCTGTCACTCACACACTGTACTGCTCCCACCTCCTGGCCAGTGTGGCTGCTCCTTTAGCTCGGTGCGTTAGCTTCCCATTGCTAACACACAGAAATACACCAAGCTTCAGGCAGGTTGTCCTCAGAGGTGTAGGGAGAGGAGTGGGTTTTACCTGCTGGTAGTAGGCTGGGAGCTTCCGGCAAATACTCACATCTAATTGGTTGTTCTATTTTATTTTACGCAATGCTTTCGGGGGATTGGGGGCATGTGATGGGAGGATGAGAGGGAACCCGCTAGGGAGCAATGTACTTCCTCAGATGGAGGTCAGATTGGATCACGTGTGTTTCTGTTATGACTGCGTCGTCAAGTCTCTTTTCCCTATTCAAACTCATTGTTATGCTAATGTAGTGTAATTCAGTATTTATTTCCAATGGTGCAGAATTTGATTCAAACTTGAAAGGAATTTGAAGGCATTGGCTCCGCTTTGTATTGTGATTGCTCTGCTGTTTGCGGACATTCAGTCCGGATGTTCAATACAGGACTTCATATATAGCATAATATATATATGTATAATATAATAGATAATATATATATGAGATATGATATCAAAAATGAACGCCACGTCATGTCTGTAATTTGAAGCTAATTGTTGTGTCACGTCAAACCACCAAAGGACAGAATAAAACAACAACACGGTAGAACAGCAACAATCAATTGTTTTCCCGTGAGAGATAGTACAGAGAACAGGACGTCAGTCACTCACACATTATTGCGGGAGTTTAAAATCAAGGTCCTCCTCAATGACACTCCACAAACAATAGTTTGAATGGATTTACACGAAAAGAAAGAATGAAGTGTGACACTGAACAAAAGAACAAATTCATCTTTGAGGTCTGCGTCTATTCCTATAGACTAGACACTGCAGCTTTAACAAATTCATCTTTGAGATCTGCGTCTATTCCTATAGACTAGACACTGCAGCTTTAACAAATTAATCTTTGAGGTCTGCGTCTATTTCTATAGACTAGATACTGCAGCTTTAACAAATTCATCTTTGAGGTCTGGGTCTATTTCTATAGACTAGATAGTGCAGCTTTAACATTTTGAAGAAAGAGACCAAGGCCTCAGGGGAAGGTACATTTTCATCACGTCCTGTGTTTTTAAGGGATCAACTCATTTTTACGTAAAACCAACAGTTAACGTTACATGCATTTAAATTTATGTAAATCCATACAACCAAGCCTATGGAAAGCAGCCTCCAATCAAAGCTCCCCAGGGAGTTGTTTTCCTTGGATAAAAAACAGCCACATGATAATAATATATACAGTATATTTACGTATAATATCATGTTTGTGTACGTTTGCCTACACACTCACTCACAATGATATCAGGAAAAAAAAAAAGAACAATGTTTTTTTTCCTTACACGTTTCATCCTCGCTGTTCAATGACTGTCCATGTATGAATAAAAAGCGATTACTCTCCTCTTCAAGCAGTGAGTAATTCCATTTCCCCCTATCCAATTTATCCAACAACCAAATCAAAGCAAGTAGGAACAGATGGGATTCGGAAGAGTTTTTGCTTCGCCGCATAAAAGTCAGGATGTGTTACTGTTCCATAATGAAAGTGGGTTAAAAAATGTCAGCAATATTCAACACCACAAATATTTTAAAAGGTTATCACTAATATCGGCGAACTTACACTTGTTTTTTTTTTAGATTGTGTGACATGAAATAATAGTTTGCTTACAGTTCAATGTCTGAAGTGTGCTTAGAGAAATGGCTGCTAAATAAAACGTTACAAAAATAATGATTTTTGCTAGGAGGGCCCAAATGATGGCACACCAGTATCTCTATGGTCACTTATTTGACCTCAAGGTAGATATGGCTAAAAGGCAAAAGTGATCTTAAACAGACTCAAATATTAAATACAAAAAAAAACGATTTAGTCATCGGGCCCACATAACCTGGAAAAGTTCCACTAAAGTTTGACTCACTGAATAATTGAAAGCCCAGGCATTTTTGGTGGTCTTATACAACTGATTTTGAAAATAGCTTTCGTCGTTGTCTCTTTGTCTTTTGGTGGACGACTGCACAATGTTTAAAAAGTGTGAATGCAATCGTAAAATATGGCCCAATTACTACAAAGTTCTCTTCCAATAATAAATACAGTGCACATCCAAATAAACACAACCTGTGAAGTTATACATGATGAATAAGCGGTTATGTTTTTTCTGTGTTTTGATTGGTCTTCCAGATCACATGTTTTGAAGTTATACATGATGAATAAGCGGTTATGTTTTTGGTGTGATTTGATTGGTCTTCCAGATCACATGTTTTGAAGTTATACATGATGAATAAGCGGTTATGTTTTTGCTGTGTTTCGATTGGTCTTCCAGATCACATGTCTTGAAGTTATACATGATGAATAAGCGGTTTTGTTTTTGGTGTGTTTTGACTGGTCTTCCAGATCACATGTTTTGAAGTTATACATGATGAATAAGCGGTTATGTTTTTGGTGTGTTTTGTTTGGTCTTCCAGATCACATGTTTTGAAGTTATGCATGATGAATAAGCGGTTATGTTCTGGTGTGATTGGATTGGTCTTCCAGATCACATGTTTTGAAGTTATACATGATGAATAAGCGGTTATGTTTTTGCTGTGTTTTGATTGGTCTTCCAGATCACGTGTTTTGAAGTTATACATGATGAATAAGCGGTTATGTTTTTGCTGTGTTTTGACTGGTCTTCCAGATCACGTGTTTTGAAGTTATACATGATGAATAAGCGGTTATGTTTTTGCTGTGTTTTGATGGTCTTCCAGATCACGGGCGAGAAACGACCCTCCTCGGAAATGATGAAGCCCAAACCCAAACCACAGAAGAAGAAGAAGAAGAAGGACCCTAACGAGCCGTCCAAGCCCGTGTCGGCCTACGCCCTGTTCTTCAGAGACACGCAGGCGGCCATTAAAGGGTCCAACCCTAACGCCACCTTCGGGGACGTGTCCAAGATCGTGGCGTCCATGTGGGACGGTCTGGGAGAGGAACAGAAGCAGGTGGGGGTCATGGCGCACGCCAACACACACACACACACACACACACACACACACACACACACACACACACACACACACACACACACACACACACACACACACACACACCTACCCACACACACACAGCACACACACACACATAAACGTACACACACACACACACACACACACGTAAACATACACACACACACACACACACACGTAAACGTGCACACACAGAGACACACACACACACACAAACACATAAACGTACACATACACACACACACACACACACACACACCCACTCCCACACGTAAACATACACACACACACAAATAAACACACACAGAACAGACACACACACAGCACATACACACACACGTAAACGTGCACACACAGCACACTCACACACACACACACACACACACACACACACACATGTAAACGTACACACAGACACACACACACACACACACACACATAAACATACTCACACAATATACAATATACAAACACACACACACACACGTAAACATATTCACACACACACACAAACACACAGACACACACACTGCACAGACAGACACACACACACACGTTAAGAAACATAGAAGTAGATCTTGATATTCTCATTCATCCTAAGTGTATATCCCAGTGAACTGTAATGGCAGCCATCCCCTCGTCAAATACACCTTTTCCAAAGGATAGTTGTGTTTTTCTCCCAGCCTGTTCATATCACTGTAATAACCAAATCTCCTCAGTGCCATGCTCCTTTCCACGTTTATACTCATACTGCATAATAATGAACCAAAGTCAGGAAAGTGGGCCTTGTTGTGGGAACAAACAGCATGTTAAAATGACTGTGAAATGGGCCAGTCTAATGATGGTGGCAGCAGACTCACAGTCATATTTTTAGAATATCCAGTCGCTGCACTATATAGCCTATTTGGTTGTCAAAATAAAAGCACCTGTCTCCATGACAAAGTGTGGCCCATATCACCCCCCCACCCCACCGACACACACACACACACACACACACACACACACACACACACACACACACACACACACACACACACACACACACCTACCCATCCAAACAGCCTCAGCAGCCAACCCTATCTTTTTGAAGTGTGTTTTCCATCCAAAAGCTACTTTATACGCCTGACTTTGGAGGCTGGCCGGCCTTTTATTTGCAGTTAATTTTTGCCGCCTTCTCCCAGCCTCTTCACCATGAATCTTCATTTCGCCGCTGACACCCTTGAATGTGAATTCCTCATTTCCTGGCCTTTTATTTATATCTGTTGCCGGGTGATTTGATCATGCTGGGAATACAAGATTAGCAATGGTCTCGTCCTTGGATTTGCCCTCAAGGACATCTGCTCCTGAAATGTTATTGTTTGTTCTGCTTAACCCTTCGCGTTCTGGTTTCTGTCTACCTGAGGATTTTTAGATTCCTGTTGGAGACCTTTTTCTTTCTTTTTTTTTTGCTTGTGCTCTCGACTGAGCCACAAGGAAATTCGTTGTTTTTCTTTAAGAGATGATCAGTATCGGGTGACAGGCAAAGGGCAACTCCACCATTAAAAATCTGCAATTAGACATGTTTATCCAGAGATAAGCTTATATACGGCTAGGTGTTGATGGGTTTCCTCCAAACACTTCGCCTCATAAATACATTCACACTAGGTGGCGATGTCATAGCTTTAAAAACATGACGTAACAAAATATAGTTTGAATGGATTCCTCAAGTAAACTTGTCACAACAAGGCTGTTTAAACATACCATGCACATATACATTTATACAAGTATTATAATGTCTGTGCCCATTTAGGACATTACATTTTTACTAAAGGTACTGATTCCAATAGCAATTTTCATAGTATACATTTTTTGTTGTATTCTGTTTTGCAATTTGCAGCAACAAGACAACTAAAACAGCATCTCGGTAAAAAAAAAAATACTGGCTAGTATTGCACACGTTTAAATAAAAGAGCATGTCTGTCCTATCCGGATGGTCAACACTGTGCAGATGTGTTCTTCTCTGCTCACTGGAACTGTTAATATACCCCCCCCCATGAGAGAGAAGAGTGGGTCCGACATGACAGGTCTGCAGTCCCAATGAGGAGTTCTTTAATGTCGCCGACCCTCTGGAGCCAGAATGTAAACACAGTGCTCAACCCCCCAAACCCCTCACACACACACAGACACACACACACACACACACACACACACACACACACACACACACCTCACTCTTCCCATGTACACGGCTTTGTTTAAGCCGAACCTGAAACTCTACTTCCCGTTACCCGGATGGCAGCCTTAAAAACACGACCAAAGCCCCAAATAAAAAGAGCAGTCCATTGCGGTCGCCATTACAGAGACTCTCTTTGAGGCTTTTACTGTGCTGACCGTGTGCCTTTGGAAGCTAGGCTCTACTGTCTTTTAGTTGGTGGCGTTGTTGAAGTACAGTACCCTTGAATGTGTGAGAGAGGGTTGTTTTGCGTGTTTCGATTCAATGTGGTTGTTGTTTTTGGGGGAACTTGCATGTATGCGGTATACATTTGTTTAACTCCCAGAAGCCTTTGCTTTGTGCTCTTCGATCTGTGGTTTAATTTGCCTTTGTTATTCCTCAAGGTGACTAGATGTTTAAAGCCGACCCAGAAACACAACATAACATTTTCCTTTTTTGGTTGTTGTTTAGGGTAAGATCTAGATCTGAGCCCGAGTGTTACGGCCGAGGAGAGGAAACGAAGAAAACAGAAAAGGGAAAAAACGAAGACGAGCTTAGTTGTTGTTTAGATCTTGAGGGGGATGTGTTGAAGTTGTGTTTCACTGATTGGTCAGAGAAAGAAGGAAGTAGCTTTGTCACTTTGGTCAATCACAGGCTTTTAAACCAAACCGCTGTTTTCTCTCTCTCTCCCATCCTCTCTCTCTCTCTCTCTTTCTCTCTCCTTCTCTCTTTCTCTCTCCCTCCTCTCTCTCTCTCTCTCTCTCTCTCTCTCTCTCTCTCTCTCTCTCTCTCTCCTCCTCTCTCTCCTTTCCCTCTCTTCACCTCCTTCCCCCCTCCCCTCCCCTCCGTAGACACCTCCCTCCTCTCACCGTTTTCAGGCGGCGGGGGGTAATCGCTCTTTCCGTGTCAGAGGGGTTTGAAGTTATTGTCTCCCGTAATTAACTGGTTATCAAACAAGAACATTTCATTAAGGTACAATTAGAGGCCAATTCAGGCGGGACAGCAGTGTGTGTGGATTACGACAGAGGCATATGCTCCCCCTCACAGCTTTGTTATTTCTAATTCATTCCGACCTGTCGACTCGGACGGCTTCAATTGCTAATGAATCCACTCACTTTGGAATAATTAGGAATCCTTAGGCATGGTAATTTATTTAAAAGTCTCCGTCGTTCCTCGAATCATTAGCCGCGTTAAATTAATTTGAAGTTAAAGCTGCTGGGAGTTGTTCGGGGTTCATCAGGGAGCCAGTGGCGGCTCTATCAATATTTAAGGGGTGAAGGGTAAGGTCAGGACTTTCTAACGGGCGACATCACACCGCGCCTGGCTACGTTCATCTAAAGAGGATTATCTGATTCACCTATTTATCATTTCTGGGACAGATGGGGAAACCACTTGTGTTGCGTTTCCAGGTTTTTCTTGCTTTCATCTCCAGCCCTGTTCCTGCCTTCCATTCCTCTCTAACACCCCATAATACTGTAGGACGGACAGTGTGGTGAGAGAAAATAAACAGACCCAGAAAACACATTATGATGAAGTGAAGATAAACATCATTGGTTTGGGCTAAGGCTTCCACAGTCTGCTGCTTGCTGCCAGCGTATTTGCATGCTACGTTAGCCACATACACACACACAAACACGTAAAAACACACTCTCAAATACACACACATGCAGACACACACACACACACACACACAAACACACACACACACACACACACACACACACTCAGAGACGTGCTTCATATCTGTCAGTGTGCATTTGAAACGGATGAATGCTTGATGGTAATACCATCCCATCTCTTTCAAAGAGATGACCTGTCCATGGAGCCACAGACAGAGAGGAGCAGTAATTACTCAGTGTTCGCACACCACGGCCCTCTCCACGGCAACAGTCCCCTCGGAGACTGATCTGTGCTCTTCTTCATCACTTAAGAACGGACTGAATGCCTACTCATTTTTTGTTTCATATATTTGTATCGTGCAGCGCGGTGGCTCAGTGGTTAGCACTGTTGCCTCACAGCAAGAAGGTTCTGGATTCCAACCCCACCTGACCTAAGGGCCTTTCTGTGTGGAGTTTGCATGTTCTCCCTGTGCTGGCGTGGGTTTCCTCCGGGTACTCCGGTTTCCTCCCACAGTCCAAAAACCATGCAAGTTAATTGGTGACTCTAAATTGCCCATAGGGTGTGAATGTGAGTGTGAGTGGTTGTCTGTCCCTATATGTGTTGGCCCTGTGATAGACTGGCGTCCTGTCCAGGGTGTACCCTGCCTTACGCCCTGTGTTGGCTGGGATAGGCTCCAGCCCCCCCGCGACACTGTAAAACAGGATAAGCGGTAGAAGATGAGAGAGTAGAAGATGAGAGATATTTGTATCGTTTTTTGGGGCATCAAAAGCAGGGAAGGGATAGGAGATGAATGTGGAGACACGTGCTATCACATTAACGTGAATATTCCATGGCTTGACGCGCCATTTGGGGTTCTGGAGAGCTTATTTCATAATGCTGGTTTGCAGAAGTAGAAAGTGCCTGTATAAAGGCTTTTATGGAACATATGGTCTGATCAAACCATGGGAAGTTGCTGCTTTATATAAATATAATATAAACTCCAACGAGCTTTCTTTTTATACCCAACTCAGCCAGGCCCAGGTTTACTGTGCGCTTCACACTGTACAAACAAACAAACAAACAAACAAACATGCAAACAAACACACAAACAAACACACAAACACAAACAAACAACCATGTTCTTGTTGATATTTTGCTGTTGTGTGTCATATCATTCTGCCTTCACATTTCTTACGTTTAGTTTTTTTTCTTCGTGTTGTCGTCCTGAGAAAGACAGCAACACTTTTCCGTTGCCCTCTAAGTGCACAAGAGGCCTCTCTCAGCCTTTTAGCCTCACCTTGTAATTGAACGTTTGTTCTCCTGTTGTTGATGTTGTTGTTTTTATCTCTGGCAGGGCTACAAGAGGAAGACTGAGGCCGCTAAGAAGGAGTACCTGAAAGCACTCGCTGCCTACAGAGCCAGTCTGGTTTCCAAGGTAACCGCGGGGGTCATGTCTTTGATATACATGGGTCAGTGGCCATATAAGGGATGATAAATTAGATGGAGAATTCCTCTCTCTAGCTTATCCCTAGGGAGGGGCTGCTGCTGCACTGAGGGGGAGCGGGGGGGGGGGGGGGCAAATAAGGTGCGTTTGTTTCAGTGTTTGTGTGTGTGTGTGTGTGTGTGCGTGTGTGTGCCTGTGTTTATGCGCGTGTGAGTGTGTGCTCAAAGGACAATGTTGAAGATTAGGCCTTCAAAAGGATCCAATTTGCAGCCTGGTGAGAGGTGTGTGTGTGTGTGTGTGTGTGTGTGTGTGTGTGTGTGTGTGTGTGTGTGAGTGTGTGTGTGTGCGTGTGTGTGTGTTTGTGCGAGTGTGTTCTAGCACTATAATATTTGTGTTGATGAAAGTACGACGTTTACGCAAGAGCAGACATTACTTTGTATTGGTGCCGCTGTTCTCTGAAACGAGAGATGAATGTTTTTGCCTATTCTGATCACGTTTCATATGAAACATTTGAGTTCAGTCGAGAGTGTAGGGGAGAAAAAACATTTTCTTTTTACACATCTGCTCTCTTCCAACTACATTCCTACGTTTATTTATTTTTTTTTTTGCGTGCGTTTTTTACGCCATTGTTTTCGGAAACATAAGCTTAAATTGCATTAGCATACCAGACTCCTCCTCTTCCTATCAGCATCGCCCCTCCTTTCAAACTTGCATTGGGAAAACAAGCACCTTGATTAAGCCATGAATAGTTAGTTCATCAGCCTCTTCGCCATTCCAGATTTCTCAACTAACGAACATTCTAATCACTTGTGCACGTGTAATTAAATATTTCCTATTTCCTTATTCAAAGACTTGATTGATACGCGATAGAGCTTGGCAGCCATTTACAAAGGGGCGGACGAAAATAGATCAGAAAATCGTTCATGCATTCAAAAAACTAACAAATAGAAAATGGCAATTTTTCCGTTGAAGACGACTCTCTTTAAAATGGTGTTTAGATTGACGGAAGGGGGAGAGACCAGTTGAGGAAGAGCGATAGAGAGGTAATTTGATAGTCGTTAGGACAAATCACATGATCGATGTGCACCTGTTGCCTTTTTTGTTCAATGACGTAAGCCAATATATTTCAGTGATTGAAAGAAGGGAAAAAAAACTGTTTGATTACTGTGTTGAATTCAATTTTTCATGACACACATGTTTTGTTTTTATTCAGAAGTGACTTCATACTGATGTGTTACATATAGGGTAATATATAGGGTAACATATAGGGTAATATGTAGGGTAACATATAGGGTAACATATAGGGTAACATATAGGGTAACATATAGGGTAACATATAGGGTTACATATAGGGTTACATATAGGGTAACATATAGGGTAACATATAGGGTAACATATAGGGTAACATATAGGGTTACATATAGGGTAACATATAGGGTAACATATAGGGTAACATATAGGGTATAGGGTATTACTACGTTGATTTAGGGTAAACCTTAGTTTATAGGGTAACATATAGGGTAACATATAGGGTATAGGGTATTACTATGTTGATTTAGGGTAAACCTTAGTTTATAGGGTAACATATAGGGTATAGGGTATTACTACGTTGATTTAGGGTAAACCTTAGTTTCAAATCCAAGTTTTTAGTTCTCGTTTCTTATATTTCCTTATTTGCAAAGGCTGTCTTGCCATCAATTGTATGGAAGGGACACACACACACACAAACACACACACACAGACACACACAGACACACACACACACACACAGACACACACAGACACACACTTGCGTCCCACCACTCGCTCTCCCCCCATTCTTTTCATTTTCCACTTGATCCTGCAAATGCATCCCTCCTCCACTTACCTACCTATCCATCTTTCTCCATTGATTGTTCCAGTGGCTGTTCAAAATGGGTAAGCCATTACGGAGCAGCAGACAGCCATGCCTCACGTCAACAAGCCTGACACCTAATGAGAAGCTCCTGACGTATTTCATACTGTACTGTACACGTTTAGTAAGAGAGGGATACGCTGTGTGTGTGTGTGTGTGTGTGTGTGTGTGTGTGTGGGGGGGGGGGTGTGAGTCTATGTGTGGGTTTGTGTTTCTGTGTGTGTGTGTGTGTGTGTGTGTGTGGGGGGGGGGGGGGTCTATGTGTGGGTTTGTGTTTCTGTGTGTGTGTGTGTGTGTGTGTGTGTGTGTGTGTGTGTGTGCATAAGGATGGGGTGTCTAATGAAATTCAATGCAGCTTAACCTTGGCTTTGAGCTACTCTTTGGATCTATACTATACAATAGCCACAGTCTATGACCCATAGATGGAAAACATATGACTAACAATCCCCAATCACAAATCCAATTCATTGTTTTGTTTTCGTTTATTGCAATAGGAACAGATTTGGCGCAACACACAATTGTTGTTTCTAAAATATATACTACTCTATAAACCTCAATACAACCATCTGTTTATCCCCTTATTTGATAGGGCACACAATTGTTATTTATCAAATATATACTACTCTATAAACCTCAATACAACCATCTGTTTATCCTCTTATTTGATAGGGCACACAATTGTTATTTACTTGTTCATTTTACAATATTTGTAAAAGTATTTTTTGATCCCTCCCTCCAGACATATGACCCAGTGGAGACGAAAAGCATCCAGACGAGCCAGCACTCTCCCCACATGATGTCCGCCAACTCCCCCATGTACAGCGTGCCCCCTCCCCCCCAGTCCTCCTCCCCTTACCTGGCCCCCGGGGCCTTCCCCCTGAGCGACCTGCAGAGCTATGCTGGCCACGCCCCACGCCACGCCCTCTCCAGGACCCTCAGCCAATCACAGATGCTGCCCAGCATTAGTGCCTCTCCCCCTTCCTCCTTCCAGATCAGCCCGCCCCTGCACCCCCACCAGCAGCTCTCGCTGCACCAGAGCGCTCTCCTCAACCAGCCTATCCGCATGCAGCAAGTCCAGTCTCACCCAATGGGGCTGCAGGCCTCCCTTCATTCCCCGCCTCCAGGACAGCAGGTTAGTGTGCGACCTGGGGTGGGGGGTTGGGGGTGGGGGCTCAGTGGCTTGTTGGAGACAAGGGGGAGTCCGTTTTTTGGGTGTGCTCAGGGATGTTGAAAATTGACATACACACTATCACACATGCACACACACACAATCACACACAACCACACACTATCACACATGCACACACACACGATCACACACAACCACACACTATCACACATGCACACACACACAATCACACACAACCACACACTATCACACACTATCACACATGCACACACACACAATCACACACAACCACACACTATCACACATGCACACACACACAATCACACACAACCACACACTATCACACATGCACACACACACGATCACACACAACCACACACTATCACACATGCACACACACACAATCACACACAACCACACACTATCACACATGCACACACACACGATCACACACAACCACACACTATCACACATGCACACACACACAATCACACACAACTACCAAACAGCCACACACACACACACACACACACACACAGTAACACACAACTACTAACTATGACACAGTCAAACATACACACACACACACACACACACACACACGCACACAATCACATAAAATCCCCCACTACACACTTCAAGTGTAATCCCAGCACCACAGACACGTGTGGTATCCTGTTGTGTGTCCTAATCTGAGCGGCTGGTTTTGTCTCCAGGGCTTCCCCCACCTCCAGTCTGAGTACCAGAAGGCCGTTGGGGGTTCCCAGTCCCCAGGGGCAGTGGCTCCTGGCGGGGCTCAGGGGCAGGACTGGGACAGCGAATACTGCAACCGCGAGTGTGGCAACCACTGCAGGTATAGAGCGCATGTCCCACTCAGGGATTGAAATATCAAAAGTATTGAAAACAAATCAAAATAAAATTGATAATAATAATTTGCTGTCACAGTAAAAGTGTGTCAACTACTTCTGGTGTCCCACTCTGGGCTCTCTCTTTCTCACAAAATATAAAACGTTTTTAAAATAGATAGATAAATAATAATAAGGATTTTCTGTTACAGTTAGTGTGTCAACTAACCGCCAATGCTATCTCTACCGCACAAAAGATCTGTTTGATATGAAATACTTTTACTAGCTGTTTAGGTGAAGTGTTTGTGGCCAAACTAGCTTGCCGTAAACATATGCATAACTAAGCACATTCACAGTTGGTACAATGTTGTCACTGTGGCTATGCCAACTAGTGCATTTAAGATAGATGCGATTGTAAAAACATTGCTTTCAGGGTTTTTCCGCTAGTTATATGTTGGATGTTTATTTAATACTTCTGATTTAAATCTCTTAAATACAAGTGTATTCATAAATATATAGTCGGTTATTCATTTAGAAAAGGAACCCATTATAATCGCCCAGAGCTCGTCATCAAAACATCATCATACACCACAGTTCATATTTATGAGGTCTAATACGTAATCTTTTTCTCAGCTACTATGAAAGTCTATTTTACTTTACCACATGTTCATTTATGAATGAAATATTTACAATATGGATTCATCATAAATTGTGTTGGTGCTTCTAAATCACTAAGATTAAGTATTTCAAGTCTGGTTTTGTTCTTCAAGAAGACACTCTCATTGAGTTGCGTAACGCTTTGCATATGTTTGTGTGTGTGTGTGTGTGTGTGTGTGTGTGTGTGTCTTCCAGTGGCAGCATGATAGCCAGGGACAAGCCTCTCTACCTCACCTGAAGCCTACGACCACAGGCTGCATACTGATAGAAGGATGACACCAGGGAGACCACTCTCACCCCCTCCTTCCCTTCTTTCCTCCCTCCTTTCCTCCCTGACAAACACACACACACACACACACACACACACACACACACACACAACACACCACCCAGACCACAACCGTTTTGTCAATGTAATTTTTTATTTTATTTTAGAAGGATTTGTGTAAAACTTTGACCAGATGACTACTGTACTACTAGCGAAAACTGTTGTTTTCATTTTTACTGCCAAGCACTTATAATGTCCCCAATGCACCCCCAACCCCCCCCCCCCCCCCCCCCCCCCCCCCCCTTTTACCTAGGCTGGTCTGTAGAGCACCCATCTCTGAGCCCCTGCGGGAACTGAAAACAGCTTTAATTAAAAAACGGAAGGAGCGAAAGAAACATATTCTTCTTTAATCATCTTTTAATTTCCCCCCTTCCTTTGTTTGCTGTTTATTGTTGTTTTTCTATTTATTCCTGGCTTGCTCTGTTTTCTTCTTATTTTTTTTTTTCCTTTATTATAATTTTCTTTTTTTATTGCCAATAGCTGTTGGTTCCTGTTCTGTAGGAAAGTGACAGTCTGCACATAAGTTGTGCACAGACCTTGGTGTTACAGTAGCTTTGCTTAGGGGTCTGTGACTAAACGCAGAAACAATGGAAATACATTCAACTTCATTTTGTTTGTAACAATGAACAGGCCTGTGATGGTCTAGTAACTGGGCTGTGGCAGTGTGACGCTGAATCTCACATTTATAGGATCAAATTGGGAATTTAAATTCCAGTTTGCGTTATTTCTTCATGGATATTACATGTGAGTCATCAGTTTGTATTTCAAAGTATATCTGCGTGCTTGAGTGTTTGGGTGTGCACGTGTGTGCTTGGATCGGCACATTGTGTGTGCGTGTGTGTGTGTGCGTGCGTGTGTGTGTGTGTGTGCGTGTGTGTGTGTGTGTTTGTGTGCCTGTGTATGTGTGTGCATGCTTGAGAGTGTTTCTCGTGAATTTTAACAGCCATTGCAGCTGTATTTCAGAGGGGTATTTCACACACTCGATCTTGCATTAAATCTGTGCTCACTGGGGTGTTTTTTCCAATAAAGTTCAATCTAAAACCGAATACGGAATATGTGTCCTGCAGATCATTAAATGGAAAGAGTGAGGCGAGAGATAAAGGGGAAAGGGATAGAAAAAGAAAAAAAGGTGTTAGCTAAAATGAAAGAGAGAGATAGAAGAGAGGTTCTTTCACAGATGAAAAAGTATTGCCTAAAAATCCCTGACTACTGTCTCTGTTATCGTTTTCAATTTTCTTTCTTTTTTTTATTTGTATTTTTTTTTTCCTTTCCTTTCTTCCCTTTCTTTTTTTCTGTTTAGCCGGGTCATAATTGTCATAAAAAGTTTTCCCATGACCAACGAGACGTTAACTAATGCTATATGTGGAATGGGTTCATCACAATGACATTACAGTAAATGAATAGGTTTCTAGTTGCTTCTTAGATGTTCCGTTCTGTTGCTCTCATCCTATTAAGTTGTGTGATTAATATAAATGCTAAATTTGATGACAAAAAAAAAAACATCTGTTCTTATTTTTCCACTGTAGCACCATTTTAATTTTTAACTGTAATGGAAATATAACATTTAATTTGTGTATAAACCTGCCAATTGTAGTTATTTTATTTGTGAAGCCAGTAATGATAAATATTTTGAATGGTTATCAACTTTTCTTTTATTTTTTGCAAGTTGCCCATCAGCTGTTTGACAGTTTCCTTATTTATAAAATAAATTAGATCTTTTTGCTTCTTACAATGGAGGTGGATTTTTATTCTGATTTTATGTTTTGTTTTTTCCTTTGGTTTGATAATAATAATGATGATTGCTTTATTTTTTACATTTGGGTGCTGGTACTTTTCTTTCTTTGCCAGCAGCCTCAGTTTGTGTCATCGCTTCTTTTATTTCAAATCTACGTAATAAAAAAAAAAGGTTTAAAAACACAAGTGACTCCTAGCATTATTTACTCATTGAAATCGTTTTTTTCTGAATAATGATCTATAATATATATAATAATTACGATGCTTTTACACCCTCTTCCAACTTCTCATGTCATTTTCTAAAAGATAACATAACACATACCTATCCATATATTATATTTAGCCATAATCTAATGTCTAGACTCTAGGCTAATTAGATTTGAACATATAACCAGCACCAGCCAACACGGACACTGCCAGTAAACTATCTTAACAAACAAGACCAGCTGCGAGAAGCCAGCAGCAATTGCTGTGCTTGCGAGAGAGAGAGAGAGAGAGAGAGAGAGAGAGAGAGAGAGAGAGAGAGAGAGAGAGAGAGAGAGAGAGTGGTGGTGTCGTAGGCGTCTAGTGTGAGATAAAGGGAACAGAGAGAAATGAACACCGTACACAAAACTCAGGCATCCATCCAAATACAGATTTTTACCCCAATTGCACACTAGTCTTACAGAAATGAAGAGAGACAGAGATAGAAAGTGAGAGAGAGAGTGAAAGCAAGAGAGGGGAACAGAAAGAGAGAGAGAGAGAGAGAGAGAGAGAGAGAGAGAGAGAGAGAGAGAGAGAAGAACAGAGAGAGACAGAGAGAGAGAGAAAGAGAGAGAATAGGATTGTAACTGTGGTTGGAACTGTCACTGCCGTTCCATGTTATGTTTTATTCATATTTACTGCTACCCTCCATCTCCTCTTCCCCAGTATTGAATTGGCAAATAGATCATTATTGAACAATTGGAAACCGTGAACTGCCAGTTCGTGATATGACACACATTATATGAAAATCACAGTCATACATTCTTAATGGAACGCCTGATAATGGAACTTTTGGATGCAGCAACATTGGCCTCTGTTGAGTTGTGATGTGTATGTGTGTGTGTGTGTGTGTGTGTGTGTGTGTGTGGGTGTGTGTGTTATCCTTTGGTGGTTGCTAGAGTGTGTTTTGGTAGGTGAGGGGGTGTCTCTCAATGTCTTTCTGTATCTGTTTGGTGTACCGCTAAATGCGTTCTTTGTGCCAGCAAAAAGATTTTTTTCCTCTGCATTTATTAGACAGTTTCAATGCATAGCCTTGGTTCTGACTGCACTGAATGGTCATTTCGACAGTCACTTTAGAGTCTGTCGTAAACCTGAACTGTAAATTTTAAGAGCCGACAGACTCCATTTTGAGTTTCTGTCGCTTCTTTTAATCCTGACCCTCTTCACAAAGTCGCATGTGGCCAATGCAGAATGAAACCTACAATTTATGGCTGAGGATGCCTTTGAGGAGTAAGTGAAGGGCTGTCGTCTCTGGTTGCCATAGAATTGAAACAGGCCAGTAACAAAATGGCTGACCCGAGATGCGCTGTGATGAATTGGAGGTCAATCGGGACATTTAATATATATATAATTCCTGACGCACAGAGCAAGGCGATATTCCGGGTAATGTGAGTCACGCTTTGCCACCGTTGCGTTTCCAACACAGAAATGCAGTGTGAATGCGTTCCCCTCGAGACAAATACTAGGTGCATCATTAACATATGGAGAGTTATCGCTGAATGAGAGTGGGTCGGACAGATACAGAAAAGGTTCCTACTGTGACACATGCAGAGTAACAATGTCTTTGTCTTCGTTTTTTGATTATTTGAAGATATTTAAACGCCTAAAGTATAAGGGTGGGGTTGGGGGGGGCACAAAAGGCCAACCTAGCGGGTATTTCACTTTTTCAAAGATCTTAGCTTCTTTTTTTGTTTTTACTGTTGTATCCCCTGACCGTCACATTGCCTATGCATGGCTCATTCTTTGGGAGTGTCTGTTGAAAATAGAACAGTAACTTTCCACCACCGAAGAAGTCCCTGCCCAAAGCATAACATGCACCAAATACGTTTTTATGCGAAACGCTTTTTTTGGGGGGGGGTTCTTCTTAACTCTTTGTTGTGGTGTTACTTAACAGCAGGGCGGGTTCGCGTGTAAAGATTTCTAGCTGAGCTCACCACCTAAGATGGCTACTTGCTGTGATAGGGCCCTGGGATGCTCTCTAGAGGTGGGTGTCTTACATAAGGTCAACCCTAGGCTAACGTCCGCATGCATGCATCAGCAGCCACACCAAAACCTTGCGCAGACTAACGGGCCAACCGACAAGTTTCTTCAGTTGCAGCTTTTGGTTCTGTGGTGAAGCCAGTGCAGGAAGTGTAGGCGTTTTTTAACAAGAAACGAGTTTCACTTTGTGCTCAAGGACCTGCTAAAGTTTTCTTTTTACAGACAGTTGAGAAAAATTACATTTTTTAGGGGATATGCTTTTGTATTTGGTTAGCTTCTAACAACTAGCTAATGGTGCGAGTTGTCTAATGACATGGATAGCATGGGTCACACAAAACACCAACGTCACACTTTTTTCTTTGTGTTGTTTTTACACCACACCCATCCCAAGTGCAATTGTGGTTTCACGCCTTTAAGAAAAGTACATAATTCATATGCCAAGTCAGCAACAAACTCACATATCTACATACCTGCTTCAGTGGTTTGTGTTCTGAGTCCATCTGAAATGTGAAACCAATATTGCATAACAAAATCTTTTGTTCTTGTTTTTTCCCCCTCAGACAAATAATGAAACTTGCGATGTGTTTGCATCTTTCTTTATGACTTATGATGGCAATATGAGTTTGGATATTATTCATGGGCCTACAGGGGTCATAATCATATAAATTATTGGTTTTCAAATTATAGAGATGTGGGAGTGTTAATGGTCAAAAGTGAATTTCTTTATCATACAATGGACAATCAAATGCACATGAATTATTCTGCGTATGAATTATGGCTCGCCCAGTTAACCTAAATCATAATTAATTAATAAATAAATGAACTTAAAATTGTGATTTAACGCACTTATACTATAACCAACTGGTTTCCTCCCCTTTACACAAGGAGATGGTTTTTTTAAATATATATTCTCTGTACTGGTTTTTACCATGTAGATTTAGTGAGACATGGTCCAGATGGCTAGTACAAGCTCATTACAGGCCTATCCCTCTGTTTACTTAAGATAAATATACCTCCTCTCTCCCGTACAAAATGGCTGTTTCTTTTTTTATTTTTACGACGCTACAATGTTTACACTTACCAGCCCTTCACATTAAATGCTAAAATACAGTATGTCTCGATAAACATGATATGGTTATGGTTAGCTCTCCTCGTGTTTTTTTTTTTTTGTCCGATGTAACCGTAGTAACATTTGAAAGGTTATGCGTGCCACGTGACCGTTAGCGTAGAACATTCCTCCGACTGGAGAACAGACAGAGAGGCTGCACTGAGGGAAGAGCTGACCAAGCAATCCTATTCTTTATGGAAACCGTGGTTTAGAACATTTGGTGGATGGAGGACGGAACATTTTTTTGTTAATTTATTTATTTATTTATAATTTTTTTTTTTTATCCCTGCTCACTTTTTAACGTTTTTTCTTTCTTCCTCTCTATTTCTTTCTATCTCTCTATAACTTTATCTGTCTTTCTCCCTCTGTCTTCCCCTACCCTCTCGCTCCCTCTCTCTCTCACTTTATCTCTCTCAATCCCTCTGCCCCTCTTTTACTCTCTCTTTCTCTCTTTCCCTCTTTCGTCTTTCTTTATATTTCCCCCCCACCCCTTTCTCTCTCTTTCTTTGACTCTACTAATTACTATGTTCTCTCCTTTTTTCCCTCTGACTATCTCTCTCTTTCTCTATCCCTTTCTCTCTGTCTGTCTCTTTACTACATCCTCTCTCTCCCTCTAGCCATCTAAATCTCGTTTGTTCTACCCCTCTTTTCAAATCATTAACCCCCCACCCCCACCCCCAGTGTTCCCTGTCCCTCCTCTCTCAGAACGGCCAAAGTCTTTTCTGGACTGGATATGTGTCAGATCAAGAACCTGCACGCATAACTGTTTTTTCATCCCCCTCCCTGTTGAGAACCTACGGTGGTGGCCTTATTGCTGTGAAGGGAACTTTTTTCTTTTTCTCTTTCTTTTCTTTTTTCTGTGCAGCCAGCACATCTTTGGATCAATTCAAAATGGAACAGTGGAAAGAGACCGCTCAGGTCTAATGCAGTCATTTCTAAATGCTTGCTAAACCTTGAGTTTGCTCGGTTTGAGTAATATCACCCACGGGCACACTTTACAATAGTTGAAAACCCACATAAAGGTTTGGGCTTAAACGTGCACATTTTTTTGCCTGACACATTTTTGGATTTAGGTGTCTAAAATTAAAAGGGATGTTTTGAGTATTTGATCTGATCATTTTGGACGTGGGGAATTTTCCTGCGTAATGTGCAAGGCATGTGCTACGTGACATGTTACTTGGCTTAGAAAGGAGAATTCAACAATGCTGTCAACAAGAAACCAAAGCACTCTCTATGCTGGGAATTTCTCTTTTTAATGTGAGCTCCCTATGCATAATTCTTTAATCTCTTTTAATGTTTAAATGTTTTGTGTCTGTCTGTACTTGTTTTCTTTATGTATGCGACTGCTTGTCTTGGCCAGGTCTCCCTTAAAAAATAGATTATTAATCTCAATGGGACACATTCCTCATTAAATAAAGGTTCAATAATAATAAAAAATAAAGTTATTTAACGCTCTCCGACTTAATGTGTAAATAATGAACTCAAGATTATTCACTTTCAGATGACCAGATATTCCCTCAGGCTTCTCCTTTTTATAATAGCCAAAGAAACGTGATCTCGGCAGTTGAAAACCGCAGCCTTTTCCAATCTCATTCAGTCGTTCAAGGACAGTTAGCTACAAGGACAGTGAGATCGGATTCTCTGTGTGCACAAATGTGCGTGCATCATTCCTATTTGTCAGAATATCACGCTTACGTCAATGTGGCTTCACTTGATTGTCATCTTTGTATTTCAAATACAAGATCACTCTCCCCCACCTGTCCCTCTCTCTCTCTCTCTCTCTTTTCTCCCTTCTTCCCACCTTCTTGTTCACGTACTTCCTGTTTGTGACCCTGAGTGACCTTTAGGCATTTGGTCAGGTGCCTTCACACATTCATTAAGAACCACCCTGCAGAAAACGTTAATTTACTTCCTTTACCTTCACATTATCCCTCTCTGTATTACTCGGCCTTTCACACACGGTACACACACTCTCTCTATCACTTTCTCGCTCTCCTCTCTATTTCTCTTGCTCTCTCTCTTGTTCTGCATCTTTCCTATATACACTCTCTCTCTCTCTCTCTCTCTCTCTCTCTTTCTCTCTCCTCTCTCTCTCTCTCTCTCTCTCTCTCTCTCTTTCTCTCTCCTTCTCTCTCTCTCTCTCTCTCTCTCTCTCTCTCTCTCTCTCTCTCTCTCTCTCTCTCTCTCTCTCTTTCTATTTCCATCTCTTTTCTAACCATTCCTTTCTCTTACTTCTATTCCTGTCCTTCACTGAGTGTCCCACTACGCTGGTGTTCTGTGTAGTTTGACTTAAAAGGCCCTAGGATGAGAGAGGGTGGATCGAGATTCGACTCAGCAGGATCAGAGCGTTACAGCCAGTCCCAGCGAATCCCAGGTATTATCATGGTGGGCACATCCATACAGAAACACCCCACTGTGTGTGGGTGTGTGTACGTCTGTGTGTGTGCATCTACGGGTGCATATGTTTTGTGACTAGGTGTGTTACATGTGTAGTGTGTCTGTCTTTGTGTGTGTGTGTGTGTGTGTGTGAGTGTGTTGCATAAGCTTTTGTGTGAGCACGTTGTGTGTGAATGTGTGTATTGTAAGTGTTTATGTATTGTACCGGTTTCAAAACACAGTCAAAGTTCACACTACATTAATGAGTGAAGGTTTCTGAACCACTTCAGTCAGGCAACAACACGTTAATTTAGGCTGGTAAGCAGTGAAGAGTTAAAGGTCACTGGAGGTCATGACCTCTCAGAGGCTGTTCTGTAGCACTTCTCGTCCCTCTGCTTCTTATTATTTAAATTTCCACTGGACTCCTGTGGATCGCAGTATTATTGAAATACATACAGTAGTAGTATTATAGTAGTAGTATTATAGTGCTGTAATATTATTTTATAGTACTAGCAATATTATAGTTCTGTATTATAGTATTACTAGTATTATAGTACTATATTATTGTATTATAGTAGTAGTAGTATTATAGTACTGTATTGTAGTATTATAGTAGTGGTAGTATTATAGAACTGTATTATTGTATTGTAGTAGTGGTAGTATTATAGTTCTGTATAATAGTATTATAGTATTGGTAGTATTATAGTATTTTAGTAGAGGTAGTATTATAGAACTATATTATTGTATTATAGTAGTGGTAGTATTATAGTACTGTATATAGTATTATAGTAGTAGTAGTATTAGAGAACTGTATTATTGTATTATAGTAGTGGTAGTATTATAGTACTGTATTATAGTATCATAGTAGTAGTAGTATTATAGTACTTTATTATTGTATCATAGCAGTAGTAGCAGTATAGTACTTTATTATTGTATCATAGCAGTAGTATTATAATATATAGTAGTAGTAATATTATAGCAGTAGTATTATAGTACTGTATATACTAATAAAGCTCCTACCCCCAATTAGTAAATCAAAACTCTAAAATATATGGGGGCATTTACTGTGTCACAATGTGTTGTTTTGGCATTAAAAGGCATTAAAATAGCTCCAAAATGTTGGGTTTGCCAGGGACAATGAATTTTACCTCCCACATCCTGTTCCTGGAGGTTTACAAGGCCTCGCCGACACTCACATTTAGGAGGAATGACTTTTCAACGGTGTGCTTATCACTGTGCTGTATGTATTAGTGTTCACAAGAGCCCCCCTATCTCAGCACCAGATCCCCCTGATTGCAACAACGTTGTGAAAATGAGTTGGGTTCCTCATAACAATGTTCTTAATTCATAGTGACACCCATAGAGATAGAGCACTATTGCATCACATGTCATCTCTAGTGTTCTATCTCTATGGTGACACCCCCTTATGGCATCCCCCCACTTCTCTTGACCTGTGTGACGTCACGCAACTGACGTCACGCAACTGACGTCACGCAACTGACGCAGGCCCGGAGCCACGAGGGGGCAAAAGGGGGCATTGCCCCCCTCAGTTAAAATGTTGTGCCCCCTTCGTTCTGCATCCACATTCTGTCACAATCTGCCCCCTCCGCCTCCGTCATGTTCATCTGATTTGTTGTGTCCGAGGCGTGCGCTTGAACACGCAACTCTATTGCACGCATCAAAAGTAGTTGTACACATTTTACCAGCTGAAACACACGATTTGTGATTGGTCTTCCCAATAGAACAGAGGGGCATGCCTTCTACTGCCTACGACAGCGACAGAGCCATGAGAGAAGACAGCGTGAGGCGGTTCATTTAGCGCCCAAAGTTGAGAGAGGTCATTGACAGTAATTCGATTTAAATCAGGACGCTGTCGTTCTTTTCTGTAGCAAATGATATGTTGGTTTGCTGTAACATTTGGATGAGTGTGTAGCAATGCAACGTGGATGCTAGGTTAGAATGGTGTTATTGTCAAACAGCTGAGGCAAAAAATTGCTCACGCAACGAATGGCAGTGCTTTCATTGTTGGCACTTTTTTCAGCTCTTATGGTGTGTTTATGTGTATGGCAAAATAAAACACCATATTAGCCATCAGTCTTTGGAGAGTGTCTATCCTTTCACCTGGGGATTCTGAGAAATTGTACAATAGATTATTATCTCTCCTCTGTTATCAGCAAGCAAAAAATAGTCGAGCCGCCTCAGTAATGCCCCCATGCCTAATTAATCCTGCCGTATCCATTGTTAGGACAAAAAAGGCATGTTGATCAGTCGTTCTCCGCTGGAACGCCTTGAGCTTGACAATGTAGTTCTGAAGAAACTGACATCCAAATCGCTTTGGATTCCATGGTCCAGTGTAAAAGGTTTTCCATTCTAAAAGTCTATAAAATTGGGCCAAAAATTTGCAAGAGTCCACGACCCCAGAAAAGACAACCTCCTGAGTCTCCGACCCCCCCCCCCCCCCCCCCCCCAAAAAAAATGGTGTTTACACATGCCTGCTAAGACACGCTCGTTCGTTAGGTAACGCAAGGTCAAAATTCTCCGATGCCGCCGTGCTTTTAACCAGGTGTGTGAACGCGAGGTGACTGACAGACAGTTGGCCATGCCTCCTTGCACCAACTGACCTGATTGGTCAGTATTACACTGGCTACCATAGATTTCTGAAAGGCTGAATACAGGGTCTCTAGAGCGCATCTTCTCTCAGAGCATTTGATTTAATGACATCTGCCAGGAGGATAGGCCTAATAACTGCAATACGGTAACTGTAATTCTTTGGAAAATGTCAAAAAAAATTCTGCTAGAAAATGTAACTTACGTGCTACACCTTTAACCATGAACCTGTAATGGTTGTAGTTCTGTTGTCATACCCCAGTCCCCACTCAAAAACAACGGAAACAACACCAGTTACCATCATCCTCCATGCCCTGCCTGACAGGCTCAGATAGTAGAGCGGAGAATGTTCTAGAGAGCCATGGCGCTCTTTTATTGGATTATCAAATTAATCGAAACAGCTCAATAAACGACACCCAAGAATCCTTCCCCTCTAATTAAATTAGGTTTTTCATTTCTGTGATTTCTGTGTTTGTTTTTTTGGCAGCAACCATCTGTTTGCCTGGACTCGGTCTATTAATAAGCCACTCAGATTGTGATGGGGATTTTTTTCTTCCCAGTAACCATTTCTCACCTTCTTGCTCAACCCCCCCCCCCCCTCTCTCTCTCTCTCGCTCTCTCTCTCTCTCTCTCTCTCTCTCTCTCTCTCTCTCTCTCTCTCTCTCTCTCTCTCTCTCTCTCTCTCTCTCTCTCTCTCTCTCTCTCTCTCTCTCCCTCAGTCTCTCTCTCTCTTTCTCGCTCAATTGTCATGGAAATCATCAGAGGTGCCAACAAAGACACAAAAGAAGGAGCTTTTTATACATGCGAGCCAAAAAGAACAGAATTGCAGTCTAATTATGATGAGACAATTAAGACTGTGCATATTTACTGACCAAGGACTTTACATGGGAACATATGCTCATGAATACTAAATAAATGGACTCGGGAGAAGAAAACAACACAAATATCTACATTAATATTCGTTTTTATCAAACACCAATTTTTTTTTAGAGACCTTCAGATATGGCCATGCACAGATTTGTTGAGGGGCAGAAGCTAAAAAATTAAAAAAATAAACAACAAACAGTACAAAAAAACGGTGCATCCACATAATGTAACAACCTGCATTTTAAATGTTGGGACATACCACTGGCCCCTGGCTGTTCAAACATTTGGATTTAAGACTAACACAATGAAAGCCTATTCATCATTTATAGACATTCATTTATCATTCTTAACAAAAATACTTGATTCAATAGTATTGCAATCCGTGCTTAGTTATCCAGACTAATCTAGTCACATTGGGTTTGAAACAAGGGAAAGGATTTGATATCACAACAGAACAAGTACATGTATCTGTGAGTGCTTTTAACTCATTTTCCGTATGAAGTATCTTCTCTTTCCTTCTCTCGTTGTTTTCTGGGCATTGCGCTGCAATCACAAATGAATCCAAATAATTAGCATGTTTATAATTGAAGTGGAGAGATTAAGCATATAGCTGAGAAAGCCACACAAAATAACAGATTATTTTAGATAACTGTGGCTAACTAGCTAGCTGGAAGCAAATTTTTTTCATATCAAACACTCGCGAAGTTCGAACACACGCTGATCCACACATCACTATGTATTGCTGCTAACTGTTGTTTATTGAGTAACACAGCATGCTAACCTTTCTTGGGAATGTGAAAACAGTTATCTATTAAAACAGGTATTTGGGTGAGCAGATGGGCCTCTTTTTAAAATGAGATAATGTTTCCGATATTTTACTGATTGGCAAGGACCAAAACGACACAAGAACACATAAACATTTATGAATAAAATAAGCAAATAAACAGGAGGGCTCTTGTGACTGGTAGAGCAAAGGGCTGGGGCCCTAGTCCCCCCTGAATACCCCCCCCTTAACCCCCCCCCCCCCCCCCGCCGCCACACACATGCACGCAAACACCTGCAGATGCCTGCCTTCATCATCTTTATCATCTTGGACCATCCGGACGTCTCTTTTCTTTCTTTCTTTCTTTCTTTCTTTCTTTCTTTCTTTCTTTCTTTCTTTCTTTCTTTCTTTCTTTCTTCTTCCTCTGTTAAAAGTCACTGTCATCTTTTCTGGCCTTCCTGGAACAAGAAATTCCAATCTGGGATTTTGCTCGGTATTCAGATCACAACCCCCTCTCCTCCGGTAATACAAGTCTACTTTAAAATTCATAACTACATTTGGAAAGAATAAAAGGGCCTGTGATGGAATATTTCCAAGGAGCTTACTTGAGCAAAAATACAATTCGTTCTGGCATATTTAATAACTCTAACCTGGCTCTTTAGTACATACTGTAATAATAACAATAATAAAAAAAAATTGCAATCATGCTCTACCATGAAATGACTACCTATAATTCCTCCCTGTGGGTGTAAACACAGTGAGAAAAAAGTCCTGTTGAAGTCGGACCGTTTCAGCTTTGCTCTCTTGCTCTCTCTTTCTCTTTCTCTCTCCCTCTCTCTCTTTCCCCGCACCTCTCTCTCTCATCCTCCCTCTCTTTCTCCCTCTCTCTCTCCCTCCATCGGTCTCTTTATCTCTCCTCAATCTCCATCTATCCCGACCAATCTTTGCTTCTGTCTTGCTAAGAGGCTATTTGAATGGGATCAAGCACTCTTTGATTGATTAAGATTGGTGGAATCTCACTGCCGTGACGTGAGATTCTGTTTCAGTTTGACTCCGTCACTCTGTAAATATTTGTGATGGTTACTAGGGGCAGTGTGTTGATTTAAGAGGGGGTTCGATCCGGCTGGGGCCTGTGTGCTGTACTGACGTTGAGGCTACAGTGTAGCGGGCGCTCTAGAAGACCTCGTGATGTATAGAGGGAAGGACTGGGAGAATAGATAACGGGCTTTTCTGGTTGGAATATGAATTACACAGCTCCAGCACTAGTATTAATCTCTCTCTCTCTCTCTCTCTCTCTCTCTCTCTCTCTCTCTCTCTCTCTCTCTCTCTCTCTCTCTCTCTCTCTCTCTCTTGCCCTTTCTCTTTTTCACCCTTTTATGATAATTTTCTCTGTGCCTGTGTGTGTGAATGAAAGAGAACAAGAATGTACTGTATGTGATGGTGTGTGTGTGTGTGTGTGTGTGTGTGTGTATGTGTGTGAGAGAGAGACCAAGAAAGAGAGAGAGGGGGGAGAGAGAGAGAGAGAGAGAGAGAGAGAGAGAGAGAGAGAGAGACTGTCCTGACATCCTGAGCTGAATTAGGTCATCTCCAATCAGGACTATAATGCTCTCTCTCTCTCTCTCTCTCTCTCTCTCTCTCTCTCTCTCTCTCTCTCTCTCTCTCTCTCTCTCTCTCTCTTCTCTCACACTAATGCCTCCTTTGTGGTAGCTCTGGAATAGAGAGACAGAGACCCCCAGTGTTTAAGACAGCATATCATAGTCAACTCAACCCAACTGCTTTCTCCTTCTGCTAGGCTCTAGCGCCACCTGTCTGTTTTGTCAACCACTGCAGCATGAGCTAAGAACTGAAATATAATCATTAAAGTGTTTTTTGTGCCGAAAAACAAAATTCAAATGTAAATTTAATGGAGCATTTTGATAAATGGTTTGAACGAGAACAACATGCAAAGTAAATGTACTCATTACTTAATCCACACGAGCTTCTAATTAATAATAATAATAATACAGTTTATTTATATAGAGCGTTTCTAAACCCCAACGGCTACGCATGAATAAATAGCATAAACGGCAAACATGGCAACAGACAAGGACGCACAAACATCGAGAACAAAAAACAAAAGCCTCATCAGTTACAACTAAATAACTGCCGTGCTCTGTTGAAGGGAATACATTAAGTTAGAGGCAAACACCAATCTTATTCATTGGAATCAATAGTACTTCCCTGATTGAACGTGTGGGTACAGCATATAACATTATAACATCCTGAAGCCTTCCCTAAACTCTTTTAATCTTTTATTTCCCCCCCCTTCCCCCTGAATAACCTCCAGTTTTCAATCTAAATATATTCACACAGGACCTCTGTAGGAGAGATCAGCCTGACTCTACAGCGGATCTAAAAGCCTGATTGTCAATTTCACCGGCAAGCTAATAGAACGCCGAGGACGCAGCCAATCGAAAAGACCCCAACCGTTACCTTGGCAACCCCTTTAACAAGAGTAGAGAGCGAGCGAGAGAGAGAGAGAGACAGAGCGAGCGAGAGAGAGAGACAGAACAAGGGAGAGAGAGAGACAGAGAGAGAGAGAGAGAGAGAGAGAGAGATGGAGAGAGAGATGAAAATGGAGAGAGTGAATGAAAGCGAGAGAGAAAGAGAGTGAGAGAGAGAGAGAGATAGAAATGGTGAGAGAGTGAATGAAAGCGAGGGAGAGAGAGAGAGAGAGAGAGAGAGAGAGAGAGAGAGAGAGAGAGAGAGAGAGAGAGAGACAGAGAGAGAGACAGAGAGTGGGGTGGGGGTAGAGAGAGAGAGAAGCTATTCAGGATTTCTCTTCCTGATTTGGTTTGGCTGATATACTAGTGTTCCAACCAGGCTGTTTTATCAGCTGTATTTATATCCTTTTGTTTGCGGAAGAAAACCTGACCAAGCCAGCGAGCCCACTATACTGGTGTAGGTGTTATCTATTAGTAATAAGTTGGCACAGGGTATTACTACTCTCCCTCTTACCTACATTGAAACAATGGCCATGAAAACTGAAACAATAGGTATAGGTTGTCCATGTCACTTGAGGGCATTTGCCAATGGTTAACCTGAGTCCACCCACCTTTTTCTACCACATTTCTGATGCACGTTAAACAAACCAGTGTACCTTTAGGTCTGAAATGTTACCCGTTTATACATTTATTCAGGATATATATATATATATATATGTATATATATATATACAGTACACATAGTTCCACATTTATACATATATATATATACATATATATATACTGTATATTCTTACAACACACTGTGTCTTAAATCTGCATTATGAAACAAAGCAAACAGCTCAGTTCTGTTGTGGCTAGAGATCTTTTCTCTATATTGTGTTGGAGTCGTTCGATCCCGGGCCGAGTCAAGATAAGCCAAACTTAGCTGGACCCTGAAACACAGTACCGGCCTGCATCAGAGTCGTGGCAGCCAGGACACACATTATGGTTGTATAAAAAAAGACACAGTAAAAGTTAACAATCAAAGTTTATTACACTTTTATATACAAACAAACCCTGCAAGGCACACCTTTGTTTAAATACGAATATACAATACATTTTTATTCTTAAAAGCAAACCAAGTTTTAGTTTTGAAATATATATTAATATAAGTTTGTTTAGCATTGAAGTGAAGGCCTCAAGTTGCAGTTGTTCCTTTGACACACAGGCAAAACTGTTGTCACAAAAAAAATGTTTGTGGTGTAAAATTATTATTCCCAGTGTTTTGATGATCAAACACTCAGACAAATCCTTTGTCAAAACCACTGTTATTCCTCTCAATCAGGCTTAATTGGTTAATATGATTATCAGGGTTATTACCATCATAGATGTGGACTTAATCTCCATGCTTTGAGACTGTGTATGTTCTATTCCATCCAGCTTTACCATCATAGATGTGGACTTAATCTCCATGCTTTGATCTACAAGTTGTATCCACAAAAGTGGCCTGAATAGACTGGTCACCCACTGTTGTCTTTTTCGCAACCTCTCTGTTTGTCTTTCTTTCTCTGTTTCTCTGTCCACGTGTCTCATCTAGAAAACTCGGTAATAATCAAAATGTGTAGTTTCGTCTACCGATGTCTTTACAAATACAAAAATAGATTTCCTTAGTACCTGCTCAGTGGAGCTTGAAATGATACCGTGTCAAGCTCGAGAACTACATTAGCCACACTGATCGTTTATCAATGTGTAAAACTAAAAAGCCCATAATGATACGTTGATCAAGCTAAAAAAAACTACATTGTTTCTAATGATGGTTTGCAAAAGGCCCATCTAGATCAGCCAATGGTTTATTTATTTCTAAATTAGACAAAGTTAGGTTATACTCCAGTTACATTGAGAGTTAAATACACGTTTTTAAGATTCATCATTTGTTAGGCTAAGGGGGAATTTTATGTGGCTTTTCAAGTATTGCAAAAGAATGTTTAGCCTTTAAAACATGACTTATTGTGAACATTTAGGAATCGGTTTAACTAAACTGAAAACACATTTTTAGGACATGCTCCACAGAAAATACAGAGCAAAATTCACTTTTTTTCCAGCAATCAAAGTACCAAAGAATGTCTCTCTTTAGAAACAGCCTAATCATCTTCTGATACAAAAGCTTTTGTTTATCAGAGAGACTGAAAGGAAATGTAAGACAAAAAAACCCAAAACGCTTGCGAAACAATCAACAACTCTTAAACATGTGGTATGATTACAACTCCATGAAGGCGCTAATGCTGATAATACTTGCTACAAAAGAACCATAACCAGTTTTTTTGGACAGGTGTCTTGTCACCGCGGCAACTGGCGGTGACTCTTTGAGGGCTCTAGAAACTCTCGTTTTTGTTTTGTTTTTTTAAGACAGAGGGCTGGCAAAGGTTGTCAAGAAAGCATCTTTACTGCAGGTGTATCTCATTTCCTTCCACCACTGTTTAATACGAAGGACTTGGGGTTGCGCAAAAAAAACAAAATGACAGTTTTCGTCGGGAGGAGTAGGAGTCACGGCCCTCCTCCCGGCCATGGCCGCCTTGCTCTTCGAAAGGTTTCCTGTCCGTGCGGAATCTTCTGCTGTGCCCGTCGTTGTGTTTGCCAAGCCTCCTCCCGTGGTGGGTTTGTCATGGCTGGAAGCAGGCGGCCAGACCTCAGGCCAGCAAGCCCAGCCTCTTCACCTTCGCGGAGAGGAAGGAGTGGATGATGAAGACAATGGTCTTGGGACAGGAGTGGAGGTCCAGCTGCTGCACGGGACGAGAAAGAGACAGGAGGTTTGAACAGAATTAAAATATATATGTAAGGGGTTCTTTATGAGTTAGGACTACAATTCCCATACTGACAGGAAGTGAAACAGTGACCGATTCTTCATTTCCACGAGAGAAAGCTTCTATGAGGCAGGAGGAGAATTGGTACAACAACAGCAACAACATCAACAGCAACACACAACAACAACAGCAACAACATCAACAGCAACACACAACAACAGCAACAACATCAACAGCAACAACAACAACACACAACAACAACATCAACAGCAACAGCAACAACAGCAGCAACAACATCAACAACAGCAGCAGCAACAACAACATCAACAGCAACAGTAACAACAGCAGCAACAACATCAACAACAACACACAACAACAACAGCAGCAACAACAACATCAACAGCAACAACAACAGCAGCAACAACATCAACAACAACAACAACAACAACAACAGCAGCAACAGCAGCCCTTAAAAGTATTACGAACAGACGTACGATTTCGGCCTCGGGTCCCCCGAAGTCGAGGAAGATCATGCGTACGCCGTCGTCCGAGGACATGCGCAGACGCTCGAAGGGCTGCTGGAGCAGCACACTCTTCCTCACGCCCATCTCCTCCGTGAACAGAGTGAAGCCCTCGTCTATGTGCACTCCCAGGGTGCACTGCTTCCCGTTCCAGCTGCAGGCTGAGAGAGAGGGCAATGGCTTCAACAAAGGGAGGTGAGAATTTGGCGTCCACAAGGTTAGGAGGAATACTTCTGTTTATATTGGAGATGTTGTCAAAGTGAAAGCTGTTTTGGTGACTAGCAGAGTAATGATTGTTTTTATTAACATTATTATTTATTTTCAACAACATAAACCTTTAGTCTAGTCTAGCATTAGCGATGTCACCATTTAAAAAAGATTTGCATGGCATATTATGGGATAAAGACAGATTAGTGTTCTTGCACCGCTTCCAAACAACCAGTAGATGGCGGTCTAAATCAGCTATCCACATCCACACCTCCTCAGTGCCTCAAGGCCAATCCAGCTAAAGCCACTAGCAAGTCACTGATGCTCCCTTTCCACCAACGTGAACCTAGTGCTAGTTCTGGGCTGGTGCTAGTACTAGTTCTGGGCTGGTGCTATTACTAGTGCTAGTGTGGTCACCTGTGGCGACCCCCTGACCCTGCAGTACCTGTGTGACCTCCTGACCCCCTGACGCTGCGGTACATGTGGTGACCCCTGACCCTGCAGTACCTGTGGTGACCTCCTGACCCTGCAGTACCTGTGGTGACCTCCTGACCCCTGACCCTGCAGTACCTGTGGTGACCTCCTGGATAAGCTCGGCGGCGTTGTGGCAGCCCTCCACCAGAAGGTGCGTCCACGTGGACAGGTCCTTGGCCGAGCCCACCCTGAACAGGTGGGTCTCCACGCCCTGCTTGGTGCCTGTGCGGAGCCCAAAGGACAGCTCCGAGTCCAGCAGGGGGGAGCTCTTCCCTGGGCCCGAGTGCACCAGCCTGGGGGAAGAAACAGAGAGAGAAGGAGAGGGGTGAGGACTTTACCGAGAGAGAGAGAGAGAGAGAGAGAGAAGAAAAAAAAGAGGAGAGTAAAACATCTAACTGGCAGAGATAGTGGGGGGGGGAAAGAAAGAGTTGAAGAGAGGGAAGAGTGAACGATGGATGTGAAGTAAAAACCTAACGACAGCCCAGAGCAGAGGGCGACGGGGTGGAGGACATGACTCACTGTTTCTGGTGGCGGCCATCTTTCCCACACACCACGATATTTCCATTGGCCTTCTAGGGAAACTCTGAATGTGTTGTGTGGCGTGGGCCAACAGACAAGCTATGATAGCTGAACTGCTTAGTGCTGGAAAGTTGTCTTAGGTCAGTGCAGTCCCTGTGTAGTGTGTGTACGCTTGTATAGTTGTGTGTAAAATATGTGCGTTTGGAAGCGTTTGGGAGTGTGTCTATGTGTGTGTGTCTGTGTCATAGTGTGTGTGTGTGTGTTACCTGGTGGTGATGAGTGGGTGACTCTTAGTAGGGCTGCTCAGGCCCTCTTTGCTGTCAGGCAGGGTGGGATAGAGGAAGAGATCTTTGTCCGTCAGGACCGCCAGGACAGGTTTCTCTGGACCCTGGGTGGCCTGGGAGGACACACACACGCACACACACACACACACACGCACACACACACACACACACACACACACGCACACACACACACACACACGCACACACACACACACACACACACACACACGCACACAGACACACACACACACACACACACACACACACACAGTTCAGTATACTTAATCAATAGAAGAATACAAACCACTAAGGACAGATGATGGCCCTGTCTGTAACAACTTATGAGAAAGTTTCATTGTGCTGTTCTTGGAAATCATAATTTATTTTCTCTTCTTCTTCTTCTTTACATTAATTTCCTGGAGTTTTTTTTCTTTCTTTCTGTGTGTTGGTTGGTTTTGTTCCCTCCATATCAAAGTGGATTATACAGTGAGCTGTCACTTTCTCTCCTAACAATAGGCCATTTAGTCAGTCTATCTGGCTCTATTGTGTTCAAGGGCAACACTCCACAGTATCTGTTCAGCTCTTCTCGGTTCAGAAGATTACTTTTCTGTTCCCAAGGCTGAAAAAACAATTGATGCATGTATATATATATATGTATATATTAGTATATGTATATGTATGTTATGTATATATATATTAAGGCTGTCAGTTCAACCCGTTAATTTAGAACAATTAATTACACAAACAATAAAGTGTTTAAAAAATTACGCAATGACTCAATGTCAGAATGGCAACCCGCCCGTCTTACATAATAATAATAATAATAACAACTTTAATGTATTTATTTTGTTTAATTCACCTCCCCTATTGTTTAACCTGTACATACGTCATGATGGAAGGGGGTGACCACACTCTGCTCGGCCCTCTGAATAGAAAGTTTATGTACAAAAAAACGCTCAGATGGACCTGTTGATAGGAGCATGGTCATATGCATTCTTTGCAAGAAGGAACTTACTTACCATGGGAGCAATTCAAGTTTGAAGTTTCAGCGCGACGCAAAGCATGTTTTTGCTAGTTCTTGTGTCAACAACACTGACTTAGCTAAAGCCACCTTTTGTAATGGCTATGCTGCGTCTCACTACCCATACTAGCATCCTATTTGGTATGCCAGAGAAAGTTCGACTAAATTCTTAGTATGTTCCAATTGTCTTCATACATGCAATGGTACGTCATCTGTAAGAGCAGCTGCAGTACAAACTATAAAAGTATAAAGTATAATATGAGATTTGGGACACAGTGTATGTCTTTACTCTTCTGCCATAATAATGGAATGTCTTAGAATCTTATCATGATATCATCCTTTGGGTGCTTTTCCCAGCAAATATTCATGTAAGCGAATAGGTGCGATTAATTCGATTAATTAGTTTGGGTATCATGTAATTCATTTGATTCAAATGTTGAATCGATTGACAGCCCTTATATATGTGTGTGTGTGTGTGTGTGACTGTAGAATGTGTGTGTGTGTGTGTGTGTGTGTGTGTGTGTGTGTGTGACTGTAGTATGTGTGTGAATATAGGATGTGTGTGTGTGACTGTAGAATGTGTGTGTGTGTGACTGTAGAATGTGTGTGTGTGACTCTGTGTGTTATTGTAGTATGTGTGTGTATGACAGTAGAATGTGTGTGTTTGTGTGTGACTGTGTGTGTCTGTGTGTGTGTGTGTGTGACTGTAGAATGTGTGTGTGCGTGACTCTGTGTGTGTGTGTGTGTGCGTGACTGTGTGTTACAGTAGTATGTGTGTGTGTGACTGTAGAATGTGTGTGTGTGTGTGTGTGTGTGTGTGTGTGACTGTAGTGTGTGTGACTATAGGATGTGTGTGTGACTGTAGAATGTGTGTGTGTGTGACTGTGTGTGTTACTGTATTATGTGTGTGTGTGACTGTAGAATGTGTGTGTGTGTCTGTGTGGTTGTGTGTGTGTGTGTGTGTGACTGTAGAATGTGTGTGTGCGTGACTCTGTGTGTGTGTGTGTGTGTGTGTGCGTGACTGTGTGTTACAGTAGTATGTGTGTGTATGACAGTAGAATGTGTGTGTGTGACTGTGTGTGACTGTAGAATGTTTGTGTGTGTGACTGTAGAATGTGTGTGTGTGTGTGTGTGTGTGTGTCTAGGAGGGAGGACCTGCTCAGTGATCCAGCCCAGGTGCTTGACGTCGGCGCCGGGCATCATGGCTCTGAGCTCCTCCTTGGCGCGGCCCAGCAGACTGGCACTGCCAGACAGGATGGCGTTGTACCAGGACTGGGCCATGGCAGGGTCTTTGGCCCGCAGGAACACGGAGCTCTTTCTGTTGCAGGAGATGACCTCGAAGTACCTGAAAGGTCACAGGGCGGGGGGTGGTGTGTGTGTGTGTGGGGGGGGGGGCAGAGTGAAAAAAGGCTTGGGAGAGATTGATGAAAACATAATAGCAGGCTTCTCATCTGGAATAAATGAATGCTTTATCGTACATAATAAAAATCCATCTATTGATTTACAAAACATCATCAAAACAAACTAAAACAAGTCATAGAGCAGACGATCTGTAAGTCCAAGTTAAAAGACCTCTCGATGCAAAAACTCAAAACGTAACGTAAAGATACAAGTCCTACTTTTACAAGACACTTGTTTATTTCATTTATATATATAAAAAAAGTATTTATTTGTCTTTTAGTAGAGGGTGGACGTTGCGTTACAGATGTGAGGTCTAGGGCCCCTGCGCCTGCAGTACCTGTTCTCTGTGTCCGGGGGGCACTGTTTCCGCGCCACCTGGCACAGCCGGAGGGGGATGCAGCGCAGCTCTCTGACGTCGGCGGGGGGGGGCACGTTCCCGTTCTTCTGGGGCGTGGCCGGGGGGGAGTCCCAGGGGAGGGAGGATCCAGGGGCACTGTTCTTAAAGAAGGCCGACATCTCCTTTATGTACTTCACTGAGGGGGTGGAAAAGAGGAGAGAGGGATGGGGGGGGGGGGGGGAGAAAACGGGGGGAGGGAGGGGAAGAGGGTTAGGAACAAGAGAGGGAGACATAAATAGTAGAGAAAAGAGGGGAGAGAGAGAGGGAGAGAGGGGGGAGAGAGAGAAAAAAGGGGAGATAGAGAAAAGAGGGGAGAGAGAGAAAAGAGGGGAGAGAAAAGAAGGGAGAGAGAGAAAAGAAGGGAGCGAGAGAAAAGAGGGGAGAGAGAGAAAAGAGGGGAGAGAGAGAGGGAGAGAGAGAGAGGGAGAGAGGGGGGAGAAAAAAGGAAGAAATAAGATTCCGACCATCGCAGAGTGTCTAGAGGAGGAGGGTGAGCGGGACCCATCTCTACTGAGTTCAACGGAGAGCAGGGTTAGGGTCCAAAAGCTATTCCAGTTCATTCAGCTTGTGACGCACGCAGTCTTACTACTGACAAACGGACAACTTATGTATTTGTTTTGATTCATAAACGTTTACCAAGTAACCAAAGAAATCTGAACATTTCGCTGTTTAATCGCGTAATATAAACGTGAAAAGGGGTTTGATCTGCCTAGTCTCACACAGAACAACACTTTAATATTGCAGTAATAGTTATTATGGAATGATGTTAATAAACTGAAGGGTTATGGATAGACCCACACAGTGAGAATGGTTCAACATAGTGACTAGTGATCCCCATTGAAAGGTCTTTCACTTTCAATGGTACCTCTTTGAAGTGACATATATTTGCACACTAGCTCGCTTAGACATTCTTACCGCACACACACCCACACACACCCACACACCCGCACACACACACAAAATCTTCAAAGTACTGTACATACCATCGTACTAACCTACACACATGCACGGTGAAAGCACGCATGTCACACACACACACACACACACACACACACACACACACACACACACACACACACACACACACACACACACACACACACACACACACACACACACACACACACACACACACACACAGCTTGGGTAGGCTATGGTGTGAGGTATAAATATCCCAGATAGAGGACACAGTGAAGAGACTAGGGCTCTGGTTTCTGTGACACGGGGTGAAGGGGTGGGAAGGGCTGCTCTCCCCCCTCTCTCTATCTCTCCCCCTTTCTCTAACTATATCTCTATCTCTCCCCCCTCTCTCTATCTCTATTTCTCCCCCTTTCTCTATCTCTATCTATCGCTCTCCTCCCTCTCTCTCTCTCTCCCCCTCTCTCTAACTCTATCTCTCTCTATCTCTCTCCTTCCCCCTCTCTCTATCGATATCTCTCCCCCTCTTTTCTCTCCCTCCTTCTATCTCTCCCCCTCTTCCTCCTCCTAAAATAGATCCCAGTCAGCCAGACAGCCAGTCAGCCAACCAACCAGTCAGCAAGCCAGACAGCCAGTAAGCCATGTAGCCAGCTAACCAGTCAGCCAGACAGTCAGTCACCTAGACAGATAACTGCCCAGTCAGCCAACCAAACAGCCAACCAACCAGTCAGCCAGCCAGCCAGCCAGTCAGTAGGTAGCTAGTCAGTCAGTCAGTCAGTTAGTCAGCCCAGAGAGGCCCAGGCCTGTCTGCAGTGTGTGACAGAGCAGAGAGCAGAGGTCCTTGTGGTAGTACCATCTCCTCTGGTCTCTGACCAGTACATCAACCCATCCATCCATCCATCCACCAACACAGGCCTTTCTACAGGGATTTAGTCCTACACTTACTCCCCTCTCTCTCTCTCTCTCTCTCTCTCTCTCTCTCTCTCTCTCTCTCTCTCTCTCTCTCTCTCTCTCTCTCTCTCTTTCTCTCTTTCTCTCTCTCCCTCTCCATCATCCCTCCCTCTCTCTCCCTCCCTTCCCCCTCTCTGTTCAGGTCACCCATGTAAGTTTAACAACCAGCTCACACAGTCTTCTACGTAAGTCTCTAACATAGTTTCCTTGGCCACAAAACACACACACACACACACACACACACACACACACACACACACACACACACACACACACACACACACACACACACACACACACACACACAGACAGATTCCTACACACACACATAAACATACCACTCTCTCATACAGCCCTTGTG